>OZ034966.1:43032142-43632142 GCA_964030785.1 Siderastrea siderea | reverse complement strand
CAAGCACTGGGGAGCGATACCGAAGAAACCGAGAAAGATAACGACGACGAAACGAAACTGGAAAGAGAGAAGGTGCTCTTGAAGCTAAAACGAGAAAAGCGACAGAGGAAAACCGATATGACGAAGATTCGTCACCACATGGAGAAACTGTGCATCACGTCGAAGGATGCGATCGCTATTGAAAAGGACATAGAGCAGTTATGGTCGCTGTTAGATACAACATTGGAAATTTTAGACGAACTGAGCGTCGTGTATTTGGAAAATGGGGATGTAAAGAGTCAAAACGCCGCCATAGAAGAAAGCCAATCGCTTGAATTGGAAATTCAAGCCGCGATTGAGAAAGCCCACGAGGCCGTGAAAACATGTGTTCAAAATTCCGCCGTGACCGTGAGTGCTTTGCAAGGGACGTCGGCTTCCAATTTAACTACGCCAATCGTTTCAGAGGGACAGCTTAGTTCGGGCTCGCCGCCGACAAACCTCCAAGGAAATTACAGTGGTCACGACGACACAGGAGCTTCTGGGGTTTCGCCAGGAGGAGTCTCCGCGAACAATCGTTTGAAACCGTTGAAAGTACCGACTTACGGAGGAGACAAGACGAAATTTGAGGAGTTTTGGGGGCTGTTCGAGAGCCTAGTGGATAAATCTAAGGAGCCAGCCAACCTGAAAATGGCAAGATTGCGTCAATGTTTGTTCGGAAACGCCCTTGAATCCATCAGAGGCCTTGGAATTTCCGAGCCTGAGTACGAAGAAGCTAAAGAGATTTTACAGTCCAAATTCGGGGGTCAGCGGCGTCAACTGAGGGCCTACATGGATCAGCTGGAGAAGATGGCATCACTGCGGAGACATGATGTGCAAGGTTTTGAGAAGTTTGCGGATCTGGTTAGGATAACTGTAGTGAAACTGCAAGCCGAAGGACGCGAAGGGGAGCTGGGGGAAGGAACCTTGCACAGCCTGCTAGTCAAAAAGCTTACAGAAGACCAAGTTCAAAAGTATAGCCGTTGGTTGCAAGAGCAGAGCCGCGAGCGATCAGTGCTATGCTTAAAAGACTGGCTCAAAGAAGAGGTGCGAATTCAAGTGGAAGCAATGGAGATGTCTTATGGTCTAGTAGGAAAAGAGAAGTCAGAAAATGTTCAGGTGCCAAGCAAGACTAATTACCGTCCAAAGTTCCGCAATTTCCATGTAGGGTCAGACTTGTCAGGAAGGAGCAAGAGACCACCTGGGTGGCAAAACCAGTTAAACCGCAAGCCCCCCTGTGCATGTTGTGGTTCCCCTTATCATGGAGTATGGTCGTGTCCGGACTTTCAACAAAAGAGCTATGATGATCGCTGGCAGTTTGCAAAGGATAAACGGTTGTGTTTTCGGTGTTTGGCTGGAGATCACCAAGGTAGAGCCTGCACCAAGTCACACATGTGCCAAATTGATGGTTGCCGGAGAAACCACCACCGCCTCTTACACGAAAGTCTGCCTCCTATCAGCCAACCCGTGGATGCCGCACAGACAGTGGTTGAAGGTAATGCTTACCCCTCACTTAGTGCACGGGAGGGGGCAGCCAGTCCACCGGCATCACCCGAAGGAGAAGGCGGTCCTGCATTGCGAGCTATGACGACATGCAACTCAATACGCCTACATGAAGCCTATTCGCTGCGAACCATTCCGGTATGGGTAAAGGCACAAGGAAAGAAGGTCAAAGTGAATGCAATCCTGGACGATGCCTCAAACGAGTCCTTTCTGAATGAAGCAGTAGCCGGAGCTCTTGGGTTAAGGGAGTCTTACCAAACAGTCAAAGTTCATGTACTGAACAACTCGGTCGAGACATTTCAAACCATGCCATTGACAATCGAGATTGAAAGTGTGAATGGACAGTTTAAGAAGGAAAGTGAGGTGAAGACTTGTCCCCGCAACGTGACCGGGAGCTATCAGGTTGAGAATTGGAGGGCAAGTCAAGACAAGTGGCCTCACCTTGTCGAGTGTGATTTCCCATCGCCAGCAAAGGACGGACTGGTAGACTTGTTAATTGGGGTCGACAATGCTGATTTACATTATTCTTTTGTGGATGTCCGTGGAAGAGTGGGTGAGCCAGTTGCGCGTTTGGGTCCACTTGGTTGGACTTGTATTGGGCGTCCGGATGGAAGAGTGGAGTCGGGAACTAGGACGCACACAATTAGAACACTGCTAACTCGAGAAGCTGGACCGGTTTACGGAGCTGGAAGTTGTTGTGAGTTGGATCAAACTCTAAAGCGTTTTTGGGAAATCGAGAACTATGGAACTGAACCGAATGTGTCAATTGTTTGTACTGAAGAAGAGAAATTGGCTCTGGAGAAAGTCAGCAGTTCTGTTCATTACAATAATGGGAGATACAGTATCGCAGTGCCATGGAAAGAACAGAGGCCACAATTGCCAAACAATCGACAAGTGGCAGAATCCCGACTTTGTAGCACCGAGCGAAACTTGAAGAAGAAGGAATTTGTCGAAGCGGAGTATCAGAAAACCATTGAGACGTACATAGAGAAAGGATACCTACGCAGGGTTCCTGAAAATGAGCCGCCACCCCCTGAAGTCTGGTACTTGCCGCACTTCCCTATTGTTAAAATGAGCAAATCTACAACCAAAGTAAGAATTGTCTTTGATTGTTCTGCAAAGTGCAATGGCATATCCCTAATTGATGTCATTCAGGCTGGACCAAAACTGCAAAGAGAGCTGTTTGATGTTCTGATTCGTTTCCGCCGCAACCCGGTCGCCCTTGTCTGCGACATCCAGGAGATGTACCTCCAAATAGAAATCAAAGAAGAAGATCGTCCATTGTTCCGAATTCTGTGGCGAGACGGAGAAACAGACCGCGAGCCAGATGTGTACGAGTTCTGCAGAGTTGTGTTCGGGAAAAACTCAGCCCCCATGGAAGCCCAGTTCATTGCTCAGGAAAATGCCAGGCGTCACCGAACAGAGTATCCGTCAGCTGCCGAAACTGTACTTCAATCCACTTACATGGATGACTCACTTGACAGTGTTGAAGAGGATGAGAAAGGGATTGAGCTTTATCATGAACTCAGTGCTCTGTGGGCAAAAGCAGGTATGCATGCCCGGAAGTGGGTATCAAACTCAGACAAGGTCATGGCAGTCATACCGGAAGAAGACCGAGCCACAGAAGTGAACATTAGAGACAACAAAGATACAGTCACAAGCACACTTGGCTTACAGTGGAACAGTACCGAAGATGTCTTTGTAGTACCTGCAATCCCAGCACCGTTTGACTATCCGATTACGAAGAGGAGTGTTTTAAAGAAGGTTGCAACAGTCTTTGATCCACTTGGCCTGATCAGTCCTTTCATTGTACAAGCAAAGATTATGCTTCAAGAACTGTGGCATCGAGGATATGACTGGGATGAGGAAGTTGAAGATGAAGTGGCTAATCGCATCCAGAATTGGTTCTCACAGTTGCCATGTTTAGCAAATGTCAAAGCTCCCCGTGGCTTACGAAATCAGCAACCCGTGAAGAGCAGGGAAGTGGTGACCTTTGTTGATGCCTCACAGCAAGCCTATGGAGCTGTATCATACTTACGATGCGAGTATGCAGATGGTTCAGTAACCAGCCGATTGATAGCCTCGAAGAGTAAAGTTGCTCCACTTACACCTATGACGATACCTAGATTGGAATTAATGGGAGCTATTGTGGGGTTGAGGTTAACCCAGTCCGTATCACGAGCACTAGAAGTACCGGTAAAAGCTGCAACCTTTTACTCTGACAGCACAGACGTGTTATGGTGGATTCGTGGAAGGGGAAGAGATTTCCGGCCGTTTGTTGCAAATCGTATAGGTGAAATACAAATCAGCACAGAACCAGTACAATGGCAGCATGTCCCCACCGAACAAAATCCTGCAGACCTGTGCTCCAGAGGAAGTAGTCCATCTGAACTTGCCGAATCCCCTTTGTGGTGGGATGGCCCCGAATGGTTGCGTAAAGAGAAGGATGCATGGCCTAAGATGCAGCAGGCAGACCGTCCAAAGGTCATGCAGGAGATAAAAGCTGTGAGAGAACAGGAAAGGGAAATCACCGCACACGTGACCGTACAGACCAACCCAATTCAGAATGTCGCCAAGCCGTGTCAGGGAACCAACAGTGCAAGCTGGAGGTTGGATCCAAAACGCTTTTCGAGTTGGAGTCGATTAGTTGGTGTTCATGCAAGAGTGAGAAGAGCTCTCCACAATATGTCGAAGAAGGGTGAGAAGCAGACCAGTAAAGTGTTGCTACCGCATGAGATTAGAGAGGCTGAGGAAGAGGTGGTGCGGTCGTGTCAACGAGAAGCTTTTCATAATGTGTACAAGGCATTGGCATCCGGGAAGTCCCTACCGCCGAAGAGCCCACTTATCAAGCTGAACCCCATGCTTGATGAAGATGGTTGCATCCGTTCAAATGGAAGATTGCAGTTTGCCGAATACCTGCCATATGATGTGCGATTCCCCATGGTATTGCCTCGAGGACACTGGGTTACCAAACTTATTGTCAAGCATTATCATGAGCAGGCCAACCATTCAGCAGGCACTAACTTTGTGTTGTCCCAAGTTAGTGAAAGATACTGGATAATAGCAGCACGTGAAGAGATTAGAGAATGGGAAGGAGAATGTAATACTTGCAAGAGAAGGAAGAACAAGACTTCTAAGCAGATCATGGCTCCGCTTCCGAAGATCCGCCTCAGGTTTACCTTTCGTCCGTTTGACCAAACAGCTGTGGATTATGCCGGGCCGTTCACCACTGTGCAAGGACGAGGTGTGCGCCGACAGAAAAGGTGGCTGTGCTTGTTCACCTGCTTATCAACCCGCGCAGTTCATTTAGAAGTAGCATTTGGCTTGGACACTGACAGCTTCCTTAATGCCTTCACAGGATTCACCAGTCGACGAGGTGTGCCGACGGAGATGGTCAGCGACTGTGGAACAAACTTCGTGGGAGCCGTCAGCGAACTGAAGGAACTCGTCAGTCAGTTGGATCAGGACAGGATTCAGCAGATCACCGCTTATAGAGGCGTGAAATGGAATTTCAATCCGCCAGGGGCACCGCACTTTGGTGGCATCCATGAGGCCATGATCAAGTCAGCTAAGAAGGCCATCTATGGGATACTTGGGACAAGTGATGTCACTGATGAGGAGCTAATTACCGTTGTTGTTGGAGCGGAAAGCCTGCTCAACTCCCGACCTCTTACCTACCAGTCTGCTGATCCCAGAGATGTTGTACCGCTTACTCCAAATTATTTTCTGCATGGGCAGTTGGGCGGCCAATTTGCACCTGAAACCGTTGACACCACAGATTTTAGCCCACGCAAGCGTTGGCGTAGGGTTCAAGAAATTATCTCTCAAGTTTGGAGGAGGTGGCTACAAGAGTACCTGCCGTTGCTGAGTCCAAGGCCGAAGTGGACAGAAGTGGTTAAAGATTTAAAGAAAGATGACGTAGTGCTCGTATTAGATCCCAAGCTACCCAGAGGACAGTGGCCTCTTGGACGAATCACTGAGACCTACCCAGGAAGAGACGGGCACACCAGAGTTGCAAAGATCCAGTGTGGGACAAAGACTGTAGTAAGGCCCATCCACAAACTGGTGCCCTTACAGGAACACTAGAACATTGTGTACACGTGAACATTCATTTGGTCTTGCATTTTCATTGTTAGTTTCTTGACACATCTTTTTTGGAACAATCACACTGGTAGTTACCTCCCAGTGTGGGGAGGGGGAAATGGACAAAAGAGATTTAGTTTGTAACGCGTCACGCAAGGACACAATGATGTAATCGTTTCCGTTTTTAATAGCCAATCAGACGTTCTGTTTATGATTGACAGATTTCGCGAAGTTGAGCCGAGCACACGGTGCGAAGGAGGAGAGATTTGTTTTTCGTTCGAGTAGTGAACTGAAATGTAAAAGTTCATAATTAAATCGTTTTGGAATCGTTCTTTTGGAGTGGTTTTCTCTCCCCTACAATCATATTTAGTTCAATGTCCAGACATTTTCATTTTAATTCAGCTGAATCTCTTTTTCTTTTGGCTTCACATAATGATGCTTCATGTACTACTTATACTGAAATATTTAAACATGCACAGGTAACATTAATTTTCATATTTTTGCTAAGTAGCCTGACAGTGTTCTCAAGACCTTCTTGGAGGCAGTAACTCGGCACTGACTGTTGCGGCCCCTTTGCTTTGCACTTAGCACACTGCGAAGACCATCATATCCACCTCTAGTGTGAATGAGTTGTATTTGCTGTAGATTTAAACCCGACCCAGCAATTTTTTGTGCCATTGATTTCGACAGTACCTTCTCCAAAACCAGACCCTTGAAAGAAGGAAAATTATTGGTCATCCGTGCATGATGTTGGAGAGACTTTCAGACAAAGTCTATATTGAAACTGTGAGAAGAAAGGACAGAGTGACAAGGTTTCAGATGGAGGAGAAGATCCCTAAGGAATTTCACATCTTCGAGGCCATTGTGGGCATCGTAACTTTTGGTCAAGCAATACTTCACCAGATCTTCTTGTTTGTACGACTTTCGACCTGGTAATAATTTCTTAATCATGGGTAATGTATCAATGAATCCTATAACCACAGTTTGTAATTCAGTCAACAAATTAGCTGCTACTAATGCTCTGATCAAAATTCTTGAGTCAAACACTTTCCCATTATGAGCTACTAAAACTACTTTGGTCTTAAAAGACTTAAGGAATTCCACAAACTCCTTCACGCATTCTGAGAGGCTCAGTGCTTTAACAGGCCTTGATTTATACAAAAGCTGCCCGGCTACAACAGTCAATTTGTTGGCTTGTGAAGCTTGCGGGGAACTTCCATGTTTAGGCAGAGAATATGTATCAAAGGTTGCTTGATCTCCTGAACATTGAACTGCTGATAATTGACAGATTTCTGCATTGTTCAGACCTACAGAAAATAAAAATAATTAAATTCCTGTTAAAATTTACACTACTAAAGATGCATAGCTCAATAATAGTTTGTGTGAAACCACCTAATGCTTGTCATGCAAACAATATGATTGAGTAGCAAAAAGGAGGTGTTATGTTGATATTATTAGACACACTGTGAATTCACTTGGTTCAAGTGAAATATACCCCAAGAATTTATCTATTGTGGACCTCTAACTTCATAGAAACTTCCAATAATTGGAATTATTATTGGCATGTCAAGGTCCTAACTAAATGGTAAACACAATGCTACTAATCTGGATTGCAGCATTTAAATTTAATCTTCCTCAATAAATTTTAACGGTGACCAGAAATCCCCAGATATGAGTTATGTGGATTTAGCAGTAAAATGTAAGATCTTTACAGTCAATTTCACATTACTTTACCGCGCCGCGTTGCGAAGTTCGTTGGGAAATTGGGTACTAGGTTACGAAGTAGCCAATTACGTGGCGAGTTAGCGAATCCAATTGCGAACTTCAAAACGTAGTTTCCAACTTTGGTGCGACTGAACTTCGCAATTTCACATCTTTGGGCTACAGTGTTGTTAACGTATGAAAGTTACCTGCAAAATGATGCAAAGGAATCCTTTTACTAAACAAGGCAAGGCGTTACCGTGTGAGGTCCGTGACATAATCATAGAAAAGTGGTTAGAGGGTTCAAACCATTCCAAATAGCGCAGCAGTTTAATTTACCGAGAAAGACAGTTACAAATATTGTCGATCGGTTCATACAGACAGGAAGCATTCAGCCAGGAGTTGGTGGAAACAGATTACGAACAGCAAGAACGGACGATGTTGTCTTGTACACGGAGTTTTGTAAACGCCAAAGGCCAAGTATGTGTGCTAAGGAAATACAAAAACAGTTAATCGAAAATCAGGTTGATTTACCCGCTAACGTGCCGTCTCAAGCATCGATTAGTCGTGTATTGACAAGCGATTTGGGTTACTCGTACAAAAGGTTGACAATAGTTCCAAAAGAGAGCTTGACCGACAACGCTCAAGAGACTCAAGAGAGACTTGAAGAATATTTAACTATTTGCAGTGCCTGTGATCCTAGGAATATGCACTTCTTTAACGAGAGTTCGGTGATTAAAACAACGGGGAACAGAAGTTACGGTAACGCACCTGTTGGCCGAAGGGCCGTTGAAATTCAGCGTTATGCATCCAATGCAACTTTCACAGTCAACTTATTTCACAGTATTTTTGGAATTGACCACGTAAACATATTGCCTGGACCTTCTAACGGTTTGGAGCTACTTAACTTCTTCGCTGAGGCGTTGCAAGAACAGGACATTTTTGGAAACCCTTTGCTTAAACAAGGAGACCTAGTCATAATGGACAATTGCGGTTTCCATCATGCTCATCATGTAGAACCTGTACTGCGAAACATGCTGGGCTTGAGAGGAGTTTATTTAGTCTTTCAGCCTCCTTACCATCCAGTGTACAATACATGTGAGCACTGCTTTAGATTTCTTAAGAGCTGGTTACGCAACAACTCGGAACCTGCCGAACACCACACTGAAGTGGCAATTTATGATGCACTGAGCAGAATTACTCCGCACATGTCAAGATCTTTTTACAAACACTGTGGCTATATTGACCAGTGATGAATGTGTAAACTTCTGACTGATTTAGGATTTGTGTATTTGGAAATTTTTTAAGCATTAAATAATTCTACATGTAATAAAGTAGAGCTACTTTGGTTAGTTTAAGTGTAATATATTCCAGCTGCCGGATTTTCTTTTATCGAGAAATATTGGATAATTCTGTTCACTTGCCTCTAGTTCTGCTTTCAAACGATGAATTATAAAAATGTGTTCATTTTGCAGTTCCGAGGTAGTTAAACTTCATGTCTGCACATGTTTACAAGAGTTGGTAGTCTTGGGACTTGAAGCGGCAGCTGAAAAAAGGATCCAATTCAACTGATAAAACTAAAACGTTTGTTTGGAAAGTAATATTGCCATGAAACGGGTAGTGATTTTGAGGAAAAATATTGTTTGATCGAATCTTCGACAACATAAACAACTCGAATGTTTGCAAGAGCAATTAACAAGCTATATTATCATTGGTTGACCAATAATCCAATTGTTACACAATAATAGTTCTGTCACGTATACAGTACTTTGGATAACGTTTCTCGAAAAAGCAGCTTTTGTTTCGCAAAAAATATTAAAAGCTGCAGCTTTTTAATTATTAAATTATTACGGCCAATTACAAGTAATGCTTGTACTAGCTGTCGGTCAGAACGTTGATTCCGAAGGTTGATATCGTGACCTCGCGCTTGTTCAAACAAATACAGTATAGTTACTAAAATAACTCGCGGTGTATATATAACTTCTTGTTAGGCAAATTTTAATTTACAGCAAGTAACTGTTCATTTTAAATTAAGTAAGAATTTCAATAGAAAACTTTTTTCAAACTCAACACTAATTTCAAATGCTACATTTGAAGAGAACTCAACACATGCACGTGATTTCAGAGTGCTCTACAAAACTGATGCTTACACAAAATGTTCACTCTGATTTCTGGTCACAACTCATCGCTACATTGACTAAGGTATTAAGATTACTCCACGATTCACTGTCGTTTACATCGAGTCTGCTGACACTTGATGTAGATGTCACTGAACTAGAACTAGCAGGACCTACGTTTGGGACTAAACGGCATAGTGTTACACAAATTCGTATTTTGCACAAAGTTGTTATCAGAATTGGCCAACTGAAATCCTTGTTGAATTCCGCTCGTTTGCGGATAAGGTTGTATGGGTTGATAAAAGAATGGCATTGGATTATGGTAGCCCTGTGGCTGACCAGGAAAACTGTATAAAGGAGTAAAGTGAGGTAAAAAGCCGCCTGAATGCTCCCTAGTGTGTCGTGTATCTTCTTCCGAGCTCGAGCTGCTGGAATCGCTGGAATACTCCCGCCGCCGCCTTGCTTTCTTGACCTTTTTGTGTTTGCTACGTTTAGTCTTTTTCTTTTTGTTCTTGCGGTTAAAGGTTTGGGAAAAACTTGGGGGAATTTTGCCACTATTTTCTTCAATAACTTCAGTCTTGATGGGCGATACATCACTGCTATCAAACTGCAACTTAGTTTGAACTTTCGACTTTGTATCAGTGGTTTCATCACAGTCTGAACTGACTCCCACATTCTTCTTACTAGTCGAAATCAAAATATTTAATTGTTCCGCATCGTTTGCTGAAACAGGCGGTATTTTTCCATCCAGGAAGGTTCTCAGGAGGCGTACATCACGCATTAACTTTGCTTTATTGGTTTTGTAAGCCGGATTTGCAGCGTACATTCTCGGCGTGAGACTTTTTACGAAACTAAAATCGCTACTACTTGAGAAGTCCTCCATTGATTTAATTTGCGATTCAATCTCTTTCAACGTAGCTTTTTTTTCTTTAACTCTACTTTTAAGCTATTGAGTTTGCTGAAATACTCAGGATGTTTTTCTTTCAGTCCACAGTAAGTGTATTCAGTACATTTCTTCAGTTCACATGGTTTAGTGGCGTTATTTCTGTGGCCGCGGTGATGGCAATGACCACAGACAACTCTGGAGTTTCCAAGGGTTGGTGGTTCCCTGCTTTCTATCGACATAGATTCAATATTCATTTCCAGCTCTTGGCACTCCCGTTTTTCTCTTAACAGCTGTTGTTTGAGTTTATCCTCTTGCGTTGTCAAGGCCGGTAAAACCTGAAAGTAAAACAACTACAGTAAGCTAGCGAGCTTTAATGGCGGTCGCCTTCGATTCCGCCTTCAAGTACGCGGGAAAGGATAAGCGATGAAAAGAAAACATATTTAGACAATGGTAATGAGACGATAAAGCATGTGCTAAATTTCGAACTCGAGGTCAATCTTTGTAAACAGAGACTACGATGCCTTTGAGATTTCTTGCGAAGCGGAGAAAGAAGGTCTTGAATCTGTTGGCCTACTGCTAAAAACATACTTACTTGCTTCGTATGTGTCGTAGCACACTGATCACCAACAGCTGCTCCTCGGTCTGGTGAAGAAGATTTTTGTGCTTTTTTCATCTTTCCACTTTGAAGTGGAGATTCGTCACGGAGGACTTGGATGTGGTAATTGAGGAGACTTTTCGCGCCCATTGTTAGATCCACTCCTTGGAACATGAGTTCCAAATGCTTTTCGAAATCAGCTTTATTGAAAGACGAGTGGTAAAACCATTGACTTCTAACATTTGTTTTATAAGGTGAGTGGAAGTACTGTCCAGTTTGGCACTTAAATTTTCCATAAAACCATCCAGTTCAGACATCGCGATTACTTACGACAGACGTATCTCGTTTCTTCTCAACTGACCAACTAGCGAAGTTCAGTCGCGCCAAAGTTGGGAACTATGTTTCGAAGTTCGCAATTGGATTCGCTAACTCGCCACGTAATTGGCTACTTCGTAACCTAGTACCCAATTTCCCGACGAACTTCGCAACGCGGCGCGGTAAAGTAATGTGAAATCGACTGTAAGAGCGGCTACCTGTAACTATCGACTACAACCATGCAAGATAGAAAAATCGAAAATTGCCAAACTGTGTTACAATAAAGGTCTTCCTAAACCATTTATAAAAATATAAGTTTCAGTTTGTTTTGATCAATATTTTTCCGTTAAGACGACTTTATCATTTTGATGCCTCAGGAGCGAGTGAAAACGACTTGAAAGTATCACTAAAACTAACCGCTCGTCTTGAAACAAGTAGGCAGAAATGTAAACAATGCTGTGCATTATCAGTAGAGTATTTCCTTGGCACGTTTGTGTTGTCAAATTTGAATTCCATGAAAACCAGATTTTTTGAAAGATTTTTTAATTTTAACCGTTCCGAGCAGCATAGTCGCACACGAAAATTAGGCAAAATTCAGGAGCAAGAAAAGCAGTCTGGTACATGGCTTTGGCAGTTAAGAATACATTCAATGGAATAAGCAATCTTTCCTCTACGATTTGATGTAATAAAATTTTTGGGTAAATAAAATGGTAAATTTTGGGAGCGCTTTATCTACATACTATTTACTCACCATAGACGACCTTTTGACCTTGAGCGGCGGGAAGCTAATGACCAGCGTTTTCAAATACTTCCGCCAATTTCAAGTTTTATGGAAAAGATTCGTGATATTGGTACTTAGTAATAAGGCAAAAAGGCAAATAAAGTCGCCAACCGAAAAAACGAGACATTTTGCCTTAGTGAATACGTTTTTTTTGGAGGCCAAATTTGGTTGTCAGCGATTAGCATCGAGAAATTTGCATAAATTCGAGTCATTTTATTTCACTAGAAACACGTTTATTTACCGTCAGTTTTTCGAAGACAATGGTTTTAAAAAGCCAATAAAATGTTATTTACCTATTGTCATAGCAAATCGTACCTTAATAACTCTGCTTCTAAAGAAGAAACGGCGAGATTTCTGCCGGCCGCCCTTGACAATCGAAAGCACATTCTTGGGTGGACGCCAAAATGATGCGCGGTGACGTTCACTGTCACGCAATATTCGATTGGGTTGATTTGATTCTTTTAGGGCTTGTTTTCTTTTACGGTTTTGTGGCTCCAGCAGCCAAGTTAAGTTTCCTTCAATCTAACGATATTGAATTTAAAAGCGTTGACAGTTTACAGAAAGACTCAGATGCTATTCAAACTATCCAATAACTGATAATTACGGCATAAACCCTAAGTCAAAACCTTTACACAATTTGCAGCTTTTCACGATCCACAGTATGTATGCTAATTGCATTCAAAGGTCAAAGTTTCTCATGGTTGATGCTACAGCTGTGCAACCATTAAGTTATGAATGCACCTGGAAGGGTTGCTGAACACTCAAGAAGCTAGAGTCACTCAAGGCAATATGCATATTTTGTGCTTAGGAACCTCCTATATGGGTCCATAACTCATACTAATGGCTGCACACTGAGCAACAGAGCTACCCAAAGTACACGGCAGTACGAGACAATTCTTGTTAGCAATTTAGTGCAAATAAGGACAGAGCTGGTAGCTGTCTTTCTCCACAATCTCTTTTAGCACACAAAAAATTGCTGTCGTGTCTAAAAGTGGCTACAGCTTCTTAAACCAGCAGAAGGTACATCAGTGACATAATTCAGGGTTCAAAATAGCAGCCAGCTGCCGGCGAGAGCCGGCACTTTGGCCACTCTTGCCAGCAATTTTTCATCCAAGAAATAGAACAAAATGACACCCCATCCCTTCATCGGCAAAATCAACGTCCCTGGAACGTCATAGTAGTAAATGTTTCAAATCAGAAAGTAATGCAGCCATGGAACACTTACACACATACCAAAAGTGAATTGGATGACGTTTTAAAAGCTTTCTAAATAAAAAAAAACTGACAACAACAATTTACAGAACGTTAACAATTATTGTGTCGATTCTTGTAAATCAAGTCTTCGTTCTAGCGACTATCTCTATTTGCCGGCGCTCTTTTTTTCCGGTCTGGTTTTACTGAGGCGTGATCAACAACGCGACTTTTGAGGAAATAGGCCAAACACGGGGTAGCAGTGCTGCAGCAATTCAGTTCTCTTTTAGGAACCGGGAAATTTTCATTCACGATTTCTTTGTTACCAATGCGTCTTTGATCCTGTTCCACTTAGCACCTTGTCGCTTTTTTCGTGTGCTTTCGCCTTCTCGTCCAATTTAATTTGTTGGAGACCAAAGGAAATATACCGTCGCGCTAAAAATCAGTGTTACTGTTGCGGCATTTATCATTTTCAAAGGCTCGATCTAATTTGTGAAAGGCCAGCAAGCTATCTTGCCAGTCCGCCGTCGACGAGATTTCCATGCTCAAGAGAAAAATCGAGCAGTCAGAAACGTCGATAGCTAAACTTCAGGCCCACACAGTAAAGGGCACATCCCCAAGAGACTTGCACTATGTCGCAAAAGCATCACTCCTGACGAGGAATTTACACTCCATAAACAGAGAGGCCGAGCGTAAATTCATAGGCGCACTAACCAAGTTTCATTATCGCCGCGTTGAACGCAAAAATGATAAGTTGTGAAGAGTGAAATCTGATAAAACTAGGTCAAAGAGAGACACTGATCGGGCTTAGCATAACGCCACTGGCTCAGTCAACCAGTAGTACAAATGTTCTACACTCTTCAACCACTTGAGTGGAAAAGGTACATCGATGACATATTCTCGCTGTGGAGTGTTGACAAAAAGGAGATAGAAGAGTTTATTTTCCTAGCAAACAGTGACCAACGGACAATTAAATTTACGGCTGAAATCTCAGACAAAGAAATAAACTTCCTGGACACCAATGTTTTCAAAGGCGAAAGATTTAACAAGCAAGCAATCCTTGATATCTCCAACCTTTCCAATACACTCACTTCTCTTCCTGCCACCCACCAAGGGTTAATAATGATAATAATAATAATAATAATAATAATAATAATAATAATAATAATAACAATAATAATACTAATACTAATACTACTACTACTACTACTTCTACTAATAATAATAATAACAATATTTATCCAGGGTGCCCACATCACCAAGGTGTTTTTCAGTGGGGCCCTGCAAGTAATAAGGAAATAAAAATTACAAAAACATGTCAAAAGTCCTTAAAAAGTCAAAAATTTAAAATAGTTTAAAAACTTAGCTAAGAACAAGGTCCTTAACACTCTGTTTAAAAATTAAACGTGAGTTAGCATTCCTCACAGACTCATCTAAAATGCTCCATTCCTTGACAAAAAATGCGTTGTTTGCGTAATTTCCTCGGACTCTAGGAAGGTAAAAATTGTTCTTGTTTCGAGTGTTATACGAATGGATGTTAAAATTTCTTGGAATATCAAAATTAAAATCAATCACTTCATTAACATATTTATAAATAAGAACACAACGATGGAGAAGCCTGCGTCTTGCGAGGGTTTGCCAGCCAAGTGCTTCAAGGGCTTGCATTGAAGAGGAGAAGCTGGGCAGGTCAAGGATAATCTTTGCAGCCTTATTTTGCAATAGTTGGAGATCCTCCATGAGAGTGGCATTGAACTTGTTACCCCAGATGGTGGGTTTATCAAAGGTGAAGCCCTACGACTTCTTAGAACAAACTCTTCAGCGAAATCTTCCGTTGATAATATCACCCAATTCAAAACACGCCTCCGTGCGAGAGACTACCCCAACAGTCTTGTAGAAAGAATAACGTCCGAAGTCAAATTCAGTGAAAGGAAGTCGGCACTTCAACAAAGAGAGACAGTGCGGAAAAAATTCTGCCTTTCGTAACAACGTACCACCCAGCTGTGCCTTATTTTAAGAACATCCTTATGAGCAAAATAAATTAAAAATCAACCATTGCTGAGAGAAATATACCGGCAAACACATTCGCACGAGCACATGAGCCGCGTTTGGCCTGTCAACACTTTATTCCATACTTGGGATAGGTGCTTGTTCTTTCTTGTTGACAGCAGGCTAAAAATCGGCCTTGAGAAAACAAGCCGTCAAATTCAGGCTGAAAGCTCTTATTTTATTTTGAACCCTGTAATTTATTACAAATCTTTCTTTCATTACGGTCAACTTACCTTTCCAAAAACAGTGAAGCAAAACAAAACAAAACAAAGCCATGAACTTATCAGTGACAGCTTTAACAGCAAAAACAAGTAAAAACTAACAATAGCAACCGATAGTTATCTTGCTAAGAAGATTAAAAGATCCCTTTACCTATATTGGATGTTTCTAAGTCAAACGCAACAAGTGTTGATTTCTGGAGGGACAGGGACAGAGGGACAGGTGTTGGTGGATAAAAAGGAGTAGGAATTGAGGTTACATCTGCTTCATTGTCACTGAACTGCGCGCCACTTTGATAAGTTGTCCCTTCAAGTACTGCTGCCTGGTCTGTCTCTGAATTTCTAGCCTTCTTCCTAACTATTCTGTTTCTTTTATACGCTTTAGTGGTCTCTCAACGTTTTGTTTTCCTGTGTTGAATTTCAAAGTGATGCTTCAAGGGGAGAGACTGTTTGCGTCGTTGATCTAAAAATAGTAAAAATAATTACGTGTACTTGATAACAATGCGTTGCCCTTAGTAGGCCTCAACCCTGCTGCTGTTTTCTATCTGCATTGCATGGCCCTGTTCTCCAGTATCACTCAATGTGTACACTTATCATCCGATGATATTACATGATCTCTTTAGATTCCTTTGTGAGAAAGTTGAAACTGCTGATTGGTTTTCCCCTATTAGTATGTGAGAGGGAGTTTCAGTTTCTTATTTGGTTTCTACTTTAGAAAACAAGGGAAAGCATTGTTATTTTCCAGTTTTCCTTCATGTTTAATTCATAACAGGAGATTAGAAGACAGTCTCTTGTCTTCCTTTTGTAGACTAAAAGGAAGGGTCAATGGCTTTATCCTAGAATGTGAGCAGTCATGTTTCTTTTTTTTTTCAGGGATTCCAGAGCGCACACAAAAAACTGGGTAGATCTGTGGGGCATGTGGAGAAGCTAGGTCCCTTGCAGCTCATGATGTCTGCAGGAAAATAATGAGCTGTATATTTGTTACCTTACAAACTACTGATTTTCCACTGTTTTTGGTTGCTACAGCAAATGCAACCCTGGCTTCTAGGCTGGCAGAGCCAGAAAAATGAAGGCGTTTAGGGGCATGAACACACACTGAGTTATTAAACGACTCATTGCTTTGTGTTGCCCCTAATGGTGCCAACTTGTCTGCATAACTTGAGAACAGCTCAAAAACCTGAAAAGAAAGGGACAAAGAACATTGTCATCACTGTGTCAAGTTATGACAGTTAAAACAACATTGTAAAATTGTCACGTAGAGCCAATGACAGACCTACAGGCCTAATGTGGGATTTTCATCTACGACGGAAATTATCTAAAGTAGATGTATGACACTGTGAACTCCCTCTAAGAAAGATGCCCTTGGGACCAGTATTGTCATATGAAATCACAGAGGCATCTGCCTTGCAGCTGGGCATCCTTTTAGGGAGTCACACTGAAATTATTACTGTATGTTGAGTAGTCTGGTTATGCAAATGTCTGGGTGTCAAGCAGTTTTTTTTAGGTCATCTCCCTCAAGATCCTTGCCATGAGGCAGTGACTGATGCTGATAGGTTTCGGGATTCTTTTGGTACTGGCACCATGAGCCACAAGAACTGTGATCCCCAAAGGCATGGCTTGGAATGACCTTGCAGCCTTTGCGGATACCCTCTGGGTTGCCTTTGTTCTGTGTTAGCAATCATATCCAAAGCACTTGACCAGATAATCTACCACAGTTTTGGCATGTCCCACGTCAGACCAGACACCAATTTCTTCACTCACATTCTCATGGATGTGGGATATGGTTGTAGTATCTCCATCCATGGTAATATTGCCAACACTATATTCTATGGACTGGCTTTCTCCTTTGGTGTCTAGCTCCACTTGCCCTACCAAGCCCTTTGTGAGTTCAACACCCATAGAAGGCTCCATTGATTTAGCAGATCCTATGACAAAAATATTAACAGTGTAAATTATCTAAAGAAAATGGGGGTAGTGGGACTATAAACATAAGGTAAGATGACTAGGGACTCTGAGATCAATCCTCTCCATGGCCAGAGTACATGTAGTAAGCTAGCTAAAAAGAGTATAATGTACTAGCATGTGCTAGCAGTGGACAGAAAGTCAAAAGCCACAAAAGAAGTTTCATCAGAATTATCTTGTATAATTCAAGGTAACATGTGTTTTATTAATTTGCATTTTTGTAATTATCAAAAATAAATAAAATTAAAGCGTATGCAAACTATGTGGCTAGTTATATAAACTAAAGGTTGTAGGTCAAAATAAGGAAGAAAATAGATGCTGCCTGTCCAGTTTCGTGAACAGTTGTGCTTTCGAGGTGTTTGATGTTTTCGCTTCGCATGTTCACAGACTCTGCAATTCTTACATCTAACAGCGTAACTGAGAACTTGGCCAGTTCTTGACCCAATCAACGTTGAATGACCTAACAACAAAATGAAGTGATTTTTTCACATTCAAGTCAACAGTATACATACAGTGTACACACATCAAAGCTACCCAAGAAATTACAGAGAACATCATTATCTGACACCTCCCATTAGCAAACACCAGTCTCCTTCAGAGTAAGAATGGCATCAAAATTCACCCAAGATACACCCTTTTACCACCAAATATATATATACCAAATACATAATTAAATACTTACCCGATAAACTATTGTAAGCTCTCCCAGATCCCCGTTTTTGCCAACCAGCATCAAAGCTAGCGTTTATCTTCGCTCGGTTTCTGCATCAAAGTAAAGAAGATTTGGAAAGATCAGTTGAAAAAGGTTCCAAATAAATCTTTTTATGTTAATGTACACAGAAAGTGACCTAAAAACCCGTAAATCTTTTGAAACTGTAAACAAATCAGTCTATATTCTGACTGATTTGTAGTGTACGAAACTTTCAAAGGCAGGGATTTGAGTGTTTTGCATTATACGTACGAATCGTTCCTTTCAGTGTTTACGGATTTACCCCATAATTCTGTGAAGTTATATCTAGTGTTAATAGTAGTACTAAACGATATTTTTCTTACCCTGCAGTCTCTGTAGATTCGTTTCGGTTTTCCACAACGGCCTCTACCTCCTTCCTCACAGCGTTTCTTTAGTGACATGTATAATTCCTTGTCTCGCTTCGTCCTCGCGGGATTTGTAGGCTTTTTTGGACAGCCACGGAAGGTTTAACGATGTTTTAAAAGAAGACATTCATGCCAGTAGCGCTAATTCCAGAATTTACCGATCCTTCTACAAAGTGAGAAAAACAACAAAAAGATCGTTTCAAAATGGCAAAACTATGACGAGTGGAATGCGTGACGGTGTTTGTTTTTATAATTGCCCTTGAAATGGCTTTCCGCGTGTACAGAAAGCTCACGGATTGGGAGGTTAGAAAAGGGATAAATAAAACAAACAGCATAAAAGGGATAATAGATTTGACAAACCTGTGGCCGCCTTTGTATTTATGTCCCATATCAGACGTCCAACGCTCTTTTTTTCAGGACTTCGGTGGGTTTTGCCGGTCTTGATAGAATTTAGCTGCGAACAGCCCTCGCACTGAATGTATAGTATTGATCCGAGGCCCTGGATAGTTTCGTCCACAACGTTTGTCAAATTTAACACTCTCTTGCATTCTGAACAACCCTCTTTCAACTGGTCGGCTAAAAAGCCCAGTTCTACAATTCTTCTTCCTTCTCTCCAGCTCCATTTAGATGACTCTGTCGCGATGTTTTTCGATTCTGTTTCTTCCTCCGACGAAGACGTTCTTTTACCGAAGGCGGCATGCCTCTAGCAATGTAAACCTATGAGACACTAAAAACTCTTCCGAAACAGTGAACAATAGCTGCTAGAATTTTAATTAGCATAATCGTACCTTAAACATTCGTGTTTATTCGGTAACCTTCGGAAGCCCTAAAACCACCAATTTTGTGTCCAAGAATACAGCGCGGATATAGAATTTCCTGAACTGACACAACAGAGGGGTAAAATAGGTGTGTTGTAGGTTGTCACAACACAAGCACTTTTTTAAAACAGGCTTTCTAACAGAATTTTGAAGGCTTCAAATTTAAAGAAGGACGATTTTACTGATTTAAAGGCTTATAACTTTCAGTGGAACTTCAAATCACAAAATCGGCTTCTGTTGTGACACAATAGAGGTTTTAACTGATCAATGAGTGGTAAAATCAAGAAGTGTTGTCTTCTCCAGGAGGAGAAAACTTGGACACGGAGTCGCGTTTTACAAAATCTTAGCTTTGGGAGCTCATAGCATCGCAAAGAAGCGCAATCTATCAAACCAAAAGCAACCGTGTTGCACTTCCACCATTGTCCAAGCTCTCTGTTAAGTTTAAACGGAATCGGCTCCCAAACGTTCAAGCTATAACATTTTTTAGCGTAAGACCTCCACCAACTTTTCCCTTATAAATTTATTCCTGAGCAGCTTGTCACCCGCGGCCTTAATAGACCATGGGCCAGACCCGCTCAGATGTACCACTCAGAGGGACCAGCTGGGAGTGGTACTGATTTGAAGCTTAGCCAGGAATGATTACAAAAAGTTATGATAGCAGTCCCAAAAGAGTAGCTTTATTGTATATTTTTAAAGCTACAAAACCTCAAAATTCACTTCTGCATGAAAACGAGGCTCAATTCTAGAAGTCCTATTCAGAAAAAGGTTTACTGAAGCAAAATTACTCTATTTCAACTACATTCGAAACTAGACACTACATTTTTTATTTTTATCAACTAGATTTGAATTTGCTTCCTTTAGAGCGACAAAATTAAAGAAATAAATTTCCTTAAACGTCGCAATGCATTTTATGGGTAGATCCAAGATGGCGACCTTTATGGCAGGTGAGTACGTGTGACTTATCCAATGTTTTTTGTCATTGTTTAGATGAAATGGGTTAAGAAACCAAATCAAATTTATAATGAATATATGTTGAGCAGAGACTTATAACATCTACTGACGATTCACAGTTCACTTGACTCTGATGATGACTTCCGCTCAGGTTGTCGAAACGTCAGTCAATGTCACCTCAAACAGTCCTTCTCAGTACTACACTCACCCAGACGATCACAATTTACCGAATTATGGCATTTAATAGAGTTTCGCGGTAATTTAGATAAAAAACTTACAGTTGTTCTAGAAATGCACTGATTTTAAATTCCGTGATCTGTTAAGTACGTTTGACTTATCCATAGTTTTCTGTCATTTCTCAATTTGAAATGTGTTAACAGACAAATAAATTTTATAATAATTTATAATTTAAAAATACGCCAAAACTTATCCTGTTGTGCGATTTGCAAATCCGTGATTTTGTCAGTATGTTTGACTTATCCATAGGTTTTTGTCGTTTTTCAGTTGTTGTTAATGTTAAAAACCAAATCAAATTTATAATTTTACGCATTTTAACGGGCCTTTGTGGTAGTTATAGGCAATAAGTAATGCCCACTGTTGCTCGAGAAATGCATGGATTCGACGATCCGTGATTTTGTGTTATCTGTTTCCCAAAGAGTATTCTTATAGTTGATATGCCAAGTTTTAAGTATAGCACGAAAAGCAATTTGTAGTCTTTGTAATGTTTTCTTTTTTCCGTTTTTCATTCTTAAGAGCCGATGTCTGCAATTATCGAGAATCGGGCGTCAGTCGTGAAATTTTGAATTTCTTTTTATTTTGTCCAAGAAACCTCTATAGTGAAGTATTTTCAAAAATAACATTAAAAGTTTCAACAGCTTTTTATTTTTTTCGAAATCGGGCAAAGTTTGAAAATATGGCATATCGGCCACCTTCGAATAGCGAAATTGGCGGAAATTACACATTTTTATCTCGCTCGTACGTTAAAACGCGGCTTCGTCTATTGATGAAACACAAACACAATATAAACACACTTAATCTCTTTATAACACAATAGTTTTCTTTGGATAAGCTGTTGAAGTAAGAATGTTTCGGCCGTTAGAAGAAAACTAGTCTCAGGTATTTAAAAAAATAGCAAATTTCACCCAACTTCCACACTACAGAGACCCAATTGGTACGTGGATTTTGGACATGGAATAACAACAGGTTTGAAGAAAAACCTTTGTAAAGTACTGTGTTAAAATATTCCTGGCAGCACTGAAAAATTATCTCGTCGAGAGACCAAAATGTGAAGGGTAGTTTGACACGAATCGCCTACTGAATTTATGACACAAACCGCCGACTGAATTTATGACACAAACCGCCGACTGAACTTATGACACAAACCGCCGACTGCCTACGCAAAGCAAACGAAAGCCATTTTCACTGACAGAAATGCCGGATAAACCTTCGCAAAATTACTAAAGGGGCTTGCAGAATAATTTTACATAGTGTCCGCTGAAGTTAAGTGTTGTTTTTGAACTACGACCAACACACGCACCGCTTGTTTTAGTACACGGTTCGGTCGATCGAAACCGCAACATATGCATAACATTAAGCTTAATCGTACCGTGTTTTCTAATTCTCCATTTTCTGTCTGATTAAAATAATCCTCTACTCCATCGTTGTGATTGGTACTGTAATAGCTGTAGCTTGCTGGACATATGATAGCGTTGTTTTCCCGAAATTTGTCATCACTTAGCCGCAAACAAACTGACAAAAGTAACATTCCGGAACAGTACCAGAATATGTTACAAGAACAAGATTGCGTGACGCATGACATGGGCAAAGTCGCATATTGTAGGTATTACTTTTTTTAGGTATAAGCATAAAGTTCTACAGAAATACTTTTTAAAATCACCTTTTGATGGAAAAAAAGCTTTCATGCATTGATATCGCGTCGCTAAAGATGTCTACAGTCGCCTCGTGTATTGTAAAATCTGTCAATCAGCGACGACATTGCAGTGGACTGTGAATCCCAGCTATTACTCCCTCGCACAAGTAGGGAGTTTACTGTTAGGCATTACAAATCCTAGAGTGATTTTTTTTATTTGGCCATTTTTTAATGAAATCGGCGTATTTATTTCATGCATTTTTGAGACAGAAGAGCTTCGATTAAAAATAACAGTGTGCTTACGACATCGGTATTTGTTTGGGACTAGGTGGCGCTGGAATAACTCGCGGTGTTCGATCCCCACAGAAGTGGCTGCCGACAAGGGAAAATCCTCAGCCCCAGAGGCTCAATATGGATTAAAAAGGGCGTATTCAGCCCATGTTATGAGCGCCACGAATATGCTTGTACATAAATGGTTTTTTGGAAAAAAAGATTCTTCATCTGCGTGATTAGTGTCCGTCAAATTTCAACACTTTAGGCTGCAGGCACTCTCTTTTTCCGTTCACGGGTAGTCGAGGAAAGCGAACAAGGGAGCCGGCGAGCGCGAAATTGCCTCTAGCGTCGAACTCCTTCCCAGGGCTTTTCCCCCTATTTTCTATTTGGTTAAAAAAGGAAAAAGTCCTGGGAACGAGATTGACGTGACGCGCGTGTGGAGCCCGTGCGAAAATCGCCGACCACTGCAAGCCATTTTTACGTGCACTCGTGTGTTGTTTTGGCTGGACTAGTCCTTAGCGGAAAGAGTAGACCCGAGCAGTCTCTCTTTCCGCTCAGGTATAGTCGAGAGAAGCGAACAAGGGAGAGAGCTAAGGCGAAAATCACCTGCACAAACATGGAGTTGAAACGTGACGCGCGTGCCAAGCCGCCTAGTATTGAGCCGGCTCTAGTACACTAGCGTACACTAGCGCATAGTATATATACATTTATAGTACGACGCTAAATTTTGGCGTGCTGTCATTGGTCGAAATCGATCACGTGAAGTGATAGTGTCTTTCCTCAGCGGGCGTCTATCAGCGCATAGTGACCGTTTTTGGCAATTTTCGCTCAAAATTTAGCGTTGTACAAGAAAAAAAATAGAGTCCTTCTGTTTCAGGCCCTATGTGTGATAAGTTCCCTCGGAATGTGATGTTCAAACTTCATATTAAGCCGTCGAACTAATATTTGTTTTGAACATCAAATTTCCTCGGGCAACCTATCACACGGTAGTGCCTTAACAAAAGAACTCTATTGTTTTTAAAAATAGCGGCTCCACATGCGAGTTGCCCTCGTCAGTTCGCTTGCTCGTTTTCTCGACTGACTAGACTATCCCTGACTCAAGCGTGTTAAGGCATGGCTCAGTGCTCATTTGCATAAATCTAAAAACAGCCATAACTTTCAAGAAATTTACCAAAACAGTCCCCAACTTGGTAGCAGCATAAATCTTAATGACCTTAAACCAACGTTTACATAAAGTGTCAAATATTTGCGTCACGTGACCTTTTATCTTTGTTTACTTACGCGAAAAGAAAATTTAAAATGGGCCGCTGAGATGGCATATGATGGACACAAATTGACATGTCAACGTGTTTGTATGGGTCTCCTTAATTTGAATCTGTCCGGAATGGTTGACGATGTACGATGTACAGTTAAAGGGGTATTTTATAAAAAGGGTCACGAGACACAGTTTTCCCCTTAATGTCTACTTAATACAAGAATCATTTTCACCATTCAGGACACGGATTGCCTCCATGTAGTAAGACAAACGCCAGCGAATGTTTTTTTTTAGCTAAAGTTAACCATCCTTGGCCCATTTCAAAACATCTTCTTGCCTTAATTTTGATGTCCTCATACACGTAATAATAATAATAATAATAATTATAATAATAATAATAATAATGTTTAATACTTCTATAGCGCTTTTTACATTCACATATGATCAAAAGCGCTTTACAAACTTCAAAAATCCTCTCTAAAAATAAATTACATGATTTAAACGAAATTATCTAAAAACTAAATGACTAACTAAACTATTTACATTATATTGCATGGGAGAGTTAAAGAAAATTGGAATATGCCATTCTGAATAAATGCGTTTTTAGCATTGTCTTGAAAGTAATTATATTAGTCTGGTCTCTTATCCCTTTTGGCAGTGCATTCCAGGTTTTGGGGGCAGTGCATTCCAGGTTTTGGTCACGCCAGGTTTTGGCGTGACCAAAACAAGTAAACCTTAAGGCATTTAAGGACGGTAATTCTTTATACTGTACTCTTTAAGTGATCTTTAGAACATAAAAAACATTGCTTCCATAAGGAAAAAGACTTTACTTCGCAGGGGAAATAAGAAAAATCGCAAGAAGATAACAACTGACCCTATTCACAATGTCTACGGAGGGGTAGCTAGTGGAATTTCACAAGGCCAAAACTATTTTAACGAAACCCCCAGCGCCCTACTTTAATCAACATTTTTTTTCTCAAAAAGACTTCTTCAACGCGTAAGACGGGGTTTTCACGAGAGCACACAAGGAGTGAGAGGTTGGCTGGGGGAATGAGAACATTTTTTGCAGTTCGCGCTCGTGCACTCACGTATCTAAAACACTAAATAAATATACAGTTGTGAACTGACCCCAAAAAACATGTTTTACTTACGTATATTAAATGCGGCTTGAGTTTTGGGGGCACGAGCTAATAAACCATGTAAGATTTGGGAACGGTGGGACACGGTTTTTCTGTTTTTGTTTCTGTTTTTTTAGATCACGGCAGTAACGGCTTTCTATTAGTAAAGTATGTTTGAACAGCGGTTTTTTGTGTCAACTTTGTGGAAAATACAACAAACCCACATAAGTATGCCTTTGATTAGCCTCTCCCCCACCCTCTCCCCCAAGAACATTAAAGAGCGCCAGAGTAACCGCGTAAACAAATTGCGGATAATTTATTATCAACGAAAATCATTTATCCAAATACATACGTGGGCCTTCGTATGCAAGTATATTTGTGGCGCTCATAACATGGGTTGAATCCGCCTCTTTTAATCCACAATGAGCCTTAGGGGCTGAGGATGTTTCCTTGCGGGCAGCCACCATGGCCACTTCTGCGGGGATCGAATACCGCGAGTTACTGCACCGCCACCTAGTCCCAAACAAATACCGATGTCGTGGGCACACTGTTATTTTTAAGTGAGACCCCTTCTGTCTCAAAAGTGCCTGAAATAAAAATGGTGATTTTTTTATGTTAGTTTTTTTTAAATGTCCAATTCACTCTCTTGGATTTGCAATGTCTGAAAGGAAACCCCCTACCTGCTTCCAATACACGAGGTGATTTTAGAAATTTCTGCTACACTCGCCTATTGCCACACATTCAGCATTCGCCAGGTTAAATGAACTGGGGCCACAGGGTACACCAACGAGGACGTTCTGACGAGGACTATCATCGTGATGCTTGTATAGCCACAAGATGCCATGCAATGAAAAGTCAAAAAAAACTGGCGACTACGATATCAATGCATAAAAATTTGCTGTTTGAAAACATGGATTGC
Source organism: Siderastrea siderea (assembly GCA_964030785.1). Lineage (NCBI taxonomy): Eukaryota > Metazoa > Cnidaria > Anthozoa > Scleractinia > Rhizangiidae > Siderastrea > Siderastrea siderea. The sequence goes on along the minus strand of OZ034966.1, from coordinate 43,606,430 downwards.
AAAACTAGTATTTCTAGAACTTATACGCCTATACCTCAAAAAGCTAACACCTAAAAATGCGATTAGATCGCTTGACCTTTGCCCATGTCATGGGTCACGCAATCTTGTTCTTGCACTGTTCCGGAATGTTAGTTTGTCAGTTTGTTTGCGGCTAAGTGATGACAAATTTCGGGAAAACAACGTTCTCACATGTCCAGCAAGCTACAGCTATTACAGTACCCATCACAACGATGGAGTAGAGGACTATTTTAATCAGACAGATAATGGCGAATTTTAAAAACACGGTAAGATTAATGTCATGCATATGTTGCGGTTTCGATCGACCGAACCGTGTACAAAAACGAGGGGTGCGTGTGTTGATCGTAGTTCAAAAACAACATTTAACTGCGGCAGACACTATACAAAATTATTTTCCAGCTCCTTAGGCGGTTTGTGTCATAAATTCAGTCGGCGATTCGTGTCAAACTACCCTTCTTATTTTGGTCTCTGGACGGGGTAATTTCTCAGTGCCGCCAGAAAAATTTTAACACAGTAATTAACAAAGGTTTTTCTTCAAACCTTTTGTTATTCCATATCCAAAATCCACGTACCAATTGGGTTTCTGTAGTGTGGAAGTTGGGTGAAATTTGCCATTTTTCTTAAATACCTGAAACTGGTTTTCTTCAAACGGCCGAAACGTTCTCATTTCAACAGCTTATCCAAAGAAAATTACGGTGTTACAAAGGGCTTAAGTGTGTTTATACTGTGTTTGTGTTTCGTTAGCAGACGACACCGCGTTTTAACGTACGAGCGAGATAAAAATGTGTAATTTTCTGCCAATTTCACTATTCAAAGGTGGCCAATTTGCCGTATTTGCAAACTTTGCCCGATTTCGGAAAAAATAAAAAGCTGTTGAAACTTTTAATGTTATTTTTGAAAATACTTCACTATAGAGGTTACTTAGGCAAAATATAAAGAAATTCGAAATTTCACGACTGACGCCCGATTCTCGATAATTTCAGACATTGGCTCTTAAAATCCAAAAAGTTAATAATGTGGGCAACCACGCATTTTTCAGAGATAATTAAGCAACAATAACTCTAAAAAAGCGTTAAAATACAAAGAACGTATGACAATTTCTTTCCAAATTTAAGCTCAATTATCTCTGAAAAATGTGTGGTTACCCCCAATTTTCTTTTTGGATTCTGATAGCCCTTGCTAAGATCTGCTTTTTCCACATAGTCTTAAACCGTGCAAAAATATTGTTGTATTGGGGGCAAATTCCTTAAGAAAACCGAATATCCCTAGATGCGCAGAACGTATGCGCAGTCACAAAAGGAGGCACCGCCCGATATGAATCACAATTCATACATTCTTTACCGTAATTCTTACGTCAACTTCACAAAATGGCATCGGCTGAAGAAGAATGTTGGAAGGCTTAAACGTTTACCTAAAAGTTAACAAAACAGTGCTTGTTTCGGTGAGGTAATTCCTTGGCAACATACAAATGTCAAGTAAAGGATTATGAGAATAACTGCCCCCAAACTGGGATTTAAAAACAGCAGCACGACGTTTGTGAAGGTTTCACTTTGTAGTAATGTAATGCAAGTTTGTGTCGAAATATACTGAAAAGTTGTCTGTGCAAGGGGCCCATACTATTTTTGTTGTCTAACATTATTGAGTTTGAGTGTGTCGATTTATCAGTTGATAGAGGTTGGTCCCAATGGACCAATTGGAGCCAATGCACAGTGACATGCGGTGGAGGAACACGTACACGATCCCGCTCCTGCACCAACCCGCCCGTGGCCCGCGGTGGAAAATCATGCTCTGGCGAGCACCTGGAAATCGAGAAATGCAACATAGATATTCAATGTCCGGGTAAATTAGGAACTTCCAGCCACTAAAACTTTGTAGGGTCATTTTAGTTTATGCTGTTGACGCAATTTTTTTTTTTTTAATACTAAGTACACATCTGACTTGGCGTTGTCTCGTATATTCAGCAACCAAACAAATTAGAATTGATTGTGTTATCCATAAAAATAACAATAATAACTCCCGTCGTTTTGACTTTCATTTATGACGTTTGGATTCCACAGTAGAATAAAAGGATAATATCCTTAAGTTGATGTTACATTTTCTGCGAATTAATTGTCGTTAATCACGATTAACACAAGATTAATGAGCGGCTAATTTTGAAAAACAAAACTACCTGAGGCTTATGAACATAGTTCTTCTTTAAGGTTTTTTTTTTTTTCAAATCTTCGAAAACTAAACAGGACAGTGGTCTAATGCTGTATTCTAAGCTGTATTAACATTATTAGTTTGTCACTCTACCTTATGTATTTGCACTGTTTATTTCTCAATCGAAGGTGGTTGATCTTTGTGGGGGAAGTGGGGCCCGTGCGACAAAGGTTGTCTGAGAACAAGAACAAGAATTTGCACCAGACCTCCCTCGTCCAATAATGGCATAAGGTGCACTGGTGCCTCTTTCCAGAAAGTGAAGTGTTCTTTTGATGAGTGCTTGGGTAGGTGTTATTTTGCGTTGTCTTTTAGATATTTGAAAGCTCCGTCCTAATAGATATTTTATCTGAACAATTATTACGATGTTTCAAGTTCGAGCTCTACTTAGTTAAAACGTCTATCAATTGCTGCTACGAACAGACTTTTTAGGCTCAAAGATTTCGTTTTGTTTTTCAGATATAAATGCATCATCTCTAAAAGTAAGATAGCTAGTGGCAAAGAGCAAAATGCTCACCCATTAAAAACCTTGAGGAGAAAAGTACTTGAAATGATTTCGAAGTACAGAAGCATCGGTTTTTCTTAACATAGAAAAATAACTTAGCAAGGAGCAACTTGAGGAATCAACCCAAACCATTTGCTACCATGGTTACACAACATCCTTAGTCGACCTGATGAAAAATTAATAAAAGATCGACTAACAATACTTTTAGAAGCTATGTCATTCAGTAAAATGAATGACAATGATTTCTTTAAAAAGTAAATGGAAAAGCAGTTTGAATGAAAACTAGCGTCTAAAGAGGTATTTCGTCATAAGCTAGTTCTCTTAAAATATATTTGCCGTATTTCGTATACATTTCAAATTCAAATTCAAATTAGACGAAATCGGCCATGACAACCTGAGCTCTTAATACTAAGTAAATAACCTTTAATTAAGTAGTCTGGCGACTCGGAACGACTCCAACCACCCCGAACAGTTCTGCGTTGGGTACAGACGTTCTTCTTCCGAGAATTTCAAAGTCAAGTAAGATGGAATTTAACTTCACAGCTGGGTGGAACACGTTCTTTTTTGTTCTTTGTCTTTACATCCTAATTGGTATGTACAATACACTTTGTAAGACTTTGTTTGAGCTTTGAATTTTTCGGTTCCTCGGCGAGAAAGTCGGTCGGACGGTCTAAAGTGTAATAGACTAGGTTTTCATAAGAGACAACTTATTCATGTATGAAGTTAATCAGTCATAAAGGTAGTTCATAAGTATGTAGCTTTACATTGTGGAACTGAACCGAATTCACTGAAGGTAAACTTGCAGTTTGGTCTTAGTCACAAAGGTATTTGAAACCCTGAGTAGTGAATACTTCAAATACTCCTCAAATTAGTGTGTTTAAAAGCGATTTCAATACCCAGTCTTTTATTCAAAATAAAAGAAAAATTTTCACTACGATGACCTTAAATTCTGATAATAAGCCTGATTATAAACACAAGAAGTATAGAGTACTTCTTGTCAGAGTACATTTGGTAGTCATGTGTTAGTGAGTTCATATTCACTAACAAAGAAAGGGTCTAAATTCATGCATTCCTTGTATCATAACAATGAATAAAGTTTTGGAGAGCTTCACAATCTCCTGATAAGGGAAAGCTAATATATAATTATTACGTTTTAGAAAACCAGTTACAATCACAGCATGTAACTTTTCGAGCTCGTGTCTTACTATAGAGCTCTAGAAATTAAATACACATACGATAACTTTTGTACAAATAAAACATCTCGAATGTTTTCTGAATTTTGGAGTTCGTATTGGACATTGCTAGATGGAGCAACTTCAACTTCAAAAGGAATTTGCTATATTTGTTCCTATACTGATATACTCTTTTCGTTTCAGGAGGTAACGGAGGCGGTGGCAGAGGAGTGGAGATAGAGAATGATTTATTAAGCGAGGAAGGATCGGGGAGCTCTGAGTCTTGGAGTGAATGGACTAAATGGAGCGAGTGTGCAAAGAGCTGTGGTGACAGCAGTTGGAAATTCCGAACACGCAAGTGCATTAACAGCAAACCCGTGGTCTGCCTGGGAGATAGTGTAGAGACCAAGCTGTGTTACGTGCCACCCTGCTGAGTATAGGCTTGTTGGCTCAAGCGAAAAGCCTGGGGCAAGACAAGATTGGATGCGTGTAGAGCGAGGCGTGCGGTGAGTCTTGGGAATTTCACACGCCTCACTCTAAACATATCCATCTCCCGACTAACGACTGGTAGCAGAATGAAATCCGGAAGAAATTTTATGCAATAAGTACATGAACATGCAAAAATCTAGGGAATTGTTGAAGGTAAAATAGAATCTGAGTGACCCTGTTATTAAGAGACAGATGTAATTCAAGTAAGTGAGTAGAAACAAGGAATGGGAAATAAAAATGTAGTGGTTTTTCGTTTCTATTTGTGTAGCAATTTTTTGAAAATGTTCAAATCGAAGGCTCATGAGATGAGACCCACAGTCAGGAATTGTTCTCACGGTCCTTATGATTAACCTAACGCAAGATGGAGTTCTTTTTATGCTGTCGGTTATGCGACCGAAGCACTAAGGAGTTTTCATTAGTAAGGACCAGAATATTTGTTCGTTGCAAGTGTCTGTTACATGTGTCAGTCCCTGTGATCACCAATGAGTACAACAGTGCGTTTAAGTGAATGTTTAAGGATTAAAAAGCCTGCTTTGAAAGCAAGGGAGGTGTTATATTTAATATAAGTGCACACTGTTCTGATTAGTCATATCATTCACTCATTGATTCCTTTATTGTCATTTTTCATTCATTTTCCACGATTGTAATTAGCTTTCTTCAGTGACGTCAAGAGCCGGCCCAGTTTCCAGTACGTTACCCGCAGGCGGTTGTTACATGGTCTAACCATAAACTTGTAACAAGCTCACAAACGGAAAAGCTACTCTCACTTGGAAGACACATGATTCCTTTTAGGGCAATAATACGCCTGAGATGCATTATCTGTCGAGATAAATAAGGAAGATAAGCGTCAGACGCGTTTTCGTCTGAGACGAATTATGCCTCTCTGAGCGGTCCTTAAAACAAAGATAAACATAAAAGTGAGACGCATAAATTAGACGAACGTAATTAACGGCGACTCTCAAATCTCGAGACGAGACTTTCAATTATTTAAAAAAATATATTTAACTGTATGTCATCTTGAGAACTGTTTATGACATTCCTCTCGTTAAAAATTAAGCTCAAAGGGGAGAAAACGTTCACCATTTTGTGAAGTTGTTGTTGTTGTTTTTTTAAAGCTTTCTTCAAGACTCTTTGTTTACAGGAGTTTTTGCGCGCTGTCTCTTTCGTAAAGTACTTTAATTTGTTACGTTTTCTCCAAGAGTCGCACAATCCATCTCAGACGAATTATGCATGTTCTCAGATAAATGTGGCCACTGTGTTGAAACAAACAACAAAATTTTCTTTCTTAAGCGTTAACTATTTAATTTACTCTCTGGGTCACTTGCGCGAGGACTAATTTGAAATTAAATGTGACGACACAAATTACTGTCGTAATATTCGCATTGTTTTAAACAAAGCAGAGCAATGGGTGCATCGTTCTTCGTTGTTCTTTGGCATGTGTTATCTCTGCCTGTGTGGTTTCTCGTGGAAGTTTTTGCAAAGAAGCCGTGGAAATGGAGTGTATACAGTTCAATAGCGATTACAAGCTTCTTTCCGCTACTCACGCTGATAGCCTTTGCACTAGGATCAGTTTTATTCGGTTTAATTGCGCTCCTCGTTGTACAATGCGGTCTGCTAGCATTGGCAGTTGCTTCATTAATTTCGTCAGCCATTATGATTGCTCCAGTAGCACTTTTACTGACAATTTTCATTTATGCAATCTACAAGTTTGCGGTTCTGGCTGCGCGCACTTTGCGGTGGGCTCTAGCCTTCCCCACTAAAATATTTAAGCACATTCAGCAAGACTTAAGGAGAATTCTAGCGAGTGTTTCCGTGATAACCGGAGATTTATGCTTCGGGGAAAACTTCAAGAAAAAGCGCCGAAAAGTTGTTTCTTCAGCAGTGCGTTCAAGAGCAGCTCAGAGAATCAGACAGAGAAATTCGCGGCATTTATCAGATTCTCAAAATGAGCTTCAAACAAGAGCTGGACCAGTAGAAGTTCAGCGGCATCAACAAGAGTTGGCAACTCATCATGAGCCTTTAAAAAAGGCTTTACAAGAAGACTCTGAAATTATGGATGAAAACCAAGCTTATGGAAATCATCGGCAAGCTTTCTGTACAAATAATAGTTGGTTAACTTGGTTGAACCAGGCTGATAACGACTGTAGTTTTTCCGACAGTGATTTGTCTATTGGAACATCTTGTCACAGCTACAAATTTCAACGATCGAGTTTACCAAGAAATTCTACACTTGGATGTAGAGTTTCCGCCGGAAGTGGCTCGTTGAGTAGCTTATCTTCTGATGAGGAAACCATTAAATTCACCTCAGCAGGATCAGGATCGGACTCATATCACACAGCAGATGAGTGGCTTGTAGTGGATTATATTGGTAATGTCATTCCTGATTATAGAGACAGAGAGTCCAAGCTTTATGACGCGCTTTTAAAAAGAGACTTTTGTCCCGGTGGTAGTACCTACATGTATTACTAAATTCTGAGCCGGAGAAAGATACACCTTCACCTTCTTTTGCCGAGTAGCCTGAGCAACAGCGATGCTCTCTTTCCAGTACCTTGTGCGTTGAGTGCTGTAGATATTATACAGTCACAAATAGTTGTCACCGTTTCTACGTAACTCTCGAATTGAATTTTTAGTTGAGACATTAGGAGTAAAGATTGTCTTTTTCAAATAGAGGGGTTATTTTTGTTGTAACGAAGCGATTACTTGCTGATACGTCAACAGATGTTTTGAAAGGTGATTTAATGTTTTAAATTTTAAAAACCTTTAAATTTTTAATTTATAATAAAAGGAAACAAAAAATACGTTATCTTTTTTTGATCATCAAGTTTTTGAAAATGGTAAGTGTGAAAGGTGTGGTTACCATTAAATTTCGTTGTTCTGCTTTCAGACCTTTTTGGTTGGTGGATGGAGGATGGCTGAAAGGAAGGGATGATGGAAGAAGGAAATTCGATAAGTCAGTCACTCATTCAGTCAGACAATCAATTAATCACTCGGATAGTCCGTCCGTACCTCCATCCATCCATCCATCCATCCATCCATTTATTCATCAGATTTTTCTAAAAAAATTTAATCGGTGTTAGAAGTCATTAAAAAGATAAACCATTTGTTGCTACTTCCCGTCGATTGTTGAACCACACATTGATTATTGCACACTGACAAACTTCAAACATTACAAAATCGCGTCGCACGAGTTATGACAGCTGCTTACCTGACGCTGGTTAATGAATTGTTAAACTCGGCTGATCCACATCTCATAGAGAGAAGAAACAAACAAAAAGGCCTTATGATAATAATGTTACGATATTATGTTAAATTAATAACGGTATGACACCGGTCTATTTAGACATCTTTTTAAGAAATATCAGAACGTCAGTACATAAGAACGTCGAGGTAGGAGTTAGCTTTACCGGCAGTTAAAACGTATTACCAGGCCTGGAAAAGCTTTGCCACTGAAACAAGAATTTGAAATGCGTTTGCAGGCAATTTGAAACGTGAAAAGTCCATGATAGCTTTTAAGATTCTTTTCCTTAACAGAACATCAGCGTGTTGATGTGGACAAGTGTCAACATTAATTTATTCCACATAATAGCTCACGGCTTTTGAGAAGGACGTAAATGCAATTAATTGTAATTTCTGGTCAAAGTTTCGTGGTTAGATTAAGTTTTTTATCTATCAGTCTATCCACCCATCCATCCATCTATTTGTCCTTACTTCCGTCGTTCTTCCTTCCTTCCGTTCGTTTGTTTGTTTGTGTTTTGGCTTTTTTTCTTTCATTCGCTTGGTTTATTCGCTCGTTCAAATATTTTATTGCAACTTTTTGTTTCGTTCTTGAATTACAGAAGGTCAACGGTAGATGTTTTCTGTTTCTCCTCCAAGGGGACTAGGTACATTATCCTTGCAAACATTCTTAAATTTTTACTAATCCGCGAGTTTGTGAAAGAATAATAACGAGAAAAAAATCATACAACTCATTATACATTTAATACAACAAAGGGCAGTATACTGAAGGAAAACCGAAAACAAAAAAACCTTTCCTTACCGCTGAAGCCAGTTTTGGATTATTCTAATCCCTCTGACTGTCAGGTGCACAAGTTAATTAAACGACCGGATTAATCTTCTTAAGTGAAGCAAAATCAATAACTAAGTAGGAAACGCCGTGTTTGACAAAACAAGAGAGAGTGATCAGATTTTCAGAATTCTAAACTTGTATGCGTAGTTTATTCAACAGCCCGCAGTAACAGCGACATCATAACTGTAACCATGAAAAAGAATCAAACGAGACTAAATATTATTATTACTGACTACCTGAACTGAACCATTCTAGACACAAAATGACAGATGGTTTTCTTTATTCTTTATCTAACATTTTCGATTTGTTAGCTGTTTATAACATTAACAAATATCAGACTTCTTCACTCCCATACGAATGTCTCTTATTTTCGTTGGTTTATTAATCTTAAGTACTAAGATTTGAGACAAGCTTAAGTAAAAATCAACGGTGAATAGCCATCTAAAATATTGCCGGAAAAGAAGCGTTTCCCTCATGAGCACGAAAGGCAATTGCCGATATCCCATATTTCATCCTGAAAGAAACAAAACTAGCTGAATCATCTCTTGAATCAAATTAATAAAATATCAACTTCTCAAAGCCTTAAATTAATAAATCCTTTAACTTGGCTGATTAGTGAAGTTCCAGCCCGTCATTAATATCTATATTTGTACTGCTCATTTTTAACAACTGCTTGAATGCCCTACGAAAAGTGTTACTCCTATAACAATATATGACAGGGTTACAGAGAGAATTGACCAAAAGACAAGAATTCCAAATAGGTTGCGACAAAATTATTACATTTACAGCGTAGTTCCAGCTCTGACTAAAGACATTCAGTATTACAAGAAACACAAATGCAGGGAAATAACAGAAAACCAAAGCCATGATAATTATCCTTGTGGTTTTCAAGGCTTTATTTTCCTTTGCAAAGTTGGCCGCAGCTTCTTGTGAAACGTGCTCGGACGCGATCTGTTTTTCGTGTCGACGTGTTACAAAATACACCGAAATATGGCAGAACATTATCACTAGAACATTACAAAATACAAATGAAACACCAGAGACTCTGATAACAGTTTCCAGCTCTTCAGCAATGCTGTACAATATAGCAGGCAAACTGGCAATAACCCAAGCGATAATAACAGCTACCGTTAATTTACGCGTAGTAACAATTGTGGTATAACGCAAAGTATACTTCATAGCCACAACACGCTCGATACTGAGAAGACTTAAATGAAACAGAGAAACTAAAATAGGTCTAAAAGAGACGAAGAAAGTCATTTTAAAGTTGTTGCAGTATTGAGTCAAAGATAAACCTTTTATGACTTGGGCTTGAAACGCGATGAAGTGTGGCTGGGCAGCTACTCCTACTAATAGATCGGTTGCCGCCAAACAGGCCAACAGGATATTGTACTTGGTTTGCAGTCTGGGTCTTGTTTTCACTGCCACTATCACCATCATGTTCAGAACGATCGTAAATGGACAGCTGATGGCGTTCAGGATTATGGACATTATAGCAAAGACACTCTTTACCCCAAGATACTGCACGCCCCACGTCCTCTCGTTCATGGGACAGTTTTGGATCAAGAGTTCTTCGTTAGTGTCACTGGCCTTCATGATGGAATCACCACCGGGCTTCGAAATCGTGCGAAGCACAACCGTGAAATGATACAGTGTAATTTATGAAATAAAACCTACGCGTTTTAAGTCTTTTCCAGTTTTTGTTCGGTGTTGAGCGGTTTCATGCATAGGCTGTTGTTGTACAGCATTAGAGGACAAAAGAATTGCCATTTTTATGGCAATAAGAGGATCGGTCACGTTTGAAATTAAATTGATTTCATTTGTCGACTGCTTTTGTACTGTTAAGCTCGCGATCTACGCCCCACCTTAGTTCATCTCCAGTGAGATGATGATGTATAGTTTTTTTTTTTTAATAAGACATATATCATGGCAATTTTCGAGAAATTGCCAGGGTTAATTAATAATCCGGAGCGAATATGCTAAATATGCCAGTTGTGAAATATCGATAACTTAAACCCTAGAAGGGATTATTGTTATTTGTGTCTTTCAAAATCAGGCGGAGTAGCGTAATGTTCTTAGACTATCATTGCCGAAAATTTTCTATTCAACTATACTTTTTCCGTAATGGAGGGTAGAGAGAGACCGGTACTTGACAAGGCTTTTAATTAAGATAGAAGACTTGCTACTCGCTGTATATATCTTATGTCACTCGGCGGAAGTTGTTGTAAGCCTAGTGTAATAGCTATTCATCCTAATTATGTAATTCGTTAAGAGCAATTTTGGACTCGCTGCTAGCATGAACGTTTTCAAATGTCTACAAGTCGGGCCTTGTGTGTTTTGAGGTTGTAAAGCAGCAAGAACAACGCAAAAAGGTAATTTCACCGTCATATTTCCCGCTACTGTATTGCCGAGAAAATTTCAATGAATAATAAGTTTTTCTAAGAGCGTTAGCCAATGGAAATATAAACAAGTAGGGGCCTGGGACCAAATCAAAATTATCGCGAAAAAAATGAGTGAGTTACAAAGAAATGGTCGTCACATGAAAGCGAGTTTCAGAAAGTCTGGATGAAAAACCATTCAAGTCCGAAATTTCCGAAACTTCGCTGTTTTGAAACGTGTCTACTTCGTAACCATTCAAACTCTGTAATAGTTGTATGATTTTTAGAAGCCATTTATTCAGTTCCTAATCAACCGATTAGATCCAAACTTGGAAGCAGGCGGAAAACCGACATAATTGAGGCTACTTTCATCCCTAGTCTTTTACTTGTTACTTAAGTGGTCAATTGCTTTAATTGACTGTTAACGAGATGGTTTAATGCTGTCAAAACTAAAATTAAATCAAAAATTGTCGGGCCGGGAACGAAAAATGGTACAACAATTAGCAAACGGAACTCCGGCTCGTTTACATTTGGTGCCTGGACACTAGCACTGAACTCCAGGTCGGTAATTGGTGCCTGGGCACAGTGCCTGGGCACAGTGCCTGGGCACATGGGCACTAGCTCTGAACTCCGGGTCGTTCACTTGGTGCCTGGGCACTAGTACTGCACTTGGTGCCTCGGCAGTAGTACTGAACTCCGGGTCGTTTACTTGGTGCCTGAGAACAGTGCCTGGACACTAATAGAGAACTTAAGGGTCATTCACATTAGGTGCCTGGGCACAGGACCCAGGAGTACGACCTCGCTCTTTGTACCACCCACCGACCCAGCCACCGGCTGTGAGGGATGTAAGGAGAAAGGTTTCATGTTATTCGGGGGATCTGAAGGAAGGGTTTGCCCACTCCCACTCCCGACCCTTCATCCCATTTTTGTTGAAACGGTTTTTAGTTCTGACATGTTTTGATTCCCCACCCCAAGGTCAACCATCACGGATTACAATATACAACTCGTTTCTTTAGTGCTCGTTTGGTAGCAAAAAAATGTAAGTAACAGGAAGAACGCAGAACATTGCCAATTCTTGAAGATCTTTCATTGCAACTTAGGCATCTGATCCTACCTCTGTTTTTGGCTCTATTGCCAAACGTTATATCCAATTGATATCCTTAGTTTTTTTAAACTCAATTTTGCCATGCATAAAAGTGGCAGCATTACCTCTGGGTATACCACGATACATGTTGTGAAAGATGCAGCCTTCTCCCACTGTTTTACGTTACCTACACGTACACAGACATGCCGTAATGGGAACGGGCTCTCAGAGGCCACTAGATGCATTCTCAGAGTGCGTATTTCTTTTTTCTGAGTGTGCCTTCCCAAATTTAGAATGCTTTCGCCGGTTTTTTGCATGCAAATAGTGAGGGCTCGTCTTCGTCTTTCAGTTCAGTAGACCATCTTTTCAATTCTAGAGCTATTCTTCGAGAACGTTAAAATAATGCATTTGAGAAAAAGAACTTCAGTGATTGTCATAAAAAGAGTAGCGATGACACTTTTCATCACAAACTTAGCTAGGGATACTTTTTAACGCTGGACTATCATTTAAAAAGAAAAAGAAAATAATTATTCACACAATTCTCCGCATGGTACATAATTACCATTAGTAAAATGAAATTTAAGATGGGTTATTGCCCAATATGTCCATTGTCTCAGCATCCTTTAAGGCAGCAACACTCGCTGTATCTTAAATCAAGCTTATTTTAAGGAGGCTCGCAACAGTTTTTTTGGCCTTGGAGTGTATCTTTTGAAGTCACAATTTCGCATAGAAGATAAACTTCGATTTCCTTGATACTACACCACCTTTTCAACAAATGATCAAAGTTTATTTTCTCACTGGTTTCCTAGCAACAGCTGTCACCATAGCAACGGTAATGGAAACCCCTCATTTTAAAGAATGTCGAATATCTCCAAAACTAGTCAGACACTTTATGACGAAACTTGAACTATTTGAACTACTCAACCTACACAACGTGTATGCGAAATTAGGGAAAAATCTGTAAGAGCGTTTTCACGTAAATCAAGATTCATTTTTTACGGGCTGATTTTGGTAATTCCTGCAATTTTCTCCAATATTTCAAGAAAGATAAAACTTAACACTTTCTCTTTTCAGTTGAAGGACTTTTTATGATATCAAAACATTCTTAATGTACATTGAGCTTCCTAGGTGGCTGCGATTTTAAGATATTTAGATTTAAAAACTGCTAAAATGCAGCGCAAATCAGCCAAAAAGTCCGTAATTTGCATAAATAGAAATATTTCTAAACTGCCCTTACAGATTTTTCTCTTAAAATAATAATAAAAAATTTTCGTCTTCTGAGCTTCTTCCTGGAGACTCTTTGCCATTATTCTTTAAATACTGACTGACGTTTTAGCTTTTTTAATTACGGATTGCATACATGTTAACGCCCACGATGGCATTACACTGGAGCCGAAAAATGACGAGAAACAAGCTCAGAAGACGAATATACATATTTTTTTTTTATGAGAAGGAATTATAAACGCATGAGAGGACACAAGCCCAGCGTGTATTAATATTCAGTTGCACGTGAATAACCGAGAAATAGACCAGAAAAAACAAAATAATACTGTTGCTCGTTGAAAGGTAATAACGACTGAAACTTCACCAAGATTCAGCCTTCTTATCTAATAACAGAAATGTTTATTCAGCCTAAAACTTGCTGGAACATCAAAAAGAATTATTATTCTAACGTCAATCAATTTAAGAGAAAAATCTGTAAGGGCAGTTTGGAAATATTTCTATTTATGCAAATTACGGACTTTTTGGCTGATTTGCGCTGCATTTTAGCAGTTTTTAAATATAAATATCTTAAAATCGCAGCCACCTAGGAAGCTCAATGTACATTAAGAATGTTTTGATATCATAAAAGGTCCTTCAACTGAAAAGAGAAAGTGTTAAGTTTTATCTTTCTTGAAATATTGGAGAAAATTGCAGGAATTACCAAAATCAGCCCGTAAAAAATGAATCATGATTTACGTGAAAACGCTCTTACAGATTTTTCCCTAATTTCGCATACACGTTGTGTAGGTTGAGTAGTTCAAATAGTTCAAGTTTCGTCATAAAGTGTCTGACTAGTTTTGGAGATATTAGACATTATTTAAAGTGAGGGGTTGTCCATTACCGTTGCTATGGTGACAGCTGTTGCTAGGAAACCAGTGAGAAAATAAACTTTGATCATTTGTTGAAAAGGTGGTATGGTATCAAGGAAATCGAAGTTTATCTTCTATGCGAAAATTTGACTTCAAAAGATACACTCCAAGGCCAAAAAAACTGTTGCGAGCCTCCTTAAGAATAGCTCAAATTAACACCAAAACTCATCACTTTTTTTGGAGCATTTATCTACTTGAAATAGGACAATTACAGGAAAAAGTTACAACCTATACCTAACATTTGCTTATCGCTTACGTTACAACTGACCACAAACGTGTTTATGTCATATAGGATATTAATATACATACTGTTGCACTGTAAGGATACGCACACAATAGAGATACATCCAGAAGCACATGACAGCACATGCGCACACAACCTGATTACATCGCTGTATCAAAGGGCTGCAGCAGAGGGCTGAGTGAAGCTACAGCCCTTTCTTGTTCACACTTATACTATTTATTTTTAATAATGCCTTAAATGCCCTTCCAAAAGTTCTTTTTCTATTACAATGTAGAATCGGGTTACAAAAAATTGACAAGTAGATAAGAAATAAAAAGATTAATGACTTTCAAGGTTTTCTTTTCCTTTGCAAAGTTGGTCAAAGCTGCTCGTGAAACTTTCTCGGACTCCATTGGTCACGTTACAAAATAAACCGAACTATGACTGAATATTTTACTGACATTGGCACAATATTGTGTCAGCCCCAGGGGCCCCTGGTCAGCCCACAATTGACCATCGTTCTCGTAGCTCAGTGGTTAGAGGATCCGAGTAGTATTCGGAAGGTCGTGGGTTCAAATCCCATCTGGAACTCAGATTTTTTTTCTGAGTTTCCTCTCTCCACACATCATTCTATTTTCATTTATGACTGAATAGCATCAATACAGCATTAAGAAACACACAAAATATCCGAGACGCTAAAACAGTTTCCGTCTCTTTATAAATGCTATAAAATTAGCGGCCGGGGGAACCTGGCAATAACCCAAGCGATTATTTCAGCCATATACTGTTAAATAAACTTACGCGTGGTAACATTTGTGATGTAATGCAAAGTGTACTTCATAGCTGCAAAAGCCTCGATACTGAGACTGACTTTAATGAAACAGAGTACTTAAAATGGGCACAAAAGAGACAAAGAGAATTATTTTGAAGTTGTTGCAGTGTCGTTTTGAAGATACACCTTTGGATACACCTATACGAAGACACAGCTTTGATAGACCTTTACGACTTGAGTTGAAGGGCAACAGCTAATCTTACAGTCTTCATACTAAAAGATCGGTTCTCGAGCTTGCACTCTGGCGGGGTCATGTTTTCACTGCTACAGTCACCAACCGTACAGTTACCGTGCCAACGAAATGAAATGACAGCTTGTGCGGTGTGTGCGGTGTTCAGGATTACTCAATTGCAAGAGACTATTGCTGTTCAACATCGACAAAAACAAAATAAATTTTTCAAAATTTACTGTTTAGTACAAAAACTGTATAAAATTGTTAACTATGGGAGTTGTAAAAGCCCAGAGTCATCGTCCTAGAACAACACTGATTGATTCTGGGGATAAGGAACGACAGCTTGAAAAAGTGGATTAAAGGGCGGTGAATCCCATGACAAAAGATTTTCTTGAATTGCTCAGTATTTCAATTACACTTTTTGGTACGCTCTGATAGTGCAGTTTTCCAGTTTCTTTCCCCGTAAAACTGGCACAAGTGGCAGGGAGGAGGTAGAGTGACAGTTTCAATTGATACTTATTGAGAAATAGATGAATTAATTTCATGAGAAAGGAGTTACTCCACCGAAACCTAATGGGTTTCAAGCAAGAACCCAACACAGCCGGAATGCAGGTAAAATTGGCCGATACCCAAGTAATCGATACAGTGCCATTTTGAAAAGTAATCGATACTCACGAGTGGTATCGGTACATTCGATACTTTTTGACACTGCATATGACCAGCCGAAGCAAGGAGATCCTCTGCGTCAGCCTTGATATTTTTTAAATTTGAATTTCCCTGAAACGTTTGGCGCATGTGCGACAGATCAGCCTGTCTGGTCTCTGGCGGTTTTCTTTCATTTTATTGTTCTAAGACTTCCCACTCGCTATCTGTTCATATTAATTTTATCGGAGTACGTCTTAGGGCATGAACAACGTCAGGAGAGTGAAAGAGGAAAGGATGGCATCGCTTTATTTGTAAACAGAGCACACGTCTGAACGAAAACCAGATGCAGTAAATTGACAAAGCGATAATGACTTGTACCAAAGTCTCAAAACTGTACCGGTCAAAGTGTAGCCTCACAGAAAACATGGGTCAATAAAACCATAAACTACTGAGATATGGGCTGTCAAAGTTTATAGTACACTTCCATGCAAATGTCTTTTATTTTTCACTGGTTCACTAGACGGCCTCAGGCCGCTAGCAGCCACGCCTGTCATAAATTCTCCAAAGCTTTTTTCTGTTGGAGCTGGAAAGGCAATTGCTGATGATTGTCCCATATTTCCATCCTCCCTGAACGAACCAAAACTCGCTGACACAACTCTTGAATCACATATCAATCTAGCCAGTTTAAAGTACGAGTCATCAAAATTCTTTTAAGAATTTTGCTTTAAAACTTCGTTGAACTGGGAAATTATCTTTGTAGTTTTCAAGGCTTTCTTTTCCTTTGCAAAAAGTTGGCCGCAGCTTCTTGTGAAACTTGCTCGGACACAATCTGTTTCTTGTGTCGATGTGTTACAAAATAAACCGAAATATGACAGAACGTTGTCACTAGAACATTAAGAAATGCAAATGAAATACCCAAGACCCAGCTCTTCGGAAATGCTAAAAAAAATTGCAAGGAAACTGGCAATAACCCAAGCGATAATAACAGCTACTGTTAATTTACGCGTAGTGACAATTGTCATATAACGCAAAGTATACTTTATAGAGCCACAAAACGCTCGATACTGAGAAGACTTAAATGAAACAGAGAAACTAAAATAGGTATAAAAGAGACGAAGAAAGCCGTTCTAAAGTTGTTGCAGTATTGAGTCAAAGATAAACCTTTTATGACTTGGGCTTGAAACGCAATGAAGTGTGGCTGGGCAGCTACTCCTACTAATAAATCGGTTGCCGCCAAACAGGCCAACAGGATATTGTACTTAGTTTGCAGTCTGGGACTTACTTTCACTGCCACTATCACCATCACGTTCAGAACGATCGTAAATGGACAGCTGATGGCGTTCAGGATTATGGACATTATAGCAAAGACACTCTTCTCTACGTACGTGGTATTTCCAAATCCTTTCGTTCATGGGACAGCTTTGGATCACAATATCATCATTGCCGTGCATAATGGCGTTACAAAAGATCGTCCGCTAGGTTAGCGTGCTAACGTTAATAGGGAAATGAAATGAAACGTGGTGAATTTCAGATACAACCAGCACAAATGAAGTCATTTAGGGTCTCTTATAACAGTTGTTCAGTGTTCGTCAAAAGACTATTGTTGTACAACTTTAGCGCACAAAAGAATAGCCAGTAGTGAAGCGCTAAGAGGGTAATGTTTACAGGATTGTCACTGATTTTCTTTAGGATTTGTATGAAGAAACATAAAACAAACGCTGATTGTGTCTGGTGATAAGGAAGGACAGCATGAAAAAGTGCGTTAAATGACCCAGTCCTACAGCAGAGATGTTTCCTAAATTGCCTACCATTTCAATCCCTCTTTGCAATACACTCTGATAATGCAATTGTTTCCTAATTTTGTTTCCGCAATATTGGTACAAGAGGCAGGAAGAAAATAAATATATTACTTTCATGAGAAAGGAGTTACTTTACTGAAACCTAATGGGTTCCAAGGGCCCGTCAAAGTCGGGTTGCGGGGAAATTGGTATTTTTAATCGATTGCCGATACCCAAGTAATCGATATCAGGATATCGTGGTGATTGGGTGCCGGGGGTAACCGATACTCATGATCAATATCGGTTCTTTCCATATTTCATTTTTCATCTTGCACGTGTCCAGCAACAGCAAAGAATTCGAAGTGAAAAATTGCACTGACTGGCAAGCCGAAGAACCATTAAAAATATTTCGTGTTCTATAAAGCTCGACTGGCACCCTGCAAGGACTATAATATTCGTCGTCCGGGTTGTGTAATTGGTCCATATTGAAATTTTCAGAATTTGGAACTGCGGGGAACCTACGGACTATTGTCCAATGAGATATTGCAGCATTGTAAAGAGCAGTAAGCACGTCCAGTGAATATTGCATCAGTAAAACGTATATTGCCACAGTGTAAAGCCCGATAAGCAAATCAATGGATATTGCACTGGCATAAAGGTTCGATAAGCACGTCCAATAGATATTACACTGGTATAAAGGCTCGATAAACACGTCCAATAGATATTATACTGATATTAAGGCTGGATAAGCACGTCCAATAGATACAACGCTGGCGCCAGTTGTTCAAAAGTTGGATAGCGCTATCCACCGAATAAATAACTATCCAGTGGAGAAGTGTTAGGGAGACCAATTGCGTTATCCACTGGATAGTGATTTATCCAGTGGATAGTGCTATCCAACTTTTGAACAACTGGGGCCTGGTTAAGAGGTCTGCTGTCCTATCAGATAACACAGACGTTCTTGATCCACGGACGGCAACCGGAAGTTTAATGTTCTCCTTTTGACCCATTCTGATTCCAACACATCCATAACAGCAAGCCACCAGATACCAAAACAAGAGTTTTCCACTTTTTGGTGGAGAGGAAAAACAGGCCAACAAAGGGAAAATGAATGAATGAATGAATAACCTTTATTCATTCATTCATTCATAAAAGGGATAAATTAAGGACTCAAGTGACAATCTAAACTGTACATCAAATGCAAGCTATTGCTGATACAGCTTTTTACTCTCATTGTTCTAGAAGATCTTAGAAACCATCGTACAATATACTTTTTTTGCAGCAGCAGCAGCAGCAGCAGTACTTATAAATTGATATATTATTTACTATCAGCTTTTTCAATTTTAAAACACTTTGTAAATACAATTTACTCTCTTATAATTTAATTCTAGTTAAAATAAATGTTTATAAAGCGATAAAAATGCACGGCACGAATAAAAACCTAAACGAAAGGAAGAGAAGCTCTGTATATTCAACGACAGCGTGAGAAGACGACAGCAAGTTACAACATTACAAAACAGACGTTCGCGACAAACTTTCCTGCTAATGACGAGCTCTAGGATTTGATGAATGATGCGAGTATAACAATTTGAATAATATTAAAAAAGAAAAATGTTCAAGTGTCATAACGACGCTTCGGCCACAGCTCTCCTTCAGGTTGTTGACCGTGATGCGCGTTTTGTTATGTTAACTTTAAAATGGACAGACAGAGCACACTTGAAATTTTTGTAAACGCACGCAGATTTTAGAGGAAATAGAAAACATTCTTTTGGCCAAGGGAAATGACGCGTGCCACCCGCCACAGCAGTATGATGTGCCTCCTCGGGTTGTTTAGTTCAGATTTGTCTCCACTGGTTGTTTCATTTTAGAGGACGCTCGCTTTCTTGGTTCCAGTGTGAGTGAAGTTCGGTAAAGCATGTCCTCATCCATGAGATTATCTTTGGACGTCAAGTACTGTATTATCTGAAATCAAACAAAAAGTATTATAAACTATTACAAGAGCTTAGCGGAATGCCTGGCACCTCGGGACAGACTTCTGTGCATTAAAACTATGCGATATAGGGTAAGCGGAACCGACTGCTAGAGCGGGTAGGTTTCGTACCGAAACCAATCCGGGAGCAGTAGTGGAAGTAGCTGTGAAATATATGATCGGTTTCACGTATTTCACTTCTATCTAATGACCTTCCGCTGGCATAATACGAACTCTAATAAATAAATCATCAGCTTCCAGTTGGTTTGATGGCTCAGTTGGTCGAGCACTGCACCGATACCGCAGGGTCAAGGGTTCAGGCTTTCTTTTCGTTACTGCATAAGTTGCGTACATAGCTGTGACATGTGACAATGTAAAGCCTGTGAAGTCGCACTCGTCCTCAAAGCTAAAGGCCCATGTTGTTAGGCACCAGGCCCCGGTTCCCGGAAAGCCGATTAAATTATCCCCCGATTAGCATCTCTAGAATAACTAATCCAGGGATAAAAAGGCGTTCCTGAAAGCAGAGTTATTCCTCGTTTAACTATCCCTCGGTTAAACTCATATCAAACCGGTTAAACAAGTTACCAGCATATAAAAGCGCGGGAAAACGACAGAGCGGGAGAAAAAAGTCGACTCCGATACTCGTTTTACCGAGCGATAGATGTAGTCTGTTGTCGATATTTGACCGCGGTACGACCTGCCCTTTTTCTGGCTGTGAAAAACAAAACTTCAAACCTTTCTTCAAAGAAAAACAAAGTGGAAATCAAGGTTCAGTACAAAGTGATGCTGATTCGAGGTGAAATTTGCGTTATATCTGAAAATCGGTGAGTTCTGTCCCTCTTGATTCTTTGAGCTATCGAGACTATTTTGAGCTTTACAAAGCAAGACTTGCCTCTCGGAAAAATGTCAACAATAAAGTACTGATTTGTGTGGAATAATTGCCTTTGATATTTGTAGCCTATCTGTTTTTTACGTTCGCCTGGTACAGAATTTTGACATTTTTTTTGTTGAAATCGGTGAAAAACCTCTGTTTCAGTGTCTGCATTGTTTGAGAACGACAACTTCGCTTTATTTAATCGTCAACATTTTTGTCTTATATTTACGTTATTTCAATAAAACATCTCCTTCTGCTTTTGTAAAATTGCCATAAATATATTATTTCATTCAATAATTCTTCTGTAGAAACCCAAAACCGGCAAATTGTTCCGTGAAAAGTTGATTATTCGCGCTATCGCTAGCGATGAAAGATGGCTTAGAAATTGATGGCTTTCGGTTTAGTTTTATCATAAGCTCGTAGTCCTGAAGATCGGTTCCTAAATTCTGCTTTGTGAAGATCCTATTTACTGAAGCCACATTTCCAGAGTAACCGTTTAACAGAATTTTATAGAGCTATTGATGGAATTGTTTAATAGTGTTTTAAAATATATAAGCTTACTAAAATCGAAAACTCGACTACACGATTTGCGTGTTTGTGGTCCTTTTTGCTCCATCACATTTCGCTGCAGGTTTTTGCGCCCAAAACTCAGTTGATTACCGCTCACACTTGTGCAGACAACAAATATTTGTTATTTAAGTTGCTGAGAGTAATTGATCTAGCATAAATTGCCGTCTTTCTTTTTCCTTACTCAATTAAACTAACAATATCGCAAAATTTAAGTCCGCCATTTTGTTTGTTTTGATCAAGTTTTTCCCCCGATTAGTGAGTTAATCGACCTCGCTTAACCCCTCGTTTATCACTTGGTTAGTATTAATCGTGCTTCCAGGAACAGAATCTAACCGAAGGATAAATTTTCATCCTCGATTAGCGAGATTAAACCCTCGATTAGCGCTAATCGGCTTTCCAGGAACCGGGGCCAGGGCATTCATTCCGAAATTCCAGGGTATTCGTTTCAGAATTTTGAAGGCTTTTTGGTATTTTTTCCTTGAGGGTCGAGGGGGGGGGGGGGGAGGGTGGGTGGGTCTATACGTCCTTTCCCTGAAGCAAGTAACTAATTGTTCATCCCTTTGGGACACCACCGCTCTCTTAATCGTTAGCCCTGTTAGATGTAGGCGGATCAACAGATCATGTTCCCTGCTAGCAGAGGCCCCTTTTCCTTTGTATTCAGCTCAGCGAATACAAAGGAGAAGGAGCCTCTGCTAGCAGGGAACAGATCATGCATTTGAGGCCATTGGCACTGTTTACTCACCTTCTTATCGTGTTCTAGAGTGTACTTAGTCTGTTGATAATGCTTGATTTCCTGAATGACTTGGGCGATCTGAAACCAGAAAACATCATGTTAGCGCGCTAAATAACATTGTTGAGCAATGTAGGACTACTCAGCAAGCTGACGTCAGCAAAGATGCCGTCGCTTCTTTGAGAGCATTTCAATCGAGCATTTCAATCAACACCGAGAAGTTAATTGCTAATAACTTTCTCTTTTCTTGTTTGTTGTGGATTCGACTTTCCCATGCAAGAAAACAAAACAAACAACAAACTAACAGCCGTGTGAAATAAAGCCGTCGGATTTCGTTACACAGAAAACTAATTTTGGTAGAGTGGAACTCTCCACGAACTACTAATATAAGAAAAAAAGCCACGGTGAACCAGGAAATCTATTTGTTGGATTCTTCAAAGGTAGCCCTTTTTCTTTTGAAATTTGAAAGGTGCAACTTGCAGTTAACTTCATCAAGAGTTTCACTTGTGTAGAAAAGTGCATTAAATATAAGTGCCTCGAATTCAAGTATGTTTTCTACAATTCCCTCAAACTGTGTTTCTGCTCTAGCACTCAGTTTAATTGCAAAAGATCGCTGCATGATACTGACTAGTACCTCTGATTTTTGCTACTGGCTGCTCTTCAAAAATCAGAGAGTATTTTGTTTTTGGTTTACAAACTTTAAGCTTAACCCAGAAAGAAGTTTTTAATCTTGAGAGAAAACAAAATGTACATTATTTTCTTTCAAAACAACAACTAAGAAAAAACTGACACGTGATGTCGAAACTTAGGCAAAATCAAACCAGCGGTTTATTTTATAGGTCTTCGTTCGCCTGAAATTTAGTTGGGAAGTTTAGAGAGCACTCGAGAA
Source organism: Siderastrea siderea (assembly GCA_964030785.1). NCBI lineage: Eukaryota > Metazoa > Cnidaria > Anthozoa > Scleractinia > Rhizangiidae > Siderastrea > Siderastrea siderea. Next base: position 43,583,705 of record OZ034966.1, on the reverse strand, counting down.
GCTAGAACTGCCTTCTGTTAAGGCTACTCACGTGGAACAACTCTTACGCTTCCCCCGAGCGCTCCAAACTTCTCGCCGTCGTGGATGACAGCATCAATGGTTTCACGTCGTCGTCCGCTAAGAACATTTCAGGTTTTCATGTTTGCCAAGTTCAAGAACACGTTTACCGCGAATTAAATGCTTACCATTCTCATTTTGGAGAAGTTAACGAGTCCACTCTCATTACTGTTGGGAGTACCATCCTCAATGAAGGCTAAATCCGTCAAGTAGAAACCAAGATACGGTATACACGGTGGGTCCGCACTGCAATATAACAACCACCTATTAACCTCATATGCTCTGTTCACTTTTCTCAACTAAAATTTAAAAAGTTGATACCACAAAGCTCCGAAATCGCGAAATTTTTATTAGCCCACTAAAATCGCGATAGCTTTAACAGCATAAACACAATTTGTTTGTCACTAAAAAGAATTTATGAGGTGTTTTTCATAATGAAACTTCAAGCAGAACAGTCCGGTTTGCCAAGGCCAGCTCCTTTACGTTCGACTTTACCTTTTCAAGGCTTGTTAAACAAAAAGACAGTTACATTTTTGGCTCAGTGTCTTAGGTTATCTTGCTTATCTTAATTGCACGGTACACAAATAAACTTCGAGGAGCCAACTTCCCACGCGCATCTCGCTCTGCGCAAAATGTCGTCATGTTTTGCGAACGAGTACAAACTGGTGTGACGAAATCCAAGAGCCCTTCAGAACACGATCAAAATTTCCCCAATCTTTGAATTTTGCTTGTTACAATCAATCTAGGTAAATAACCAGACGTTTAAAATCGAGTCTCCAAAAATTTCGCGCTGGATTGAATGAAGAATCAACATGACAAATACGACTTGAAACTTCGCCACGAGAATTGGAATTTCCATTGAAAACTTTTGACTTTAGCCCTTTCAACCTCAATGGTGATCTACATCAAATTTCTCCTCACCATATCAGCGCATTATAAAACATACAGGTCATGAGAATTAGGGAAATGGTCACCAAAGATGAACTGTCTTGATGTATGAACGAGATCTTCCAACTGGTACTCAACAAAATATATGGAGACCAGTAACGAGAACTTGTATAGTGATGCTGGGCCTGAAAGGGTTAATCAAGGTGTAATGTACGACAAGCACGACTGAACAAAAAAAAAAAAAAGAAAAAGAAAAACTTGAGAGTATGACTAGTATTTATTTTATCGATTTTAAGTAATTAATAATCCACATAATTCTTTAGCGAGATGCGTGTGCGAAGTGGACTGGAAAGAATTCGCCCCTACTGTGCAGTCACCTGCTTTAAGATCACAAAATCTGTACTAGCTGTGCATGACTGAAAAATAAAAGGACTAAAATTCCACACGAAAAATAAAATGCTCGTGTTTCAGGATTACTAGGGCAGCGCGGGCTTACTCAGTTTCTTGAGCTATACGATTGGTTCAAACGTATTACTACTGTAAGCTTTAAAACACAGCAGCAAATCAGGGGCGAAACATAATTAATTGTGACATGATCAGTTAACGCGCGTTTTCTTGCGCTTTAAATTGCAGTGACTGTAAGTCGGATCTTCTTTGATTCTGTTGGCTAATTCATGAACTTTGATTACAATTGGACCTACCATCTGAGAGCTTCTCTCATGTTCTTGAAGCGACCATCAGAGCTAACCAACTTTTGAAGCCGATCGATCAGCGTTCGTGTCTGTGGCAAGAAAAGCGTGGGATTAGCGACAATACAATAACCCACGTTTACTGCTTCAATATCCTACTATTCTGGACAAACTCGTTTATTTGACCTTGTTTCATATGACCAGGCTAGAGACAACAGCATCTTGACAAATTTGTATTTTTTGTTCAGAAATCCTTGGAGTCATACCGTAATTTTGAAATATCGAACGTGCGCTCTCACGTAGTGTTACTCAAGTAAGAAGTCAAAACTAAGCAAAGAACATTCAAAATAAAAGTCGAGGATCCTCGGCAATTATAACTGAAACACGTTTGCGCAAAAATTGTCCCAATCTTGATGTGTCACTTTCGAACACCTGCTCTCCTTTTAGGCTTCCTAGTCTTGTCTTGTTTTTATTTCGTGATCAAACATTCTAACATCCGTTTGTACGTGATAAAGTCGCTCGGTGCCACCTAGCCCCATAACCAGCTACTGTGAGTACAAATAGCGGGGTCACGGGTGTAGAGATACCACAGTCAGGGTTCGCACACTTTTTCAGGCCAAAAATTCAAGGACTTTTCAAGGACTTTCCAGGACCCTACTTTGAAATTCCAAGGACTTTTTTTTAGTAAGAATTTACCACAAACCAAGCAAAATGTTTGCGTTTAAACTTATGTTTTGGGCATACAAGCGTTTTTACGCATTTTGTGAGCATTTCGAGGATGTTATACTTTGTTTACCTGAACATTTGTTTTCATTTACTTTAAAACCTTAAAGTAGTAATATTTCTCGATCTTCTTCAATAAAAAATCAAGGACTTTCAAGGACCAAAATCAATTTAATGTACTTTCAAGGCCTTGAAATCGGACTTCTGAAATTCAAGGGTTTTCAAGGGTTTTCAAGACGCGTACGAACCCTGCACAGTATGAATAACAACAAAAATGCAACACAATACAGTACCGCTGAATTACCCGCTGAATTCCTTTCACTTGGATGTGACAGCATAACAACACGCAAACATTCCGCTCTAAAGTGCAAGACAATGACTTCTTACCTGTTTAGATACCTTTTCCCACGTCTTTTTGAGTCTGAAGATTGAACTGCTCATGAAGGCAGAACTGATTTCTAGAACAGAGTTGAAATTGTGCAGATTGCGACAAACTTCCGCTACCGCTGCCCACTTTTCGATCACCGTGGCGCGCGCTGACGGGGACTGGCGCCTAAGAATCTCTGAAGCTACAAGGGAACTTGTCTGCAGAGGAAAATAAAACCATAAAAACATAAACAGATAGAACTAAGGGAGAAGATGGATTTATGATCTACTTCTATAACTAATACCACGGCCAACTCCCAATACCTTCCTTTGATGAACCCTTTGTATGAGAAGAAGAAACCCACGTTTTGATTTTTTTGTTTCATTGCTTTTTGTTGGTAATCAAATTCGATAAAGACACCAATCTATTTGAACGATGTTCCGTTCTTTAAACGTTCCAGGCAGATATCAATTGGTGTTTCAATTTCTCTGTTACATAGCACCCATTGTCGCGCGCCTTACAGTTTCACCCGAACTGAGGCTCTTTCACATAAGCCGCTCCTAATGAAAATGTCCCCACCCCGGGACGGGTGGGGAGCTTAAAGCAGGAACAGGCTTTCAGATCGGAGGAGCGAAGGAAGGGCGGCAGGCGATGGAAAAAGTATATTGGGAGCGCTGCGCAAGGAGGAGTGGGCGCTGGGGAAACCCACCCCGCTCCCCAATACCGTCTTCTTTTTTCGCTCGCAAGATTTTTTCCTCGCTCGCAACCGTTCTTTGCTCCCCACAATCTGAGTGTCTGAGAAAGGCTTACGTTGCTACGGGACAGTTGTTTTCGCAAAGAAAAATAACTGGACTGATGAAAGCGTTTCCTGTTCATATAAACACGCACACTTCCCTAAAAACAACGAGATCAATAACCGTTAACACGATAGTAAATTACTGTAATATAAGGTGAATATCCAACTTACTTCGTTAAATCGTTTGGTCACACGGAGAATGTTGGGAGCTCGAACAGTTTTATCTGATTTCATCCAAGAAAGGTTAAGAAATTCACTGAAATAAAAGAATACCCATAAATAAAGGTCGGCATAGCACGGGCCAAGCGTCGCGCAACGTATTTTGCAACGGCTGCGTTCGAGCGCGTAAACGTAACACCGTTGCGAGGTAAGTTACCAAGGGCGTGGTACATTGTGCAATGTTTTACACAAATTGTCTCCGTGTCGTAGGATAAGGAATTTGATTGGTTCACGGCACAAATCAGTGCAACACAAAATTGTAAGCACCGCGAGGCAACGCTTAACAAATTCGTTACATCGTTGCCGCGATTGCAGCGAAAAAAAGTCGCCAGAAATGGCCTGTGGATAAATTACACGAAAAGCTGTCCACTGTAACACTGCATTTTGATTGGATCACGGTAAGACTGCAAAGGAAAACAGAACCTCCTTTCACATTAAAAACCAGATGTTAACTTGTGATGGATTAGTTCTTCATACAAGCGCATTACTAACACCTCTAGGCAGTGTATGCCATGCAAACTGGAAATTAGCGCCAGCCTATTAGTTTACCCACAAACAATGATTAACTTACTGTGAAGGAATCTTAGAAAAGATTAAGTGTTCCAAGAACGTGAGCTGTTCGGCGAGTTGAGTAGCGGAGATTTTATCAAAAGTTGCCAGTTCCTCAGGGCTCGTGCTCTGCAGAGAAAACAAACAATCACTGACTATTGTATACAGTGAATGTCTCACAGCAAACAGGTGTTATGACCCCGTCTTAATTCGTATCGTACTCAGTGCCATGTTTCTCAATAAGAAGGCTACCTTGCAAAACATTCGATTGAGCTCTAACTTACCACGTGAACAAACCTGGCCTCAAAACAGAGAGCGGCTTCTAATTCCTCGTGTTTCCGTTCAAGTATCCTGAAGAAAATTGAAATAAACATTACATAAGTTCTTGTTATCATTCTTAATGATGGTGTCAAAGTAAAATTAAAACCTTACTAACATCGTACGTTAACCAGCTCTTCGCTTAACAATTTTATAGTTGTTTTTCCTAGTGTTTTCGGTAAAGTTGAAATGAAAACGTTGATGAAGGTAGCGTTGACGCACATCACAGCGCAATAAGCGCAGGAGCAAATTTCGGGAAACGTTTTTTGGTTAGTTTTCATTTGAGAATTAACAAAAAATAAAAAAGTGTTTTTAAGCAGTGTTTACCTGTTTTTGCTGTGCACATGCACGTAGTGATTGAAAACGGTCGATACCTTTGTAGAGACTGCTCACTGTTTCAAAGTCGTTGTAAGAGACCGTCGTTTTCCGTCGTTTTGTTGACGTTGTTGTTGTTTTACTTCTTTTTTCGACCGCTTACGTATGAAAGGAAGGTCACGCAATTAAAACCTTGTTTTATGCCATTTTGCCGTCCAAACGATAAATCTCCGTTTTCAAAAATTTGTACTTTGCAATTTGGGCACTGTTTTGGGTCTTTGTTCACGGCGCGTTTTGACAGTCTTAGATCGTTTTCGTTTGAGTGGAGGGGGTAATTGAACAAAAATTTAAAAATATATATATAACATAAACACGACAGAGAACGCGTACTTGCGGAAAGGGGGCCCAGCGATCAGTTACTAACTGAAGGAACGCTTGTAGCACAAACTCCCGATGTATTGCCAACTAAAGTAAATGTTAATAAGGAAATTGAACCACACGAGCCTAAGAAAGAGATCGCGCTGGTAACTGAACAGACGTTGGAAAAATATTTTGTACTTCAAGACAGCCAAGAAACAATTCACTTCTAATTAGGGTCGGTAAAAAGAAAGCGAAAACCAACCGTGACTTACCTCATAATTGCGTTTGCAAATTTTTGCTCTAGGTTCGTGGAGGTATCGTTGCTTAGAATGTGATTCATCGACGAGACTAACTGTTCTTTTAAAGCTGGGTCGGCTTGAAAGTCCTATATCCGAGCAAACAGAATAATAACGTAATTACATCAAGCATAAAACAGAACATGAAAACAGTTGTCACAAGTGAGTTTATCAGTAGCGAGACTTACTTCAGGGTGTTTAGTGACCCAGTGCCGCAGGACAGTCAGTACTCTCATGGTGGCCATGTGCGTGTTAGATGACAGCAGTTCCCGGATAGTGTGACCTGCCCACACATACAAATCATTACATGACACAGTCTTAATGGAGGAGAATGAGATTGAGATCGAGGAAAGGTATATCTGTTCTGGGGTATTACTTGGTGTTGTTGGTTAGCTACTGTGTTTTGGTGTTGGTGTTGTTTGTTGTCTTTTGGATCTTACTTTGGTTTTGTGTCGTTTGTTGATCGCCACTTCTGAAGTCAACCAGACTGAAAGTGAATCCCTTGCTAGGTTCGTTTGTGCATGATTCAAATATTTACATATATAGTATAGCAAGACAAAGCAAAGTAAAGCACCTCACACCACTAAAATTACCACCCTATCCCTGCCAAAGAGAGATTCATAGGTACTATAAAGCAGTGAACATTTTCCACTCACCGAAGCGGAACCGTGTGGCAGTGGGTGAGGTGGCTGCGTATGACGGTGAAGCGCCCGCGGTGGCAGCAGCAAACGCTGAAGCAGCAGACGATATACTGGACCTGCGCCGAGAGGGTCTTGATGACGTTACGACAACACCAGCACTAACGCTATTGGCGGAAGGTGAGAGAGGGGAGCGGGGCGAGCTTAAAGGTGACACGGGTGACTTAGGCGGCGGATGGGAGTTCACCTTAGGAGGACTGGGCCACCGCTGTGATTTTAAGTTTGAAACTCTTTCCTCTGCGTCTTTGACGATTTTGTAAAGCCGACAGGGAGAGCTTGGCCTTCTTGCTTGTTTGCTGTGAGTTACTTCAGGGCTCTGTGGACTGCTGTCCCCCAGAATTCCCAGGCAACTAACAGCAGGAGTACGATCCGGACTACGCTCGCGATGCACATTGGGAGATGAACGCCGCCTGCGATCTTTGATCTTCTGATAAAATACGTCATCACCTTGTAAATTCAAATCGCAGGTTTCGACCACTGTTCGTTTTGTGTCGTCTTCGTGAGCTTGCACTGAGGTGCCTGGCTGTACTCGGTTTGCGCGAGATGTGTCTGTGTTAGCATGTCTTGAAAACATCAGTGGCCCAGATGAAGTGCAGGCCCGAGATCGCTTGCTGCGATATTTGGGTGGAGCTTGCAGTTCAAATTTCACGTCATCGAAAATGTCCTCACCTGGCGACGAAGAAAGCAGAGAGTTTGTTTCCACGTATGATTTTTCTCTACCATCTCCTGACACGAAATCAGACGAGCTGCTCTGGGCTCGCGTGCGAATGTTTCCCCGTGTTAAGAATGGTGAGCTGTGGTTTCTAAGCCCCGCGTGTCGGATGGGCGTTGGTGAATCTTCCTCTGGTGAGTGTGGTGTATCTGTGGAGGCCTCTGGAAACTCGAAAGCTCCTGACTCGCCCAGGGCTGAAGGCGACGAATGACGTCTGTACGAGTGGTAACTACTGGGGCACAGTCGGTCAGGAGTGCGTGCTGCAGTGCCCCCTGGAACACTTTCTGATTGATCACTGTCTGATGGCATCTTTACGTCAGAGACAGTGATTGAGATGGACTGGGGAGGAGACGGTTGATTCTGCTCAGCGAAGAACTTATTGCGACCTGGCAAAAGAGGCGAATAACATTTGAACTGCAAGTTCTCTTAATGATTGCTATGCTATAATTCTAGTCCACTTTTTCAACGAAGCGCCAAGACGCCAACAGTGCAAAGCTTAAATAATAATAGTTACTAAACGCATTTGTTTTCGAACCAATTTACTTGGTAAACGGATGCCGCCATTTGCTTAGGTACTCGACATCAATGAACGCGGCTTCCAATTTGTATGCTGCATTGAAATACTTGCGTTCTTCACTGACTGCAAACAGTCAGTGGGGAATGAATTAGACCAATAACATTAATGACAAGAAAGCACCGAAACTGATTCCTGGCGCGGGATTTAGCCTCGTTTTACACTTTCCCGCACGTCCTGTCTACCTCACCTTGATGTAAATTGACAATTCATACACATAAGCAACACACGGTTTTAGTTTAAAGTCACCATTGTGACGAGTTTTAGTTGAAACAAGGACTGAAATTGAAAAAACTCACAAGTCTATTACAACGGCCGAATACTGTCTGATATATTTGAACCACGCAATTGAACTTGCTTCGTAACTCCAACGACAAACAGTTCCAAGCACTGAGACGATAACGTAACCAGTAATTGGGAATTCAAGCTCGCCACTGAATTGGATATTTATGGCCGAGGAACTGAATATTACGCCTCGTGATATTTACTTTTCGGTGACGCTCAAACTATTACAAACACCAAACCTTCCGGCTGGTAATTTAACTTTGGCACGCAAAGATATATCATGTACCTACGTGAACGAAAGAGACAAAAAAAAAAGCGGATTACCCCGGCCAATGGCCCATAATTCATTAAACGTTCTAAACTAAGGACGCCTTCTGTTCCATTTTCAAACCGTAATGTTCTGAGGTTTTTTCATTTCCTTATTAGAAGTCATGTTCTGCGACGTATTCGATGCAAATTCGTCGCTTAAAGTACAATTTGATTAAACCGTTTGCGGCAATTTATCGACGTCACTACGACATTCAGAACGAAATTGTACACCAAGCACACTATAAAGTGAACGCCAAGCCAAATTGAAATGCAAAGAAACAAGGTTTTTTATCTGAAAGGGTACACGCTAAATTATGTTACCTGAAAGGAAGGAAGGTCCAAACTGTCTATAGCAGATCAAAGTTTACACAAAACTGGTTGTTTTCGAGTACAGTACGAGAATAAAAAGTCACGAACAATAATTGAAGGTTAATTATTAAAAAAAGAAAGTTAATTAGTACAGGGACTCAAAACTTGCCGCTCGCATTTCATTAATTGGTTGACGAAAACAGCTTTTTGTGTTTGCGTTAATTAATTGCCTGAAAAATTAATCACTGTCGCCTAGTTACACTCGTAATATCCAATTTGTCACCGAGAACAGTGACTTAATTGTTTTCCAGATAACATGTTGAGATATCTGTAAAGGTTGTTTTCTCTGTGGAGTTTGGAGGAAGTAAAGGTTTTAAAAGTATATTATGGAGTAAACACACTGATACTGATGCAAAACACGTCAAACAAGAAAAACCTGCTAACACACAACATGCTTCCGAGTGAGGACAGTTACTCCCTAGCAACATAGTATCGCAGGCACAGAAGAATAACGTCAAGGGACAAAATAAATATCATAAATACCAAGGCTCGTTTTTCAGCTCAGATAAAAAAAGAACGATGCAACAGAAAAGAAATATCCCATGTAAACACATGAAACAATTCTATTATAAAACACGATTCACTCAGGCAGGATTAAAAGCTAGATAACCGATGATTTCATTTCTCGTTATACCTGTTTTCAAAAGTTTCTTTTAAGCTACAGGTAAAGAAACGACAAAGTCAAAACTGAAGGAAAAAACTTCTGGAAAAATCTTCTCTGATTGGTAACTTTACTGAGTTGATGGTTGTCCTGGTTTCGGTTGATCGCGTTTTGAACAATCTTTTGCGTTCTTTCAGTTTATCACAGTGTGTTGGACAGAAAGTTACGTCACTGGGCTTGGTTGGGTCGTTAGAAACTGACTACACAGAAATAATGATCATATAAATCAACTACGGACGAAAAATTTATGACTGAAAAATCCTCGCAGCAGATACAAAGAAAAGAAAGCAATCCCAGGCTTGATAGGGAAATAAACTCCTGACGTTGCCCTATTGCAGCTACTGGTGTAATTCTCTGACACCCAACTGAGCTATGAAGCCAGCAGGGAGCGGGTAAAATGTGAGTATCTAAATGGAATGACTACATACATGAACTGTGGGTTACAATTTACCCGGGAGCCGATCCACGCAAGGCTGTAAGCAACTTCAGTAGTTGCAAATACCAAATGTTCGGATTATTTTGAAAAATTTACTGTAGGGCTTACTTTTCTTCTTGTCTTGAGGAGGAGTCAGTGAGCCAGTGGGTAGCGATACAGAGCGGACCTTGCGGCTAACTGGGGAGGTCAGATCTACATATAGACTATCCTTGGCATTGTTGGAGTAGTAGAACTGAAGCAGTGTATCCAGAAGCGCCTCTGCTGAGGTGAACACGCGGTAAGTGATCAGAAACGTGTTTAAGAAGTCCACACTGAGAAAACGAATGTCTAATAGACGCTCAAGCAGACGCTCCAAACTGGCGTGACGAATCTAAACGGAATAAACGAAACAAATGTCTAAATTACGACTAACCGACACAGACTTTTGTTAGACCACTGCTAACACATACAGTGGCATGAGTGATTTCCTGAGAAGCAGTTCTAAAATACACTTGCTTTAAATGTGCCAACTGAGGCAATCGATCACTATTGACAGCGAGCTGGGTGTAAGTGCTAGCTATAGGGCTAACCTGGCCACAAATTCCAGCGGCTGCTGGAAGCCGACAATTGACAGTCGTATACCGTAAGTAACGATCCTCGTTCCTTTACGATTTATCAGCCGTTTTTTATCGTTCCTTTTGCTCAGCAAAAACGTGCAGTGTATGTGGGCTGTGCATGAGACGATTCGTCTGAGTAAATCAACGGCAAATGAGAAAGTAAACATATAATTTTACTTTAAAAGGTAATCACAAAAGTTCTTGTCCAAAACAACAGGGGCCCGTTTCTCGAAACTCCCGACAACTTGCAAGGCCCGATTAATATATTTTTAGAAACTGTTTTTTAATCTATTGGTGGCAATCATTGGAGCAAACTTGCCGACGTGTTCCATAAAATTACAAAGAATTTAGAATGTACCTTTCAAAATCAATAAAAACTGAGTGTCTGTTGAAGAATATTGTGCAAATCAAGAGAGGATGGGCAAATAAAATAGTTTTTCGGGCCGGTGAGTTATCGGGAGATTTGAGAAACGGACCTTAGGCTTTGTTTTCTGTAGTCTTAGTCCACACATTACTAACGGTATCTGTCATCTAAACTCATCAGGTATTCTGGTACTTTGCAAGCATATTTAATGTTAATCCCCGAAAATCGATACCTCTGTTCCTATTCATTATAACATCCGCGCGTGAACCTCAGTTAAGGACGGTGCCTCCTAATATAGATGTATTTTTGAAAAGGTTATGACCATAGGAAAAAAGTAGATCTTAGCAAGGGTTATTGGAATCCCAAAAGAAAAATGTAGGTAACCGCGCATTTTTCAGAGATAATTAAGCAACCATAATTCTAAAAGAGCGTCAAAATACAAAGAATGCATGGCAATTTCTTTCAAATATAAGCTCAGTTATCTCTGAAAAATGCGTGGTTACGCCCCATTTTCTTTTTGGATTCTGATAGCCCTTGCTAAGGTCTGCTTTTTTTTACAGTCATAAACCAGGCAAAAATATTGTTGTTGTGGGCAAATTCCTTAAGGAACCCGAATATCCTGCGATGCGCAGAACGTATGCGCAGTAACAAAAGGAGGCAGACTCAACCTTGATGAGACTGAATAAATCAGGTGTTCTTATCAAAACAGATTCTTTATGACTTGGAACTGACCTTAACCTTTCAACAAAACAACTTTTCTTAGCGATTTGAAGAACCCAGACTACGAACCTTGGGTAGTTTGCAGCAGTTCAGCGCCTTGCAGTACTTAATATCTGCATCGTCGGTAAATAGTCTCGGGTCTGATCTAAAATCAAAACGGAGAAAGCATGTTCAGCTTTATGAGATAAACTATACAAAAAAACGAAGAACCAAAATAATTCAATGGAAATCCCAACACGACTAATGAAATGAATGTTCATTAAAATATATTTACCATATCTTCAACCTCCGTAAAAAAGTAGCAAATCGACTAAACGGAAATCTAGAAAGCAAGCCGAATTAAATACAAAACGCATCTCTGCTCGTGCACTAGCTTTGATCTTGCCGCTCAATCCCGGCATACACCACGCGCTGAAAACTGTACTTACATCATGTGAATTTTGCAAGCAAGAAAGGTTTTTTTTAAATGTTTGTTGCCTGCCTTCATTAAAACCAATAAAGTAAATAATTAAAATTTTCGCATACAGTATATCAACAATTTCGTACAGGAAAGGAAGGCACAGGGAATTTTCAAACTGTTGAATTAAAGCGTTCTGTGTTATAAAACCGTAAAGAATAAGATATTTGCGACACGGACGATCGCTAAATCACTGGTCTGTGATCGCTAAGAAATGAAAGAAATTTTGGCCAGCGATTTAGTGACGGTCCGCCATCATTGTCAACTCGTATGGAAATCAACTTTAAGTTCTTTGATTTAGAAAGACTGGTATTTTATGGAAGAGAGGTTCCTGTGAGCCATCGGCATCTTAACGTTGACTGACCGAAAGGCAGTCTTAAAACGTTCCCCTAAAGTTTTCTTACTGCCTTAATCTAAATTCAAATTGGCAATTTTTATAGGAGCAATTTTTGGCAGAGAACATTTCGTCGGTAATAATTCCTTGTCAAATTTTTAACGCCAATCGTACTGAAGAAAAAGGAAAGAAGAAAGAAAACAATTCGCAAAAATTGCAAGAAATTGCAAGAATTAACACCCGATAAATGTCATGTCACGCGGTACTTAAAGAGAGAGCGAAAGAGCAAAGGCTTTGAAATGGAGTAGAATTCCTTGGGAATTGACAGTGGTTTGCAGAAAAATAAATCATAGAAATACGTTTTCTCGTGTACATTTTCCCACCAATCGTATTGTTTTTTCATCTGAAACTGCAACACAATTAAAAAAATCTTATAAATGCATGTCTAGGCAGTTAATATTTTGCTATAATTCTAAACTGTCGCAAAGTGTCATTTCTTAACTTCCATAAAATGACCGGTGGCGATTAACACTTTCTAAAGAGTCTCTTTTGTCAAAGAAGGATTTCATGCTATGAGAAATTTGATAAAATCCAATCGATATACAAATCTCTGGTCAGTTTGCTGGGGCCGCTTTGGCTCAGTTTATGACGCTTTTTTCAATACATAACTCTTACATTACTCAATGGTTAGTGCGACATACGCCAAGTCCAGAGTTACTTCACAAAGAACACAATAAAGCGACAACCTTATAGACTTGGTATAGAACAACACCACCATAGAACTGAAACTAGAACAACACAATAGACTTGGTATATGGAGAATCACCCTACTCAACTAGAACCAAATTAAAACAAAACAAAACATTCCGTCTAAAAGATAAATACATCCCCCCCCCCCCCCAAAAAAAAAAAAATTCGGTGTTTTCGAGTTCAACGACTTTTAAAGGCAAAAGCTTTTACCATTGAAAAGGAGGCGACACAGGGCTGTCTTTCTTTTTCTTAGTGCGTTCTGTTTTTTTCTTTTTTTGGCGCCGCTCTTATATTTCAAATTTGCATAAGTAGCCTGGAAGGGTAAGGGTGTCAGCACAGGAGACCCCCCGCGGGGAACATTTAGAACTCCCCGCTCCAGAACGTTTATTGCGCATAGTTTACCAGACCTAAACAGAGCGATTGGTTTTAAATTAATGGAGACAGGTGATCACAGCACAGTGAATACAACAAATTTAAAGCGTATTTTTTGCTTGTGGGCAAGCAACGTTCGCGTTCGTGAAGTAAATGAATCGCAAAGCCATTTTCACAAAGTTCAGTTGAGATTCTAAGCAGAATAAATTCACCCACGCTACATCAACGTGTTTTTTAAAGCTTCTGCAGATGTTAGAGCTAGATCAAGTTTCATTCAAAAGAGGATGAGCAGAGAAAAACTCCAACTAACCTAACACTCGCCAAGCTTTGCCTCGAGGCTACTGACACGGTGTCATCTTCTGTCATCATCGCAAGATTCTCAATACACTGAAATTGAAAAAAAAAAACACACACACACCAAGCATAAGATTATTAAGTTTCCTGATAGGTTGATAATTTTGTCATTAGTTTGTGAGTCCTGATGCTGACTTTATGATTTCTTAAGGACTAGATTGTACTGGTCCGTCAACATGCTTTAAGTATCAATGAGCAACAGAGCATAAAAAACTGTTTATTAACGAGGGACAGAATTAGGAAAAAAGGCTGGAGGCAGGCAACAAACCCTCCTTGACCTCCCATACATAACATGACAGACAAAATGCAACAACAAAATTCGGCATTTAGACAATGTCTACCTTCCTTCTTTGAGCTATACGTTTACGGTTTTAACGCGAAACTGTAAATAACTACCACTGCTGCACTGCACTAAGGTGCGGCGTCATCCAACTGAGCAGCAAACTGAACCAAGTCGACTTCCTGTTGATGTTTCAGTGAACACGCTAATTTATGTACGATATCTAAGCCATTATGTAATCACAAAGCCAGCTGACTTCATCTGGTAAACCGGAAGTTGTTTTGGGAAACGCGACGCTTAACCAAAATGATTATGTAAGCTTGCGGGTTCCTAAGCAACCACCAAAGATCTTCATTATTCACTGTTTGTCGCACGTGACGAAGAACTAGATGACTTCAAGAAAAGCCAAATCGAAATTTGCTAATTTAACAGGTAAGCAGATGAAACGTGCACTAAACAAGAATACATAATCAGGAGACGTGATTTTCTTCGCACTATTACAAACAATTTCTGTTGTTAAAAAAATCCCACAACCTTCACAGGAAATAAATGTACACCTTTTGATAAGCGAAAGAGAATCAATTCTGAGAGAATCAAAATAAGTTAGATGAAATCACAAATCAATAATTTTTCTGGTTAACATTTTGGCATAGAATTAAGTTGATTGGTTGCTGTTTGCTTTTTATTCTATTTCCAAAGTAAATATACCTTTAATCAAATATTCGGCACCCTGCATATTCACCAGCTAAAAATCTAATGCAAATTTAAATCTTCGAATAAAATTAATAGATCAAGAGTTCGAATTCTGCGAATTAAAGTTTCAATTTTGGGTAAAGCTAAAAACTTTCGTGTTTTTCAGAGGAGCCTTAACTTGATAACTTTGGTAATAATAAAACGTCACCGAACAGACAACGAGAACTTGGCATACATTGGAATAAATTACATATAAACATTAAATTTCAATAAAGTTCTCACCACCTTTGCCGATTAGTCTTCCTCTATTTTCATCTCTTATGGGAATTGAAAGAGACTTGTTTAGCACGTGTTTAAAGAGATTTAATTTTCCGTGGCTTCGTTCAGTTATAGGCTGCAGAACACGACAAATTTAGCACTAGCACCTGTGTCCTACTCACCGTCGACCCGTGGGCGGATTTTATGTTTAGTCGTCACATTACCACGTATTTACGTCATCTGTGATTCTGATAAAACTAATAAACCGTTTCGCAATCGGTTCCCACTTGTTTCTTTTTTTCACCGTGCGTTACTGCATGAGTTGGAACAGCGGAAAAGCTAAAGCAAATAATTTGCTAATATTTCGTTGAATATGCCGACAATGATATTCTCCCTGTCAATTCAACTGACTACATTTTACATCTCAAAGTTGCCTTGAATCCCCTCATCCGCCTCCCTCCAAGGTCAGGCTATTTTGGTCGATCCTCATTGGCCTCCAAAATAATACAACACGAAATTCAATCGCTAAAATGCAATGAATCGCTAGTTGAATGGATAAATCTTGCATACATAACAAAGGAAGAGAGTTTGCGTACGCGACAGGCTTCTTTTTATGCCAGTGGATATTGAAACTTAAAAAAGTCAACTTTTTTTACCATTTCACCCGTGTGCGATTTGGACGATCCTTAATTAACGCAAACCTTCATCGGCCAGCAAAAGCCCCCAAAAAGCACAAGAGGTAGAAACGCAACGTGCGCCAGAGAACAAGAAGAATAGAAGCGCATTCATTTCTTCCTGCCTTTGTAGTCACACCGCGGTGGTTGTCAGTGAAAACAACACAACGTCTATTTTTACGCTCAGCTATGCACTAGTAAAAATCAACGAAAACCAACATTAACAGCTCTCTTAACAGCACATTTCCTCGCTGTTTAATCAATCAACTGAACGATTATGTAACAGGTTAGTTCTAAGTTATCTGTTGGATCTATGGGCCATGAAGCAAACTCTCCTAAAATCACTTTTTTGATCTCCGAGCGACCGTTTTCTCATTAAATCCGCAATTAGCTGTGCATTAATTTCTCGAAACTTCGGCGCTGTTTTTCCTCAAGGGCGACACTGAGCAGACGTTTGTATAGTTACCTGACTGATATCTGAAGTCCACGCCGCCTTCTCCTGGGCTGAGGGCGCCATTAATGTGACAGTGTACGGGGGCCCGGAGTCAGGTCTATCACGCGATCGCACGATCAGCTTAAAAGTCAGTTCATCCAGGTCGACTTCTTGGTTTCCTCGTACGCCATACAAAACACTTTCAGCGTCCACTGTGACAAAAAAAAAATACATGTTAAGCCACCTAATGGTACAACCCAACACAAATTTTTGATGTCATCGAATTAGAGACTTGAATACCAGTTTTTCACAGGGTTGTCCACAACTTTTCAAGAGCTGACAAAAATTTCTAAGTAGCCGGATAGTGATTATCGAGCGCCGAAGGCGATTCCCTCTAGGGGGGTCTGGGGGCATGCCCCCCAAGGAAATTTTTACATTTTAAGTCCCCAGAAACGGAATTTCCTTGACTCTGAGCACAAATTTCCAATAATGTCAGTTCCAAAAGTAATCGTAACTTTTCAATTTTATTTGTATAAACTCATGCCTTTAGTGGTTTTCTACAAGTAATTCCTACAACTCAACATAATGAACTAATAATCGTGTATCTCTGTGCCAACCAGATTATTTTTAAGTCAATAAACTGCAATGGGAAATAAGTTTCATTTTCATATATCTGCGCCAGTAAAGGAGCAAATAATTTGTCTTTAAAAATATATAATATATCACAAAAGTAGCCGGCACAAACGACCCAAGTAGCCGGTTAATTCTGCCGGCTGCGGCTGTTAGGGCCAACCCTGTTTTCATATGATCGCCAGCGAACGCTCGATCGCTGAACAGTGACCAGCGGTCATAGCGGTCATAAGGAAACGTGACACGCAGCTTTTCAGCGATCGAGCGGTCGAACCCCCATCGAATACACTGTCAGCATATGGATAACCTGCTTTTCGCATTATTCATCACGATCGCTAGCCGAAACAAAAGGGAGAAAAAAGATTATTCCATTCACAACAATGTGCAATGCGTTATCAAATTGTGGTTGACAAACTCAGGAGCGCATCTGACAAATCCCGTAACCGTATTTCTCGATTAACGCCGGCGGCATTTATTTAAGGAGGCTTGAAAGGGTTTTTAACTGTTACAATCCTTTTGAAACGAGGAAAGATTTCAAGAAAGTGTTTCTGACCATGTGGGCAAACTATGAATATCTTAACACCTATTTTATCGGGCAATAGGTTTAGGGTGATTGTAACGTCATAGCCGTTACCATGGAAACACTAAAGGTCCACAAAAAGAACCTCCAAATTTCAGTGTCTGCCAATTAACTGAAACAGTAAGTCGGTGACCTACCCGTTTTATTGCATTTCTAGAAAGCTACCTAAATTATTTAACTTCTCGGGTGGCATGGCAAAAAGTTATTCAGTAGAACTTTCATTACATCGGAAAAGTTGTTTTTTGAATTACAAAAAATTCCACTGAATAACTTTCCTCTAAACTTTTCTATTTGAATTGTCACACTTACTGTTACATGCATAGAAAAAATCAGGAAGGGTCACCGAGCAAAATTTCGAGATAAAAACAAATGTTTCGTGCACGTTTCATTTCCGGTTCGTGTGATTTTAAGAGCAAGCGTATTTCCGGTCACGTTTCCAAGAAAACCGCTGTACCGGTACTGGCTCATCCACGCGGGTACATTTTCTTTTCGTCGAAGATTTTCACCGCGAATCAGTTTCTTTCACACGTAAACATGACAGTGGGGAAATCAGAAGAAGCGGATTGTCGAGAAAAGTTAGTTACAATGTCAGAACCCAGAAAAAGCTTAATGAGACCAGCTGAAATACGTAAGAACGACGGACAGAATTCGCTTGTTCGATGTAACTCTCGGCGATTTCTGTGACACTGATGGCGGGAATGACAGAACTCCATAAAGGCCGTTCAGACCGAATTTTTCGTAAATTTCTCTAAGAGTGTTCAATGCTAAACCCGCATCGGCAAGCTTCTGAATCATGGAGAATGACAGCGAAGCAGGGACGCTTCCTCTAGTTTTGTCGGTGAAGTACAGTTTTCCAGCGTACGACTGAACAACCTCCTGTCGCCGATCAAAAAACATAGCCAGCCCTAGTGCCTCCTTCGGTGATGTGGTATTGCTGTTGGTTATCATGATTTCGGTTGAAACTTGAAGTGGTGAAGTGAACAGGATTCGTCTGAGCGCCTTCACGTCTTCCAAAGCATCGTGAGTATCAAAGTTTGTGTGAAAAAGATCTTTGTAAATCGCGCCCAGCTTGTTGGTGGAACATGTTATGAGTTTTTGGCTGCAGAGAAATTTCATAACTAGGAGACTGTCACAGAACACTACTTTCATACCTTCTAGCCGGTTTGCAAAATCGACGCCTCCATTCAAAAGTAGTCTAGGGGTATCAAACAGAGTTGCATTGTGTCCAACAAGAACCAAGTGATCAACCAGTTTTGAGCTAGCGATCTTCTGTAGGAATTCCGTAAACAAACTCAGGCAGGTTGGTAATGAAATCGTTGAAAGTTCCTTTCCATCTTTGTACAAAATCATTTGACCTCCAGAATAACCTACAGTTATTTTGTGAATAGATGTTGCAGTGCTGCTGATGTTGTTGTTAGGTAGAATGTAGTTAGAAAATGAGCACTCGTCGTCATCAGTTAACGCGGACAGTTGGAGGAGTACTGTATTCCTTGCTGCTGAAGCTGTCTCAATATCGTAAGGAACAAACTTGTAGGTTTTCTGGGGATCAAAGGAAATTTTTTTATCGAAGGTTTAATATTGTCTGAAGGAATGAGCTCTTCATATTTAGTAAATACTGCTCTGCAAATGTTTGTATTGATGTTCTTCAAAATCTGAGTGGAGGTGTTGTCATTTTGCTTGGGTTCTTGTGGTGTCAGGTTTAGCCCTATGTTGTGTCCATAACTAGGCCCTTCTTTCTCTTCCTTTCTGGCTGTTGACTGGATCTTATTTAGATGTAGCTGCCGTCTCCTCCTTTTGAAGCTTTTTTCAGATTTTCTTCTTCGGGCATTGATTGCCTTCTTGTCTTCATTTTCGTGATGATTCGTGCAGTGGGATCCAGGAGTGATGCCAATTTTCATGTTTTGCTCACATACTTGTGACCTTCATTGTGCTGAGCTACACCACAAGCTGTTCGAAAGTCGCTGCTCTCGCTTCCACCATAATGCCTGATTTTAAGGTTTTTGGATCCAATAGTTCCATTGAGTGACTCATTCCTTTGGGAATTCATGCAGGGTGCTAGCTTTACTGTGACAGTGTCAGAAGAATACTCTTCGAACGATTCCTGTAAGCCTTGTTGCAAGCTCTCTCCATGCAAATCCTTACCATTTGGTAATTCATTATGAGTATAGTTGTGTGGGTTCTGCTTGTACCCACACCATGTTGAGCTGCAGTTATCATGATTTCCAAATGCATGGGGTACTATGCCTTTGATAGCAATGCCCAATTCTTTTGGCTGCCCTTTGTGTTGATGAATGCAGTAAGAAAAGCACTTAAGGTGATTCCATCGAAATAGAAGGAATATTTAAAATTTTCTAAAACTTGGTCCAGTTGGTAATTGTGTTTAGAACATTTCAAAAATGCAATAAAAAATGGGGATCACCGTGCTTGCTTTTCACAAAATGGATAGCCATTAATAGCAACTATGCGACCCGCAAGGTTTTCCTGAGAAACACTGGTAATCAGAAATGAGAACCCTAATTGCTTTAAAAAGTCATTGCTTGTATTGAAATATTGGAGCAGCTCACCAAAACAAACATTTATCTTGTATTATATACTATTTTCGTTGAACAGAAATCAAGATTATGAAATAAATTTACCAATTTGCGGCGAGCGTACATACCCTGCAGCACCTAAAGACGTGTTCTTTTCGGCATTTAAATAACAATATCTCAAAGCAGAATTTTTAACTTTCCTCAAAATCGCGATATATTCTACTAGACCGTGTGCCATTTGAATTCATGCATTAAAAAAATGGGGGTCACCGAGCTCGTTAGGGAGAAAACGACCATTTATTTCTCTGAACAGCTCAGCTTTCATAGAAAACCTATCAAGTTCCGAAGGTGCGCGCGCTCGTGCACGCGCTAATCACGCAAAAAAATGATGCGCAGAAAGGATGCGTAATGCAATTGAATGGAATCCCCTTAACTAAGTGTTTTATCACTTTCTGTGAAAGAATATAGGAATTGGGAAATTTTTGTCGCTGACTCAGATTGTAGAGCCTAGTGTTTAGTGAGCGTTTTGTGTGAATCAAGTCTGAAATTTTTTCTCACCCATAGGGAACTTTTGATTGTAGATATGCAAATGTTGTGGAGTCGTCACCCCCAACATATTTGTCATATTTGATTCCTCTTTCAGCAGCGCGTTGAAAAAGTTTCCAGGAAACGCTTGACTCCATGATTTTTGACGAACCACTGTGGTTTTTTCTGCAGTCATGGGGTTCGGGTTTGTTTGCATTTTTTGATGCAGATAAAGAACAAGTTCTGCAGGTCTTATTTCTTGTCGCAAAATTTAAAACTTTTCTAGTGCTGGCACCTACAACCGCACCATGGCCAGTTGTTGAATTGTGTGCCTTGCCCCTCTTCTGCCACCCCATATCATAGGAGCACGTGACGCCAACCAAATTCTGTGCATCACGTTTTGAACCTGCCTGTAATGCAAGCTTTCTTTACTCAATGCAGCTCTCCATACAACTGACTTGGGCGACACTTTCTACAGCCCTGCCTACTTCTCTTTCTCTGGCTTTGAATGTCACATGGTTAATCGTAGGAATGTCCAAGCAAAATAGTAATGAATTTAAGCGCGTCTGCCCTATTCCGGCATTTAAGGCACCTAAAGCCAAGCGTGTGTTAGTATCGTAGGCCTTTGGCCCTCTTTTTCCAGATGTGTGTTGTCTTGAAGTTACCACTTCATTCATTGTTCCACAATTGTCACACTTTAAAAAAAACAAACTTGCTACCCCTTTTTGACTTCACGTACAAAGTTTTTCCATGCTAATAGACCTTAAGGAGAACAAGAAATTGTAGGTACTTGTTAAGTATGACTTGTCAATATGCAAATTATATATCCTCAAAGTAGGTTTTCAAACATTTGAAAATTGAATGTATTTTCTGTTGCTAATTCTGTAGGCTCAACTTTGCTTCCCTACAGTACCTCTCCAGGCTAATTCTACAGTCTGTTTTTTGACAGTTGTTACTGTAATTGTAATAATAATAATTCTGTTGTTATTGATGTTTTGCCGCCGTTGGCATAGTTTGTATATTCTTGTGAATACTAGACCTCATATACCTTGTAAAGATTTTTCCTTAGTTTTTAGCTTATCTTTTTTACTTTTGTTTTTAAGAGTTTTTTACATAGGACCAACCTCTGAAACTCCCTTTTCAAGGCGTTCTTTGTAATAGATGTATTTTCCTGTTTTAGCGCTTTGAACAAACTTATGTTTGTATATGTATGTATGCATTCTGGGTGAGATTTGAAAGAGTCAAATTGTTTACACTTCACTTAACTTTTTTAATAACCTTACTGTATTTACCAGTTCTAAGATGAAATAAAGTCCTATTGCATCAACGAATACTTCGAATTTTTTCTTTTGGCCATTTTTTAAATTTATAATAACAACTTACGACAACAAACTACCTTTACCTTTCTGGCAAGATTTACACCTTTCCATCTCTTCTGCTAACAACTCCATATCGACAATTCTTGACCCGACAGCTCGTCGATTTTCTTTCTCGGACTCCTACGAACGATTTTGGAAAGTTTGGAATGTTTTTTCCAGAAACTTTTTACTAGTTAACACAAGAGAAGCCAAAACATTTCGAGGTGTGCCAAGACTAAATCAAACTTTAGCGAAAACTCGACTTACCAGTTGAAGTCTTCGCGTTTTTGGAGGTGAATTGCGGGCGAGTTCGCCGTTCCCCTCGAGCTCTGTAGGTCTCTTTCTTTTTGCTTTTCGGACATTTTCTATCCCGCCAATTCCACTACTGCTTTTCTTGAAACTTTTTCTTGAAATAAACTTCCCCGTTTTGCTGTGAAAAGTACCACATGTCGAACTATCGGAAGATAAACCCGGCGTCGATTCTTCATTTACGGCCGCCATATTTGTATACTAAGCGCACTACTCAGGCGTAACATCCCACGTTCCTCGCAGGTAATTTGCGCGCGCGCGCGATCTAAGAATTTTGGGGGACCAGTCTCCACGCGGTAAAAAAACCCTTTCGAGCCTCCTTAAAACTCAGCCTCGCAGACCCGGCGTTTATTCGAGGCCCGCCGTTTATTTATTTAGTGAATTTTTCACCATTTTTGTCAGCCATTTTTTCCCATCAGCACCAGCTGACGGTTTATTCAATTAACAACCCAATTTTAACAAAAACATAAACGTGAGAAAACTGTCATGAACTTTGTCTTATATCTCAGTGAATCTGCTAAGTCAGGTTCCTATTACTGTCCTTTGCTCCATCAGTTCTGAGAAAGGCAAAATTATGGAACGACTCAACTGAGGAACCGCTGAAAAAAACTCAGGAGAGGCCCTCGACATGAAAAAAACAACAACAACAACACTCAATACAGACAATACTAGAAAGAAAGCTCCCTTGATGAAAAGGACCCCCAAAAGATACCTTGATTTTAAAAACGATTGACACGACTTCTACCAATTCTTGCCCGCTATACGTAACCTGATGCGTCGTTTTCCTTTTTTTTTTTTTCAAGTACAATTGTAAATCGTAGTTTTTTCAACTTTTTTGTCTGCTTATAAAGAAATAAAATCAAATTAAAAAAATTAAATTAAAGCATAACACAATCCTGACGGTTAATGCGCCCATCTCGAAGAAATGCCGGGACCTCAAATAAACGCCGGGAACCCGAATAAACGCCTGGGCGTTTACGGTATTTAAAAGTCAGCCTCTTAGACCGGCGTTTATTCGGGGCTCGGCGTTTAATCGAGAAGATACGGAACTTAAGGATTATATTTGCACTGAGACATCTTACCTTCTTGAAAGCAATCCTCAACTAACGTTGCTTCAGCGAGCGAGATGTTAGCACCATTCTAGGAGAAGCACAACAATGGATACCAGTTTTATAATACGCTCTCTTGCTACTAACTACAGTAAATGACACAGTATTTTTACAAGTTATCTCTTAACCAATTGTCTTTAGCTTGTAATACACGTGGGAAAAGAATTTTTCAACTTTACTCGGTCAGTATCACACTTATTAATCAGAGTACATTTCCTGGAGTTTCGTTTCTATAAGTAATATCAGGAAACCACCACGAAAACATTTCTAAAACGTTTTCTCATACAAGCAACCATCCCATCATTTCCCTAACTGGAATATAAAGGCAACAATTAATGCTTTACAATTTGCTGAAAGCAACATGAGATTGAACATGATTGACACTTTGACAGTCACGGCAGCTGAAAACCAAGCTCGGACAACTGAACAAAACGGCGATGAAAATGAGACAGTATTACAATTAAAACTGATGGGAAGAGAAGTACGAAACCACAACAAAAATTGCTAATTGCAGGGAAAATATGGGAGGCGTGCAATACATGCAAAAGCCAAGGGGAGGAGACGTAGGAATAATGAGACGGCGGCATGCCTAGGGCGTTGCGTGACGACAATAAAAACGGCTGCATAGGAGACTACGGCAAGCCATGAATAGTGAATGAACTCCTGAGCGAATCGGACAGCCTAAAAGAGCCAGAAAATTTCATCGAACGTTTATTTTGAAGACAAAATGTGTGCATGCTTTTTTCACGACCGCGAAAAGCTTAGAGACCGGCAAACCCATCAAGTTGTTGAACGAAAAACTCAACTAAAAAACAAAATGACGACATGGGTATTAAAAGCAATTCTAACCTGAAAATGAAATGAACTCAGGTAGAAACGTAATGTTGTATGTAAATGTCCTCTCGTGAAGGGCTGTGCTAGAAAAAACCGTTTGGTGTGGCTTTTAGTTCAGTTATATTCCGTATCTTGTGATAGAGACTTCACTTGGTTCACCCATACACAGTATGGAATACTTCGTGTCTCAAACCCACCGCAAACATTTTAGCCTACGACTTCACAAAGTGGTTAGGGATTTGTTTCCTTTGCATTGACTGGAGCCTGACACTTGAATTTTGTCACGAAAACCATCCCAGCGTGTGAAAGGGGCAATGGATAGGTAAAACATCACTGTTTTGTGAAGTGTTCATCGCTAAGCACATCTCTGCTGTCCAGGGCCCGCTAATCCTCCATTTGGGTCAACTTTGAATCCAGACAAAAACTAACTGATGAAATTTTTCAACGACTTTTTGTACTTTTCGTCCCCTTAAAATATAAGTTCTTGAAAACATTTTATTTTCAACCAGAGAAATGAAATCTT
Organism: Siderastrea siderea; assembly: GCA_964030785.1. NCBI lineage: Eukaryota > Metazoa > Cnidaria > Anthozoa > Scleractinia > Rhizangiidae > Siderastrea > Siderastrea siderea. Next base: position 43,559,400 of record OZ034966.1, on the reverse strand, counting down.
TAGTAAACCTTCAGGCCCCGGCCAAGCGGATTCAACATTTCCATTTCACACCGTTTAACACTGTTAAACGCGTTTGGTTACCCTGTGGAATGAAACACTAAAGTTGAGTTCAACAACGTTGGATGATACCACGATTTTCAGTTGAGTAAGGCACGAGAGAAGTTTGGTCACAAAGTTTTAACGTTCAAGTTACCATGTTGTTAACGGCAACTTGCTCCGTTTCCAAGGAAGACTGCATGAGTCGATCACGTCTGACAATTTCTCGCGCGCTTTATCGCTAAATGACGTATCTCTCTTGGAAACGGAGCAAGTTGCCCTTGACAAAGTGGTAACTTGAACGTTAAAACTTTATGACCAAACTTCTCTCATGCCTTACTCAACTGAAAATCGTAGTATTGAATCCGTTTGAACTTACTCCTTGGTAAGTGTGGCTTTACCTTGGATAGGTGTAGCCGGCCGCTTGATGATCTTGTAGTAAGCAGAAGGTAGCCTGAGAACAGAAAGCACTGGCACACAGTCTCTTTTCGTCCCTCAGCTGGCTTCAGCGACAAACCACCAAATGTTTTACCTTTACGACTCTCTGTCACCTGAATTAAATTACCTGAAATAACACAAGCCGGGTGAAACAAGGAATCTTAACCATTATCAGTGCACGTGAGAGAAGTGGCGCGAATTTATGTTTGAAATAAGGGAGAAAAGAAAGTCATGATCAGACGTCTCCATATAGCTTACAAAGATTCAATTCCAAACCGAAAGATTTACCAGCAAAGACCCTAAGACGGCGAACCTCCACTGTCATCACGCGTGACTTACAAATCGTTTTATTTGCGCTTGTTGAAGGAGATTCTCTTTGTTTTCTTCTTTTTCCCATGCGTCTGAGGCAATGTTGTTATAGTAACATGATTTCTTTTCAGCCTCTAGATAGAATCTTACGACTCACACCAGACTTTTGTTTTTGCAAGTTTCCATCAGGAAAAAGTGATGTTGAGAGTGTCACGAACATTGCTTTTGTTCGCGTGTGCCTTCATTGGCAAGAAGTTTATATTTGATATTTGTGTTATTAAAAAAGAATAGCCCGCGTGGAAGGGGGTCAAAAGGGGAGGCAAAGGGGGATTCGCGGCCACCTTCTCCTTTTCCTCGAGCCCCGCGCTCGCGAATCCCCGTTTCCCTTCCCTTTCGGCGCCTGCCACGCACGCAAGAGTAAACGCCAACTTTAACCACAAAGCTCATTTTATTTAACACACTCCTCCGAAATTAAGCAATTTTTGTTTTTCTCAAAGTGTGCTTGAGATGTCATTGTTTTGGAGTCCTGCAGCCTTCTAAAACGCTCCAAGACAAAAAATATTGAATCATAGAAAGTACAAGAGTTAAGCTATTATGCAAATTCATTTCGTTTTTCTTTTTGCGATGCAAGATGTTTGAATATAAGCTTGGTCAGTTTTGAGAAGGATTGGTAATGGTAATTGGACTGAGTGGAGTACAATTCAGGGAGTAATCGTATCTATAACAAAATTCTCGATTGTGATTGGTTCTCCGCGAGACTGATCACGTGGGTGTCCAATTACAGCTGTCCAATTGGAACTTTTTGTAATTGGATAGCTGTAATCGGACAACCACGCTGCGCGTACGTCAATCAGGTGCACAGAAATGGGTTCTTTTTATAGCTGTTTCTCCATGCTTGCAAAACTGATAATTAAAACTGATATATCCCCGAAGGGTACGTAGATTTTCTAATCTCGCATTTTGTTATAGATACGATTAATTGGTAACTGGACTTCGCGTCGTACAATTCGGGGGTAATCGTGCACGTAATTTCAAATCGTCCTCGCGCTACGTGCTCGGCCGATTTAAAATTACTGGCCCGATTACGTATAATAATAAGGCAAAACGGTTTTTTCGTTGTTGTTTTTTTTTTGACCAATTTCTCGAAAATACTTTCATTTTCCTTAAGCCCAAATACTATTTTCAAAGATACTCTTCCCAGACGTGTCCAGTGTTAAATTTACCTGTTTTTCTGGTAACTGATAACGTAGAAACGTCCGTACCTTGTCTGATAAAAATCTGGTTGACATCCAGCAGCATCTCGCAGCCCTCCACTATCTGTCGCTCAATAGACAGATTTTTACGAATGTTCTCGGTTTCGCTGACTTCGTCATGCATTACCTGACAGCAAAAGGTAATAAACATAACGACACGATTAAATTAGGTAAGGAAGGTATGAATTGGTTTCAGACTCAAGAGTTGCAACAGAAAAATGCTATGAGCAGGTAATTTTTCGTGCAGAAGACGCCAATCAGAGTGAAGTTGTACAGTTGATTTACACGAAACAATTCGCCATAGGCTTGGAACAAAGTTGTACCGTCTACACTGTACAAAGGAACAGTGCAGACAGCGAGGAAAAATAAACCAACTCTTTGGGAATAAAATAACTTTCTACATAATTCCGTTCAGCTGCAGTAAACGTCCGGAGAACTGCCGAACAGGAAAGCAGAAAAGACAACGCGATTGAGATGTTAGCTGTTGCACTGTATTGCTCTGTTTTAGGTTGCCACTCAACAGGATAAACAAAAGATCCTACACCTTTCATTGACCAAGAAATTAACTCTCACTGACTGTCATCAACCATTTGGTGGTAAAACTACAAACTACAAAAGATATCCCCACCGCCCCCCGTGCGACCACCTCTCGTAAGCAACCACTTTTGTGCTAAACATCAAAATTAACCAGTGGAATCCCTACAGTGAGAAAACGTCGTAAGCGACTACCTCTATTCAGTGACTGTGAGAACGAAAGTCACTCACTTAAAAAGTTTCAGCCAATTTTACCAATCCGCGAAAATTTTGTGTCGTGAAATGTCGCCCATCCAAAATCGCGAAATTAAGAGGCAATGTCCACTAAGACCGAGCGAAATCGAAAATATGTGGCACATGATGAAAAATCCAGTCAAATTATTCTTTTGTGGATTAATTTTCAAGGTCATGCCAGGCTGCTGAAAACCACTAAAATTCGCTTGCTTTGAATTCTCAATTTGGCACAGTTTTTCAAGAGAAAGTTTCCCTCCCCGGTAAAACACCGAATCACTTGAAATTCAGAATTCTTGAAAGAGGAAATGCCGTTCTTAAACCAGGTTTAAAAATTAGTTTCGGGCATTTTATCAGCGCCGAGTACAAACGCTCTCAAAATCCAGATAATTACAACATTAACACGTCAACAATTGGCACATACCTCCGACCAAGAAGCGAAAATGTGGACATTTCTTCTATTTTGGTTGGTATTCGGTTGTAATCCACAGCAGAAAGGTAATGTCTAGCTCACCTGAATACGGTATTGTCTAAATATCAGGTTCTGTGCGTACTCTTTCATAATAACCATCTTGCCGTCCGGGGTCAACAACATCACTGAAGCATCGTGTATTGGCAATCAACCCAAATGACTTATTTCCATCCCGCCTCCTTTTGTTAAAATGAAGAACCTTCAGGAATAAAATGATTTTGCCTTATTTGAACTTCAAAAGAGTTTTCTCCTATAAGACGTCTTTTCTTGATTCGTATTCGTTGTAAAATTTCGAAACGATAATTTCTTGCCGAAAGCTTACAAGCCTGTTTAGTTTGAGTCACGCAACAAAATGTCACGCACTTGATTTTACCTGACGTCGGGTTTGACTTGGGGGGGGGGGGGGATGCACAGGAAACAAAACAAAAAAAAAAAACAAAAAAAACAAGCAAGCAAGCAAAACACAAACAAACAAAAACAAAGCAATGAGAACTTTGAAAACCCGTGGACCCAAGGACCGATTGCCGTCAACTGCCGCTTATAAGCCCTGGGCTTATACAACTTTGTAAGAGGTTTTGGGTGGGCTTATAAACGGAGGGGCTTATATCCGGGGGGGCTTCTAAGTTTCGAAATGAGCCACAGCAGTGTTGATCGAAATACGTTTTTAATTTACCAGTTTTTAATTAACCTTTGAAACGTCACAATAAGTCGAATTCGTTTCAATTTTAATTTAACAACAAAATCAAAACTGTAACAACACGAACGTAACCGGAACGTAACAAAACAGAAGCTCAGAGTTCATCTTCGCAGTGCTCTGTGAGAGTGCTTAATATTAAGGAAACAGGGAAAACTAGAGGGCGAATTATATCCGGTGGAGCTTATACCGGATGTATTTTTTTGTTTACAGGTAGATGGGCCTATAACTGGGGGGGCTTGTAAGCGGTTGGGCTTATAAGTGGCAGTTAACGGTACTTATGTATTTATCAGTATCATTAGAGGCAGTGAAGACTTGCCAAAACCTTGCCTGTTACTAGGGCTTTGAAAAAGAAATCATTATTAGGTCTCTTTGCATTGATCTTCAAAAATTGGTCAAGACAGGAATGAGAATGTAAAAATGTATGTTGAGTTTACTCGAGCCCAAACCAGGGGTGTGGCCAGGGGTGCCGGAACCGTGCTTTCGTTCTTTTTAAGCTTGTGAAACCATTTTATGGCAAACCTAGCGGATTACAATTTTATACATGAAACTCGAAATTAAGTTGAGTTTGAAACTCAACTCATGTTGGAACTCATCATGACAAGGAGTCCTAATGTTTAGGGTTCTTTGTAGCTTTCCGCCTGACCTTCTGAGCAGTGCAGGTGACGAAGGTGGAGAACCATCCTTGTGACGAATGGCTAACGCTCCAAACGTCAGCTTTCAATCTCTTCACGGTGGCTCAGTTTACCTTATCAACTCAGTTGATAAATACAAAGTTTTGTGTTTCGCTTCCCCACCGATGCAGCACCACAGTTTCTCTAGAAACTAACCCCCTTGTTTGTCAAGAGACAGTTGGTTGTGCGATTTTTCTGCGTCTTCTCACGGTTGAGGAGAACGAGCTCGGTTTCGCTTAGAGCACTGCTATGGACGGTAGACCATCAGATGACAGGGCCTTAGATTTTACAGCTTTTATTGGTCTTATAGGTCCCACGCCATATGCTCTTCATACACGGACGGATTCTTTCTTTAGAAAACTGTATATTCACACCATCGATCTTCCAAGTGGTAACTAAACGGCTTGCAATGGACGCGCACCGGATGACACTTAAGGATGGCTCTCCACCGGGTTCTTGATATGTGTCCGGAGTTTAGGAGGACAAATGTATCCGACTTAGTCTCCGCCGGCCTTGCGGTCGTAGGCTCCCTTCCTTCCATGGAGAGGGAAGGGAGCCAAGAGCTTGAACACCATGCCCAGCTCTGCTCCTAGTACTCCTGCGCAAACTATGGTGGCCCTGCAGGCCCTGCAGTGGTAGCAGCCAGCGCTGTCTTGCCGGAAGCTGACTGTCTTCAGGGCTGGTATGGTAGTGTTAATCTGCTTAATGACGTCTGCCATCACAGCGAGGAATGCACGAAAGTGGGTATGAGAAAAAAGTGTACTTACCAGAGCCCACCGGAGGGAAGACACCGATGTGTTGCAAAATAGCTTTGGACTCCGACTTGCCATTTCCACGGTCTGCTTTTCTCACTTTCCCGTTCGAGGCATACTTAGACAGCCCTGGTAGAACTCAACATGACCAACGTTGATTAGTTCACTCTGCGCTATTCCCAGACAAGAGCGATGGGCTGGGCAAATGGTCCATGTTAAGAATACTAATTAAAAATACTTTTGCGTGTGCTAAAAGAAAATCAACGAAGCTCAACTTCTGAGTGGATATCGCTGATTCCAACACTGCAAGTGTGACCCGAAAAGTCTTTTTTTGCAACTGGAACAGCAACTGCTTGTTCATATCGCTTGTAAGAGGCGCAAACGCCTGCAACTAGTTTCGGAAAAGAATAAGTGACCTCGCAGCCAAGGGAGATGATGGTTTGATTGGCTATTGTACTCGGTGACAGGGGGTCCTGACTGCGAGAACTCCAAAGAACCTATCCTTTTACAATGGCGCGATATAGAGGAAGCCCTCTACAACTGCTGCGTGTTAAATCTGGCGTTTTCCTTTTTTTTCTTTTTTTTTAACGAAAATTATCAGTTTTTGAACATTTACTCAAAGCCGATCCGCACTTAAGACATTTTGTCTAGTTTCCAGTAATGCCACACCTGAAATTCTCACACGCCTGATTTCCAACAAGAAAATTATTTCCGCAAATGGCAGCTTCTCGAGGCGCCTTCTTCGACGCAACACTGGTGGCTTGCAAATAATCCTTCACCGTGAAATTAATTAGACTTGAAAAGTCGAACTCTTGAAATTTGCTATTTTAGACTATCGGAAGCTAATACTTTCTGCTTCTAGTGAAGACGTGACAATTTTTTCCTCTCGCCAGAGCGTCACAAAATGTACATCTATGTAATCTGCAACTTCTTTTCCACAGGTCAGAATTGCGTAGTGAATAGTCCCGTCATATGTAGTATCACTATATTTTACTGGTCGAAAGATATTTCAGGCATAACTTCGGCGGTGTAACATGACACCAAACAGGAGGACGGAATGTCAGTAAACAAACACAGTTGTAGCCAAGTGCTACGCATTGAAAACTTACGAATATAGAGAAAAGTTAACTTAAAATTTTCAGGAAACTTGTAAAAAACCAATGGATGCCTTCTTTGTTAGCCTTCGATATGATTTAGTTTAAATCATGGAAAAAAATTCAGCTATCTCTGCGGTTTGTTTTTACATTGAGGTAGTCCGGCATCTGGGATAAAAACGGGAAACGATCATTCCGGTCAAGTTGCTGAAACAAACGCCATCACTATTTACATCACCTTCTATCTTGTGTAATTTTTTCATAGCTTAAGTTATTTCAGACGTCCTAATCTTTTGATTTTTTTTCCCATTTTTGCAATCCCATCACCAAAACCTATCCTGTGACTTGACCAGAACCCGTTGCGTGACTGACAAATTTAGCTAAATCAGACCATAATAACAGTGCGGTTTCTGAGATGAATGTTGAGATCACTGCAAAGTTATTTAGTTTCTTGAGGGAATTAACACTGGGAGATTTTAAAAATTCATTTGCCATTCGTTAAGGGATTTGAATGTGTTGGCGGAGTCGTTATTCATTAGTTCAAAGTCAATCTGGAGATACCAGGAGATAACGGTCGATTCCACGCGTCAAGATGGCCCTTGGACAGTACACCTAAAACTTGGAAAAACCTGGCATTTAGACAAAATCTTATTCAAGGTAAGCTAGATATGACCTTTATCCTGTACTTTTCATCCAAATACCAAAGGATACAAGGAAAAAATTCCAAGTTTTCGGCTAGTCGGTCGGAGACACGAGCCTATTGTTTGTGCTGGTCGACAGGTTAATGTTGTGATTATCGGGATTTTGAGAGCGTTTGTACTCGGCGCTGATAAAAAGCCCGAAACTTATTTTTAAATCTGATTTTAGAATGGTATTTCGTCTTTCAAGAATTCTGAATTTCAAGTGTTTTGGTGTTTTACCGGGGAGGTAAACTTTCTCTTGAAAAACTGTGCCAAATTGAGAATTCAAAGCAAGCGAATTTTAGTGATTTTCAGCGGCTCTCCATGACCTTGAAAATTAATTCACAGATCTAAAACAGGACTCAATTACTTCCTACACACTTTAAAAGCAAACTTCCACGCTTAAAATGGGGGTTTCTGGGGTGCCAATCAAACAGAGCGGAGTTTACGAGAAGGTATGATACACGTTTATTTCGCGTGTTTACAGGACACGTGTGGCGTAAACATGTTAAATTTTTTTTTCGGGCTTAAAAACAAATTTCAAGAAAAAAAATTCCACCACGTATCTTAGATTGCCATAGGGTATCCGTGGAAAATTTATGAGGGAATTTTATTTTTCATCATGTGCCGCCACTCGCTCGATGTTAGTGGACATCCCCTCTTAAGGTGTCGCAATATTTGCGGTAAACAGGCGCATTCAGAGTATTCCCACCGGTAAGAAGACGGTCTTTGGAAGCAGTGTTTGATGTTAAACACCAAGCAAACAAACCAAAATAATGACACTAGCTCACCGTGGAGAGTTCCTCCAGAACACTCTGCGCATACTCCAACGCGTTTCTCTCCACGTGATCATGAGGAGTAAGGGCCAGAAGGTCATGCAAGGTGATGATGTATGCGGGGACCTGGAATCAGATTCAAAAACAGTACAAGTTTAGTTACTGTTTTTGGCCTGGCAAGTACAGTATTATGTAAGAAACCTTAACTGCCACAGTACCCAAACAGGAAAGAGTGCATAGTAACCAGAACCCAGTCATTTTGTGAGGTGCCAGAGTTAATAACTGGATCTATTAGCTTCAGGGCTTAGATTTTTAAAAAATGCAGATTTTAGAGGGCCTGGTTTTGACGTCTCATACACAACACCAGATTTCCTAATTGCATCAAGCCTCTCTATCAAAGCGAGGCCTGGTGCACAACCTTTCACCTAAAAATTAGTCACTTGCATGTAAATGGAACCACTTTCACATGAAAGGCTGAGCACTAGGTCTCGCTGTGAAAAAGGGGGAATTTAGGAAGATACGTATTGGTGAACGAAGAAACCTTAACATTTTGAGACATCGTTTACTTATGTCGTTCCAATGGTAGATTAAATTTGTAATGGATCTATTTTAGGAACAGAACTACAAAACAGTTTCACATAATCATGTTGGGCTGAAAAAGCTACTCAACTGTTTTACTTCTTGAAAGGGAAAAAGAGCCTTCCTGGGCGTAATTGATAGCGCAACTAAACTTTGTACGCCCATACCTAGCAGTGGGGATAGTTTGATGGCCGAATGACCACGGAAAGTAGCCTTCATTCACAAGTCTTAGATGGAAGATAACAACTCCTCGCTTTGGTAATATAAACTAAAATAAACTTCTAATCGCTTTTGGACATTCATCACGGACAACCCAACCAAACGTGTTAGTAACATAACACACAAAAAACGTTTCTTCTTTCGAGACTCAGGGGAAGGCTGGGAAGGGTGGGTAGATAGAGATAGAGTAGATAGACGCTCGAAACTTTTAAGCTACATAAATAAATTACAAGGTCATAGTTCAGTCTCCTTAAATATTCATGACTGAACGCAAAGGGGTTCTCCACCTTAGAAAGATAATGACGAGAAATCGTGACAACAACAAAATAAATTGCATTTTGTTTATTCACAAAACAGTGTAAAACGTTGTCGAGGCCTGTAAAGATTGTTAGTCAACTGATCACACAATTGATCAGAGTTATACAAATTACATAACAGGGCGAAAAATCATTACACTAAAGTAAATTAGAATGTAATGGAATACTGTAGAAAATTTGTCAAGAAGGAAAAGTGATAGGAGATTAAAGTAACATCAGCCGTCAGGCATAACGATACAAAACTGATATTATTTGACAAGGTGCGGCCCACACAGTTGCCAGTGGTGAAATACTGAAACCGGTGAGGTGGAGAACCGTGACCTAATGATTCACTTCTAATTACAATTTCATTTATTATTTACACGACTTCCTTGTTTAGTAACCATATTTCACAAACAGTTAATGTCGAAAAACAACTGTGGATTATAAACATGTGGCTGCTGCGAAGAATATTGGTTGGATGATGCGCGCATTTCTTTATCTTTTCCAACGACTGGCAGGGAAAATATATGGTGAATAATTTTTATGAGAACATGCCTGAGATGAGAGCATAAAAACCCGAAGATACGAACAGTAATTCCAAAAGTAAAGAGAGGTTTTGGATGTGAACAACACAATTTATTACTAAACAGAACAGCTTTCAAGACAAGAATTAGCTACATTTTACAACACAAATATAAATGCAAAACAGAAAAGGTCGCGCTATGCTAATTAGGAGAAGCAGAGTAAACAGTAACCTATAGTAGATAATACAACCGAGTACTTACACAAGGCGAGGTGTCGTTCAAAAGCAATATCACTGCACACAAGCCAAGATTTCTGGTCAAATAAAAAGACCTCCGGAGTATTGTGCGATGCTTGGATGGGAAGTCAACAATATAGGCACCCGCTGCGACAAGCCAACCGATTCCAGGCACCCTCCAGACTGTTCACACTTTGTGTCCAATAGAATATATAAATATCGCTCGATTAAAGTTAAGTTTTAAAACGTGCCGAATTAATAAAAACCACCGTGACCTAGACGAAAGGAAAATTGTCGTTTTGAAGAAACCACCCACAATACGTTTCTTGATCTGAGATTACGGTGTGATAAAAATGCGTTGAATTATGATTTCAACGACAAGAATTAACTTCCATGCAGAATACCTCTCGGCTGTTCTGTTATGAATACATTTACAGACGGAGAGCGTGGCTAACACAATGAGATGCAGAAAGTGAGAAGGCTGAGAGTTTCAATATCATGGTCTCAATCTGGGAGTCAGTCAGTTCCTCTATCACTTCCATTAATAGCAACAAAATCATAATAGAATTTATCCTGTTAAAGACACGCTTTTAAATCTGCGAGTGGAATGAAAAGCTTAAAGTGCGAATTACTAATAGCCGTGCGAAAACAGAATGAGACGAAAAGTGTACTTTTGTTTACATGCTGATTAGAGGGACGAAAAGGCCTGCTCACTGCACGAAAATGACTGGAGTGTGAAGAAAAGAACCAAACCGTAAAAACTGGATAAAATTTATAGGTGTGCAACGTACTACAAAATGGAACTTTTAAGTCTGTGGATTTTGTTCACACAAAGTTTAAAAGACTGCCGAGTTTGTAACTGAGGAGGAAGGGTATAAAATATTAATGAGATCAGAACAAAAAAGCATCTGTTGTTTCTGGGGTCGACCGAGAAAGCCACAATGGTTGGAAGCCAGACTTTTTTAGCAACTGTCGGATAATTTGCGGGAAAGGCTACAACAGAACATCACGTCTGTGCCTTGGACGGCTTCGTCCTTGCTAAACACAGTTCACAAGTTCACGATTACAATTGTAGTTATCAAGCTATACAGCTCAAAGCAACGAACTAGTTTTACCAATGTGTCTGGACAAAGTTTGATTTAAACAAAAATAGCGATCCCTACGTACTTGTGCCAGACATCCTTAAACAGTTTAACGCAGCAAGGAACGAGGCACGAACAAAAGCCGAGCAAAGACGCAAATTTTGCGTTCACCATCAAATTAAAAAATAAAAACGGCCCATTTGCTGAAAACTTGTTGGTACGACATGCCCACGGGTAGACCTTTGACCCATCCTTAAATTTAAAGGGACACTGTCACCTATTTCTAGGATTATTTTAAAAAGCTGTAAGATGTATTACAATCAAAGGAAACCCAAATACTGCCTCGGTTTCGTTTGAAATTACTACAGCAGTTCTTTGAAAGTATAATTAAGTGTGTATGGCTGCGCAGCGCTAGGATGAAAATGCAATGCAAATTGAAAATGTAGGCTAATGTTTTCAAGTTACTCCTTAGTTTCTTGGAAAAATCGCCAGAAAACATGGTTTCTTCTCCCTTTGAGAAAATCATTCGATTTCTTTCTCGTGATGTTCTAGGAGCGTTTCGTGTCTGACAAAAGGTATTAAGTGGCAATGTCTGTAAGAGCGGTCCACTGCATTTCGGGTCAGAAAAAAGTTTTCCCTCAAACTTTGTCCAGGAAACCATCTTGGGTCACAAGTAAAGGAAACGAGTTTCGTTTTGGGAAATACGCTAAAATATTTTTTTTAGAGCCCACAACAGTAAGAGCGGCAAAAGGCGTAAATTAGCGCCTGGCCAGACACGAAAATTGTATAAGTTAGAGACCTCACTGCTCAAAAACCACAACACGCAGCAAAAAAGTGTTATTATTTTTAAGTTAAGAGGTCCTTCAAGGGTGTAAAGCGTGTGTTAAATTTAATATGTGTTGCAGTGGAAGCTCGTGATAATTGATATATTAACACTCATCTGAGCGCTTTCTGAAAACTCGCAAAAGTACCCTGTCTTCGTCGGCCTTTATTTCCCGAGTCCAGACCGAGTCGCTCTAAATTCCTATCGAAGTGCATTGATGAGATGTCAGGGAGTACAGAAATATAAAAATACCTTGCGCTTTTTATCGTCTTTTACCACAGTGACTTCGAACTTTTGGTGATTTTTGCGAATATGACACATGCATTATGCAAATTAGGTTGTTGAGCAAATTCGGATCGTGTGAACTGAATAGCTTCTAGATTTTAAGATTTCTCCATTTCAAGTCATAAATACAGAAAAGGATACACAAATAGAAGTTTTGAACTGTTCAAATTGATGAAATAAGTGAATTACTGAGTCCTGATCTTTGGATGCTAATCCGGAGAATTGCGTGACTCACATTATGCAAATTAGGTTGTCTGCTAAACTTGGTCCGTTCCGGTAACCGTTGCAAAAAACCTTTTTAACTGTTGGATCCCACTTTTGTTTTAATTGAATATTAAAGAAATGTTAAGACTACATGCACTGTAGGGCCTGACTGTGTAGGACAAAAAAAACCCCTAAATTACATACTCTGTTTAGGACAGCACCCTCTATTTTAGCTCCCTGTTTAGAGCAAATGATTATTATACCAACTCCCTTGTTTTACACAATTTTAAGTGTTTCAAAGACCAGCAAACGTCCCCGATCTAGGATACCTAAATACTGTGTAAGCCATATTTAACGACGACAATCGGGTCTGACCATACCCTGTTTACGACAAGTTGAGACCCTATTTAGGACAGACTCGGTTAAAATTTTGTACCCTGCTTAGGACAGAGAGGCCAAAAACCATGCCTTGTCCAGCGGCCCGTCCCCGTATAGGCAATATGAGGGAGTAACCGCCGCCCTGGGCTTTTGTTCCGGCTTTTGTTAAGCGCTTTATTTTGTTTATGCAAACGCTTGAGACAAGCAAGGTTGTTTGCGTGTCAAAGACCGCGGATTATAAGCTGCCGATGTGTGGATGCTTTGGGGCAAAATGTGACGAAAATTATGCCAACTGGATTTTTTGCCAAATAAGAGACGTGTAACTTTTTGGATCTCTCTTTCATCGATGTTTGATTTGAAACGGCTACAGCCATGTGTTCATGGGATAGTCACCTGGTCACAGATGCCCGTTTTTAAAACAGTGCTCTGGTTCCTTTTCTTCAGTTCAATCAAAAGAATTGGATATCATTGTATCAGTTTTGATATAAAAAAGCTTCAACAGCGAAAACAAAAAAGTGTAATTCTGCATCATTCTGCATCGCGTGTTTTGATTTCATGTCCAAATTCAATTACGACCTAGCTCTTAAAGAACTGGAGGCTTCTTGGAACCTTGCTGACTTCGAGTGGAAGCGCCTCACAGACGACGGTGAATCGCTTAACTTTCGAGCTACTTTCGCACTCTGGGGAAGGTGTCTTTTGATAAGCCATTTCGGAATTGTCTTAAGCCTCTCTATCAAAGCGAGGCTAGGTGCACACCTTTAATATTTAAAAATATGGTCTTATTTACACGTGAATGAAAACTGATTTTCATATGAAAGGTTGTGCACATAGCCTCGCTTTGAAAGGGAGGCTTAAAGCAATTGTGGTCAACCTAAATGTGTTCTACAAGATTTACAACGTGTCTTGAACTGTTCAGCAAGACTCATCTATTCAACAAGTAAATTTGAACATGTCACACCTTTGCTTTTAAATCTTCACTGGCTTCCTGTTGAACAAAGGATTATTTTCAAGATCGCTCTGGTTGCATTCAAAGCTCTTCATGACGCTGCTCCCAGTTACATCACGGAACTTCTAAGGCCTTACAAGCCTAGCACGCAGGACACTGAGATCATCTGGTCATTATCTCCTTGGTTTCCCAGATTTAATCTGAAAACGTATGGCGGTCGTTCCTTTACAGTTGCCGCTCCGACCATATGGAACAGCCTTCCCTTAGAATTAAGAAAATGTGTTTCTCTTTCGACTTTTACGTCTAAACTTAAGACTGTTTAATGAAGCTTTTGGCTAGGAATTCTGATTTATTTATCGTTATGATCAATTCATTTTTATTTGTTGTTTTTTAAGATTATTTGTAGATTAACGTAATGACAACTTTGTAAAGCACCACTGAACCATTGGGAAATGGCGCTATAGAAATTTATTATTATAATTATTATTATTCGCCGTGCCTGGTTTCAAACTAAATAGTTATGGCCGCCGTGCTTTCTCTGTTGCTGCGCCGTTGCTTTGGAACAGTCTTCCACAACATGTTAGGGATGCAGAATCGCTAGACATTTTTAAAAGACAGCTGAAAATAGTTCTTTTTAAGCGTGCTTTTTTACATTGATAATTTTATTGTAAATAGCGCCTTTGGACCGTTGGGAAAGGGCGCTTTAGAAATGTTATTATTATTATTATTATTATTATTATTATTATTATTAGTTGGGAAATGGCCTATTTCACTTCTCGCTCACAGGTCTGATTAAATTCTCGACTTAAACAAAGAAGTACCCCTAAGTTCCGCATCCTTTGAACAGTTCACTTGAAGGATAATCATTTCTTTTGAATTATTAGACACGATCACGATCTCAGTTTAGCGATCATGTCGTGGGGCTGGGGGGGGGGGGGGGGGAGCCTAGCTATGACCTTTGTATTTCCGAGGCTTTTCCCGCCCATAGGGCTTCGCCAAGCGAAGAATGGTACTGGCTTTTGTACAAACCCTCTTCACTGGCTTGCTGTTGACGTGCCAAGATGGAAAATTATCTGACAAGCATTTACTAATTTCAATGTTGGACGTTACTATTTAACTGGGAAACAATAGCTTCTAGTAATTTTTGGCCACCTCAGGCCTCAGCCTGAAAATATCATAAAAGCTTATAATTATAACAGCCTGCCTGAGCCTCATTGTTGTTAATTTTCCTGTGATTCTGATATTGTATTCATTCTCTTATGTTTCTCATTATACATTAATTGCAATACTTGTGAAAGCAATAAAACTGATTGAGAGAACGAAACGAACCAGAGCACTGTTATATATTATAAAAGGCCATCTAACCAACCCTGGAAAAGGAACCTACCAAGACGTAGCTTTAGCCGTTTCAAATCAAACAAAAACTTTCAAGTTTCTTATAACCTGATGAAACGTTTGGCAGAAAATTTAGTTTGCATAATTCTCGTCACATTTTGCCCCAAAGCATCCAAACATCGGCACTTTAGAATTCGCGGTCTTTTTATTGAGTTTGCTCCACTGACGCGAACAACCTAGTTTGTATAAACAAGATAAAGCGCTTGACAAAAGTCCCGGGACAAAAGCACCAAAATTTCGAAGGCGTTGTGGAAAAGGCAGATCAAAGAGCAAATTGTAGGAATAAAAAACCAAAACCCGACTACAAAAAAGTAGAGATTCATTAATTGTTACAAGTTGTCCATTTCATTGCAAACAGAGTTATTCAAATGACACATGAATAGAAGTCAGTGCTTTAACTAGCTGAATTCGTCGTCAACGTTTTCTACCTACAGTGCATGTAGTCTCAACATTTCTTTAATATTCAATTAAAGCAAAAGTGGGATCCAAACAGTTAAAAAGGTTTTTTGCAACGGTTACCGGAACGGACCAAGTTTAGCAGACAACCTAATTTGCATAATGTGAGTCACGCAATTCTCCGGATTAGCATCCAAAGATCAGGACTCAGTAATTCGCTTATTTCATCAATTTGAACAGTTCAAAACTTCTATTTGTGTATCCTTTTCTGTATTTATGACTTGAAATGGAGAAATCTTAAAATCTAGAAGCTATTCAGTAATTTGCTCAACAACCTAATTTGCATAATGCATGTGTCATATTCGCAAAAATCACCAAAAGTTCGAAGTCACTGTGGTAAAAGACGATGAAAAGCGCAAGGTATTTTTATATTTCTGTACTCCCTGACATCTCATCAACGCACTTCGATAGGAATTTAGAGCGACTCGGTCTGGACTCGGGAAATAAAGGCCGACGAAGACAGGGTACTTTTGCGAGTTTTCAGAAAGCGCTCAGATGAGTGTTAATATATCAATTATCACGAGCTTCCACTGCAACACATATTAAATTTAACACACGCTTTACACCCTTGAAGGACCTCTTAACTTAAAAATAATAACACTTTTTTGCTGCGTGTTGTGGTTTTTGAGCAGTGAGGTCGCTAACTTTTGCAATTTTCGTGTCTGGCCAGGTGCTAATTTACGGCTTTTGCCGCTCTTACTGTTGTGGGCTGTAAAAAAACTATTTTAACGTATTTCCTAAAACGAAACTCATTTCCTTTACTTGTGACCCAAGATGGTTTCCTGGGCAAAGTTTGAGGGAAAACTTTTTTCTGACCCGAAATGCAGTGGACCGCTCTTACAGACATTGCCACTTAAGTTTGCATTTCACCGCAAGAAATGCTAAAATCTCCGTGACAGAGCCCCTTAAAATGACCTCCTTTTTGAAGTCAAAGTAATAATAAAATGGGTGTGTGCCTCTACAATAAGAAAACCACTGACATGTTAACAAGATAATTACACTCCGCCAAAAATTATTCTTCGTCGAATTCCGCGTGCGGCAAATTAAATACTTCTTTCCAATGCCGTGCCACAAGTAGACTGCGAATAGTAGTTTAAGGATGTTGAATAAAACCTCGGCGGACCTTCTCAGAAGATTTGATGTGAAAAATAGGCAAGGAACACAAATTATAATCAGAAGCTGTTGGTTTGTTGTTGTTGTTGTTGTTGCTAGCATACAACACTCACTCGGTAGCAACGACCAAAACGCGAATTATTCCGACACGCAAAAGAAACAACACAAAGATCCTGTTTCCTTGCGTTATCGCCACAGTAGCAGCAGGCAATAAACGGACCCTTAATAAAATAATGTTGATTTTGCAACAACGATAATAAAAAAATATGGTTAACAGGTATTCCGGACGGTCGATTCCTTAAGATATCACTAGCATAGCCTGCGTTACCGGTTCGGTTCATTTATATTACCATTGCTTTGATTTAGATTTCGCGGTGATAGGCATAAAACACGATATGAATAACAGCAAACCATCAAACTAATGTCTCAACAATATGAACTTAACTAAAACATCGTCCCCGCTAAACGTGAAGTCGAAGAAAGGAAAAGACAGAGATTACTTATTCGTTGACAAGATTTAAATTTTGGTGGTCCCGATTTTACCAAGTTCGGCACTTTTTTAAGTGGTGTTTTTCCTCTTCTAGTGTACCTAGATAACACAACAGTGCTATACATTCTTAGGCTTAAATAAATTCAATATGTGGTATCAGAGTTATCAAGCAACCACTTCAAGTTATGAGTATGCAAAAATGCACTATGTTAAGCGATTTCTTACACTGAACTCTACAGAAAATTCATGTACATTAAACAACCACATTGTAGGCCTTTAGGTAAATCATAAATAAAAATTTATGAATATATATTAAATATGATAAAATGCGTATTACAGACGATAAAAATGATAAAGAAGCACCCAAAACAGCATTTAAAAAATAATAATATAAAAAATTCCTAGTCTTAACTAATAAGAAATATCAATGAAGAGTTCATCTTATTGCTGGCCGACGATGTGAAGAGCGACTCGTACAGGGAACAGAAACTTAAGAGTAGCACTGCAGGCGCCAGGTGCCTATGCAATTTTCCCTTTCGTATACGGTCGTTGCCATTTTTAAGACACTTAGAAAATTTTTGAACTGTTATTGAAAGTTTTTCAACTAAAAAGAAAGACACTCACAACCCAGAATCGAACCCGGTCCTTCCGTATGCTAATCTCCCTTCCTTACCACTACACTACCACGTCAATCCGCCACAATTCCGAAAAAAAATGAAGTATATATTATAATTAACTATCTTTCATAACTGATCCGTCTATAACAGATGACCCTAGCCCTTTCCCGAATTTCAAACGCAAATTTAACTTGGGCTTAAACTTCGTTATCTCTAAGACTATTTAGAAATGTTTCTGTTACCTCATTGTAATTTAATCCAGAACACATATTACATCTACCACGACTAAAGGCTTGGTTACCAAAGATGGCGCTGACCGTCAAAAATGGCAACGACCGTTTACGAAAGGGAAATAGGCGGCGCCTATATCCCGTCAGTGATGTTAAGTGGACCTAGCTGCCAAGGTTGTATTTGTTTTAAAAATACAAGTCTTACAGTAAGCATATTTAATGAGGAACAAAATTAATACGTTGCCTGGTAGTCATAAACAAAAAAATAAAAAAAAAACTGAAATTGATAGGCGGTGGGGGGGGGGGATAAAAAGAAGAGGTAACTATAAGAGTCCTGAGACTTATCTGGTGAAAAATAACATTTTTAAACAGTAACGTAAACTGTCTTCCTTTGTGTCCTTCATCGTCCATTCGAAAACTGAGATCTTCGTTTTAAATTTTGTTAATTTCTTTGACAGTACAAAAACTGAAAAAGTTTGGTGAATCCGACTTTTTGAAACCTGAAATCCGGACCTGACATGAAACGTAGTTGTCCCAGGAAGGCCAGCCAAGTATATAGAAAAACGTTGTCCAGTGTACGTGTGGGAGGGTCACCCTGGCGAGAATAACGCCTTGCTGCATTTTGTGAAAGTAGCTCACCCAGGGTAGGAGATTGACCCTTCTATCCGGGACAATTGTAATGAATTATCTTGTCATTCATCGAAAAAAAGTGAAAAGACTTGTAAAAAAAACCATACTAAAGGAATAAACTTTTTGGTCGGTAAGTTAATTTAGGAGGACTGTTACAAAATTGGTCCTCTGGCTCCCTTCTTTCCAAATATGACGCTGTCATTACCAACTGTTTTAACGAGATTTCAGTTGCGTGTTGTCAACTAACCACAGCAGCCTGACAACCCTCAAACAACACAACGAACCAATCAGAACTCCAAGCAAGTACATACAACTGGCACTCAGCGCGAGAAAACGCGTGCGAGCAAGACACACTGATTGGTTTAGTGCGAGTTTTTATAACCAATCGCACGACACAGTTAAAAACCGCCCTTACATAATGATTTCGCCACAATTACTTGACTAACCCTGTGCATTGGAGCTGTTAGGTAGTACTCCAGCGTCCTTCCACTACAACCTGGTTTTTCTTCATACAACTTCAGAAGCCGATTGAATGCGGGCCGCTGTTTGCACTCTGCCAATGTCTGCAAATGAACATACGTCCAGTTGAAGAAATTTGGGGCAACATTTGCTAAGAAACTAACGAAAGTCTAACGAAGTGGCAAAAACACGAATACTGAGAAAAACAGTTACAGTTGACTCCCGATAAATCGAAGTTTGCGCTTACTCGAACCAAATCGACTTCCCCTGGATTTGCTTCACAGACTTGTTTTACCCGAACTCGAACTTGTCATTAACACGAAGTAAATTCGTTTTCCCTTCAGGTCATTTACTTACTAATTTTACCCTCGATAACTCGAACCTTATTTGACAACTGTGTTACGAATATATAAATCGTGTATAAAACATGCGCGTGTTATGTATTAAATTGAGTTAATTAGCCATTTTGTCTTACATTGAATACGACACTAAGAGCGCTTTCCATTTGTCAGAATTGGCCGGCCAGGGAGAACTGGTTCTCATTGGTCCAAATGGAAATTGGCGTGATCATTTCCGTCGGCCTTACCGTGTTGTACGTTCAAGGGCTTTTGTAAACAATATGGTAGATTTAGTTTGTAACACTCCGCCGACTTTCTGTTTCCAGAGGAAGAGGAATTGATTTTTCAAGACCGTAAAGACGATTTTGCATTAATTTCATGTTCTTGTATTTTCTCTCGGCGTAATTTGGCAAAAATAAGCACATATTTTGAAGACACGGTTCCTATCATGGAGACGTGTTCAGAGGCCATTTTTGCATAACCGCCTCGACATTTGAGATGCTTTGCCAATTCCTAGCTCCGAGTGAGCACTTTCCAAAGGATAATTCATTTGAAAGGCCTCGTGTAGAGCCCCAAAGCAAATTGCTATAGGGTGTGGGCGTTAGCTAACCAAGAAAGCTTTAGGGAGATTTCGGACCAGTTTAGTGTTTTTTGTCCAGCGTGTCGCTCTGTTTCTTCCACTGCAATAATGAAAATGGTAAATTAGCTTACAAAATGTCTGTTATGAACGACCTTCACAAGAATTTTAAAGAAAATAACTTTGCATGCAGTCAGTTGAAGTGAAAGTTGAAAATTTATGAATATACCTACCACAGGTTTGGGATGTAGCGGCTGTCATTTTCCCTGACATTTTGCGAAGTGGCTCTGGCCAGTTCGGCCAGAGCCAGTCAGTTAGTACTGATGCGCACCATTTACGAAATGGCCGGAGGGGCTGGCCAGCTTTGACAGATGGAAAGCGCTCTAAGTTACAACAACCAGTAGTTTGTTTTAGGAATTTGGTACTGATGGCGTTAACGGGAATTTTCGAAGCGACTTGTTGGTCTTGCAGGGGCGTGTTTCTCGAAACTCCCGAAAACACTTCGGCCCCGAAACGCCATTTGTAAAACTATGAACAACTCATTCTACAAAGCTGTTATTTTAGAAATAAGAAATATTTAACTTCTAGCAAAGTTTCATGCTAAGAAACAGTGTGAATTATCGTGCCCGAAATCGGCCTGAAAAGTTTCGGGGCTTTCGAGAAACGCACGACCGTGGCCCTTACAAACAGGCTGGCGATGGAGTTAGCAACTGAATTTGGAAGTGAGCGGCAAAAAAATGGATTTCCGTTGGTGCTGTTTACAAGAGAGATTCGTCGCTGCGCGTTTTCCCTCTTTGTAGCCGTTCAAACACTGTCAGTCTCATACTCCGTTCTGGTTTCCAACTTCGGCATACTTTTCGTACTTCTGATTTGGTTACGTTTTTGGGTTTTGTTTGCCGTTATATTTTTACAGCCGATGAAAAACTTTGTCGAGCATGGAAGGAAAGCGCTGGGGTATTAAAAAGAGCAATTATTTGACGAGGTTGAGCAAAGTACCTATCGTGATTTGTCAGTGGCAAGCAGATCAATTATTGGCAGAGGCAAATACTGATCTGTTCGCCACTGACAAATCACGATATTTTGCGAAAACTAAGTTCAATTTTTGTTTTATCATTAAACCCGTGAGTTAACAGACAAAAGCAAGACACTTTTAATGGCTCTTCACAATCAATTTTTTTAAACTGGCTAAATCGGTCTCCCGTGACTCCGGAAAACTTGTTTGTGATTAAATTATGAATATATGAAATTTATATATTTGAACTGCGGAATGATAATAATTAATAACTGCGAGGATCTTCTTTACATTTAGTTGTTTGTGATTGTGATTCGAAAAAGGACAAAACTTCGCTCGAGCAAAACATACTCTGCAGTAAAACAACTATGCACCGCAATGCGCATGTGCAGACCACTTTGCAGTGAACTTTTCTCTAACAATCAAAACGCCAGAGAAAATAAGTTGAATTGTAATCTCAGATGTTTTCAAATTGCTGATTTCTCCGCGCTTGCCTACTCTAAGAATCAATCAGAAAGACGTAATTTTCTTTTCCGGGCATTGAAATACTTCATTTTCTTTTGCTTACTTGGATCAAATACGCACTGTCTATTACATCCTTGATTTTATTTCATGGGTGAGGTAAAACCAGTTTTGCAATTACAAACGACCCGAAAAGACAAACGGCATCCCCGAAAATGATTTGCTAATATCCATTCAAACGACAAAAGAAAACAAATCAAACCGCTAATGGATCGTTGAACGAAAACTTCAATTCAAGAAATGCTTTTTATCACTTGAAAAAGTCACAGTCAGACATGTTTTGGCAACCCTGTTTCTATCGGCCAGTTGCCACAAAAACTCAATTAAACGTCCACCACTACTGAGGGGCCTTTGCGTTGAAACGGTACATAAGGATCGTAGAAGCATTTCTGTATCTGGTTGTAATGTGATCGTAAAGTCTCGCGATCGTGGTGAATACAGGAAGCATCCTCAAACAATGCTTGAAGAAAGGTATAACAGAACCACAACGTGACGTAAGGAACGAAGAAATAAATAAAAATAACAAAGGAAGGCTAAAAATCTCTCGACTCAACTAACACGTGCACGTGAAGAGACAACAACGAGCCTTACAGATTTAAACTCATAATAATCATAGTAGCCATTGTTATAAAACACTGACCTGCAAGGAGTAATGATGATTGCGTACGTACTCCTGATAAATGCTTAACATCGGTAACAACATGTCAAACAAGTCACCTGTTTACAGATTGGGAAAAACACAATTACCATATCACAACTCATAACCAAGCCGCCCATCCAACACTAAACAGCAATAACTGTCAAAAAACACTCAATTGCTTTAATTAGTTACTAGCACACTTTACCTCTAGGCCCTGAACGCTACGTCACGGATAAAGCATCTTGAAAAAATTGGCAAGTTTTTTCAAGTTTATCTTTCGTAATCCGTCTTAATCTCCCTCAGTCGTAACCATCCTTGTTTAGTTTTGGTTTATTATTACTTTTTTGGTGTTTTTCTACCTTAGGAAACTAATTACCGTTGGTATAGAAGTTGCCTTCTTGTAAAAGTATCATTAGATGACTGTGACTCTGTAATAGAGCCGAAATATTGTATCAGTATCATTTATCTTGTAATGAGCCAACACTTGGTTTTTACAATGATTTCATTTCTCGGCCTTGCCTTCTTCATTTTGAATTTAGGAAACTATTTTTGTGAGGTTACCTTCAATGAGAAAATAATTTTGTCAGATCAGAAAACTGAATGAAATTACCGTGACTTTATGAATATTTTGGCACGTTTATGACCTCGTTTATGACAAATAAAAAGCGAGAAGGAAAAACAAACAAAAAAGAAGAACGAAAACACCCCTCCCTGCAAGAATGAGAATTATAGAAAGACAACTGAATAACGAAAACAATATAACATAAATGCATGCTTTAAAGTCGTATTCTGTGATAATTATTAATAAGAGAACCACAGGCATCACTGATGATTTTCAGGGGGGGGGGGGGCCCTCAAATAAAGATAGAAAAGATATATCAGGATTCGTCATATACGTATTAAAGTCCAGTCAGCATCTACAAATAGCTTGTTTTGTAAGGTTTGTTCGTTGTATCGGGATTCGATATGTATATATGATAGAGTCCAGTAAGAGTCTATAAATGTCCGGTTTTACAAGGCTCATTCCTCATATCTGAATATAAATCGTTGTATTCGAGTCCTCCTTGTCATACCTTTCAGGGGTAAAAACTCGTAGTTCAATACCGCTTAGTAAACAGGGTTCTAAATTGTGGCGCCCCAATTTTCGCCCGACCAAACACCAAAAAATGCTTCAAACATACAGAAAAGCCTACGGAAATGCTTGAGACGCAGGCTATTCGGACCACGAATGGCCACCCGCATGTCACCTCCTCGGATGGGCTGCCACCACTAACCAAGCGCATTGTCTTGAGATTACACCTTGCCAAAATTACATCTTGCCACATTTAAAAGGGGAAATAAGATTTGACAGTTCACTCACCTAAGATCAACGTTGGCCAGCTTTCCATGCGAGTGTGAAGTCCCTTGAGAAATATTTGATGCAAAAATAGAGTTGTTTCGCTACAACAGAAGTTAAAACACAAGCGTTAACTTCCTTTATCGATAACTTTGAGCAATTCAGTTCCTGAAATTAACTTTTTATTGGGGTCTATGATGTAACTGAATTCTTACAACAATTTTACAAAGTTCTTTATTTATCACTGAACTTTGCTCAGCTTTCAACAATTTAAAATGAAACACTACGAAAACCTTATTTTTACAAGTATCCTTTCCAAAACTTCTCGCACAATAATGTCTGGGAATCGTTCTCTGTGTTTCCACAGCCAAGCCCGGCCCAAACAAGAACGACAGTTTACAAGAGCGAAAGTCTTGCTCTCTTGTAGGTCTCTTTCTAACTACAATTCATGGAAGTTTAAAGCTCTCTCTTTAGTTTTAGCTCTAACTCTCATGCACTCTCATTGACTCTCATTTGTTCTAAAAGAGTTTGAACTCTCGCCAGCACTGGTTGACTCCCCGCTCTCTTTACTTTCACACTTGCTACCATTCAAAATATCGATGACGCAGACAGGACTAATTACATAGCAAATGCCAACACGAGGGAGGCAGAAAAAAGGACATATAGGACGTACATAAATACACTGTGATTTCGTTTTCTCTCAAACACCCTCAATTGTTTGTATTTGGTCACATAAGAACAATTCCATTTCTTTCATAACTAAATCAAACAAAATGTAACGTGCCGTCCTACCCGTTTTCACATAACCAAAGGCAAAAGAACGTATTCAACCAATCAGAACACACGTTACATTACGTTACTATGTTCAAGTAGTTTAATTTGTTTTATGAACAATTTATCATTTTTTCAGTGCTTCACTTTATTTTAAATTGCAGCATAATTCAAGTGTTAGTTTTCTTCGACCAAAAAGACAATTAAAACTTTTGTATGGTGCAGTTTAGAGCCTTTACATTTGACTTTTAGGAGAACATGCCACTTTGTCTATAAAAATAAGTATCAGTGTTTGGTTTAGTAGTCATATTTAGATGATAATGTAATTGACCGGAAGATGTCCTGTACTATGATTCCTTTTTCTGCAATAGTGTGCTCTGGAAAAGGGAAACACTTTTGTTGCCATAATTTTTTACGATTCTTAAATATTTAACTTCCCTTCGCCACATTTCTTTCAGAGGTTACAGTGTCCTTAGTTTGCACAACAGCGCTCAACACGTCAACACTAACACGAATTTATTACTTAATTGAATTTTAAGAGATTTATTACTTCATTTAATTTTAGTTTCAGAAATACCTATTAAGAAAGATACAACTGACTTCTTCATGGCTTAATGGAGGTCTCTTGGAGCTTGCAGCCATTTTAAGAGGCCTGAAGAAGCACGACACTAGCGTGGAGAGGTTTTGCACATATTCATTCTCAGTTTCCACCAGCTGAAAGCATAGTGAGTTCCTCTGGCGCATGCTCTCTGCATGAGGAGACCGAATGTAATTTTGTACGATACTGTGCCAGCGACGACGGCAAAGCCAGCCTCGAATCAGACTTTGAACCTGTTAAGAAGTGATTGTGTTCATGGTGTTTATTAGTTAGCACTTTATTTTTTATGTAACTGTTTGCTTTTAGATGATTAATACCTGTCATTCCCTTGTAAAATTTAATTTATTTAAAGAGGTTTTCAGGTACATTTAACTTGTTTTTCTAAGACATGACCTTTAACAGCAGCAAACTAAAAAATTCCCAGGGTTGTTATGGTTATGTATGCATGATGTTAGGGGTTGTCGTGACTGTTGTAGGTTCAAGGCATTAAGTCTGTTCTAAATGTGTACGTGAATAAAAGCCTTAAAAATAGTGGTTTACAATTATGGAAGGACTTGGTTTAACACTACTCCACTGTTGTGAACATTTTAAAATTAAAATCATAATACATTTACTGAACCTCATTTTCAATGTCACATGCAATTTTGATTTGTGACACTAAACCTAACATCCTAACCACCAGTTTCATTTTTATTTTCCAAATGTCCAGTGTTTAATCAATGCCTAAGATATCACTTTTAATGTCATAGCACTTATCTCTTTATAGCACAAATTCTTGCCTAAATTGGTTACAATTACAAAACAAACTCTGACTGGGAAAAATATATTTAATTTACTTTTCATTTCTAAAAGCCAAAAGTAAGTTTCCTTTGGGCATATTATCGTCGAAACGTCATCAGTTCTTTTGCACAGCTTCAATGGTGGTTAAATAAAAAAAATCGATTCAGGTATTTATCCCTGACAGTTTTGAAAAACTACATCTGTCACATTTCAACACATTGATTAAAACCGTAAGAATTGAACTCTGCCACAAGCAACAATGTAACTTTGACTTCTTGTACCTGTAATGGTCTAACTCATTACATAGACTATAAAATGTAGTACTTACATATATAACAACACAGTAATAACGTACTGACACGAAAAAACGCCGAGAAGACGACTTAAAACGTTTGAACGTACTAATATGTGGAGAAATGTGGAGACGACAAGACGTATATAATGTGGACAAACTAATTTATTGAAAAGAGTGAATGCAAACGAATGAGTAACATACGAGAAAATGTTGAACGACAAGACTGGTACCGTATGGGCGTTCTATGTTACGGAAAACAGCCATAAGACAAGATTTATTTAATACGTTAGTATCGAACTAACCTACGGAGAATTGCCGAGAAGATAAAGCATGATACGGTACGAACGAACTAACCGGTAGGGAAAAACATTGAAAAGATAAGACTAACACTGTACGAACGAAGTAATGTACCAAGAAACGTTGGAAAGATAACACTAATGCTTAGAAACAACCTAACGTACCCAGAAACGCTGCGAGGATAAGAATAATACTGTACAAACGAACAAACATACCAGATAAGACTAATACTGTACGAACAAGCTAACGTACCAAGAAACGCTGAGAAGATAACACTAATACTTACAAACGAACTAACGTACCGAGAAACGTTAAGAAGATAGCATCGGGGCCCGGCGTTTATTTATTAAATGCTTTTTTCAGTGTTGAAAGTTAATTGAACCAAGAACCAAAATTGAACAAGAACGTTTAAAAAATGTGAAACAATGTCATCAACTTTGACTCATCTCAGTGAACCTGGTAAGTTATTTATAAAAAAAAAACATCACTGACAGAAACAGTGATTGAACCCTTCTCAACGTTACGTTTCTCCATGCATGCAACACAGAGGAAGTGTATCGGTAACTGCTCGACAGCAAATGTACCGTGCAAGCAATTTTGAACAAGGTGGTGGCGAGGTTCCTTATCCATCAGTTCTGAGAAAGGCAAAATTAAGAACGATTCAATTGCAAGGAACTGTTGGAGGAACGGTAGAGACTGACCCTGAGATGATCCTTGCTTGATGCACAAGCCCGCAGAAAAGTTAACATGGTTTAAAAGAGATTAACATGATACCTGATGCGTCGTTTGTTTCATCTGTCTTAGTGAGAAATACTTTTGTAAAAGGCAGTTTGGTTTGAATATTAGTGTACAAATTCAAATATAATGGTAGAAAGAGAACTAGTATGCAGTCACGACACATCATCCTGATTTAATATACCATCTCGAATAAACGCCGGGGGCGTTTATTTGAACCCGGCGTTTATTCGGGGTCCGGCGTTTAATCGAGAAAATACTTACAAATGAACGTACCGAGAAACGTTAAGAAGATAACACTAACACTGTACAAACGAACTACCGCACCTAGAAACATTGAGAAGAAAAGACTAATACTCTACAAATGGTAAAATGGTAAATCAAATTTAAGGTCATAGTGTAGGGAGTAGTCGCCTAATCTCCCGAGCCAGGCACTCATGTGTAAACACTTGACGTCCAGGTCGAATTGGAATTTGGAAATGTTGGTTTTACGAACTAATGGCAAAGAAACGTTGAGAAGCTAAGACTAATACTGTACACTGAAACGAAATAACGTACAGAGAAACTTTGAGAAGATAAGACTAACACAGTAACTGAACAACCGAACTTATGAACAAACTAACGAACTAAATGAACTAACGAACCAAGAACGATTGATATGACAACTTACAGTAGTAACAGAGACAGGAACGTACTTTGACAGGGAGAAACGTCCAGACGAGACTAATACTGTAAGAACGGACTAATGTGCGTGGAAACGCAAAAAGACAAGACTTAAACTGTACAAATGAACTATCAGTTATCATTTTAATTTGGTTCAAAGCAAATGTAATCGCTGAATAAAATCTTCAGTGGAAAAAGCTGAGACGTTTTTCGTGTTCAGACATCATGTCCGACCATATGGCAAAATTGGTCGGACAATTTCGGAATTTGGTCGGACAATGTCCAATGACCGACTGTTATTTCCAGCACTGCCACTGCATCACATTATTATCAAAACCACCTTTCCTTGTCAAAAGTAATGTCACAAATGGCACAAGAAGCTTGGTCCTTCATGGGAGTGAAGGGGTTCAAAACCGGGATGTAAATCAGTTGGTTTACCAGCAATAATATTGTGTTCACCTGATAAAGTATTTCTACCAAGTAATAGTGGTTTGTTTTTTACCTTTTTTATACTTTTTATTTCCTCGTTTTCTTCTTCTCTTGCTTCAGATGCCTTTTGTTTTCGAAGAGTGGCAAGCTGTAAGAAACAAACGCTTCAACTCTGGTATAATAACATGCAAAAGGAAGCACCACAGATTTACGACTTTTGCAACTTCAGGAACTCAATAATGGGAACTAAAAGGAAACCTCAGAAAAAGTGAGTGGTTTCAGTGGTGACATTCAGTCTTCATTTTAAGATTTGTGGACCATGCGATGAACTTGTGATGTAGCCTTGGTGTACACACTCATATTTCTAACAAATTGCATAAATGGTTCTAGTTTAGCACCTCTATGATTAGTCAATCACTTCTCTTTTGGCACTCATTTGATCTCTGTAGTAGGGGACGGGGAGCTGCTAATGAAACAGCAAAAAATGCACTTTTATGTGACTCTTTTTTAAGATTATATACCTGAGTTTTTAAGCTGCATATTAACTGCCCTTGTTCCTCACACTGCTGAAGCAGCTGCCATTTTGCAGTCTTCTCGCTCTCCAGAATCTGCATAACATGAACGTACTTCTTTTGCAGTTTTTCTTTCTCTGACTGCAATTCAGCAAAACTAATAAAAAAGAAAATTAGAATAAAACAGTCAGCTAAACCTTGTTTGTGGAATTAAGTCACAGCCATGCATTCTTCTGGAAGATTATAGATTAATTATATGCTGTTCCCACTGCGGCAGAGGAACGGTGGTGAACTGGTTGGGGTGTTGGACTGTCAACTGCACTTTATAGCAGAAAATTGGAGGGTAAAATGTTTGAGGCTGGTGACTGCACTGTGTTGTGATGTTTCCTTGGGCAAGAAACTGTACCCTACACTGTCTTTCTCCATCCAGGTACAAGTATAAATGGCTACTGGCAACAAAATGCTAGAGGTATAAACCCAGCAAATGACCAGCATCCCACCCCTGAATTTTAACCCCCCAAAAACATTTTTAAGCCACCACAAATGCCATTTTCTGACTAGTTATTACAGTCTAACTGTCAGTTTCATTTGAGCCACGTGCACAACCCATAAACACTCAACCTATCTTTTACTCATATATTTATTACTTCACATCAACCTTTGAGCAATCTCTGTTTCCATTCTGATGTGGGAATGTATTTTCTAGATGCATCAAAAGAATATGAAAAGCATCTTCACCCTAAAAACGGATGAAGTGTATCGGGTCACAGAATGTACCCAGAAGTGCTCTTTGGGAACAAAGGGTTAAAAAGGTTGATTTAAAGACCAATTACTACCACTCAGGAACTACATACTTTTCAAGATGATTACCTGCAGTTTGTGATAGCCTCAATCCATGCTCTGCATTCACTGTCAGTGTTTGTTCTTAGGATAAGTTGTTGCTGTCCATCCCCAGTTGGTATATTGATACAGAAGCAGTTCTGAGATTGAAACAAAAACTAGGGCTGTTTGTGCAAATAAACAGGTTGTTGCATCGTTTGCTATATGCACGGTGCACATAAATCCACCCTAAGAATGCAGTCTCCAACACTAGCAGTACATGTAGTTTGTATGGTGAACAATACAATAGCCTTAAGCTGCATTCACACTAGCACCAAAACATGTCCAGAATAAACATTTTTGGTTTCGTCCTAGTGTGAACACAAACAATGCATTACGGTTTTGCGCCCCATGAAACACGTCGATCGAACATGCAAATTAGCTTCCAAAAAAACGTACAGGGCATGCGTAACAAGATGCACAACTGTCAATCATTCAAGTCCCGAGTGTATATCAATGTCATAACCATTGTCTCTGCTCTCAGCGTTCGAATCATTGACCTATTCATCGAGGAACAATGCCCGTAATTAGGAAAGCCATCGCAGTTTAACCTCTATTGTTAAAAATAATTCACACCTGAAATTAAAATAAACGTGAAGCAGTATGAACATGTCGTGTGAAGTCCGCAGATTTTTAAAATGGGTTAGAATAAACGGATAAACTATTAGGTAAACAGCTGGCAAAGCATTCTACGTAATTGTAATTGGATCAAAATGTCTAAAAAATTTTCTTTATCTTTTCGTCAAAATCCTATAGGTATCCAAATACTTGACGGCAAAATTAAACCAGACATTGCAAGTGAAGATTTGAGCGAACTGAAACAGTGACTTTCGAAAACTACAGAAAGTCTGACACGCTCACACTGCCAGATATCTAACTAACATGCCGCTTTATTCTCTCGTGATTCTGACAACAAAAAAACTAAAGTACTTTCTGACATGTGCCATTGAGCGGTGTTTAACAGTCCTGTCTTTCCTTTCTACGGCGCGTTGTTGAATACTAGAGAAAAGCTTTATTTGCCTACGTAGATAAACATGCGCGCACGCTGAGCTAGCTGAACCACGTGCACGCGGGACTCAGCCTCCACAAAAACTCGAATTATCAAGACCTCTCTCTTTTTTTAATACTGTACGCGAACACGTAAATAAAATTCTTCGTTTAAACAGACAACAGCAGATGATCGATGTCTGTGTAGATTTCCACACGACTCGTGTAAGCTTCCACGCGGCGGTCGCTCTAAGTTTTCTTTGTAATAAACGAAATATTGTTCGCACGTTTCTGGTTGAGCAATTTTCATTTCCTCTACAGCCATCATTAATCGAAAGTGAGAGCATTTTTCGCACATTTCCACAATAGCAATTACTCCTATTGTCTTTTCACAGACAGGAAGGACAGCCCTATAAATCCCTTTTGGGAATACTCGGTATTGAAGTCAAAGAGAACCGAAAATGGCAGCGTGCTTTGTGAGCGCGCACAGCATCATGGATACCCCACATTTTTCGGGCGACACAGTTCACGGGGCGCGAAGCCGTAATGGTGATAAGTTTTGCTAACATTAGATTTCACAAAAAAAAAAACAGATAAAAATTCAGATCACTTCAGATGAATCTCTGACCATTCTTGGGATCATAGTGACCACTTGCTAGAAATTCCTAATTCATTATTTTACTAAGAACTGATTCAAACAGCATTCTGTTAAGATGGCTGTAAGGTGGCTGATCACAGTCAAAACTGACTGGTAAAAATACTGAACCATAATTACTGTGCAACTTTCCATTGCAGTACTTTTTATTTGCAAGGACATTTTTCTCTCTGTGTGTCTTTATGATTTTTAAATCTTTCTTGGCAAAATCACAGAACAAAATGCTAATCTGGTAAAAATGCAAATATAATACTACTGGATCCAATTCAGTGAAGAATTGAAAGTAACTTTAGATCAACAATCACAAGTTCACAACAGCTGTACAGCATATATATTTAAAATAAAAAACTTTCAATAATTATTATTCTCTGAGATGAAAAACAAATTTGCTAATTAAAAACACTTTGCAATAGCAAGACTACGTTGGCTTGTCTCCATACCGTATTTCCTCGAATAAGCGCCCACACTCTAATAAGCACCCTCCCCCAAATAAGTGCCCACCCCCTAGGCCATAATATCAAACAAGTGCCCCCTCTCGAATAAGCACCCCCTCTCCTCCCCTCTCACTTTCTTAAATAGCAGGGATACAGGGAAACCTGTTTCTATTGCCACTCTATTTATAGCTTTTTAAGTTTCAACTACAGTTAACTTACAGTTTTTTTTTTCTCTATGTGCTTGTAGAGTTCTTTTATGTGCGTTACCTGTTCTTTTCAATTTTTGTCCTATTACCGCGCTCTTGGTAAATACCATAAACTTCCCAGGAATAACTAGAACAATCGCTAGTCTTCGAGAACCAGTAATTTCTATGATAATAAAGTTGTTAGGATGCGTTTGAAGAAAGCAGTTGATTGATAGCTCAATCGGAACGTGACCAATGAAGCTTTAAACTGTCAGCGCCATGCACATGCTTCACTTTGTAAGTTCCAACTGCAATGTCGTGGTTGATTTAGCCAAGATAAAGTTACAGTTTGTTGAAAGGAAAACTTAATAAGCGCCCTCCTCAATTAAGCGCCCTCCTTCCAATAAGCACCCCTCCTTTTCGCCGAAATTTTAAATAAGCGCCTGGGCGCTTATTCGAGGAAATACAGTATTTGATAAGTAGATATTTAAAAGTTTTCCTGTTATGTGCACAGACACATTTTCTAACATCGTCCAGTTGAATCGAAGAACACAAAAGTAGTAAGTTGATTTCTTTTGTAAATTGAAAATGACAAGATGTTTGGCAAAAATGCAGTTTGCATCTTGTCACAAGTAACTTGGGTACAGAATCAACCATAAGAAGTTGTGTAAAAAACGAACAGATAGCAAAAAAACTACAAAAATATGGTCAAGGAACTTTTTAAAAATACGAAGCTCTGATTGGCTGAAATAAATTTTAAAGAGAATTAGAAAGGTCTATTTAATTATTTTTAAGGTCTCACATGGTTTTACTTTTAAATTGGTTTTGAATAAAAATTATTAAGTTGACTAAATATTTTTTGGCTACTGAGTATTTATGTTAATACATAACAAATTTTTTGAAAAGTTGGGCAAGGTTCCTGATAAAGAAAACTAATTAACTGAGAATTAACTTTTATGAAGTACCTTGACAAGATGATCATAAGACCTTAATAATATCCTTATTCAAATTTGTGCACCCCAATACACCCAACACAAAATATATTCAACCTCAAAGACCACCCAGTGAAATGAAAAGCATATTTGTTCACTTTAGGTATGAATAATGAATAATCGACTGCAATTATCTCTCTACTTGTTTTGAAGCCATTTGCAAATGTCAGCAGAGCATTGGGCCTAAAAATGTTCGTGTGTGGAAAAAAGGCTTAAAACCCTAAAATGTGTAGCAAGCAAGAGAGTGAATAAAATACATTAAGAGATATTCAAGCGAAAATTAAAGATCAAGGACAGTGGTGCAGACAAAAAAAAAATTTTTTTAAGCTCATCTTCTTGACGGCAGGGGCTGTTATATTAAATTGATTTCACATGTGCTTTTTGCATGTTGTTGACAAATTTAGCCACGAGCTAAATTTGCACAATATATCGCCCACACACCACTTGAATTCTGTACTTCCTGTAATATTTTAAACGGACCTGGGAAGAAATATTTAGATTGCAAAAGCAAATGCCTGTAACAAATCTTTCTCCAACTAAATTTGAATCAAAATACATGCTGATAATTCTGTTGCAAGGTGGATCGAAACTCAATATGTTCGCCCTTTTAAGAGGTTATTTTTTACTCCTCTCATTTTGAAACCTATCAATTTGATGAAAAAGCTCTGTAATCTACAAAAAGATTCACCGTCGGAAAAAAATAAACGGCATGTCTATGAAAGGAGACAACAATAAAATAAAACAAATGCCTTTTTAATGCGACGGGGAAAAATTAAATAAAAAATGCAAAATCGTACCTGGTTTTCGTTGTCCTTTAAATTGGTCAAGCATAATCTCTCACAAATAGAATGCTCCAAGTAAATAGCTCCAGAAAGTTTTGTAGAATCCTCACTCTCGAAGTAGAACAAAAAATTTTGGTACAATGCACACCATCGCTGCACCCATTTGCCAGCGTTTTCGTGGTTTTTGATGAAGACACGTCCGCTTATGGAGTAGTCGTGTCTCGCTAGCGAAGCCAGATGGTTGAGTTGTTCTTCGCTTATTCGAACAGAGGCAGGCATGGTAATCGAGCTAAATGAGCACACAGTTCATGGCCAACCAGCTGATGTGTTTACCAAAAGGTGAAGTCTTCGTCTCTTGGTGATCTCAGCCTTGCAGTCCGCTCAAAGGAGATTTTCGTCGGGTGTCAAGCAAAAGGTCATTTTGCGAATAATGATCTTTCCACGAACACAGGAGTCAAATTATCAACTCATAACATGAAATAAGTATCATTTTACCCTGACTGAAGACTGCAAAGTAAAACGTAAATGACTGTTTCCTCCTTAGCCTTGAAAAGCTGCTGTTTTGGATCAACTTTGCGCGCCTTGAGAGGCAACAAAAGTCACTGTGCACAGTAGGGAGAGGAGTTTGTCCTCAGATCCTCACAGCCATACACAAAACGTGCACAGAACACCCAAGCGTGTAATAATACCGGTTTTTTTTGGGGGGGGGGGGGCGGGTTTTTAAGATGAAGATAGACACAAGCCTAAACTCGCTCATGAAAACACCAGAAGGAAAACGACACCAGGTATGTTTTAAATAAAGTAATTATAAATCTCCTTCAAATTCCTCCTGCACTATCAAACTCTTGTATGAGGATGGGAGGCCTGTGGTAGGAGTCGTGGAAGGGAAAGACCGAACGTTGTAAGACCCTTCTAACGTGGGTTTTGTCCTTATCCTCCCCAAAAACCAGGTTGCTCAGGGAAGGAAGGATTTCATTTCCTGGCAACATGTGCCATCTACCTACCTTCTTGTGTTTTCTCTTGGCAGTGCAGAAAGTGACTCAATGGCCTGTCAGTGTCGCGAATCATTCAGCATGATTTAATGACATGCAAGGCTGCAATATAGCAACGTCGACCGACAGTAAATCTTGGTCAAGCTTATTCAACGGACATGATACAAGTCAATAATGAACCGTGACGAACTGTTTTCTGGCAGGGGGAATGCAGCGGAGACCAGTTTTTCATCCATACCCACTCGAGTGCACAATTCATATTCGGCTTTCAAGACGCCGCACTTTGTCAATAATGGCGCGCTCAAGCTAAGTGCTACAAACACACACATTAACCTGGAGGTAAGTGCTATTATATATTAATATAATGGAACCATTCCAAGCTAAATCTTGAATAGTCTTTATATCCATTAACGGTTTTATTATTGGTTTGATAAAGGCCAGGATATTTTATCATGTTGTAGTTTAAATGAGCACAGTGAAGTCTTATTTAAGCGTAATACTGTATCAGTCGCTCATTTATAATTAACCTTTTGATACTTTAAATTCGTAAATTGAGCGTACATCTGGGGTATTTTATCAGGGCTAAAGTCCAAGGGGAACCACAATTTTTTTTAATGTGAATGTTTCGTGGCGTTTCTGTCTTAGTCCCTTTTAATACGTGTAATTCTCTTTTGTGGCTTTCTTTCGACGACTTGTTTACATTCGAGCTAAGTAAACGAGAGATCTGCAGCCTTTGTCGCCTTATGAAAAATTGATGTCTTTTTAAATCTATTTCAGTCAAGCTGCTTCTGCTTCTTTTTAATTTGTTCCATCGGAAAAAATTAGAAAGTTGCATGTATTTTTTGAAAGAATTGAATATGAAGCCCTTTTTGAGGTTAAGAATTTTCATCAACCGTTTTGGAAGCAATCTTCCCTTCTAAAAGCAAACTATGTATGTTTGTTCAGATGCGCCTTCCCCGAGAATTATTCAAAATTGCCAAAGTTGTCATCCAAAGTTTTAGTAATATTGAAAAGAAAGAGAAAAGCAAAGCAATTATTTTAAACTTAAAAAAAAGGTGTTTAATGCACTTAAATGTTGCTATGGTACATGTACGTAATCATGTAGTACCTCAAGCCTGGGCTAAACAAGACCCAGGCTTGTTCAGATTTGACAAGGGATCAAATGTTATGATATTGTAATAGCACATGAGCATCAGTGAGGGTGCCATGAGTTAGAGGTCATTAGAAATTTGAGCACATACAAACTTTGAAAGTGCATGTGTTTCCTAGAGAGCATTTTGAGTTGCAGACCCAGAGAGAGGGAGAATCCTGTCATCTTCAATAGGCCTGGACTTAAATAATGGAAGGAATTTTGCATTTGAAAGCACTTTGGACTTTTGAATTTAATAAAAAGCTAAAAACAGCTTGACAGTCTCTAGCAGGATAAAGTTACTTAAAGAGCCAGTGTCACCCAAAGTGCTTTGCGTGCTTGTGTTTTTGTTTTGAAACAGCTTTTAGCGTTTGGCTGGCGCGTTTGCCGGACTTTTCGTAAATTATACCGTGCCGCACTGCCCTTTCAGTGAGAATTAGTAGCCTCTGAAAATGAAAATACATTCATCGCTAGATGTTACTGGAGGAACAACTCCAGATCTGACTTTGTAGTCAACGCGTATTGAGCTATTATAGCAACCGATCGATTCATCGATCGATCGATCTCGATGGACGTAAAACCAGAGCAGCGACTTCTACTCAATATAAAAACAAGACAAAAACAAGTAGTAAGAATATTGACGTCTTCATCGCCAGATGTCACTGGAGCAAACTACTCTAAGATCTCACTTCGCATTCAATGCGTATGGATCTATTACAGTCCGATCGGTTGATCGCGCGATCGATTGCATCAGCCAATGTCGAATTGGATGCAAAACCAGAATAGCCACTTACACTTTTTTTGTAAAAATAAAACATAAGCAGACAGTGAACACAAGGATAATAATAATTAAGCAAAGCAGCACGAGCTCATGACCATAAGTATCATTTTGGAGCAGGCCCGTAGCTACTGTTATATTGTGGTAAATTAACGTTTCTTCTGTTTTCATCTGGCAACGCGAATGTTGTACTATTTCGGCAAACGCAATGTCAGTACTATTGCTGAAACCCGTAGATGATTTTCTTCCTCTCCGCTACTGATACACGGACTCCTTCAGTCGTACAACTTTGGTAGAGCCCGGAAGACTCAGCCTTCACCTCAGCTTTCCTGAACCCTACAAAGCATTCAATTTAAAGATCTCCTCCACAGCAAAAACACTTCAGAATTCGGAAATATACTAGTAAGTCGATACGACGACACTTGAATGTCAAGTTAAAACTCATGCTAGTGCTTTCTGATCGCTAACAATAGCGATGGAAGAAGATACAAATCACACTTCACGACAATCAAGAAAATGACGGATTTTTCATATATGAAAAATGTACCTCACCGTGCAAAGCACTTTGGGTGACACTGGCTCTTTAACCCTTTGTGGACCAGTGTCCGATATATCGGACACCTATGGTGACTGCAGTATTTAAGCCAGCAGCGATCGTGCATACTCTCTACCAGGCTCCCGCAGCCATTTTTAGTGTTTACAGTGCCTGTAGCTTTCATTCTGGCTAATCTTCCCGTTTCTGGCGGACTTTTCCCCAAAAGTTTCGACTTTCCGTCGACAGCAATGTTTGAACAGCATGCCAAAGAGTAATTGAGTCCATATTTTGAAAGATCTTGTCGACTATTTTGATGCAAACTTCGATATTCCATGTGACAGTCCCGAGTCCAGTATCGAAGGCTTCAAAGAATGTTATTGGAACGTGTTTGAGACCTTGAATTGCCTTGAGTAGTGCTATTTCAGTGGCTGGTATGAGGAATTATACAACCAAAGTGAATCCACGAAAGAAGTTAAGATGAAAGCATTTGTCTGACGTGAGAAGAAGACTGAAACCATCCTGCATGTTTCACATTTGAAAATACATGAAATTGGAGCCACCAGAAAACTGATTATTGCTTCAGCATCTGTTTATTTGATGTTTAGTTGTTGCTAGAAGACCTACCTGGATCACTTAAGGTGGCTTATTCGCTTTTTGGTAGATACATTTGCTAGGTAAATTATGTATCAAAATAATTCTTAGACACTGTAGAAAATAATGAGACATATAAGGGATTTTTTGAGCTTGTCATCTCTGAGTATTTTGGACATAAACATTCATGTGACAGCTTATGTTGTGTAGTTAGTTAAATATTAACTAATCCTATGACGTCAGGATGACATTTTCTGACAGCACATTAAGCGTTAAAGTAGGACAATTTCCTGAGAAGTAATTCTTTGAAAAAATAATCAAAATATGTTAAATGGTTTTGGAGATATGTTAATTTAACTAGAACTTGTTGAAAATTTACAAAAATCCTGAAAATAAATTTGGTCCACAAAGGGTTAATATTACTCATAGTACAAGGTTAAATTTTGACGTGCTCCCATTGGTCGAAATTGATCATGTGATGCAATAGTGTCTCTCTCAGTGGGCGCCTATCAGCTCATAATGCCCAGTTTTGGTAATTTTCACTCAAAATTTAGCATTGTACAATAAAAACAATGGAGTCCTTCTGTCTCAGGCCTTAAATGCGATAGTTTCCCTCAGAAATTGGATGTTCAAACTTCACATAAGCCCTTGAACTACGGTCTTGGGCTAGTATTTGTTGTGAACATCAAATTTCCTTGGGCAACCTACTTCACACAATAGTACCTTCGACAGAAGAACTCTGTTGTTTAAATAGACCATCCCTGGTTAAAGGAAAGTGCATGATCTGATTGGCTTTCCACTTATAGGAGTTTTAATTCGTATCCTGCAAGTAGAGTAGTTGTGCAAAAAGGATGGCAAAACATGCTTTTTTAAATGAAAAGTTTGCACCCTTGGATGGCAAATAAATTCTGTAGAAAAGCTAGTTTATTAATAGTCACTACATCCAAGTGCATAAACCTTATATTTCTTTCACCATAATTTTCTTGCAGGATGATGCTAATTCTTTTAGTAACATTGGTGTAGAAGTAAGAACATTGAGAAAGGCTCTCAATTTGCCAGTGGACTTCTTACCAAACTCTAATGGTCTGACCTCATTTTCAAACCATTGGCTAAACCAGAATGGAAGCAGGAATAGCCAGGTTTACCTTGCAGATAGTGGGTACTCATCTAAAACTTTTCCTCAAAGTGTTGAAGCTATGCAGAATGGTACAGTGTCAGGGTACTCTTCCTTGGGCATGGAGAGTTCAAATGAAGTGAAAAATAGCACATCATGCTCAAGCCATGACTTGAACTCCTGGGGAAAGACACCTAATTCATCAAGCTTTTATGAAAGGAGCTTAAAAAGTTCACTTGATGAGAGTGAAACTAAAAGAATGTTATTGTTAGAAAAGCTCAGAGAAGCTCATCTAACCATACAGGTAAGTCACACATGCATTGATTTTAGACTACAACAAAGATCCCCCAAGAGAAATAGCAGTGCTTATTAAGCCTTTATTCATGTGATCAGGCTTCAGAGACCAAGTTCAACACCTTTTGAAAACTATTTAATTTGCTCCATCAGCAATAAAAAACAGAGGGAAAATTTTTTCTTAACTGGATGTTTTTAATGGGACATCCAATTGTGACTTTTCATCCAGCCTTTCCCAAAACTTATTAAGACTACTTATTCTGATAATCTCTTATATGTGACAAACCATTTCTTGGGGGGAGGGACAGGGAGGTTTAAACTTCCCCCTTCCTGTACCCTTAATCCTGGTTCCCGTCCTATTTTTGTTGGTTCCCCCCTCTTTGCACTATTTCGATAACAAAATATTGCACAATGTTGTGTAATTTCCTCCGTATTTCTCCCGCTTCCTGCCACCTTAGAAATCCAACTTCCCAACCCCTGTGCTCCCCTTTCCTCCCAGGCTCCTGCCCTCCCCCAGACCCCCCTCCACTTTCTTTGTAGTTAATTGCTTTTCATCAATACTTTTTATTTGCTCTCAGGCTAATACTTGTTTTCAAAGTGGTGAATCTGAAAATAAAAGTAGGTATATTAAGGCCAAGTAATAAGTGCAGTGCTTTTATGCAACTTGTTAAACAACAGTGTTACATTGCAAGTTGAGATTGTTGCGTGTGCAGTACCACCTCCGCACCTGACAAATTTTCATGTAGCAAAAAGTCGAAGGCATGTCTACTTTCTGCAACACGAAAATTTATGTGAAGAGGTGGTAATGCGAGCAGCAAACAATCTCGACTTGCGATAGAACCTTTGTTGCAGGACAAGTTGCATGAAAATGTCGCCTGTATTACTTGGCCTTTACAGTGCCCAGGCGGGGTACTCCGGATTTCAAGTGATGGGGATGAATGAGGGATTTTTTTGGGCTTGAAATTTTGGATTCTGGGATTTT
Source organism: Siderastrea siderea (assembly GCA_964030785.1). Lineage (NCBI taxonomy): Eukaryota > Metazoa > Cnidaria > Anthozoa > Scleractinia > Rhizangiidae > Siderastrea > Siderastrea siderea. The sequence goes on along the minus strand of OZ034966.1, from coordinate 43,519,658 downwards.
TTTGGGTAGGAAAATTTGGCAAGTATGTGTTTTTGAGTGGCTTGATTTAAGTAGGGATTTTTTGGGGTATTCAAAACAATCTGAAGATTCGTGGTAGTGCTCGCGTATCCCGGCCGCGTAGTTCTGCAAATACTGACAACCAAACCTGATTTGCGGTTGTTTTAATTGTATTTAACAATGGTGTCGCATTACATTGCATCTGTTTCATAAAACCGGTTATACAATAGTCCGCAAAGTGTCCCAGGGTGTATCCAACAAGGCTTCAATTCATTCAACTGATTTCTCATCCACCGTGTTTATCGTCACTGGAATTCCCTTTTTGCTGTAGGGAATTCTTGATATCTTTCGCTTGTGACTTGTGGGTTAATCCTTTCTGGAAATTTTTAAGGCTCAGAAATTTGGCACGACATTTTTGGGGGGTTTATAGTTTTTGGTCCGGGGATTTTTTTGGGTTCGTCGAAAGCCCTAGGGATTTTTTTGGGTTTTGATTTTTGCCCCCATTCGATCATCCCCATCAATTGAAATCTGGAGTACCCCTCCTGGGTTACAGTGACATAGCAAAATTATTGATTTGTTTTTGAAATAACCAATCAGAACCAAGCAGAAAAGCTTGCAGAAGGTGAGAGTGAAATTTGCCTTTTGCGAGGGCAGCTGAAAAGCGTGGGCATAGAACAAGAGGTAAATAAATTTTAGTGTTGAATTGAGCTTTTACATGTACTTACTTTCAATTGGTACTCTGTCTCAAAGTAATGCAATTACATTTCATAAGTTTAAGTTTCAAGTGCATTTTATGTTTTGTCTCACTTGAGTAGCTCTCCAGTCGCATGTTGAACATGTTTTATTTTGCAGGGCTTCATTTTTTTGATGCTGCTGAAATTTTATCACTTTTTTCCTCAGTTTCTCATAGTTTGCTAGGAAAATTATTGACTTCTTTCTCATCATTATCTTTCAATGATTCTTTTAGGGATTGCAACAAGAGGTAGATTGTTTAACGATGGAAAAGAAAACTCTTGAGTTTTTTAAATCAGAAAGTTTGAAGAATCGGGAAGAGTTCCTTGTAAGGCAAGTTGTTTGAATTTTGACTATAATGTTGCTCTTATATTTGTTTTTTTTTTCTCTAAAAAATAAAGTAATTCAATAATTTTTTACAGCTTACAAGTAGTAAACTTTTCATTTAAAATTTTTTTCTTTGTTGTTTGTGCTCATTGAATGACCCTGACACATATTTGATGACAACCAGTAAAGGAGAAAGTAGCAATTAAATTATTTGTCAGTGAAATACGAGGATTACCTTCATCATTGCTTAATCATGTCATACTCACTCTTGTTTTCATTCCAACTCAATTTTAATTCTTCACTTAAAGTTTTCTCCCAACTGCTGGCAGTTAGGAGACTACCAAGCAGGAGGTCGTGGGTTCAAATTCTGGCTGGACCACTGACCAGGGTCGTAAAATAACTGTTAAGATCATGCATGCTGTGCTCAAAATCTTGTCTCAGTTCAGACGATTGCATCATTGGGTATCATTGGGCATCATTAGTAGTAGGAGACGTTGCAGAACCTGCTCATTGCTCGAAAAGAGTTGGGGACACAGTCCCCAATGAGAGGCACAATCTTCCTTTGGGAGAAAGGAATACAGTCATAGGCCTACTGTAATTGGCCTAAGTTGTTGTAGTGTCCCTGCCAAGTCTAGCAAAGCTAAATAAATTTTAAAATATGTACACGTCATTCTACTTATGATGGCCAATGAAAATCCTGAATGTTTCTGGTACCAAGGTAATTGACATTACTAGATTATGGGTTGTTCAGTGATAATGTGGTGTTCTGTTACAGGGTGAATGATTTAGATAAGGCATTGAAAGTTCTGACTGCAACACACAATGCTTTGCAAACTGAGGCACAAAAGAAGGGAGCTCTTCTTGAGAAAACAACTTTATATGTCACTGCTCTTCAGCAAGACAATGATAAACTTCAAGAGGTACCTTTGATTATAATTTTATACTGCACTTGACTTTTTGTTGTTTCTGCATTCTGTCATGATTTTCCAAAAAGTCAAGCACCTAATCTTTTGTGGTAATGGCCATCTTTTCTAGTTGTGTCTGCTGAGCGCATGCATGTAGCGGACACTATATAACCGTAAAGCTGTTAGCTGTTAGCTGTTAGCTGTTAGCAAAAAAATTGTTAGCAAGCTGTTAGCAAACTTTTGTAACCACTTTGGTGATGCTATGATTGGATGACACACAAAAGGCTCTACGTCACACTACGGGAAATGAAAATTCAGCCATGTAAAATGGTTACAGATAAAGTGCTGGAAGGAGTTTCGAAGTCACCACTGCTTTGCTGCATTACAACCGGCAATACTGTCGCGCTCGCTTGGGGTTTCGCAGGGAAGTCTATATCTGAGTAGAATTGTAACTGTTTTTGAAAAATCAAGCTACTGGCAACTGGCTTGCAAAGATAACAAAGGACTGTTTTTGCGAAATCAATCTACAGGCAACCCGTTCACAGTTAAACGCAGGACTGTTTTTATGAAATCAAACTACAGGCAACTGGCTCGCTAAGGTAATGCAGGCAAGGCTCTGCCACTTTTCACAGACAAGACTCGCTGCCAACACAGCAACAGGCAAAGGCCCAGGATTTTCACTGCCAAGGTTCGGACCATATAAGAACGCTTGGCAACAAGCAAAGATTCACAAAGATTCAAGATTCAGAGCAATAAATCCCGAAAACTTTGTTTCTCCCACTATGACTTTTTTTTTCGGAGTCATCAGTGCAAATTAACAGACCAACAGCAGCTGATTCATTACATTTCAATGTATTTTATTTTTGAACTCTGTTTGGTTCTCTGGCAGTTCTGTGGTGGTCCAATTACTAACCCCGCCAAACTTTCGTAATCAGATGATTCTTTTTATGGTGGTAGATGTTTTGCTCCCTTGTCTTCCACACACATGCAAGTGCAATATACACTAACAAAAATCAGGAAAAGACAAAATAACGAGAAAAAGATAATTGTTTCAACTGATTCTGATGAGATTCCAGTTCATGATCAAGGGAGTCAAGCGGCTACCATAAGTTGAATCCCAGTTGCGCCGACTGCCCAATCAGCAAATTTAAGCCCGGTTTGAAGGGGTTGTTAATTGGATGGGTGACCGCCAGGGAATCTAACCTGATTCAATATTACAGCAAATAAAGTTTTGTTCAGTTAATTATGCATTCTCGTAATCATGTTACGCAGAAATTATACATGTAACCAATTCATTCCACTATTTCCATCACACTTTATATTCCTGATCACCTACATTTCCAAGCATTTTCCTCACTCTTACCACAAAAACCACATTGAGTTTACCTTTGAATGTCTTTGCTATATTGATAACATTAGTGTTGGAGCAGCAGACATGTGGACCAATTTGGGGCCCTTTTTTTAGCAGATACTGATATCTTTCTTAGAAGCTGATTTACCTGCTCTCTGCAATCTATACTCTGCAAATAAACTACTACACCTAAAGCTATATATATACCCAGACCAATATTTAACAATGACTGACACTTGAGTGAATAATTGTTATAGTGTATACCAAACCAGTGGATAGTTAGCACCAAATAGTTTCTTTTTTTCTGAAAAATGAGGAAAACCCATGCACAAAATCTAGAACAATGGTGGGAGATGAATAGCAGATCCCGTAACCAATCAGAGCACATAAAAAAACACTATCCACTTCTTTGATGTATGCTAAAAAATATTTTCTGGAGTTATTGTCATTTGATTTTCAGAGAATGTCCTATATATTAAACTAGTTAATAAGTAGCTAACAACTTCATAGCTCTCCTGTATGTAGCAATTATGATGATGTCTCTGCCAAATTACTTTACTCTGTCAGTTTGCTTTTTTTGTGGAAATAAGCTGCACCATGATTGTAATTCAACATATTTTCTTTGGCGTTTTGGTCAGTAGAGATAACATTCCATCACTCAGCAAACAAATGCCTAGGAATAGTGGTCTACTTATGCGTATTATTGTGCCAGGCTGTCCTGCTGCAAATAATGTTCTGCTCATGTTCAGTTTTGTCCTCTTTTGAGTCACAGTTGCAACAAGTTTTTTGGAGTAATTGGACAGCACCTTAGCCAGTTTTCTTGAGCAAAAAAAGAGCAGCAACTCAAGGAGAGAAACTACCATTTGTATTCTTAATATTTAATTTTTTTGGCAGTAAATTAAAGAAATGGGTAAGTGGCCATGGAAGATCAGTTTTCAACATAGAGGGTGCAGGCAAGTGAAGTCAACTTTGGAGAGTTAAGAGAAAGTTGCTTGCTTTTGTCTGTCAACTCACAGGTTGAATAATACAATAATAAATGAACTCGGTTTTCCCAAGACAATGATTTGTCAGTATCTCACAATGAATAATAATAACATTGTCAATTGTCAGTGGTAAGCAGAGCAATATTATTGCTCTGCTTACCACTGACAATTGACAATTGTCACCCTTGTCCAATAATTGCTTGTTATGTGCAATAATGTTAAATGTGGATCTGATTTAATTTTGTAGGCAAACAGTGGACTCGAGAAAGAGTTGAGTTCTTTAAGGAACAAATCTGTAGATCAACAAACATCATACAAGAATGATGTTAGTAAACAGCTAGAGCAACTGAACAAGGTAACAGGAATTTAATACCATTACCAACCACTGTGCAGCTTAAGTTGTGGAGACATACATGTAAGGGTTAGCACTGACAGTCAAGGTGAGACCAACTGCCTCCCAGCAACATATCCCAGGTTGAAATCCTAGACTTGCTGTCATATGCTTGTTGTTGATATTCACTCCTTGCTCCAAGATTCTCCAGGTGCTTTGGTTTTCCTCCCTCCTTAAGGACGTTCGCGCTAATTGTTTCTGCGCATCCTTACTGCGCACGCAATTCACGTCGCCATGCCATGCCACCTCATGCATTGAGCATGCGTGCTGTTGAAGAAATGTAGAGATATATAGCGCGAGTGGACATTTTAATATCTATGCACGGATTTAACTCTCTTAAATGTTCGGAGACTCCAGATTTTCTTTTGATAGATCACTTCCAGGGTCCGAAATTGCGACCAGCTGGTCGCCAATGCGACTGAAAATTGAGTGTTGGCGACCAGAATTTTAAGGCTAGTCGCCAGGAGGCGACTAACTTTCAGCGCCTTGTTAATGTTTTGAACCGCCGCTCAAGGAATTAATTTCGTTTTAATGGAAAAATTCGCTTTTGATTTCCAGCAGAAACTTACCCCTTGTCTTTTCGAAGTTTTTAATCTCCATAGAAAATAATTTAGATCAAAAACGAAGGTAAGATTCCTGCTAAATGACCTCCACAACAGTTGTAATCCACGTAATGTAATTGACATTTAGCGGCCGCCATGTTTTCAGCAGTTTCATCTGACAACCATCATGGTCATACTGTGGGCGCATCGCATAAACACAGGCTTTCCTTTCGCCATTGAATATTCAATGAAACGCTCTTCAAATTTTCGATAACACTTTACAGTCAGAAGAAGTGGCGTCATGTTCAGTCTTCAAACTAAGAGAGCTATCTATTATTTTAACAAAAACTCCTTTTCAACTACAATGTAAGCTACACGATCGCCTTTTTTTTCATGGCAGTCTGACTCTTGCGATCGTTCATGAGTAAGATTATGTTTTGAGCGAAGAAATGTCTTTAAAAGCTTCGTGTTTCGCTGTGAAGCAACAATTTTACGGACACTTTTTGGCGACCAGAATTTTCCATCTGGCGACTGAAAAAAAAATTTCAGTCGCCACTTGGCGCTCGCATAAAAAAGTTAATTTCGGACCCTGACTTCCTTTATCGACTATCTACGTTTTATGAAAAATTAAAGAAAATCTCTGTTGTGGAAGTTTGATTTTTTTCAACTTTTTTGCCCACGCATCATCAAATTCCGCTATTATTTTAGCTCCACGTTGTTGGCAAAAGCCGGGCATTTCAAAGGTTGAGTTTAACTGAAAGGATGACACCGTTTCAAAGTATTTACTTGACAGACCCACTTAAATCACATTTAACTGAGAAAGTGGCTCTTCAGCAAATTATTTTTAATATTTTTCAACTAACAACCACTAGGCCGTGTTGAGTTAAGACGGCCGATTTGTCAAAATTGGGGTAGTTTTCCACACGCCTTATTTCGAAAACGAAGTCGGTGACCTCCCATTTTTTTTGCATTTCTGACATAGGTAACTCATTATCTGACTGTAGCCAAAGTATGAAAAAAATCTGTGTTGTAGAAGTTTTTCACGCGAACGTCGTTAAAAAACCAAGAACATCATTTACAAGCAAAAACGTAATTAATTAACAAAAGTCGTTACTTTCAGGATTGATTACCAAATTTAAAATGAAAATTTTATTCTTTCTTTCAGTGGGGTGTTATTTTTAGGGTGAACCACTTGGGCTTAATTATTTATAATTTGACTGTATGATATTTCAGCTTAGTGGAAACTTGCTTTTTTACCTGTAGGATTATCATAAAGTTCTTCAAGAGCAAGCAGTTGTTAAACATCAGTTATCAGAAAGTATGAAAGCCACAGAACAGGCAAGGAACAATCAGGAGAAACTGAACCAGGAGATTATAAAGCTCAGAATGGTACTGTAATAATTTTTAATTAGTCATGTATTTATTCAAAAAAATGTTGGAATGTTTTTCAAACAAGGTTAAGTCGCACTTGAGGCCACATGTGGCCAACACAATTACAGAGAGCTTAAGTTGGTTTCCGTAGTGTGAAGTACCTTGGACTACTACTACTCCCTCCTGGATGGGGTACTAATCTCCCCAGTATTTTTTGTTTGTTTGTTTGTTTTTTGTCAGTTTTTGGCTCAGCTGCCCATTATGCCTGACTAAAGAGAGACAATTTGGAGTGAAGTTTCTCTTCTAAGGAAGATCTAATCTTTCTTATACAGTATAGCCTGCGTAGCAAGCGTTTCCGTAGGGCTTTCGCTTTTTGGCCATGTGTGGCAAGCACAAAAAAGTGCGAGGAGAGGGAGGGGAAGGAAGGAAAGGAAATGCTTGCCCGCAAACCCAACGATTTTGAAAAACCTATTCATCCACGAACAGAGTTTCCTGATTGGCACAGCATGGTAGTGTTGATTGACAAGTGATAAATCCATCAATCAAAACAGGTATGTTCATAATTTTGAGCGTGACCGTAGGAACATTAAGTTCCAAATTTAACTGTAAAATTACGACAAATGCTGAAATGATCACTTGGAGTTTGTGGAGCATGTTTTGGTTTTGATGGAACTGAATTTGAATCATCCGGTGACAGGTTATTCTTAAATTACTTTATTCATAAGCTGTCACACCATCAATTCATTCAACTGTGAAATGTCAGGGGCATTTTTCAAAATCACGGGGTTTGCGGGCAAGCGTTTCCTTTTCTTGCCTCCGCTGCCCCTCCCCCCACCTTCCATTTGTTGTGCTCGCCCCAATTTCTGTGCCGCCAAATTCCTCGAACAGGCGGAGAAACCTACGGAAACACTTGCTCTGCAGGCTGTAATTATACAGTAGGCCCTGTTATTTGGAACTGACACCTGTTTCCCTTGGACTTGGTTACTATTCAGTCATTAACCTAATTGCTTATCTCAAACTCAGTTATCTTGAATCTCCCATTGTTGTGAACAAATTTGCCAAGACCTAAATAAACACCCCTTATCGTGAACTGCAGCAATTGCCATAATTATGCTGACTAAATAACGACAGGAAATGACATTATTGCGTCGATAAGAGACTTAATGCTTTTAAGTGATGTTTTGCATACAGGGGGACCATCTGATGGCCAATTGATATGTTCATTGAAAGGTTAAGGTACATTGTAGTAACAGTATATGGCCAATATTGTAGGTAGACACCCTTGGGGAAGACTGCAAACACCACATTAGTAATTTGTGTCATTCAATGGACTTCAGTTTGTCAAAAAATATTTTTGTAAAATACATAGTTTGACACCTCTTAAAAAAGTGGTCATAATGTTCATTGTGGTAAATGCAAGAATGATGAAGTGTGTAACTGTTTGTCTCACGATGTGGTCACTCGAGTTGTAGATCTCGATGTATCAACTGCTTATTGCTAGACTTCATCAGGCGATGAGTTCGACTGGTTATGTGTCATCACATGTATCATGATGGTTGGCTGTGATTGGTGGGTTTTGATCCTTCTTGTTCCGGTGAGAAGTTGTTTCCTGAGAGGTCTGATTTGAAGTTGTTCCCTCGGCGGTTCACTGACATACCGGTCTCCTGTTGTGTTTCTTGATCTTTGGTATTCATGCTTCAGGAATTTTGATTCCATTATTTAATGTTGTCAGGATGAAGTCTTATGTGGATAGCTTCCTTGACACTATGGGTGTACCAGTGTGAGTCTCAATCAATTAACTCTGCCTCATTCCAAACCCGGTCGTGGCAAGTCTTATTGACGTGCTCAGAAATGGCGAAGGTCTGGGTATGGGCGAGTCATATATCCCTATCTTGCACAGATTTTCCTGTTTCACCAATGAAGACTTTTCCCCATCCGCAGGGAATCCTGTAGACCACGCCGTCTTATTTAGCCAGGTTGAAAGTGTGACCTAAGTGTCATGTCGGTCTTCAAGATAGCACAAATGCCTTGTTATTGTAGGCAGCGTTCTGACACTCCTTGGCACTTTGACATAGTATGGCACTCCTCTGACACTCCTTTGACATATGGCAAAACCACGATCAGTTTTTGGTAAGACCATTCACCACCCCTCAATAAGACTGGCCAACACCTGCTTTGGAACGTTACGAGGTAAAGTTCATTGATCGAGACTCACACTGGTACACCCGTAGGGTCAAGGAAGCTATCCACATAAGACTTCACCCTGATAACATCAACAGGGATTACGGAATCGAAAAATTCCTGAAGCATGGGAACAAGGGAACAACTTCAAATTGGCTTCTCAGGAACAACTTCTCACCAGAACAATGAGGATCAAAACTTACCAATCACAGCAGACCATCATGATACAAATGGCGACACGTAACCAGTCGACCTCATCACCTAATGAAGACTAGCAGTAAGCAGTTGAAATGTCACGATCTAAAACACAAGTGACCGCATCATGAGACAAATGATTATACACTTCTTTATTATTGACAACTCTTCTTGCTACTGTATCTCGAGCCCTCACTACGTCAAACAATTTTCTGTTTCCCTTGAGAGGTCAAGGTAGTGGGTTTGTACTGTATTTACACATGTAATATAACACAATACAGACTGGCAAAGGTGTAGTTCTATAGCATTGTAATCATGCAATTTCAGCATACTAGAGATTCATAAGGATCCTAATAATCTGAATATTTAATTTTCTAGGAGCGAGACATCCAGTGTGGTAAAGTGATTGTATTGGAAGAGGAAATCCAGCATCAACAACAGAGCTACAACAACCTGCTCAAAGAGCAGGAACGTGTGCTGAAAGACAAAGCAGAGCAGGACCAGAGACTGCAGAGAGAAATTCATGACAGGCTTTGTTTGAAAATGGTTAGAACATACATAAATTAAGTGTTGATGTCCTTATACCTGATATATTTAATGAGTAAAATTGATAATTTGATATTTGCATTCTTTTGAGTGTAGGTCAATGATCTCCTCAAAGAGGAGTCAGCCCATGTGAAAGAGGCATTTCAGAAACTTGAAGAGTTCACTAGTTCCATGGAGCAGAAATCAAAAGATGCAAGTCTACTTCAACAAGAAAACCCATCACACAGCATTGAAGAGGTGATCATGACATGAAGAGAATAAAGATTAGTCATACAGAACTGGTACTGACTGATTGACTGATCAACTGATCAAACTTGAAACAGAAAAGCATGGTCAGTGTACAGAATAAAAAAAAGTGTGGGATTATCGGATTGCACTGTGCAGATAGTCTGCCTTAGGAGTGTTTAAAAAAAATATTGGGGGATTTAGTTGTTTGACATTGTGTAATACATGAGGGGCTTGTGGGTAAAGGATGGGTGGGGAGGTGGATGTCTAGAGTCTTTATGAACGTGTGGCTATGTGCATGACAGTATGTTCTTATAAATGTTCTGACTTGTAAATAATTTTTATAATTTTTATAATTGGTGTTGTTTTTATTTTTAAACTAGCTTTCGCTTTTTAATCATTTGTAATTACTTTTGAATCTTTTGTAGTTAGTTTTTTAATTAATTTCTCTAAGTATGTGCAGGGCCCCACTGAAGAGCACCTATTGGTGAAGTGGGCTCCCTGCTAAAATATTGTTATTATATTATATTATTGTTATTATTCTTTTAGGGCATAGTTGTTCAAGGCATGTAGATGAATCCTCAGCAACTGCCTGACTATTGATTTTAATAGCAGTGTCATATAGACATCAATAATTATTTGTCTTTCTTCCAGGTTTGCCAATGAACATCCCTTTCTATATTTGAATGAAGTTGTTATAAAGCTATTAAGACTTGTAATCGCATTTAACTTAATTTATTTACTGTACACATGTATGTCCAGAATTTTTGTAAGTGATTGTCATCCTGTTTCTTGTAGATGGTGAATGGAAAAAGTCGGAATGGTGATCTTTTATTGAAGATTGCCAGTGCTAAAAGCCATTGTGATGAATTAGAAAGGTAACTGCCTTTTTAAAAACACTTAACAGTCTGAAATCTTGAAATGATGACGACCATCGTAAAGATATCAACTTAAGCAGTCAATAAGAGAAAGAACCTGAAAAATTCAGACTTGGTTGGGATTCAAACCCATGACCAGTCTGCAATACCGGTGCAGTGCTCATTCTCAGTCTGAAATCTATTGATTCTTTTTGTTTCTTTTTAGTGTAGTATCTTTAATATTGATGATCCTTTTTACACTTTTGGCCATTGTAGCCAGCTCTCATCTCTCCAAGAAGCAAACAGAATATTGACAATGGAAAAGGAAGATACAGAAAGACAACTTCAGTTAATTAAGATGCGTGAAGGGGTATTAACTGAACAGGTAGGACTGAGCTCAACAAGAAAAACTTCACTTAAACTGAAGCTGTTATTTCAGTTAACAATTTTCACATTCCAGTAACAGTGGTTTTTACTTCAAAAGATTGGCTGGATGTCATCAATTTAAAAATAGCTGACAACAAGTTCAGAACAGTAACCAAATATATTGTTTCCATAATATTCTTGTTGTTAAAGGCAATGAGGCAAGGTGATGCAAATTTGGATGCCATCAGTTCCATAAAATCAATGTATTCAGGAAATGACAGTCATTTCATAAATTCAAAATATTTACAGGGGAACACCACACTATCAGCTGGTGGTTTTAATATAGACCTGTCATCCATGTCCAGGCAGTATTGGAATTTGCAAATGTTGGTTTTTGAGACAAGCCAGATAAACTGGAGTAAAACGCTTGTCATCTAGGCAAGTACAACCAACAACAAACTCTAACTAGTAAGCTGCATCTGGTATTTGAAGGCTTGTATTCCTGTTGCCACTGACATTCCAACATTTCGTATTTTATAATACAGCCAAGATGACTATCACTCATAGAAACTTGCTGGACAAGTAGTGTTTTTTGTTTCGCAGACTTGTAACTTAAGTGTTTGCAATTAACAAAAAATGATACTGAAAATCTTAATCAAAATGGAAAGAGATGTTTCTCTACAAGCACATGGCTTGCATGCAGAATCATTTTAGCAAATAGGTGATGAGGATTGAGTCTGTTATTAATTTCTACCCCTTGTAGGAATTTATGTTGCTTATTTTTTCCTTTTACTATAATTTTGTAGCAGGTGTGGAAGTCTAAAGAGTTGAAAAATGAGAATGAAAGTCTTAAACTCAGCCTTGACACACTCAGGTATTTAAGTTAAATCATGCACCTAATAAAGCAAACATTGAAACTGTAAATGGTTTGAACCCAGGAGTCATATCATAATTCGGTAAATTGTGATCGTCCGGGTGAGTGTAGTCCTGAGAAGGACTGTTTGAGGTGACATTGACTGACGTTTCGACAACCTGAGCGGAAGTCATCATCAGAGTCAAGTGAACTGTAAATCGTCAGGAGATGTTATAAATCTCTGGTCGTTGTCCTGATTGGTCGACGATCTCGTGATGTTATTGGTCGTCTGTCAGTTAAGCCGTGATGTTATTGGCTGTGAAGACTGTAAACGTGATTGGTGCATTTCGATCCGTCTTTTGTTAGTCAAATGTCCGTTGGTCTATTGTTAGTCAAATGAGTCAGTTTGTCTATTGTTTGTCTGTCTTGTTATTGTCGGCAATCAGTCGTTTGTAAGGTGCAGGTAGCTGTTGGCAACGGTTCAGTGGTGTTTGTTCTAAGTTGGTAAACCAGCTTTCCAGAGTGATTCGTTGATAGGCGGAAGTCATCATCAGAGTCAAGTGAACTGTAAATCGGCATATTTAATTCTCGCAGTACCATTTGTTTATGATGTCTCCAGGTCAATTTGTCATGTTTGAAGTTTGATTACTGCATTACCGATATGTGTCGTTCTGGTTGAATAACACTTTGTGTCACTTTGTAGTTCCTCCTCTATGTGAATCTGAAAACTGTGAACGCTTGATGTATTGGACTTTGAAATAACTGAAGTTAAAATAGAAGACATTAAAACTTGCTTAGGAAAAAAAATTGGCTCCATCACTATCCGTTTGTTTTTTTCAGGCCTGCAGTTTGAACTCTCATTAAATCAATTGCCTTGGAAATTGTCAAATCAAAGTCAGATTAAGTTGCTCACTCCTTTTTATTTACTTCTGCCAGTTTGTTGTTTGTTTGCTGTACCTTTGTAAACTATTGTGTTGAAGTTTCCTAAATTGATCTTTACTGCAAAATGTCTTACGTACTTTATTATTTCTGCTCTGATTTGTAGTAAAAGGAATAAAGAACTTGTGAAGCAGGTAGAATATCAGAAACAAGAACTAGAGTCCTTAAAGGTAACTTTGCAAGAGCTCGTTTAGCAAAACGTAGAAATAAGTTCATGTTTAGAAGTCCAAGGCTGGCATTCAGTTACAGACAATATATGATCCATCAGTAAAATTAGCTTTCTAGAACATTTTGGCATATCTTAAATGAAACGGAGCCCCATAGAATAGCTATCGATAATAATCCAGTACGTAATGTGACTAATTTTTCAGGGGAACCTTGCTTGTGAGCATGCAGTAAAATTAAAAGCTTTTTTTTACACTGCACTGAAGCCTTGTTGAAATTTGACTTCAATGGTGATAATTGTAATACCCAGTTATGTCCATATTGGAACCACTGTAAAGTTATGGTTTAAACAAAGAGAGAGTTAAATGGGGTGGATAGAGCAAGCACAACACCTTATTTTTTATTTATTTATTTATTTTGTTTAACTTTATTAACAATCAACCACAGTACAGATTACATATAGTACTTAAACACTAAACAATATAAACTGCTAACATTACAATGCTTATACTACAGGCTTACATTACACCTGACTGTTCATTGACAATGCAACCAAATATTACAACGTCTACAGTTACAATAAAATAATGTTACATATTGATCGCTTAACGTTGTATTTACCGGTTACAAACAACTACATTTACGCGAAACTAAAACTGTATAATGCAGAACAGGCACACATATAGAAAGAAAAACGATAGATATGTTCACACACACACACACACACACACACACACACACACACACACACACACACACACACACACACACACACACACACACACACACACACACAGACGCTGGATGTAGTTTAAAATATATGGCACCTAACTTTCATTATAGTATATTTAAAGGCGCACTGTAGGCTTGATTTTATTTGAGAACATAAAAATAAGATGCTCACGCATCGCAGATGCAGAGAGTGGTCCACTTAGCTCTGTATTTTTCATAATTAGAGTTTTTAGTGGCCATTCGTCTTTCGCATTTAATTTTACTTTCCAGTAAGGCGAGAAACACCTGTAAGCTCGGAGTCTCTGACTGGTTTCTTGCAAGATATACATGATATTTAGCAATAAGAAGATATTGATTTAACGCGTAAAAGCTGGTAGTTTCTGGTTTGTAGCCGTAAAGAATTTCGATGGAATTAGGATTGATGTTGTCCGGACGCTTAGTATTCCATCACATTATAACGTCTTTCCAGAAGATTTTAACATCAGGGCACTCACAGTACATGTGGACAAGTGTTTCGATTTGGAAAAAGCAGCGATCGCATCTTGGAGAATCTTTTATGCTCATTTTATAGAGAGAGATTGGTGGGAATGATGTTGTGTATGCGTTTAAACTGAAAGCTTCTCAATTTATTTTCAACGGTGACTTTGAAAGGAAGTTCGTAGACAGCCTTTACGTTCGGCACTTGTTTTTTAAGATTAATTTCAACGATGGGAGGAGAGAAGGACCTTTCTGCAAGCATTAAACGGGCTTTTCTAGTAGAGGAGATGGCATGGCCATTAGACAGAGTCTTCAAGGGTTCGCCATCACCCTTTGCAATATTGTCTACAATTCCGCTCTTCCAAGCTTTTGGAATTGTTGCAAGAACACCAGCATAATCAAGGAAAGTACAGCGAACGCCGAATTTGCATTTAAAATTTTCGAATGAAAGGAAATGGCCATCGGTATCAAGGAGGTCATTAATTCTTAAAATGCCTTTATTAACCCATGTTTTATATATTGTCTTTCCATTAATCCTTATAAACCGATTGTTCCATATGATTTCTTGTTTAAATTCATTTGCGTTAAGGGGATCTTTGGAACTGAGTTCTTGCCAAATTGCCAAAACATTTTTGTAAAAAGCAGAAAGATTTTTAAGGTCAAGAAATTTTAGGTCGTAATTACATTGAAATAAGAAAGCTCCTCCGACCTTACCTAACATGGAATCGAGGAGGGCACACCAGTGGTTGTCAGTTGCTTTGCAATAACGATTAACCCAGGCGGTCATAAGCGACTTGATAACGTCAGAAAAAATAACCATGTTAAGACCGCCGTTGCATATTGGGCCAATCAGCGTTTTTCTTTTGATTTTATCTGGTTTGAAGTTCCAAATGAAGGAGAAGATACTGCTGTTGACTTCTTTTACAAATTTGGCGGGAACGCTTAATACGGAGCAGCTATAAACAAGTTTGGCAAGTGCTAGATTTTTGACAATTGCTATCCTGCCTAAGATCGTTAAATTTCTGCTTGACCAGGTATTTAAGACATTTTTAAGTCTAGCGAGCCGCTCGTCAAAGTGTTTTTTTTCCCAACGTGAACGTTATAAGGGAACGCAATTCCAAGAGCAGTAACGTATTGTTTCGGCTACGCCATACCAAAAGGTTCGTCTTTGCCTAATCTACTCTTCCAAGAACCAAGCCACAAACCCTCGGTTTTCGACTTATTAATTTTCAAGCCAGAAAGGTCGCCAAATTGATCAAGAAGAGTAAATAAGGACGCCGCAATAACAACACCTTATACTTTTGACGAGTGAATGTGAATAGAATCCAACTTGTATTTTATAAATGGTCAACAGTCCGGTTCTCTAACTCGTGAAAATTGCTCCTTACCCATATATATATCACCACACCAATTGGAAAGACAGATAGGTCTCTCCTCTACATTAATTTCATCTTTCATTGGTCTTTATGTCATTGGTCTTTATGTCATTGGTCTTCATTGGTCTTTATGTCAGTTGAACCAGTGTTAAGCAGTCAGCCTGTATTAAGTGGTCAGTTAGCCATTCCGCAAGGGTGCTTGTCAAATCCAGGTTTGACTGTATTCTTTCCTTTTTTTCACTTTTAGAAAAAGTTAAAAGACTTGTCATCTTCAATTACTGAAAGGTGAGATTCAGTTTTAACGTTGATTGGTGTCCATAGTCTTTGTCACTTCTTACTGACAGAAAAGCATGAACCTGTGAATAAGTTTTGGAATGTCTGTTGTGTTTGCAAAGAGAAGACCAACCAGTTAAATGTGAGATCATGTAATTGCAACAGAATGTAATCTCCTATGGAAATTGTCTCTTATCTGATTTCCCATGATATAATTTTTCTTGACATGTCAAACCTGAAATGAGAGTGTTCATTCTTTTCTCATTAAAATATAAATGTGAACTTTTTGTTCGTTTTGTAAACAGTGATTGTCCTTAATAACAATTAACAATTTCTTATGGATATACCGAACTTCTTTATAACGAAGTCCCTGCTATAATGAACAATATTCTTCAGCTAGACCAAAGTTACAGTTACAGTAATCCTGGTTTAACGTGGTCGTTTTCCCACAATTTTGTCAGAGCGGGATTTGGTTTGTAGCAACCGTCCATTATAACAAGCCCATCTTCCCAGTCTCTAGGTACTTTGTTACATCAGGGTTCCACTGCAGTTCCTCAAGCAGATAGCCTTTACTTTGAAACCATTTTAATTTACTTAATAAAAAAGTTTTCGTCTTTGGCGTTTGAAAACTGCGGACATAGATTAGGCCAATCTGCAGTCTGCAAATGTCGCAAGCTTTAAATTATTGAACTTTATGTGGCACCAGGATGGCTGCAGATCATTCATTCAATGGTTTGAATTTCTTACAGTTTGTCATAAAAATGCTTATCAAACGTAGCAGCACTATCTTTAAAAGGATAGCTTCCCTGCTTTCTTATCGTTTGCAGTCATCAAGGAGGTATTCATTTTTTGCAAGAGGAGGTGGACAAGATCAAGGAAACTGTAACAAGGTTTAGTAACGTTGTGTTTATACTCTCTTTACTCAAACGGGTTTTAAAAATTAGATCAAAAGAGGTCTACTTACCGAGGGCACTTGACAGATACATTATCAGTAATAAACACTGTAATAAAATATCAATATTTAAGGTACACTATATGATTACTATAATTAAGATGTCTGAAAATACTACAGTTGTATAATTAAGCCTAGATCATTCACGTCTTCACAGACTCCATTCTCTGTTCTTTTCAGGTTAGGTCTGTATGTATCAACTCCGTAGTTTCCATTTGTTAAACAGGAAACATTTTCACTTTTTGGGAATGATTATTTTTTAGAAACACTGCTTCTTGAGTTCTCGAAAATTTTCACAAGAGAGTCCATAGCCCCAAAGTATAAAGAGAAGGAAGTTTTTGTTCTCTAGTTCTTTTTGTTCTTGTTACGGTTTTGTAGCCCGCGTAGCAGGCGCTTGAGTAATTTTTAGGCACATGAGTAATTTCAACAACATAGGACGCGCGCGGGCAAGGAGTTGACGAACTTCTCGCACGCATCCAATATTATTCACGTTACTCATGTGCGTAAAAATTACTCAAACGCCTGCTACGCAGGCTACGGTTTTGTTACTTAAAAAGTATGTTGTTCTGTGACAAAAAGGCTGGAATCGGAGAAGACTGAATTGATATTTGAAGTGAACAAGTTACACAAGGAACAGGAGATGTGGGCTGTAGAGAGGAGTGAACTAAAAATGACGCTAGCTGAAGTCAGTGCAGAAAACACTCAGCTTAGAGATGAATTAAGAACAAAGGTATTGTCACCTTACTCAATATATACCTTTGTTTAGCAACTATAAAGACACCAACGTCTTAATCTTCATCTACTTCTTTGCTATGTAGGCTAATCCAGGCATTCTGTGTAAATTCATTTGTTTTCATTTTAGTTTGTAGCCAAAGATCCAAATGATGGCACAACTGATACCAACAGGAAATTAGACCCTGAGCAGGAAGAGGCAGTTAAAAATACTCAAGAGGACCTGAGAGTATGCACATTACTTATCTGTATTGTTATGCACAGTTTTATCCTCCAACGTGGTCAGTCTTCTTCAAGAGTTGGTGCCCAAATCTGGAATTCTCTCCCCTTATTAATTTGAAGTCATTAAAAACCACAGTATAACCGTAAGATAGATAATGGTGAAAGTTTTCAGTTTGTGTTGCCATAAACGGCCAGAGCTGAAAGTGTTTTCACTGAGGCCCTAAATTAATAATTAAATTATATTGACGACATTATAAGTACTTACATCGAAAATCGAAAACCTAAAATACAAAATGGACAAAAAAATCAAAATAATTACAGTAATCACAATACTCACTAAATAGACTGGAAAAGGCAGTTTTTTATTAAGGATCTTATAAAACCTTCTGGCGTCATCTTGGGAAGGAGGAAGTAATGTCCTTAATCTCACAGTACTCAACAGATTGCTAGATGTGTAATATTTATCCTCCCATTCCATTTCTTTTCATTTGTCCTTGCGAACTGCAAGATGCGAGTGTTTTTAGTATTACGATATTTTGTCAATACAGCTTGCAATTGTTGTAGCCATTATTTATAACTATGAAATTGGTCCACAGAATGGTCGTTAGTTATTACAGTACAATCTTTGCCAGGTTCATCACAGTTGATGTTTGACGTTGATTGGCGATGCGTCTCTCTCGTTTCCATTTAGGAATCCTTTGATGAAGTTTGCCTTGAACTGAAAACTGTTAAATCAGAACTGAGTAAAGTATGGGGCATGCTCCAAGTGAAGGTATTTATTATCTAAACTGTAAACATGTATCGGATACTACATCATCATCCATCAGGACAACCAGTGATAGCAGCTATGCTGATGGGTTTTTCCAGTACAACGCTAAATTTTGGCGTGCTCCCGTTGGTCGAAATCGATCACGTGACGCGATAGTGCCTCTCCTCTGGCTCAGCGGGCGCCTATCAGCGCATAGTGCCCGTTTGTGGCAATTTTCGCTCAAAATTTAGCGTTGTACAATAAAACAATAGAGTCCTTCTGTCTCAGGCCCTATGTGTGATAGGTTCCCTCGGAAATTTGATGTTCAAACTTCATATTAAGCCCTCGAACTAATATTTGTTGTGAACATCAAATTTCCTCGGGCAACCTATCACGCGATATAGCAGATACCACGCAGCTCTTAACAACCTCTAATTTCATTGGACCTTATCGCGATAGTGCCTTCAACAGAAGAACTCCATTGTTTAAATAGTAAATTAAGTTTGACCTATGATTATTTGTCCTGTGATTGCAACTCCCTCACGTTATTGAGTTCACCTTATGGGAGTCTTATTAAGCTCTCACCTCTACATGATTTTCCATTATTTCGGCTTCAGCCCAGAGTCAACTAAAACTCAGAGTCTGTTTATGTGAGGTGACAGCAAGTAAGGATGGAGTAGTATTCCATTTCAAGCCGAAGTGAAAATCACAGAAAATGATTGATTTGCTCTTTAATCACATTTCCTGCTCAAGCAGTTCCACTGTGTCTGTAACAGTAAGTCCAAGAAAATGGAAATATTTTTTTTCCTGTAGAGACAAAACAATCGATTTGGGGCATGTGTAGTTGGTTATCAGTTTTACACTTTCCACGCATTAACTTCCTCTTTGTGGCTTCGTTTTTCAGGAAAAACAACTTGAGGAGCAGTCACTTGAGTTACAGCAAGAACAGGAAAAGGTATGACCTGTTTGTGTTGTTAAGTAATAACTATGTAACAGGTTGTCATTACATAAATGTCATTGTTGGTGATTCCTCACTCCCTCCAAACCACATCTTGACCAAAAGGCAGTGGAATGCATATTGTCATGGGTTTACTATCACGTTTAACTTCATTTATAGGAATGTATGCATGGTGTGTTGCTTAGTGTGTACTCCACCGTATTTTCTGGACGTAGTTTTCCTTGCGTAGATGGCCAAGTGCCCTTCCATACATTAATTGTATTCAAAATTGCAACACTCGCCATCTTGGCTTGTGTGATGTAGGACAAAGGTTACTCGGGTTGAAGGAGAGTTTCAGGAAAACAAATGAAAAATGTACTTTAGACGTAAATTGGAAGATTTTTTTTTATTATTATTATAGAGTTCAATTGTAACAGACTATAAGATTATTACAGATTAAAAACACTATTTAAGAGCACTCCAATTACATTAACAGAAACACACGCACACACACAAACACCAAACACAGACACAATGCAGATACCTCAACTACATTTATAAACAACGTTAATTAATAATACGTAAATTGGAAGATGGTGAAGACAAAGAGACAAAAGCTAAGTCGTATCTTTACGTGGACACTATATCTGAGGACCCTCTGCAATTTGTTGGACATTTTACACAGGGCTCGAGACTAGCCATTTTGGCTAGTAAAAATTTCAAAGCACTAAAGCACCAGATGGAAACCAAACTGACTATTACCCCTGACGATTGTATCCCAAAAGCAAATTGAGTGAACGGAAACTAAAACTTGATTATTCCGTAAAAGAATATCATAAGTAATGTTCGTATGATACTTAGTACTTGTTCAGTTTGTTTTGTCCTCTCAACGTTTCTCCGTACTAATTCTTGTCTCACTTGGCAACGTTTCTCTGTCATTAGTACGTTCCAATGAAATTAGCCGTCTTCAGAACATTTCATCAGACGTTTCCTTGAAAGGTCCGTTAGTGCGTTCATATGAAATTAGTCTAGTTTAGTCTTCTCTTGTCGACTTTTTTCCATTCATTACTACGTTCGCACAATAATAGTTTCTCTTCCCATGCAGCGTTTCTCTCTGCGTAACATCGTACGTATGATATTAGTCTTGTCTTCACATCTTGCGTTCTCAACGTTTCTCCATATGCCATTATTACGTTCGCACGATACTGGTCTTCCCAAGGTTTTCAGTGTGTTAGTGCATTCGTACGTTAGTATATTCACACCGTATTACTTTTGAGTCTTGTCTTCTCAACGTTTAACCGTACGTTAGTGCGACATAAGTTGTCTTCCGTAATTTATTGTCCCACCGAATAGTTTTTTCCTTTCGGCGTTCTTCCGTACGTTACAACTTCTTACGGAATTAGCTTTGTCTAATAACGCTTCTCCGTAAGTTAGTAGTTGCGTATTTTATTAGCCTCAGTGTCTCCTCAAATTGTCTCTGTACCTTGCTACGTTGGCAGTGTTTTCTTTACTGTAGTGCATTTGCAACCAACGTGTTCGATACGACTTTTCAACGTTTCTCCGTACCTTAGTAATTCGAAACTTATTAGCTTTGTCTGCTCAACGTTTCTCCGTCCTAAATTACACTCACAATTTACTAGTCTTCTCTTGCAGGCATTTTTCCATACGTGACTGAATTGAGTGCCGCTTGTGTTTCTCCGTACCTTATAACGTTCGTACAATGTTTGTCTTGTCTTACCAACGTTTCTCCATACGATGACATGCTCACATACGGTAACTTTTTCGATATTGGTCATGATAACCGAAACGGAAGAGAGGTTGAATAACATCGTGCCTACCAATTTGCCCCAAAGGCACGAATACTTTGTATTCGTGTGAGGATCTTAAACCGTTGGAAAGAATGGTCAGCATTCCAGTTCTTCACTCTTTAGATTACAGAGAGGCATGCTTACAGTTCTTAACTCGGCTCAGTAAAATTACACACTTTGAACACAGTACGAGATTGTGTAAAAAACATAGGCACGCATAGCGTGCGTGAGCTATTTTGTAGCTGTCAATGAGAGGTACGGAAATGGTTATTGAATGAACGTGCGTGCACCAAGGTACACTATTGTGATGTTGTTTATTTGAGTAGAGTTGAGCATTCGAAAAGTACTGGTTTTTAGACAGAGTTAACCTTATAAGTGGAGCTGTGTCCGATATTGTGCAACCTCGTTCCTAGGGCTTTTTACAGATTTGAGGGTAATCAAAGATCAATGTTTGAGTTTATGTTAGTGGTTTCGAATTCGTATACGTCATTGTTCAATAGATGGTACGCTAATACGTACAAGCGTGGCTTCAAATTACGACAAAACAAGAAGAAAGTGAGATAAAATCTGTAGAATATCTGACAACAGTGTGAATATGGGGCAAACAAAATAATACAAAACAGTCCTTTCTGAAGCTCATTCTCAGATGTTTCTCGGAAGGTCAATGGATTGAAATTTAATTTTGTGGCTTTCTATTATAAAGATTACTTTGCTATGGACAAATATTTTGGATCTAGTAGGAAGCGTAACGTGTCACAAAAATTAATTCTGCAATGTTTGAACCAGAAGAGAATAGCCGATCTTGAAAGTCACGTATGTCTTCTTCTTGCGTGACATCATGCTTGACGAACGTGGCAACTCCCGTATCGAGACAAATATATAAATAAGCTCTGTTTTATTTTCCAGATTATTTCAAACGGACTTGCATTTTGGAACACACGGCTAAAATCGAGTAATAAGCGTGCCTTGTTAGAAAAGATCATGCCATTGTGTGACTTGTGCAAGTCTTGCGTGACTAGTCACGTAGCAAACTGTCAAAAAAGCCAGAAACATCGCATGTGCTGACATACATGTACCGTGTGGCACTAATTTTTTCCGGATTCAAATTTTTGGGATTTTCGCGGTTTTTTCACGATCCGCAAAAAAAGTTCCCGCGAAAAAAATAATTCCCGCACAAATTTACTCCATTGTCGAAACTTATATACAATATACAAACATCGCCTTTTACATGTGATGTAATATTATGTTGGTGCCCATTTACTTAAACCGTCTCTTTCATTCAAAAATAAAACGAAATTAGAAGCAAAACATTCAGAAATAAAACGATGAAATTGCAGTCGATACATTACAAGTATTAAGCTGTTAAAAGCTTTAAAGAAAAGGATCGTCTGAAGGTACTCCATTGATTAACTGATTTAACGTGTTATACGTCTGCATGTTGTTCACCTGCATTCGATTGTTTATACTCAAAAAACGAGAATGTTATAATTCCAAATAGAAGGCGGCTTCCGGAAAATGGCAAAAATTAATTCCAAGGAAGGATAAACAGTTTCCCCAATCGCAAAAAATTAGTCCCGCGAAACACACAAAAAAAATCGCCATTCGTAAAATTAAACTCCCGCAAAAATATTGGTGCCACACTGTAATGGTCTCAGCTTCGCTGAAGCCACATAAAAATTAGTGGTTGTGTTCAGCGAATAAATTTTGTTTTGATGTGAAATTAAGATGCAAAATTGGGTGAAAATAATATTAAGGGATGTTTTGTTAAGTAGAGAGGTGGTAATGGGCGAAGGAATCGTTGGAATTTTAAATGAGCGAATTCGAGAATAATAATGGCGTGGTTCGCCTGCGTGGTCAACAACGTGAATTTTATCACGTGGAGTACATGTGATCAAGTCAAGGCCAAATTTTGCTTTAATAGCTCCGGGGTTGGGGGGGGGGGGGGAATTTTATCGCACGGCCAGGCAGTCATGTGATAATGCTTAGTGTGGGTCGTTTCACGTGTAAAGAACGTGTTATGTTGATTGAGCGTGAGATCAGGTTACTGTTTTGTGTAAACAAGTGGTGTTTTGCCACGTACAAACATGTGATGACACAAAGTTCAATGGTGAGTCACGAGACTTTCATAAGACTGTCATAAGTTCGTTTTCGGCACTTTTTATTGGCTTTCGTGGCAGCTAGAATTGTGTGGCAAAGGGAGAAACTTAAAAGGAAGCGGGGAATGAGTAAATTTATGCGTTTTTTGTAATCTGAGAAATGATAACCGATTTTTGTGTCTATAAAACTGTGAAACGAATCTTGCGTGAAGCTACTGCGTTTTTGTCTTCGTATTGGAGGTGATAATTGTTTTGATTTGATTTGATTGTCGTGCTGATCTTTCCGCCTAAAATTTTGTACAAACAATCCCGCTACCGCCACGCAGCCTAACCAGAAACCCATATCTCTCGTAAGCCGCCTCTAACTTTGCGCTTAGCTAGTCGCACGTACGAGCAACGTTTATGTCACCCATACAATCTTTTACCTTGTCGACCTTGTGCCTTTGACGGACCTAGTGATCGAGTGGCATGGCCATTAATTTTAAAACCTACCAAAAGGTGCGAACAATAAGTCGTTTAAGTTCGAAATGTACGATTCTGCCCTTTTTATACCTTCAAACTATTTGCCATCTATTTACCATCATTTACTACGGGACATCCCTGCACAGAAGTCACGTTATTTCTCACACTCTAAAGTTGAACCATATAACTCCAAACGTAAGTTATGCGCATGTGTACAAAGGATTTGTTCCAATTCTCATCTACCAAAACAAACGAAGCTGACAAATATTTGTTAGACCAAAAATCATAAATATCAGATAACCCACGAATTATTTACTAGAACTCGCTTCCGCTCACGTGTAAACCAGGTTTGTGCTGACGATTCGTTTGCTAAGGAAGTCTACCACAAGGAAGCCAGCAAATTTCTATTTGATATATAAATATCCAACGTCAAGCAATAATAATCCGGACACTTTCTTCGTGTCGCTTTAGTAGCGGAATTTTCCGTGCGTTCTCATTCGCATTTTTGTTCCGGCCCCGACAACTAGCCTTTCGGTAAAATTCGACAGTCATCGGAAATGCCAACCAAAGAACCAACCTTCCCAGAAACTTGAGGCTGCATGCCGACTATGAGGCTATTTTGTAGACAAAATAGCTCAAAAAAGTCTGGCTAGTGAAAATTTATTTTTGGCTAGTGAAATCAAACCTCTCACTAGCCACTAGGCTACTAAGCTGAAAAGTTAGTCTCGAGCCCTGTTACAGCCATTGTCCGAATACCCACTGCTTTTCCAGCTGAACTAACTGGTAATAAAGTCATTATTATTATTATAAGTCAATGTTAATGTCACATCGAATCCAGCTCAGTTCTTTCCACAAAACGCAAATGGGATTGATTAAAATCATGGAGAGAATAATAATTATTGTGGTAAGCTAGGATTTTAAATTTCCTACGTTTCGTATGTTTTAAACTTACAATTAATTTTCCAGATGACAGTAGTTTGTAAGTAAACATTTTTTAAGGAAAGAAAAGAAAGATTTGTTAGAAGGAGTTTTGTTGTTTTTTCTTTCATTTTTTTTAGTGTTATTTCTGTTTATTTTTGTTTATTATTTGTTTCACACTGCGGTGAAAGGATTTGGTTCAAGAGACCAGTGGCTTGAACGAGCAGCTGATAAAGAAAATAACTGACTTTGTTACTAAAGGTGAAATATCATAAACAAATAAAATTTTAAACGTAGTAACTTAGGAGAAATCCAGCAATTATTTTGTTATATAAAGAGCTAAAATACTCATAACCATAGCATAAGGAGTAACCAATAAATTTTTATTTGATACATACGATAAACCGTTAATTGTCTGTTAATAGTTAATAATAAATGACTAATAAATAAAAAAGTCATAAGACAGCGAGGTAATTTAAAGATTAATAAAGTATCAGTAATTATTCTTTCTTTCTTTCTAACAGCACTATCATTTTAACAACGTAAAAAGTAACGCCTTTAAACTTTTAATGTATAATTAGTGTCTTTACGAAGGCTGCTCGAAGCTGAACAAATATGTAACTTTTAACAAAGCTATGTAATGAGATTTTTTTAAGTAGGATTGATGGAGTTATGGACAGATGTAAAGTGCACGCTAGATTCCTGATAACATAACCACAAAACCTTAACATAAATGTTATTGAGAAAGGCTGTGCTCCCCGGCAAATGTCATTATAGGTCGCATTAGGGGAGATTCCCCTAGGACTAGCTTGTCCGTGTGTGCGACTTGTTGCAGGAGCTAGTCCCTGCAAAATGTCTCTGCAACGGGTTTCCTCGTGTGTGCTGACCTCCATTAGATCAACCACTTTGTCCTACATTTTATCAGGCTTCTGCTGTTATTGCTTCACGAGGCTACCGTTTTGATTTTTGAGTTGTGGCCAATTATACCTGTGAGTAGAGAGGGATGGTAGCTTGGATATGGTTACCATGTTGTCAGTGAGGAGGCAGCGGAGGGTACACGACACTACCATCACACCTCAACAAAGTATTTAAGTTATAGAGCGGCACACACGGGAGTGATGCTGGTAATTAAGAAATGTTTGGGTCAAAAAGGTGTTATTTCTCTTATGTGTTATGTTTAGAAAATGTTGAAACGGATTTACGTATCTTGCTTGAATTTAGGTATGTCCATTGGCAAGAGGCTGACTGTTTTTCTCATTCCTTGCACGACATGATCATTTTCATTGTAATTCTAGTCACAGAAGTGGGCTGAAGAGTTGATACGGTTAAGAAAAAACTTTGCTGACCTCACAACAAAGACCTCAAGCAGGTAAGAACTAACTTAAGACTCTTTTAATCGTATTTTGTCAAAATTGCCCTAAATTGTGAGAAATTTGACTGTCGCTTGCAGTGAAGATCTATTTAGTGAGTAATTCATGGTGGTATACGGGACAAAGTCGATCGCATTGCTTTGTTAAGGACTGAAATCTGACTGTGAAATGTATTTCATAGGAGTCAGATGATTTGTACTCTGAGAGATGAGCTAATGCAGAGATGCCAGGAGATCATGGAACTTGAAACGGCTCTCTCCTCAGCAAAACAGCTGGTAATTAAAGCACCATTTTTTATTTACAGCTGTTCTACCTTGCTAGATATGCGGCGACCATCTCGTCACAACGTGCAATAGTGCGTGGTAACCTACATGTACTTTAACCTGATAGAGAATTCTTTGCGCAGATGATGGAAAGGTCACAATCCGTAACAAAAATTCACATGAAAAGTAAATGTGGTGCGGAAAGTCTTCACAGACAATAACCAACAGTACCCATGCACAATCGAATTTTCTTCTAATACCCTGTGTGCAAGGGGAAATGCAAAGGTGTTTCTAAGTGCTTAAGTCTACGTTTGCTTTAAAATCCTATCACAGAAATGCGACACTTTGAAGAAGTCCCCACTACAGATGAAGGACCCTGAGTTAAAAAGAAGAAGATCCGACAGCGACATTAGCAAGTAACAAGCTGTCACTTACTTTTGCTTGCATGATGATTTGCGTTTACGCTATGAACTCCTCTAACGCGGTTGCGAGTTGAGCGTTTCTTTTGGCTTTTAGATTTATAGTTACCCTCAGCAGATGATTTCCCCGTCAGGGAACAGTAACACTAGAGAATGTACGCTCAACCAATGGATGCGAAGAACACGTACAAAGACGAACTTTTCCCGTTTGTTCTGAATGAGCAATCGTGCCATTGACCATTGTTACGTAAATACTGCTGGGACTTGTCTGTACGGGAAAATGTGATCCTCGACTCTCTGTGGGTTTTTAATTTTTAGGAGGCTCGGTCAGCCGACTGGAAATTCCCGTAAGGAGAGTAACGAGATTAAAAAGGTGACAGCTTTAAATACACAGTTGAAGCAAAGAATGAAGGACCTTATGGCCGAGCGAGACTCGGCTCTACAGGACGCCCAGGACCTCCTTAATGGTATGCAGGTAAGAAAACATTCTCACTCCATGTAGTGAATTCGGAGAAGGGAAAGAAAATAGCAACAATTAAAACTCCCAAAATTTAGTGACAATCACGCACGGTTATACTAAGACTTACCGTAATGACAACGATTCACTCTCCGGACAAGGTGCACAGGTGCAGTGCGGAGGCCTCAGGGGAGGGTGCCTATTGGAGGAAAAATGTGTACAGGGGAAGAAAATCTGTTTTTCAAAACTCAAAATAACTGGTAGAAAATATAACATGATGTAGTAACGGTGTATTGTTCCAGCAACTGAGGGAGGCGTTTGAAGAAGAGATGGAGAGAGAGCTGGAGCGAGAAAGAACCAACTTTGAAAGGGAAAAGCAGCTATTGCAGGTTAGGATGTGTGTTTGTTGATACTTGTTTATTTTTCTTGCTTTTGTCAGTTAAAGCAATCAAATTCAATGTTTCATTTTATTACTTAATCCACGTTTTATATTATTATTGTAACTTAATTTTTAACCTTCATGTATTAGTATTTAGTCAGTTTAGTGTAAGAATTAATTGTAGATTATATTTAATTTGTTCTTCCTGTTTTATGTTGTAAATCCCCCCCCCCCCCCCCCATGGAAATCAGCGTCCTTGAGTTTGTTGTTGGGAATAGCGTGAAAGATTTTTTAAAATAAAGTTTACATACATTTTGTTGAATTTTACTCCTTTCAAACTGCATGTACTACGGAGTTGTCCTTTTCATCAGTTTGCGTTTACTCGATCTCAAGTTAGAACAAAGCACTAATTTTGCATTTATGGTATAGGCAACGATTTTAGTCTTGAAGCGTCAAAACTGATTTTACTATTAAGGGTAAGGCACAGTTTTGAACTCTGCTCTGACTGTCAGTTGTGTACCAGCAGACTTGTAACCAACCGTAATTTATTTGTTTTCATTACAGCCTGTACTCCAGCACTGATATATGTAGTATACAAGACATGTCTTCAACAGTTTATAAATGTATTACGAGAAGATTGTGGTGTTTAAGGTTAATTGAACCAAAAGTGACAAAATTTAGTTTATTCAGTTACTAATCCTGGTATCATTTGATATACAGAAAGCAAAGAGCAAAGACGATGATGAGCAGCCAAACGGTGAGCTTTCTTTTGTATGCTATTCATGAATTTGATTAATGCACACATCATAGCCTTTTACTTCTAAACCAAAGTTAACCAAAGCAGGCTACAAGAGAAAAGAAACACAATGGTTGTGTTAAAGTTTTGTTGTTTTCTTTCCAAAACAAAGTTGTATTTTTCTAGGAATGTGAGAATTGATTTAATCCACGTTTTGTTTTATTTATTTTTTATTTATTCAGCTTTACCACACACAAGAAAAAAATTACAAGAATGGTAGAAAAAAGAAAATAAAAAATTACTTAAAGATATAGATAGAGATTACTCATCAAATAATAAATGAATAAATAAAATTTATTTGTCTGTAAAATATTAAATAAGAGTGGCGAGGAGGCCTCCAGAAACCACCAGGCTTGTACAAGGGAGGCCTCCTTTTTAAATAAATCACGTATTGACGTGCAATAATAGCCAAGAGATTGGGGCGCAATTGTTTTATTGTTTAAGCAGAAAATTAAGTAACCTTCTTTGGAAGCAGGACAGAGTCTCCGATCGCGTTATGTTGTTTGGAAGAGAGTTCCAAATGTTTGGACCTTGAAAAACAGCAGTTAAGTATTTGATGTTCCTTATACATGCATGAGGACGATAGTCTGTGGCTCGTCTTGTGTTGTAGTTAGGCAGTATGTTGCTAAGGAAAATAACACATTTTGTTGGAGCAGTACCCTGGTGTAAATTTGAATATTCCACGAAAACTTACCATAGGTGAGCGCTGTTTTCTGATCCGCAGCAATCGGAAGCGCATCATTCTCCTGCTTGTTGAGTGAGTTTTACCTTTTATTTGTCATTTTAGGTGCCAAGTCAAAGCTTGAAACGCAAGTCACACTGTTAACAGAGGAGAAACTTGCTCTTGAAGTTAAAAGGTTATTTATTGTTGTATTCCCAGCAATTTGTTTTTAAACCAGTCAAATTCACCTCTCTCAATCAAATCTTACTGGAAGCAAAGTTTGGGGACTGCAGTTTATTGATGTAATGTTTGTGTTTTTGTTTTGCTCGTAGTAAAAATCTGGAATATGAACGTGACGAGCTTCGTAGCCAGGTGGAAGAACTGTGTAAAATGAGGACAGCAGCTGAAGAGTATGTGCTGCCGCCGCCTTATGTTTGATCATTCACTTACCCCACAGAACATGCTACTTTTTTAGTAGGAGATCACGTGTCATCTCAAGTGACCACCTTCTTACTTCATCCACTTTCTTCCTTGCTGTATTTCATTCCACTTTTAGCTTGTTCAAATATGAATTTTCCGTGACACAGTAACGTCTAGCATGTGTATAATCACTATTATTATTAAATTCTCAATCACGTCCATTGAATTTGTAGCCTTCTCTTTGGTAGCCTGCTTAGCAAGTGTTCCCGTAGGCTCTTGCCCACGTTTGAAGTATTTTTTCGCTGTTTGGCCGCGCGAGAATTGTGCATGGCTAGGGCGAAAAATGGTTCAAGAAACGTGCGGAAAAGCCTAGGAAACACTTGGTATGCAGGCTATCTCATTGGTTCACTGTGCACAGGTTATCAGCAAATGACCCTGCTTTTTGCCTTGTAAGGAAAATGGTTGCATCGTCAAGTACCGCGGCGTTCAGAAGTTTTATGGCAAAAATGTCAGCAACGAGTACCGAAATAGAGAATTTACATTTGTTATAACACACTTATTCCACCCGCCTTGTTTATGAGGTGATTATAATCCTCAAGATAACGTGTCATATTTTATTCATTTTCTCCTAGAAAAGCCGTGCAAGTTGATTCAGTTTTGAGTCCAAGAAAAAGAGAAAACAATACAACATTACGAAAGAGGTAACGTGAATACTGTAGAAGATACTTGTTTACACTAGATACAATGCTATGTAAACTAACAGCAGATGAGAGTCCACAAGAGTACTCTCTTATTTCTCCAAACGCACTCAGGCTACGTAAGCACACAAAGTGGCAGTTTACATTTTAACAATGATTCTTAAAGGCCGAGTTTTCGGTGATTTGTAGCGACGGTGAGTTGGGTTAATCATTCGCTCTTGGAGAGCTCTTTTTGTTAAAGAAGGCAACAAACGTCTGAAAATGGCAGTCTAAATGGTCGTTGTCTTTAATAATGAAAGCGAGCAGAAATGTTGCCTTTTCTCATGATATTGACTGCTACTGTTCTTTTCTCTGTTGTAAAATATTTTTAAGTATCTCTTAAGTTTTCTCCCTCTGTTTTTAGTAGTTTTATATTTTCTGTGTTTTCTTGTCTGAATCTTGGAATTATGTCACTACTCCGGCTTACTTTCATTCTCTGCAGACCTTCTGCTTCGTAGTAGGGTTCTTTACGTTAGGGGAGCACAAAGAACATCCATCGAGATTTTTATCTTTTCGGCTGTCTAATGTGTTGCGAGCTCAGTCAAGTTATTTAAAGTGGTAAGGTGTTTTGAGGGAGGTTATGACCGGGTGCGCTCATCAGGCTGGTTGGCCTCTGACAGGGGTTTAGGGTGTGATAGTGACATTTGCTAGTCTCTTTTTGGTTGTGTCTTTTCACAAGCAGAAGCAAGAGTGTTGGTATGATGCCTCCCTACAGGACTGTCCAGGAGATACCGGACAGGTGCGTCAGCTGTCTTGTTTGATGTTATCATGCAGTTAGATCGCTCCTGCGAGTGGGGGAACTTCCAGGTTACCTTAGCAAATGTTATTTGAGGTAGTAAACAACAGAAGTACAAAGGATGTGAGGAGAAGCCATTTTAAGGGGATTTCAAGATTTTTTAAGGTGTCTGAGCTTGCCAAAGGAGTCGGCAATCTGGCAATTTCTCACAAGCACGTAATGAAAATCAAGACAATTAGACAGCTAGTTGAACGTTCGGGCAGAGCGATTTCGGCAGCCACATTCAAACGAAACCACTGCTTTCTGCCCTGAGTAATGCCGCACGAAATGAATGCAGGACAGTAAAAGGAATTTAAAAATCCTTTAAATTGAATGCGTTCAGGATCAGGTATGGAAATTCCTCGTTGTCTTTTACCCACCCGCAAGTGTCTTCCCTTGTACTGTAAATGATTTAACAGTAGCTTACTTTAAAGCACGGGGTATGAACCGCTGGCAGAAGCCTGCATTAGCTAGTGTTCTTAATAGGATTTCTTTTTCTTGCAGAATCCCGGGTAATAAAAGCGGCAGGAAAAACTCAGTAACTTGCATGGAAAAAATAACTACACTGTAGAATTTCACTGTATGGTCCTTACGTGATGACTTGGCTGTACCTATCGATACGTAGAAAGATATGAACAACCTCGTTCCCAGGGTCTCTCTTCTCTGCCTCCCTTAAAGAGAGACCCTGGGAACGAAGTTGAGATATGAAAGGAATCGTGGCCTTTTCTTCTTGCTTGCACGTTTAGAACATAAGTCACGTGCAAGACTAGTGAAATCCAAATGTTGATAAGTTATTGTAATATTACTCGTGGAGATCAAATGTGACAAAAGTTTTTGATAATATATTTATGCACGTAATATATTTATTTTCACTCCATACACAAATGTAAATATATGCTTGTAAATATCTTCAAAGACAGAGATGTTATTAAAGAATTTTTTCCGGACTTGTGTTTTTTACCGTACAGTATTTCTTTTCCTTCAAAAGTAATCGAAATTATCCGAACTTGCCGAGATGTCCATTTATTTAATTGTGTAGCCAACCGTCTTCGCAGATTTATTACTTTTCATAAGGACGATGACTTCAGACCTGTAACATCTCCCATCTCATACCCACACAAGACGGTTAGCTTTACAATTAAGGTGTTTCGATACAGTTTTTTTGGGACCATACCTAACTTTTTGAATCGGCTCTTAGACAGTCTTCTCCTTGTCAGATCAACGTAAAATTTGCAATACTTGTTGGTTTTGGATTGAACTTTAGCGTGGTTTACATTTTGTAAAAATCGATATTTCCATGACAACGATAAACAAAAATCCTCGAAAACAGTAAAATTGAAATTTTGCACGATCCAGATTTCGCTTCGAAAAGCAAATACCAGCATCTTAAACTGTGGTGTATGGCAAACAAAATATACAAGAACAAAAAAATTCTGTATGTTTGTTTTGAAGTAAATCGCAAAAACATTTTCAACCTTAGTTTTTGCCTAGTAATAGTAAATGCACCGAAAAATAATCAACGGTTTGATGAAATGGCTAGTAAATACTGTTAAAATGTGTCTTTTACTTACTATTTTACGCCTAGAACATTTTGTTGAAACTGGTGTTCGCGATCTCGAGAACGACTTGTTTTTCTAAGATCATTCGCGTAATAATTTTGTGGTAATTTCTTAATTTGAGCGCTTTTGTGAAAATCTTAAGAACGGCTCGATAGATTTTTTTACAACATTAAACATGTGTGCTTGACGAAGTGACCAATTTTTAGTTTTGAGTCTTATTAACATTGATTCACTGGAACACTTTTAGATTTAACGTTAAAGAGGATGTATGAAGCGACGGAGAAGGTTGCGTTACAAATTCACAGTTGGCAAGTAGATGCTAATATATTCAAAGTAATGCGTTATTCATTGCTTCGTGATTTTTATCTGGTTTCTTTGTTCTTTGTTGACTGTAGATTACAACGAAAAGTAAAAATCACGGAAGAATGCATTGCGCATTACTTTGAATATATTAGCATTTACTTGCCAACTGTTTATATGTAACGCAAGCCTTTCCGCTGGTTCATACATCCTCTTAACGTTAAATCTAAAAGTGTTCCAGTGAATCAATGTTAATAAGACTCCAAACTAAAATTGGTCACATCGTCAAGCACGCATGTTTAATGTTTTAATAACATTTATCGAGCCGTTCTTAAGATTTTCGCAAAAGCGCTCAAATTAAGAAATTACCACAAAATTATTACGCGAATAATCTCAGAAAAACAAGTCGTTCTCGAGATCGCGAACACCAGTTTCAACAAAACTTTCTAGGCGTAAAATAGTAAGTAAAAGACACATTTTAACAGTATTTACTAGCCATTTCATCAAAGCGTTGATTATTTTTCGATGCATTTACTATTACTAGGCAAAAACTAAGGTTGAAAATGTTTTTGCGATTTACTTCAAAACAAACATACAGAATTTTGTTGTTCTTGTATATTTTGTTTGCCATACACCACAGTTTATGATGCTGGTATTTGCTCTTCAAAGCGAAATCTGGATCGTGCAAAATTTCAATTTTACTGTTTTCGAGGATTTTTGTTTATCGTTGTCATGGAAATATCGATTTTTACAAAATGTAAACCACGCTAAAGTACAATCCAAAACCAACAAGTATTCCAAAATTCACGTTGATCTGACAAGGAGAAGACTGTCTAAGAGCCGATTCAAAAAGTTAGGTATGGTCCCAAAAAAACTGTATCGAAACACCTTAAATAAATGGACATCTCGGCAAAGGAAAGAGACAAAAAGGAAACGAAAAGCCATAGGATCGTAATTGTCCAAGTAGCTAGGCGATGTCTTGCAGTTTATTCTAGGATGTGTGCCATGGCCACCTCTCTTCTGTTGTATTTTTTTCTCATAGCCTCGTCCCAGTGCTCCTTCCCACTCCCCTCGCACTCAGGCCCAATTGTCAATTGACCTATGACCTCATCACTTGTCAGAAGGTCATGGTTCATCACCTTGATGGTAATAGAGTATTCGTCGATGTTTTCATTTACAACATCAAACAAGAAACCCTGATTCCAGACGGGATTTATTCCCCGAGCTTTCTTGGTTTTTCTACTCTCGAGTACTGCTTCATTTGCGTTTAGGATTACGCACACGTACGGAACTGTCAAAACAGAAGTGCACATGAGAATTAACAAGTCAGTTGAAGCGTTCCGAATCAAGCGCCCGCTAGCCGTTCTAGGGGCAACTGCAAGCGAACCCTCTAATCCCTAGCCTGCAACAACCTCCGGTCGTTTTCTCGCCGGTTGTTTTCACACAATATTGAATCACTGCTCAATCTTGTTGTCACACGATACCTATTTTGTAATGACAGGAAGCATGTTTAAGACGGACCACGGCTTATTTTAAACGCGTAATAATGTGAAGACTTTCTCAAAATTCCTGGATTTTAGCTCTTATTTCATAAAATAGCTTAGGGTGATGGTAAAGTTTCGGCAATTAATGATTCTGGCATGATGTTTAAACATCGTTCTGTTGGCGAGCACAACCAGTTGCTTGTAGTTCATAGTCGCCTTTATCAGCATCGTTCAAACTGCGGGGTCAGTAGTCTAATGAAATGACCCACTCCTTGTAGATATATTCTCATTCTCAAGTGGATGCAAGGTATCATTCATATTTTACCCAATAAGATCAATTTCTTACGTTCCCATAGTTTCCATCCATCCTGCCCCCGTCCCCCTTCCCCACGCACACCCACATGCTGGAATTGTGAGGTATGAAATACAGGGATTCGATAGAGCATCAACTGTTATTGTTTGACTTACCTGTAGTTAGAAATTTGCTAGTCTTCAGCAGATTGGTAGCCTTTAACACTATTACATTCAATCTTGAGCGGCTTACTTCGTAGCGAAGCGAGATGTGAATTTCACCTCTTGTGAGACTTAAAGAACGTCCTCGGGTCTGTAACAAAAGACCATTAAATAAGTACGTAAAACGATAATATCCATCCTCTCGGTTCAGCGGAAAAACCGGCTCCGTCCCCGAATTCATCTATTAATTCTATCGACTAATATTTTACAAAACACGTGGCAGGTGTTTAAAGATCTTGTTCAGGAACCATTTATTAGCAGAGTTGAGACAGCCTCCTATGCACACTTTCTTTGGGCCCGTCACGTGGGGAAGGACGATTTCACGATTCCAAAGAATGTGTTTGCAGGAGGCTGTATATGTTGGACGACTTATGTAACCAGCACACTGTGAAACGTAAGCTACTCTAGTACAGGCTGACCATGATATTGTGATTGAGTGGAAAACTGCATGTACTAACATAAGATTTCGATTGCTCGTGCTGTGATGACCTTCTTTGTCAGTTCGGAGTAGGGCCTGGTGAGAGTTAAGATACGCAGTGTCAATCTTGTACCCAGACTCTTCAGACTTCTTGGTTGCTCTGGACCTGACAGAGAAGCTGAATACGAGATTCCTGTTGTTCGCAATCTTGATTTTCTAAATGATTGTTTTTTTCGGCATGCATTCTGATTAAACACAGCAAAAGCAGTCACGTAATTTATAGTTGAAATAGTCAGAGAGCTTATAGTTTCACCATTTGATTGCAATATAGCTTTATTTGTGAGTCAGCTGATTTATTTTTATTTGACGACGTGAAGTGTATTATTTCTTCGGCTTCCTAGGCCTGAATGTCGGTATTTGTCTCCCTGCAAGCAGATGTTACTTGTTCACCCTATGTTCCGGTGGGTGGACAGTCGATCAATTAAACTGAAAGTTCCCTCAACGAACTTTGAATTCAGGGGCGGACCCAGGGGGAGAGTTGAGGGGGTTGCAACCCCCCTTTGGGAAGTTTCCGAACTTGTCTGACTCCTCATGTCTAACGCTTTTTCATCACAAAAATAATTGCATATTGTCATTTTTTTATTTGCAGCACTCCCTTTGGAAAAAAATCCTGGATCCGCCCCTGGAATTCCTTAAGTTTAAGTGTTATCCTAAATAAATTTGATATTGATCAATATTGGATTTAGTACTGCGACCGATAATAGATGACTTTGCAATACATGTATTGTTTGTTATGGATTGTTTCCAAGACGCAAAAATTGCTTTTGTACCTTAATATTTCTTTCGCGGATCAGCACACAGTATATATTATTTGCAAGCCTAATAGATTTCCCTCGATCTTAGGGAAAGAAAATGTTGAAATTCTTCTTGTAGATCTCCACAATCTTGATTTGAACAATTCTCAGACGTACTTGAACATTTTATCTGTTAATTAGAACTAATTAAGCGTTTTATACAACTGGAGCACTCAAAACGAGTACCTTTTACAAAATTTTGCATATCATGTTTTTCTCATAGAGGATGGAACATTCGAAGAAACTCTAAAAAATACACGTCACAACATTATTATTTTTATGATTCATGCCTCTTAGTCTTTGGAGAAAATCACTGAAGTGTGAGCAGTATTTTTCTGGGGTGCTGTCTATCAATATTTTAAAGAACGAAATTAGCATTTTCTTCAATTCAAATTAGAGGGTTCTGGTTGTACTTAAAAGGATTAATATAAAACGGCGGCCAGTTTAAGGGGAGTGGGCCTCTAATATTGCAGGTTATAGCTCAGTCAGCCCAAATGTTTTAGGGAAAATTAGAAAACGAAAAGGGAAGAAGACTATTGGCTGTATCAAACTTAACGTACAGTTTTCATTGTCCCAGACTCCTCTCAGAAAACGTTAGGCGTACGTGTTGCTTTAATAATATATAAGTGTTGTTTGTTGTTTACGTGTGTTATTAAGAAAACTCTAGATCTTTTCCCGTTACGATAGATTGATTTTGATTTCACGGAGAATACTTCCAAAATTTGTCAGTTCTTCAGCTCACAGGCACGTACGAAATTAGTTTCGCAATGTACCGTGAGAAAAGCGTTAATTGTATTCTCTCTTCTGTGTGGATTATAACTGCCAAGAACTATGATAATTACCTTTCCAAATATGTTTCAATATTCCAGAAATATTGTAACGGAATTGAGTTATTGTTTTTGACGCCAACCTTGTCAGAAATATATGCCCAAGTTATTTGTGAGCTCACCGCTTACAGTTTCAAAATATTTTTGTTTGGCAAGCCTTCCATGATCACACATCAGCGTAAACCGCTTCAGATCTGGATGAATGACAACTCACAAGATTGATTCTCCTCACTGATCGCTGTACAGTTCTTAAATGTTGGGTATTGAGAAGTAATAGGCGCATCTCTACCGACCAAAGGGCTGCGGGATTTGTAAATGTATTGAGTGAGCATTCGTCGCGTATTTCAGCACTTTGTGATGTTTCTTGACAGAATTTTTACAACCTGTTTTGCTGAAGGGAACTCTTAATTATAAGCTTCCGTGATAAGGAACCGCAAACTCTCCGAGACCTTTGTCCTTAGTTTTGAATTGTTTTTCGCTGGCCATTTCATTAGATGTTCCTCATTTAATTATTTCTTAACCCATGCGCTATGGTGGTTGCTACTAATTAAGTTTTAAGGAAATTGACAAAGAGAAAAGTTTATTGATACTTAGAAAGCTTTGTATACAATAATTAGTAAAATGCGACCTTGTTTTCGGTGGTTTTAAGTGGCCAATCAAATATCACAACGACATGGTCTGTCGCTTAAACTAGGTCATAACCCTGTTAAATCCTTCCTTCTTAGTTTCCATTACAGACACCTAATTCATTTAAAAAAGAATGGGAAATATCATACCTGGGAATTAGGAAGCAAATCTCTCCATATAATCGTCGGCTCACTGGGCTGAAATTTCTCCATATTAAAATAGACGTCTGTGTAGCCAATCATTTTTCCTCTGCTGAATTTATCGAACGCATATAAACCAAGTCGAAGGACCAATTCCCTAAGTTCATTTTCCGAGTAACCAATAAACTCGAACGTCTCGTTAAAAATCGGCGTCCCTGTGTTGCTTTTGATTTCAGTGTGGTAAACGTTGGAGTCGTCTGGAAGAAGCTGAAATCGCACTTGTGTCGGCGGATATTTTCCATACCACCGACGCTGGACATTGAGTGCACACATAATGTTAATGAACAAATGAGAATCGTGAAAGTTATAAAAGAGCGAGAACTGCACCTGACAGGGCTTCCTGTCAATGTTTTGGGACGAAACCATGTCACACTCACAAGGGTTGTAAAATGTTGACATTTTCCTACAAGAGGGGCATGGAGAGACGTCTCCTTTATTCGTCTCATTCGGGACCAAGACTGTGCTATCACCATCCGGCGAAAGGCCGAGAATTGGTTCCGACTCACTCCTGGTGTTACTAGTCTTAATGACTTTGCGAGCGGTCCTGAAACGGCGACATGCGAAGGTGCAGATAAAAATGGCAATACTCGCCGAGGTTATTCCGCTGGCTATAGCTAGCACCACGACCAAGAAATCTGTAAGGGCAACGAATTTCATTAGCATATAAAAACACAAGTGACAGGCAGTATTCAGAGCCAGTTGATGCGTTAATTGAGAAATTTGTGAAGGAGATTTGTTACTCACCACCCATTGCATGCAATCAGGCGATTTGGGTCCAACTTGTCAACTGAAATTTCCAGTTGAAACGCTCCATCGGCTAACGCAATGTCAAATCTGTATATTGGAAAACATTACGAGCGGTTCCAATGTTTTGAAGAAAAGAGTGTTATATCAACGCGTAAATTCGTGTTCCCTCGGTCCCTTTATTGGTCACTTTGTTCGGCGGAAGTCAAACAATTTCCTTCATGGGTCATGGATTTGACCCTGTTTTAGACTCATCAACATTCATGAACGTGGAGATAGTAATGCAATTTCTCTCCTCACGTCACGTATGTTTGGCATAAAATTTCATTTCCGTGTGTGAAATACTAGTAGCGTACAACCAACACTCTAGCTACAGAAAGCCACTATAACCGATAACGGACACCCCAGGGAACGCTGTTGGGGTTCGGAATAAGAGAGTCCGTAATAGCGAGACCGTACGGCCAATCCGGAGCAGTTTCACAACATAAAACTGTGTGGCCACGGAATTGTGTGTTTTATTAGAAATTGCGCTGGATCAGACGAAAACTCCTAACAAAAATTCTCAAAACAAGATGTCTTTAAAATGAATCGTGATGTCCGCCTCACACGAAACAAATAAATAACATGAATTGTTTTGGTTGGGGTAGATCGCGAATCTCGATGAACTGCCCCGATGCTGGCCTTTAACTGTTACGGTTTGTACCCTTTGAGGAGCCTTTGAGGGCGAATGGTTTTCAGATCTAGAAAATCTTTCAACAAAACCATGGGACTTAAAAATTAAACAAAAATAAATAAATAGGGTGTCTTAGGAGACATGAGCGAGGTGTACATCCCGAATGGATCCCATTTTGTTTCATTATCGCCCAAACATTATTGTGACGCAGTGTTTGCACACTGAACCAACACGCAGTCTATTAGTCTCTACTGTAGACAAGTGGATAACAAAAGCGAGAAGCGATGGATGACGATGAATGACGAATAGGGAAACACGAGTCGACCCCTGCGGGCATTATCCCGAAGTCTCGCGGGATTATTCCACGCGTGGAAGCCGCCGCACTCACGTGGTTTGTGTGAGATCCGGGACATTCGATTGCTCCCGCGTTGGTAGGTTCTCTCTTCTTGACGTTCTGAAATTCATTCAGTTGCAGTATTCTGTCCGGATTGATAAAGTGAAAATGGTTCGTGGTACAAGCAGAGGAGACGACATCGGGTAGGAAAGTTAATCTTTAATTTAGTGTAGAGTTTTCCTTGGTAAATAACCATTGACGTGGTTAAAATCGCGTTCGTGGTGACTTTAGTATTTCTTCAGCCTGCTATGAACAAATTTGCCAGAACTAAAAACTTGCAGCTCACTCCGTTGTTCTTCGATTTTTGTTCGCTTGTAGGAAGATCTTTGTGGGTGGATTATCCACAGAAACAACCAAGGGTAAATATAAAATGCTTGTTGTGATACATCATTGAGATTCAGCCAAGATATCTGAAAGCTACCTTTCATATTAGCTTTTTGTCATGTTCATACCACGTGTTAACTTGATATCGGTTCCGCTTGTTTTTCGCTGTTAACTTATCATTCTTTGTTCCATCATACAGAAGGCTTGCAGGATTATTTTTCAACATTTGGTGAGGTTTCTGACTGCGTTGTTATGCGGGACAGTGCCACAAAACGTTCAAGGTAATGGCGTTATAAGCTTTCTTGTACTGCAACAGATCATTGCAATACGGTCAAACCTACTTGTAATACCGAGTTTAAATATCGTTTGATTGATTTTGGTTTATCTTGCAGGGGTTTTGGATTTATCACATTTCAAAATCCAGCTTCTGTGGACAATGTGTTTCAAAAAACTGAGCACATTCTTGACAACAAAAAAGTAAGCTTAAGTTAAGCTCAATTGCGAGGCTGACAATTTATGTACCGGTCAAATTGAAGCTTCAATATCTCCCCAGGCATTTGACTGTGCATCGGGCCTGGGGAGGGAGAAATTTGAACGTTGCCTTAGAAGGGTGGGGAATTTGAACCGGATTTATCTCTTGTTCTTGTAAAATATGCCCATGAATTTTTTCGGTTTTTGCAGGGTTTGACAGATTTACAAGATAGAATTTCGCCTTTGTTTGCGAATAACTCTTTCAGAGAACATCGAGAATCGAAAGACACTCACAAAAAATCACAAAAGTTTTTTTTATTTTGGCAAAACATCCCTTTGGGTAAGTTAATTCAAGAAAACATAATCCAAAGTTCCAACGAGTTATTTAACGGACGAAAATTTAAAAAGTTCGAAAAATGCATAAAATGGCAGATTTAGGGTCTCTAAACGGCTCAAATTCTCACTCAACTTTAGGATGCCGGCAAGAGCATTAAAAAGATTCTTTTATATTTGAAACAAACCATGAACATTATTTAACCTTTCTACTTCAAAATTGTGTAATAAATTGGCCAATGTTTGGTTTCGAACATTTTCAAGCGGCGTTTTTATCGAGCCGCTCTTAACCTTGTTTATCACAAGGTAAAATGAAGGCCAACTTTGGCCACTTAAAACAGCATCTGGTATGTATCGTTCAATGATTAAGACTACACAGAAAGAAAGCTCTGTCACTGTACTTTTCACCAGGAAAGTTACAGCTTTGGGAATCAAATGTTTCCCGGTCAGTAAATTTTTACTGTTTAGTGATCTGAGCGGGTAGAATTATATGTTAATTACAGATTTATTTCCTGGAATACTGCTAACAATTACAAAGGTCGTTTAAGATAGGCTCACCAGTAGTTACACATGCACGCACAATGTTTTTCCTGATCTTTGAAAGAAAGTTCTGCTTTCTTGAGTCTTGCTGATATGTTAAAACAAAGCAGATTTTTAACAGCATTTCAACAAGACAGGAATCCACTCATTCAACTTAACCAAGATAACATCGAAAACACAGAAACGACGTACTATGCCACCTACCTTGCCAACCGAAAACGCAACAATGCAACAGAAAAACATTCCAAACTGTAAACAAACAAATTTTCACTTTCCTGATTGAGTGAAGATATTTTAAACTCATCGCCTAGAGGAGTACACAGAAAGACAGGTGACCTCTGCACTGACCCGCACGTGTCACACCACACTAACAGAGAGTCACGTATTCGATTTCTGTTATGTGATTTGAGATAAAACTTGGTGGAAAGTTAAAAAGAAAAAAAAACTTGCAACAGATAGCTAGTACTTTGTTGGATTACATGTTAGCACAAGCTCCACAAAGGAGTTTTTACAGTTACGACTCTCTCTATTAAGCGCGGTAATTTCACAATGTACGTGCTGTTGTAATTTTGCTACTAATTTAATTACAGCTCATGAAATAAAATAAATGTGGCAGTAAGTTACATTCACAGTGTGTAAG
This sequence comes from Siderastrea siderea, assembly GCA_964030785.1. Classification (NCBI taxonomy): domain Eukaryota; kingdom Metazoa; phylum Cnidaria; class Anthozoa; order Scleractinia; family Rhizangiidae; genus Siderastrea; species Siderastrea siderea. The sequence continues at coordinate 43,477,821 of OZ034966.1, read as the reverse complement.
TACTGATAGATGGCGTCGTGTAGTTTTTCCACTCTTCTGGAGAGGGTTACTGCCTGTGGATTAAGCAGTTGTTACCCAGGCCACGTTGAAGTTGTTTCCCTAAAAGAATGCACAAGACACATCTTGCGGCATCTTCAATTGCTCGGACTAACTGCAGATAAAGCGGTTGACAGTGAATTCAAGTTGTTGTTAGCCCGAGCAGGTAATGTTATTGCATTTTGTTCTGGAATTACTGTGTTCCATAATTTTGGCCATAGATACTTCATAGCACTCGGCGTCCCTTAAGCTAGGTTCTGCAGAGTCGCGCTACTCCTGTGCCATCCGGTTCCCGGGGGTTGGGGGGGGGGGAGAAAGGGTCTTTTGACCAATGTTTGGGTGTAGGGGTAACGCTGCGGGTTTGACACCCTGGCCCTGTTTAGGACGGAAAAACGAAATGGAATGTCGATCGTACTGACCATACCCGGTTGGGGAAGATGCGCATAAAATAACTTACCATGTTTAGGGACAGAGACCAAAACCATATCCTGTCCAGCGGCACACCCCAGTATAGACCACATCAGGCAGTAAACCTCCCTTCCGGGGGGGGGGGGGGGGGGAGTGCCGTGCCAAGAGTAAGTCTGCTCAGTCATCAGTTTACAGAAGAAAAATGATTATTGTAAGAGTCAGGATATGAAGTGCACTGACTACTCTTCATCTAAAGTGAACAGCTGTTGAGTTTGATTGATCAAAGTAAAACCTGAATAAAACTATTTCATTTTAATGTCAACTGCAAGATGCTGTATGATACACACTAACAAAAGTTACATCCCTTACAAAAACACCAATATGTACTTTTCTTGAACTTCTAGCCCATCCAATTATACTGGCATGGCCCATACTTTTTAGAAATGGCCCATAACTTTTGAAAGCCAGGGGCCATAGGCCCATATGCCTGTTTTGCCTTCCCAATCTCTGCTGTTGCAAGTTTTCTTTCTTTTTAACTTTCCACCAAGTTTTTATCTCAAATCGCGTAACAGAAATCGAATACGTGAACATCTCTGTTGGTGTGGTGTGACACGTGCGGGTCAGTGCAGAGGTCACCTGTCTTTCCGCGTATTCCTCTAGGCGATGAGTTTAAAATATCTTCGCTCAATCAGGAAACTGAAAATTCATTTGTTTACAGTTTGGAATGTTTTTCTGTTGCATTTTCAGTTGGCAAGGTAGGCGGCATAGTACGTCGTTTCTCTGTGTTTTCGATGTTATCTTGGTTAAAGAGCCAGTGTCACCCAAAGTGCCTTGTGCACTTGTGTTTTTGTTTTGAAACAGTCTAAGCGTTTGGCTGGCGCGTTTGCCGGACTTTTCGCGTATTATACCATGCATCAATGGCCTTTCAGTGAGCTGATATGTACAGTAGTAGCCTCTGAAAAGAGAAAAATCTTCATTGCTAGTTGTTGCTGGAGAAAACAACTCTCGATCTGACTTTGGAGTCAACACGTATGGAGCTATTACAGCAACGAACTGATTGATCGATCCACCGGTCTCAATGGACGTAAAACCAGAGCAGCCACTTCCACTCAATATAACAATAGGAGGACAAAAACAAGAAGTAAGAATATTGACGTCTTCATTGCTAGATGTCACTGGATAAAAGCACTCAAGATCTGACTTTGCAGTCAATGCGTATACGTGGATCTATTACAGTTCGATCGATTGATCACGCGATCGATCTCATCGACCCATGTCGATGGGCACAAAACCAGAATAGCCACCACACTTTTTGTAAAAATAAAACATTAACAGACAGTGATCACAAGGAATAATTAAGCAAAACAGCACAGGCTCATGACCATAAGCATTATTTTGGAGCAGGCCCGTAGCTACTGTTATTTTGTGGTAAATTAACGTTCCTTCTGTTTTCATCCTGCAACGAATCAGTGTAGCAGTATTTCGGCAAACGCGGTGCCAATACTATTGCTGAAACCTGTAGATGTTTTTCTTTCCCTCCGCTACTGATACACGGAGTCCTTCAGCCTTACAACTTTGGCAGAGCCCGAAAGACGCAGCCTTCGCCTCGGCTTTCCTGAACCCTACGAAGTCTCCAATTTAAAGATCTCCTTCTCCAGCAAAAACACTTCAGAAATCGAAAATATACAACGAAATCGATAGGACGGCACTTAAATGTCAAGTCTAAATTCACACTAGTGCTGTCGGATCGACATTGGCAGCAATGGAAGAAGTTACAAATCAGACTCACAACAATCAAGAAAGTGGCGGATTTTTCATATATGAAAAATGTACCTCGGCGCGCAAAGCACTTTGGGTGACACTGGGTCTTTAAGTTGAATGAGTGGATTCCTGTCTTGATGAAATGCCGTTAAAAATCTGCTTTGTTTTAACATATCAGCAAGACTCAAGAAAGCAGAACTTTCTTTCAAAGATCAGGAAAAACACTGTGCATGCATGTGTAACTAATGGTGAGCCTATCTTAATTAAATGACCTTTGTAATCTGTAGCAGTATTCCAGGAATTAAATCTGTAATTTGCATATAATTCTACCCGCTCAGATCACTAAACAGTAAAAATTTACTGACAGGGAAGTATTTGTTTCCCAAAGCTTTAACTTTCCTGGTGAAAAGTACAATGACAGAGCTTTCTTTCTGTGTAGTCTTAATCATTGAACGATACATACCAGCTGCTGTTTTAAGTGGCTGAAGTTGGCCTTCATTTTACCTTTTTTTTAACAAGGTTAAGAGCGGCTCGATGAAAACGCCGCTTGAAAATGTTGGAAACCAAACATTGGCAAATTTATTACACAATTTTAAAATTGAATGGTTAAATAATGTTCATGGTTTGTTTCGTTTTAAAAGAATCTTTTGTACGCTCTCACCGGCTTCCTAAAGTTGAGTGAGAATTTGAGCCGTTTAGAGACCCCAAAACTGCCATTTTATGCATTTTTCGAACTTTTGAAATTTTCGTCCGTTAAATAACTCGTTGGAACTTTTGATTATTTTTTCTTGAATTAGCTTACCCAAAGGGATGTCTTTCGATTCTCGATACTCTCAGAAAATGGCTCTTAAAAGAAGTTTGAAGGTGTCATAACGGCAGATCTCTCTCTGAAAAGCGTGAACAGTGTTTGATTAAAGACGAAATTTGCCTTTGAGGAGAGGTATTTCAGAATTAATTGGTAGGGCATCTGAATGGCTTTTTTGCCTTGAGGGAAGGGAATTTGAACAGCCAATCTTCAAAAGTTCAAATGCCTAGGGGGTTGCCCGGTAGGGGGGGATGTTGAAGCTTCAATTTGACTGGTACATTATGACATCATTAAAGCCAAGTTTTTGTTTATTACAAAAGAACGATAAGTAATTTTGGCTTTATTTAGGAGTCATAGTCAAGTAATGATAATATGTAACTAGTAAGTGGCTTGTATATCAACATACGTAGGTAGTATATAAGCCACTTGTTACACATCACAAGACTGTGACTCTGAAGCTAACTAGAACTGAAATATTGTATTTTACTCGTCATTATCTTGTAATAATCCAAATCTTGGTTTTACAGTGATATCAATTCTCAGCACCACTTTCTTTGTTTTATTCAAAATAGTCATATGGTTGTGGATACTGGACATTCTAAAGAGTGACAAGGGACATGAATAAGCAAATAAATTTTGACAGCAAAAAACACCAGAAAAGACATTAAAACTTGAAGTTTCCTGTTGTCATTATAGATACCCGAAGTTTGTGTTTTCTACTAATGTTTGTACAAAATCCATGGCAAAGAAGACAGTTAACTGAGGGTTTTTTGTTGACGTTTCTGAATAGAAGCCTAGGTTTCTGTAGTAGCCAGATGAGTAAGAAAATTGTATACGAATGCTTCTGAATTTCTGTTGAAAATAGATGGCAAGGAAAGTTAAATTAGGTCAAGATCTGTGCACAACTGGGTACAAGTGATCCTGCAAAAGATGTATTACCCTGCCTACACTCTGCAACAGAGTTTTAACAAATGTGTGATAGAAGCAGCATTTCATTTGTGGCATTCCTGTTTTAGATTGATCCCAAGCGTGCCGTGCCAAGAGGACCAGGGCAGCAGGCTATTCTTGCTCAAACCACTCCTGGCCCACCCAGTGTAAGTACAAAGACTGAGCCTTGCCTGTCTAGTGTAGGGTACCAAAGTCAGTGAAAAGACTGCTGTGAGTGACTGCATTGTGAACTAACTGAGCAGTTGTGATGCTATTGATAATAATTATTTAGCCATGGATGCATATGTTTTTTGCAGAGGGATTCAGGAAACGAAAACAAGATATTTGTTGGTGGACTATCAAGTAACATAACAGAGGACGAATTGCGCAAATTCTTTTCTACGTTTGGCAAGGTACAGTGAAAGAGTGATACTGTGTGTTCAATATTATCTACAAACTTGACTCCGAACATAAGCTGTGGCAATTGTCTTTTCCCTGACTATACTTATGGGATATGTCTTAAATACCTAGTAGAAGTGGGGAGAATGCAGTGAAATTACCACTACTGCCATTTTTGAGGACACTGACATTTAAGGGCGAGATATAGTGACATTTAAGTGACCACTATGAAATTTCACACCTGCGATTCACACTATGTCAAGTGAGTAATCTTGATAACTGCACCACATGCTTTGACATTTCTGATGTTCTTTGAGCTGTTTCCTTTCACCTAAAGTAAGAGGTGAAGGACTCATTCCAAAGTACAGCTGTGTCTGACATCAAACTGTCACCAGTAACAGTACACAAACATGATGTGTAATAGTATTGCTTTTGTTGTTGAATTATCAGGTTACTCATGTGAAGTTGATGTATGACAAAGAGAGCAGCAGAATGCGAGGTAGGCTTTGTTCAGCATGTAGTGTACTACAAGTTGGAAGAGGAAGGTGGCATCTTTTCCTTTGGTGGTGTTACGTTATTTTTTTCAAGTATATTTCCAAAAAATTAATGTAAGAATGTTTGGAAGGAAACAAGTGTCATAAGCTCCATCCAAGGAAAACCTGCCACACCTCAATGTTGTTAACTTTATGCAAGGATTTTACCCTGTATAGAATGTAAAGTTGCCAAACTAACTATGCTGTCTTAGCTGAACTTCAGTTTTCTGCTTGTGGTTAATGATTGTGGGTTTTCAAAACTCCTCGTGTGGTATCAAAACTTCTGGAGTGGTAGACTGTCAGTTTTGTTACAGGGTGTTGTTAGTCTTGGAGCAAAAGATTCTTGGTGAAATGAATAAAACCATTCATCAACAATTAACTTACTACATGTATTGCTTACTTCGGTAACGTATGACTTAACACCAACATGTAATAGATAAACCAACAAAATAATGTATAAGGTATGCAATTTTGGTTTCTATGATATCAGTTTAGAGGTGTGCTATCTTTCAATCAAAGGGTCAAAGTAGTCAGTAGTCAAGAATAGGCTGGGTGTATAAATGGGTACTTATAATAATGCTGAAGTAGCTGTGCAGTGGAGTATTATCCTTACCATGGAGGAGTAGTGATAGTCCTAGTCACTTTATGCTACTGAGACTAGGTTAAGTTCTGGCTCTCTTGGCCACTTAAGTCTGAAGTGTGACTTAACATTCACAGTTTTGCCACTCCAGGGGTTTGGATTATATACACACACCAACTGTTTATCTGGAGCTATGTTTCCTTTATGTCTTTTACTAATTCAAGTCATGTCTAGTACAGTTATCGTCCTATGTGTGCTTATACTTGTAAATTACTGTTTTCCATATATTTTATTGCTGTGGCAGTTTAGAGTATTATCATCTTTTAAAAATTCTTTTGCCCGTGGAACTAAACTACCAAGTGTAAAAGTCAGTTTTTCCTTGCTTTTAAAAGTTAACTATCTTCTATTAAATAACATTGGAGCTTGAAGTTTAACATAGCACTGTCCTTGGCATGTTATAATTGGCCTCATTTTGCACTTTACAAAAAATTAATTGTGTTTTGGCCGATAGATAAGATGTAATTTGTTTCGTCCAAGTTATAACTAATACTGACAACTTCAATGGTCTAAAGAAGAGAAACAATTTTAAGTACAAATGTTTATATCTTGACTGCAATTTGATTGTCCATCAATACGTCACAAAGGGCAGAGAGGGTCCAAAAATTGGTCTACACGTATGTTGTATTTAGGCATGAAATATCAGCTTCTATCAATATAATTATAAGATATATTTCATATGAAGATAATATAGATTCATGAGATGTGGCATAGTATTGAAATAAGATGATAAAACACTTATTTTGAAGCACTGTTTTGTGTCTGGTTTTGTGTGGCAGCAGCATTTTGGTGTGATTGTTGTAATTTTGTTTCCGTATTTCTGTCCATGTGTACTTCTGTGCACTGTCTCTTTTTTTCTTTGTCTGTTCATACATGACCGTGTACATACACCTGTGTTTATTCTATTTGAAGGTCCTATCATAACTGCTGTTGAACATGAATGTTTCATTAATATACTGTTATTGTGTCAGGATGTTTGTAAAAGAAAAGTTATTGTCAAATAAGAGACATTGCCTTGACATACTATGAAGTTATCACAACTAACATGGCGATAAGAGTTAAGGGGAATTCATTAAATGGTTACATGTTTGATGATACCATGACTAAAATATCGTCTTCAGTATTTACATTTAGCTGGAGAGACTCCACTGCATCACTGATGAACAGTATATTGTGCGTCATGTCCATGCAGATGAACAAATAACTGAATAATTTGCTACTTCAAGGGGTCATTGTCAAGGCTGGGCACCCATGTGAAGTTACTAAGTTAGTCCAAAGATTAATCTATAATCCCACAATAAACATGACTGTCCCTTTCGACTATGGTTGTTATTCAAACATTGTAGTATTTATGATACCTACTGGAGATTGCTCATCTTCAGATCACACCTTAACACTGCCCCTTTGAATGTTATCGTCATCCATTTTCGTTCTTTCTTCGGCAAGAACGTCATGCTAGCCCACATATAAGGCACTAATAACATTACAATCCTATATGAATATATACACCAACTGATTAACGCACCTACCTCCACTAACACACACTTTCCTTCACTTGTACTCACTTTCCTTCATTTGTACTCACTTCCCTTCACTTGTACTCACTTACCTTCACATTAGTGCCTTATATGTGGGCTAGCATGACGTTCTTGAACTATATGTGGGCTACCATGACGTTCTGCTCCTTTCTTCAGTTATGTCTGGTGTGATCATCTGTGTGAGAGTAGTGCTGAGGATTGCGTTGGTCATGTCAATGTCAAGAGCACTCCTTCTCATGAATACTGTCACTCAGATGATCCCACTAGACAGGCAACTGTGACTCCTGGGCTCAAACCATATACTGTGTTCCTCAATAATATTATGTTTGCCAGTTTTAGCTGCAGGTTACATGTATCTTTGCAGGAATTAACTTATGCTTTATTTTACGTATTACTATATTATGGTAGGCTTTGGTTTTGTAACGTTTGACTCAAGTGAAGCTGTAGAAGAGGCTGTCCGTATACATTATCATGACATCAATGGAAAAACGGTGTAGTGAGAGTTTAAGTTACTATTTGTTATGTTGTTATGTACTTGGGATCAATGCTACATGTTCATTTAATACTCAAGTCCCAGTGTTAAAATCTGCCAGACTCTTTCACCTGCCAGTTATGTGTATTAAAGAATATTAGGCTTCTTGGGTCAAATTATTTCTAAAATGGGTTAAGAAAGAAAGAAATTATTATCACAGTAAACAGTAACCAAAAATTTGTGCTTATTTTCATAGTATATTTTTGTAACCCTCAGCTGTACTTACAAAAGTTACATGTAGTTCACTGTGCAGAATGTTGGCGTTAATACGTCATTGCTCTTTGTATACAAGAAGTAATTTTAAATCTGGAGCATCTGAATTGACTCTAGTACTGAAGTTTGACTTAATTTTGGAGCTTAAGGGTGAACTTGATCTCTGATGTCAAATAATCATTGCTATGGTTCTCTATCAGCAAGCTGCAAGACAGACTTGAGTGTCAAGTGTCATTCACACAAATTACTATGTTGCATAATAATAGTAATAATTGTTCCTGGTGTCATGTGTGCACAGTTAACACCAACTTATTGCTAGTTGACTTTCTTAAGTAACCTGGGGATTGATTTCTACTATTCTTTCACCACCCGTTTGTTGATTTTTGTTTGACACTCATATGAACCTGTGCAGTAAAACTCTGAATTGGTGTACTACACTACTGTATTTCTTTAAAGCCATGGTCAAACATCTTTTAAATGTTATGGGTATATTTGATTTACACTGTATATTTTCAAACACTTTAAATGATAATAGTGTAGAAATTCTGAAAGTAGTACCAAACAGGTCCCAAGTCCACAGTGACAATTTCTAATTTGTCTTATCCATAGTTGACAGAATAAAAGTATTGTTGTGCTATCTTCTATTTTGAAATTCATCAAAAATGTGTGTAAGAAGTTACAACTTGGAATTTATGTGCCACTTTCAATGTATATGCATAAGGGTAACATTAATGAGAATGATGAATAGTGTGATAAATAGTGTGAAACATGACCAAAAGGCTCTGATTAATTTGTTCTCAGAATTAAATTGCTGACTGTTTACTTTCTAAGTTAATATTAAGTTCTAAACGGTAGGACTGTGTCGTGTTACTAGTAAACTGAAATTAATAGTGAATTGTCTGACTTCAAAATAAATTGCATATTTGGTCATAGCCATAAAATAAGTGATATATTCACATTATTAGTTTCTGCTTAATGAAATAACAACCTATGACCGTAAGAAACATACATGTACGAACTGTCATCAGTTTGCAAAAGCAACATGTTTTGATGATGGCCATGAATGGTAAGATAACCAGTTAATGTGATTGGCACAGATAGTAGTTGTTAAACCTCAGGCAATGTTTTGGGACCAATGGTTGTTCCCAAGGTGCTAACACTGACATTTGCTTGATTGTGTGTTTTTGTGTGTTGCAAAGCATTTAACTTGCAGTGTTGTTTCAGGCCGAGGCCAAGAAAGCTGAACAGCAGCACCCAAGAAGTATGGGACAGAATGCAAACATGGGCATGGGTGGAGCTCAAATGAATGCTGCCTACGGTAGAGGACAGTATGGATATCCTCAACAACCAGGTTAGAGTCAAATACCTGTACGTCATTACCTACTGTATTTCACATTTGTGTCAAGGAACTTTCTACTGTAGAGCCTGTGCTTGCTTGCGAGTATAAGTACAAATACTAAAATCCATGCATGGATTTTTTTGGAGTTTTCAAAAAATGACTTAAAACTGGGGATATCACTTGGGAAATATTATTTGATGCATTCCTACATTTCTCCTTTCTAATAATGAATGTCAGTAATGTAATGTCATTAACACTGTCTCAATATGGTTGTTATTGCAGGAGGCCAGTTTGGTGTCCCTCCAGCTGCAGCCATGGGTAGAGGCTATGCAGGTTATGGTGCCATGGCACCAGCGTATCCAGGAGCTGCATCAATGGTTGGAGCAGGATATGGTTATGGTAAGGGATCATCAGTTATTTGCCAATTATGATGAATTAATGCACTGTAGTAATACGATTCTCAAATGGTCTGGAAGTGATTTGTCTATTTTCTATTACCTTACCCTGGGTGCCAGAGGCTTTTCTTGCGCGGTTTCCGGTTGCGGCTTATGTTCTCTATTGTGACCCGTGCAAAAAGCCTCCAGAGAGCTATCGCTTTGATGACGCTGAGCCAATGGCTAGCTTGCTTAAATTGGTATAGTCCAGAATTTGGTTCGAGCTGCTGATTGGCTCCTAACAACCACCCAAGGTATTCAAAGTCTAACAGTCTTTGTGACTGGTTAACAAGAATAGTATGCCATGAGATAGTAATCTATGAAATTTACTGGGTTTATTGCTTGTATGTGAGTTGTGTAATGATGGCGGATTGCAAAAGCAGATTTGACAAAGCGTTTGATACATCATTTGAGAAGGCCTTAGCTGAAATTTTAAAAACATTCAACAGTGTAGAGGAATAAAGCGCTGAACAAAGAGATGGTATTTTGTATGCTAGGATGTTTAAGCAGTATTGTCAACTGGCTTCGAAATGTCGTTGTTATTCCAGCTCATTACAGGACTACGGGTTGAACTGAACAAGATGGGATTCAGCGATTAAATTGACAGTATGTAAAATGACAGGCCAAACACCACTCCCGCTAGTCACTGCAGTTATTCTAGCCTTCACAATAGAGCTTTCTTAAATGTAATCATAGTAGCTTTGTCCCTTTGATCAATATGATTTAAAGGCGACACAACTACATGGTGCCAGTAACTGTGTGGTTGACCTATTGATCAAGAGAGGGAACTCTCAGGCTGTGAAACTTTTTGGAGGGTTTGACGTTCTTAGAACCTTTAAAATCTTTTTGCCATCGTGTGTGCTAGCTCTACAGCAGCTAGGATGGTTTTTGGGGCTCAGTTTGATTGCAAGATCTCTAAAAGCCACTTAATAAAGGGATGTTTTCTGAAAGGATCAGTGAGTTTCTTAGTATGTGATTTGATGTTTGCTCTCGGTTATCTGCAAGACATGTAACTTTCTTCATCACGGATGTCATAAGCATCTTAGAGGATCCAAGTTATTCTGAGACTGTTGCAGTCTCCTTTGATCATATAGAAGTTATGGCTTCTTGTGTTATTGTTTTAAACCATTTTCGTGGTTGTGGTTGAAGTAGAATTGTTGGAGTTAAAACATTGCACCTCCATTGTCTTATGGCATTACAAGCATCCAACAGATCAGATAGATCTCCAGCAGTTTAATTGCACTTAGCAATTCTGACAGGTCATTGTTTGACTTTTCTGTGTCTGGATTTTCTAAACCTATATTTCTTAACAAACTGTAGTTTCCACCATTATTCACAACACTGACACAAGGTATATGGCACGACAGCAAAGACTGCGAGTTCAGAATATTTTTCACTGGGGTTGTTTTCGTTCACACGAATGCCATTAAAGACTACCCTGAACCATTTAACACCCTGAAAAAACTAGCATGTAATTGAAAACCCAAATCTGTCATATCTTCACGTGCCATTGTATGTAATCACTGCAGGAGACGTTTGCTGTGATTGGTTTGAACCTAATGGGATAAAAAAAGATCAAAGTTCAACGAAAACAGCAAATCAAAGCACTCTGGCCCAGGGTTTTTTTCCCCTGGGCAAGCCACTTGCTTCGTTGGTCTTTGGCTGACCCGGCTCGTCCTCTGGCCAATTTCGTTTGATGATGGTGAGAAAAAAAACCGTGGTACCCAGGGTACTATTACCTGTGTGTGTTTTTAAAATGCTTCATGGTCAAAAAAGAGCCACATTCCTGATGTTTGCTTGGCAGGTATGGGAACACAGGCAGTTCCAGGAGGCTATGGAGTAGACCAGTCATCAATGTACAGTGCACAAGCTGGGCAGGCTGCCACTGCAGGTAAGATGCCTACAACAAACAACTTTTATTCTTTAGCTTAAATGTATAACAGGCAGTGACGTTTTAATTAACTAGTCCGATCTCTTTTAAAAATTCAACTACACTACCACTTTAAATTAGTAGCTTTTGCTACTACTATGCAGCTATGTTTAAAGATTTGCTACAATGTAAGTGCAAAGTAAAGGTTAGTTATCTGTGCAACTTATCTGAGACTGAGTCTGTTTGCTGGTGTTTATGGTGACCATTTTGATTGCAGCTTTTGGAGCTGCTTATGGCACTGTTCCCACCTCTGCTGCTGCCTCCATGGCTGTGACATCAGCTGCATATGGTGACTACGGTCAGATGTCAGCGGCTTCTCAAGGTGCAATGGCAGCAGCTGCTGCTGGAGCCCAGCCTCGCTTGGACACACCTGCCGCCACTGACTACTCTGCTTATGGTAAGGATACCCTGAATGCCGTTTTTCTTTCCTTTTTGTTTAGGAAGGCAAAGATTCATAGGAAGTATAGTTGTCTGTTTCTTTGGTTACTTACATATTGCTTTCACCCAGTCAGCCTTCTCCAGGGAAATAGAAAATACTGAATGCTTTGTATTACCCCTATTCCTTTCCCTCCCTGCTAAATTGTTATTAAGAAACATGGAAATATCAAAGAAGATTTTAAGAGGACACGGGCTGTTTGATACATCTTTATATTTTGAGTGGTTTTAGTAGATTCTGAAACAGTGCAGTTGTGTTACAAGACTACTAAATGAGCAGGAAACTAATGTGTGTTGTTTGTGTTGTGTTCCACAGCAGGGCTGGGCAACTATCAACAGCAGGAATCAAGCTATGGTCCAGCAAGACCAACATCTTTCTCTTCGGATGCTGGCAGTTATGGAGGTTATGCTGAACAAGCAGCGTATGGGGCCTCGTATGGAGCAGGAGGGGATTCCTTTGGAAGAGGAGCAGCTGCACGTGGATTCCATCCCTATGGACGCTAAAGTCGCTGGGACCTTTTATCACATCAATCATCTTTTCCAAACCATCAAACCATTTCCAAAACCAAGCACATTGCTCCAAGGCTTTTTGGCAATTTTTATACAGCTTCGGTATTTTAACCTTTCTACACAAATTTTTGTTTTGGCTTAACACTGGAAGGACAGTGTTGTGCAATTTAATGATGTGCTTGTTCAGTTGTTACCTAAAACTACTACACCATAGCTGTTTTACTTAACAGTAAGTTGCACTACTGCCAGCTTTTAAGCTGTGGAGATTTTTTCCGTCAAGTGGTCGTTTTTGACTGGCTGTTATGACAGGATCCTTTTATTCTTATTTATGAAATGCTGGTAATGGGAATCCAGGGCTTGTTTGTTCAATAGCTGAGTAGTGCTTATCCGGGAAGAAAAGTTTGGTTAGGTTTTTACTTCTCTTATTCATTTCCAACTTGAAGTTCGCGAAGTCAGTGTAAGAAAACAAGAGATTACAGAAATTCACATGCCAACACTGGCGATCCTTTGTGTAAATACATACAACTAGATAAAGTGTTGTGCTCAAAGACTCGTGTAAATTGACGGAAAAGAGGGAGGAGAAGAAAGGCCTGTCTTTTCATTTCCATTTATTTAGTTAATTCCAAAACGGTACCTTTCTACCTGTAGTATTTTTAGTTGAATGCTTTATTATGTCAGTCATCTCTAGAATAGTTGACAATAAAAGGAAGTTGTTACATTTATTTTGTTTGGAAATTGTTATCAGTGGCACGGCAAGGAGAGAAATAGTGAAGCTGGATGTTTCGTGCGCATGGATTGTATGCATTTTTTACAAGCAGTTTTTGAGGCCTTTTCAAGTACTTGTGCAGATTTTCCAGTTCTCCAAGTTTGCTCGAAGTAGCGTAAATTTTCATGCAAAAACTCGAATACCCCCCTCCCCCACCCAAAAAAGTACTGTTTTCACGCGCATACTGTTAGTCAGGCATTTATTACAGATTTCCAGAAACCTCGAGTCCTGGAAAAGGCCACGAAATTGCAGACGAAGGAGTTGTATTCCGGATTTCTTTTCAACATTTCGAATCCCACGGACTTTCCAGGACGCACACGAGCTCTGTGTACAAATCTTCCAGAACAAAATCCCATTGCAGTAAATCGCGAAGCCAATACATACTTGCTATGAAGAAAAAACTTTGGTTTCTCATGCTCCATCGAAAATGTCTCTTCCAAACCAGAATGGCCAGTCAGACTAACAAGGGAACTCTGCACTTAAGTTGACTTGTTTCTCACAGTTGAAGTGAATATTGGTCTGAGAAGTATTGACGGTCAGTGTGGCAAAACTTAGAGCTTGATTCTGATGATGAATTGCGCTCAGGTTGTCGAAACGTCAGACAATGTCATCACAAACAGCCCTTCTCAGGACTACACTCACCCGAACGATCATACTTCACCGACTTGGGTTCAAACCATTTACAGTGAAAACTTAGACCTGTAAAGCTGTTCCCACTAGGGGAGGACTTAATTAATGCAAATTAGTTGCTGCAGCTGTTTTCGGAATTTCACTGCAAAGCGCAGGACTGTGACAACTTTCACATGTACAGTATGTGGTCCTTGGTCCGCGAGTAAAAATTATAATCTTGAACATCTTGCCTAAATCAAAACGTCGCGAGCTGAAATTTTTCCTGAATATAGCTTTTATGTTTCTCGCGATAATTATGACGTGGCAAGTTCCAAACTGAAACATTTTTCCTGTAATTCGAAAAAAGGTGACCTTGCTCGCGGGCCCTTGGTCCCCGAATGTGGTTTTTGGTCCGTGAATCATGTAAACAGCACGAAAAGTACCTGTGAATCCTAATAATTTCCGTAGGAGAACGAACATTTCAACAATATTTTATTTATTCTTTCTTATCCTTGAAATATCTAAGCGACAGTCTCGCTGGAAAGTCGTTATGAGTATGAAATAACATGTTTTACTTTTCAGACAACAGTCTCCCACAAAAGCCCCAAGCGCAGTCGAAAATACCCGACGTAACCAATCGAATGTTCGGTAATCGAACTCAATCGAACTCCAATCGTTCGATTGATTTGGATTGGGTTCGGCAATCGAACATAATCGAACTCACCCAGACGTTTTGCCAATCGACCACAATCGAACACTTCTTTAATCGAACAGAATCGAACTATAGACCAATAGAGCTTTGTCCTTGGCCTGCGCTTTGTCATTCCAAACCGGTTTCATTTGGTTTCAAACAGCGCGTTGCAGTCAAATAACTTATGTGTAGGCTTCTATTTCAACCACGTAAACCGGTGTCCAGGCAGATTTGGACCCCCCCTCCCCAGATTTATACCCCCCGGTCAAAATGTGGACCCTCTGGTCCAAATCCGCTAGGGGATATAGACCCCCCGGGGACCCAATCCGTTAACGGTTTGGACCCCCTTCGCGGATTTGAACCCCCTATTTAATTGTAAAAACCCACGCTGTTATTTCACCCACGCTGATAATTTCACCTTTTCTGTGAATTTCGTGTAGTTTTCTTGGCAGAGCCCCCCTAAGTTTGACACAATGTAAAGTCGCACAATTATCTTGTAAAAGTAGTTTTTTTTTAATGATTTGTACTGTAGTGTTAGATAATATTTTCGGTCAAAACGTTCCTTTCTTTCGTCTAGTTTCCATTGTTCTGCTTTGGATTTAATTATTTCATTTGTTTATTTTAGATCAACAACGGGCCGTTCACGGTGAAAATTGTAAAAACTAGCCGTATTACTGCGACGTAACGTCCTAAAATACGTACACCTAGCTCTCTTTGAGCACACAAGTACATTTAAAAATAACGAACGTCGAAATTGTCAATTAACACTTTTCGTGTTTAATATTTTGAGTGAAAATCACATAAAAGCAGAGCACCTAGAAACTAGAAATACATGACTTTAAGATCTTGAACAGTTTGTAAACTGAAGATTGAAGATAAATAAAAGAACTAAATGAATGAGTTATTTTAATGAATTATTTATAAATGAATTAATTATTTATTCTCACAATTATTGAGGGGAAAACTGATTTTCCTTTAAATTATTTAGGAGGCAATAAAAATGCTAATATTTCTAGAAATTCTTGAGGATTGAACTAATATTTCTAGGAATTCTTGAGAGGCGAACTAATATTTATAGGAATTCTTGAGGGGTAAGCAATTATTCTAGGAATTTTTGAGGGGTAAGCAATTTCTCTAGGAATTCTTGAGGGGTTGACTGATTTGTCTTGGAATTCTTGAGGGGTACTACCCTCAAAAAGACCCCTCCTCAACCGGGAGGGGGGGGGGGGCGGATATTAAATGGAATAGCCCATTACGCTTAGGCTACCTGTGACAACGGCAGAAACAAGTTTATCTGTAAACTTGTATTTCAAAAAAACACGTCCTCTAGGTCCTCCCGTTGGGTTTTATCTACGCACAAGTTAAGCAAACATGACCATGTAAGTTATGGACCCGCAAAAGTAAACACTTCAAGAAAGACAAGTTGGCCTACCTGTCAAAAAAACTTGTCAATGAATTCCGCGCCTTCACCAACAGCAGTAAAGCCGAAACTTCGTCATATGGAAGAAGACTAATCAGTAAATCATCGGACGTATTCGTTTTTTGCCGTATTCTATTTAACGAGCAAATATTACATCATGTTCGGAAAAGTCGCGGACCAAGGACCACATACTGCAGTGAACACTGTTAAATTTGTGGAGATCGACTTCATTAGTCAGAGTAGATGAATATTTTCTCAGCTTAACATGGAAAAGGCCACGATAATGCAGACGACTCACCATTGCTTTCTAACATTTCGAATTCCAAGCACTTTCTAGGACCCACATGAGCCCTGTATTTAATTGCACCATCCTCGGAGCCCCAGGGGTAGGGGGCTACATAAATCCTGTCTCTGGTAAATTATCTTCATGTAAGACAAGCCCAAGATAAATTATCGTCAAATTCAGATTGAATACTTTAACTTCGTAAAGTTTGAGAAGTTTTGTGAAGTTTTGAGCCAAACTAAATGTCTGAAAACAAACGAAGCGGGGTCAAGAACGGATGTCAACAATAAAATGTCCAAACATGTATGACTTTTTTTCAATGGGATTAATTAACCAATGGACATTAATAAAACGACTGAAAATACATTTTAAAGGTTTCACCCAACGTTATTTGTGATCCAAAATATCTATCCACGACCGTTGGACCAGAATCTTTTTGGCTTGAATGGCACGTCATTTAATTGAATGTTTGTTTACTGTACGTAAAATCATAGCTAACAAAACTCTCGAATCTGATTAACTATCACCAGCCACGAATTAAGCATTTTTATTAGGACAGTGTCATACCCCTTTCCACAGTTAACTTTTCTCATTTGCGTTACAATGTATTTGAACGTGGATGTGAGGCAATTTGGGGCAATTTGCAGTTACCTCATGAAAAAGTTAACTGTGAATGGCCTATTGGACAGTGTACAGCGTCATGCAAAGTAATTGGCCTCGCCCCTATTTTCGCGCGAACAAACAGCGAAAATGCTTCAATGTGCGGAATAGCCTGCGGAAACGCTTGCCACGCAGGCTAAATTGGACAGTACACGTCAGCACCCGCCGCAAAGCCGCGTCAGCACCCGCCGCAAAGCTTTTCTCGTTTCTTTATCGGATTTTATTATAGATATGAATAATTGGTAACTCGACTTCTTGTCGTCCAAATCGGCTCCCGCTACGAGGCCGTCCGATTTTGTTAATCACGAGTATGATTGCATACCTAACTGGACTCCACTCAGTCCTATTACCATAACTGAACCGTAAATTACTTTTCTTGTGTGACAGACAAAGTTACTTTTGGTAAATCGCTTATTTGCCAGCGTAGTTATGTCTTATTTTTGAAAAAAAAAAAATTCTCCCCTCCCCTCCCCTCCCCGCCCAAAAAAAGCGGTCGAAATCGAAAGAAAAAGGTCGGAAATTATTCGACGTTAAGGACCTTAGATATCACGCAAGTATGCAATTTTAAATGGTCATAATATTCTATGCTTTGCACTGCACTACAAATCACGCTAGAAAATGATATCAGGAAGCATAACATAACTTTATTTTGTGCTTTAGTTGAACAATAATGTTCAAACCATTTGTTCATTTACTTTTGTAGGAAATTTTCGGGCGTCAACAAAACCCGGAACATGGAACATTCCGGAACATCCCGGAACATTCCGGAACATCCCTGAACAAGGCAAATTATCACAAAATAAATGAAAACAAAAGGAAAGAAAGAAAGAAAGAAAGAAAGCGATTAAGGAAACAACCAAAAAACGAACAAACAAACAAACAAACAAACAATAAAGAAAAATAATAAAAAAGTCTAACAGTAGTACACAAAACATCTCTTCCCCGCCAATTTTATGACGTGATTTGCTACCGTGATGGTTTCTTTGCCTCCCCCTGAATAATAATAATAATAATAATAATAATAATAATAATAATAATAATAATAATAATAATAATAATAATAATAATAATAATAATTAATAGATGGATTAATCCACATAGTAACCAGTGAGAGTTACCAGATTTGTGACAAAGATCTGGATCTGCAGAAAAAACTTGGACTGAACAAAAGTAAAACTACATCAAATTAACTCAACATTACAGCGAAGAAAAGACAAATGCAAGAAGAATAAATTAATAAAAATAATAAATAAACTAAAAAACTGATATGGCTTTTGTGTCGGATAATACAGTTTGAAACACAAACACAAACCTCCACCGAAAGCAGCATAAGAAATTCAAGGAAGGAAATTTGTTATCTTAGAATTTTTAAGGTTAGTATAGCTTAGGTTTATTCATCCCTGAACAGTTTTACTTTGGAAATCAACTTAAACACAAAACGTCCTTAAAAAACCGAATAAACTTGAGACCAGGAAACTCAAAAGCGTGCCAGGAAAGTGGAACTGCGTGACTGTGTCTCAAGTCTCCTACGCAGCCGTTCGTACGGCCTGGTATAACTAGGAAACATTGTTGCGGAAACATTGCTGCAGACGCAAATGTTTCCCAGTTTAGCCGCACGAGAAACATGTGTTGCAGAAACAAATTTTGCGCCTTGGAAACAAGGAAATGTTTCCGAATCAAGTCAAACAGTTGTCCTTCACAGACGCAAAGTTTGCTTCCGAAACAAATGTTTCTCAGTTTAGCCACCCAAGGAAACATGTCTAGAAACAATGTTTCCGCAGCAATGTATCCTAGTTTAGCCAGGCCCCAAGGGTCGTCACGCAACGCCGTAGGAGACTACTGCGTGCCTGACTGAGAAAATGCTTCAATTTTCTCATATCAAGTAAACCTTCTCTCAAAACCCAAAATAAGGCCTCAATGTTATCTGAGATATTTTTGGATTCGAGAAATGAGGCGAATTTTATAAGCCAGGCACCCCTTCGGTACCCTTGTTAAAGAATTAGTTATTCGTTCACTTAGTCACAGATGCATACATTAATTAATGAATTCATTTATTTATTTATTCGTTCATTCTATATCTTTTATTTTATTTTATTCAATTTTATTTATTATCTTTCTTTGACGATGAGAATTTTTTTTATTGCTCTTTTTTTTCATTTATTTTGTGATAATTTGCCATGTTCCGGGATGTTCCGGGTTTTGTTGACGCCCGAAATTTTCTAGGTTCGATCTTCGTTCTAGAGTAGATACCGTCGTTTTCATCTAAGCGTGGACACGTGAAGAAAAAACATGTTTTAATTGGATATCAAACGTGGCATGTTTGGCCGCCAAACATTGTGAAGTTTGTCAGCCGTTAAACTTGCATTCCTACGTGCGCGATCGGGTTTCAATCCCAAAATTTGCATGAATATTCGACAAGATCAACGTTTTCTCATGTGTCGGTTAATATTCCCGAAACTCGAAGAAAATAAACTAAAATCTGCAATTTCTAGGTCTTCTTCGTTTTCTACATACCCGCCATTTTAGGGAAACATGCTCTAACAGTCTTCAAACTTCAAAGGTTTGGCGGCCAAACATGTCACCTTTGACACCCAATTAAAACATGTTTTTCCGTCACGTGTCCACGCTAAGACGAAAACGTCGGTAATCGTTGTGATATACAGTATTTACAATCATGTTGCCCAACATATATTTCCAACACGTGATTCTATCCCGATTCTATACAGTACTCGACGTGTGAAAAAACGCGAAGAAACGACACCTCCACAACATAATCTTTGTCTGAAAGGACGTACGCAGTCGTTTTCATGAGAGCGGTAATACCGTCCTCCCGATACAACTCCCCTAAAAACGACTGGAAGGCTAACGCTAATCGACGATACAACCACACTACACCGCTGTTTCCAGCCCTCAGCTCTCTATTTCAATACTTTGAAGCTGTTAATGAGTACAAGCAAAAGATAAAGCGACTCTTTCTCCACTCCTCCCCCCCCCCCCCAAACCCCGCCAACGTATCGTCATCGCCACTCATCGATATCCCCGTAGAAACAAAGTAAATCGTAAAGCTTCTTTAGCGTAAATGATGATTTTAGCTGCTAACGCTTAGCCCATAGTCGACTTTCCGACAAAGAACAGAGGCAATCGCCCATTTCGGGTAGCGCGAATCTCAGCCTGTGCTCTGGTCGAGAGTAAACGACAAAAGGATACGGCTGAAGTTCACGCTAATTTGGGGGGTTCACAATCGTAAAAGAAATTTGACTTTCTTTCAGCTACGTTTATGTTCGTAAATTTCATGAAATACAATTTTAATAACAAGGAATTGAGTTTGAGCTCTTGATGGTGTAGTACGATGCTCCATTCGTATTACTGATATAAATTTCACGCTAACCCCTTCTCGATTTTTTTCCAGGCAGTCCAGAACACGTAATTTTCAAACATTTCAGGGGGAGACCATGCCTGCCCACCACCCTGGGTGACTCACGATCACCCGATCGATTAGATTTAGCCCCCCCCCCCCCCGCCCCGCCTCTTTTACTCCTCACCGATCTAAAACACGCGAGGTCACTGCCATGTCTAGGCTGCATGCATGAAATGTACTTTTGTCTAAAACAAACAGCCGTGATTGTAGTAAAACATGGGTTTCCTGGTTGGAACTGAGCTGCAGGGAAATTGCTTCTTTCCCCCGTTTCGCTCTCAGCGTTGTGACACTTTGTCTCAGTCCTGTTATAGAGGCCCGCCATGTCAGTCACCATCTTCTCCAGTCCAGCCTTGGACAGTATTTACTGCGCTTCGTTGACACTGAGTGTTGATGACGACATTGCTGCAGCAAACAACGTGTCCAAAGTACCAAGCAACTCAAACCCTTTCTGTTGAAAGTTTATTTCCGATTCAATCTTGTTCCGTAGCTTGGTAAACAGCTGATCAACTTTTTCTGACTGGCCAAACACTGGTCCATAGATATCTGACAAAATTAAGAATAGATCATCAGATAAGGAACAGATTTTAACAGTGTCACCCGAAATAGCACAGCAGGATTGTAGCTACCTACAGGCATGCCGAGACAGTTGCCTCAGTTCAACTTTTGTCCACCTTTCCCATCTACTAATTTCGCGAGTTTTAATAAAAAGATGATAAATCGGTAAAATAAAAACGAAGCAGTTGATGCCCTTTTAGCTAGAATGCTCTAAAGTACAGAACTAAGCACTTTTCTTATTGCTCTAGCTAAGGCTGTGCTAAGAAAGGAATTTCATAGACAGGCCACTTGGGTGAAACTCACAAAACAAGTCAAATAAATTTACTACTGGTGCTATATGCTCTCATCTCTGCCCACTCAATCCAACGTCTTCAGAAATTCTCCCACGACCCTTCCTTTCCATCCACGCAAGCAAGTAAATTTTAACAATAAAAATTTTTCCATCCAACGTCACGTAGGATTGATCGGCTTCGCAACAAAACATGGTTTGTCACGCTGCTCGATGCTAGATCATGTGCACACAATAATGTCAATGACTACTCACCAAGAACCGTGTTGGCGACGTCAGTCAGTAGAACCGTGTACCGGGGATTATTGATAGACCTGCAAGACAGAAGTTTGTTTAATAATATCTATTGATCTAATAACAGGCTGAGACAACCTGCACTAGGAAATGGCATCTAGGTAGACTCAGTACCACACTAGCAGCAAATAACCTTAGTCCCACATTTCACTAGGCTAACAAAATCTCAGTACACTAAAGTACGCTAATGTTTTGTGTCCTAAGCATGAATTTCTAAAAATATTCAAAAAAAGGTTTTGGACAGGAGACATTCATATGTTGTTTTCGTTATCACAGCATTTTTCGTCCACATTTCCCCCAACTTCTACTACTTACACAGTACAGCACTACAGAGACTACTACTTACACAGTACAGCACTACAGAGACTACTACTTACACAGTACAGCACTACAGAGACTACTACTTACACACTACAGCACTACAGAGACTACTACTTACAAAGTACAGCACTACAGAGACTACTACTTACACACTGCAGCACTACAGAGACTACTACTTACAAAGTACAGCACTACAGAGACTACTACTTACACACTGCAGCACTACAGAGACTACTACTTACACAGTACAGCACTACAGAGACTACTACTTACACAGTACAGCACTACAGACACTACTACTTACACACTGCAGCACTACAGAGACTACTACTTACAAAGTACAGCACTACAGAGACTACTACTTACACACTGCAGCACTACAGAGACTACTACTTACACAGTACAGCACTACAGAGACTACTACTTACACAGTACAGCACTAGAGACTACTGCTTACACAGTACAGCACTTCAGAGACTACTACTTACACACTGCAGCACTACAGAGACTACTACTTACAAAGTACAGCACTACAGAGACTACTACTTACACACTGCAGCACTACAGAGACTACTACTTACACAGTACAGCACTACAGAGACTACTACTTACACAGTACAGCACTAGAGACTACTGCTTACACAGTACAGCACTTCAGAGACTACTACTTACACACTGCAGCACTACAGAGACTACTACTTACAAAGTACAGCACTACAGAGACTACTACTTACACACTGCAGCACTACAGAGACTACTACTTACACAGTACAGCACTACAGAGACTACTACTTACACAGTACAGCACTACAGACACTACTACTTACACACTGCAGCACTACAGAGACTACTACTTACAAAGTACAGCACTACAGAGACTACTACTTACACACTGCAGCACTACAGAGACTACTACTTACACAGTACAGCACTACAGAGACTAGTACTTACACAGTACAGCACTAGAGACTACTGCTTACACAGTACAGCACTTCAGAGACTACTACTTACACACTGCAGCACTACAGAGACTACTACTTACACACTACAGCACTACAGAGACTACTACTTACACAGTACAGCACTACAGAGACTACTACTTACACAGTACAGCACTACAGAGACTACTACTTACACACTACAGCACTACAGAGACTACTACTTACACACTACAGCACTACAGAGACTACTACTTACACAGTACAGCACTATAGAGACTACTACTTACACACTGCAGCACTACAGAGACTACTACTTACACACTACAGCACTACAGAGACTACTACTTACACAGTACAGCACTACAGAGACTACTACTTACACAGTACAGCACTACAGAGACTACTACTTACACACTGCAGCACTACAGAGACTACTACTTACACACTACAGCACTACAGAGACTACTACTTACACAGTACAGCACTATAGAGACTATAAAAATCTGTGGTTTACTAAATTGGGAACAACGCAATTTGGAGCAGTCTTGGAGACAGTTTCCTCACTTACAATTTTAGGTGAATGGCTAATTCAGCGTACCTTATGAGGAAATAAAGTATAGGGACCAGGCCCTCCTCATCTCTTCCAGCCAAAGCTTGCCTCAGTCCTTTTCTCCTAATTAACTCTTGAAAGAGACTGTACAGAAGTGGAGCACGCCCGCGAGGCGGCTGAAAAACATAGGTACATGGCTATGTTACAATTACAAATACTGATTGTCTAGAAGGGTGTTGGAAAAGAGCAAGTTAGGTTGTGACACATGCTTTTTTAAGGTGGCTCCCTATAGTGTTATGACCTCGCGCGCACTGATGATGCGAGCTGTAGTAGTCTGCGTGCACTCACATAAAATCGTAGGTTTTTCCTGATATTTATGACCCCAGCATAGGCAAAAAAAGCAAAGTTAATAGTAAATTTTCTCGCATTTCCTACGGTGAATTTTTTTTTAAATTTGCACATTTTGAGATACTAACGTTACCTTTCACATATTAGTTTTTGGAAAAATTCTGTCAGAGCAATTGAGTTTAGTGGTTAAAAATAAGAAATCATGTGATATCGGTGAATCCGTCTGAATGACCCATATTTTTCTCCTGCAAAATGTCAGTCAAAATCATTTTCACAAAATAGGAAAGTTAAAAAAAATTTAACGGGGGAAAATCAAAATATTTAAGAAAAAAGACGAATTAATGGAAAATATCTGTCATTCTTTAGATGCTTTGTTGCCATGACAATGGCCTATGCCTAAGAAGCAAAACCTGAAAAATAAGGGTAATTATGTTGATAACCTTACTGGTAAAATTCAGGAACAAAGATTGACAACAGAACAACAGAACTAGGGCTTCTTTTGCATGTCTTGTCAGTTCGTATAGTCACTTTTGTAGAAACTCTAGGGAGCCACCTTAAGAATGGCTGACACTTGGAATTCTACTACTGATGGCAATTAAATAAATCTCTGTTAAGAAGTGTTTTACAGATCAAGTATCTATGTTTTACATCAATTTCAGCTGGTTAAAAATCTGATTAGAATGACTCTCTAAATTACGCCTTTGTTAAGATAGCAAAAAGTTTGGAATGACCGTTATAACCAAGGTCTATGGTCACTAAGCCTGTACCCATTCTACCACATATTTAACAATCCATTTATTCCTTTTTTCTTTTTAATTACTCTGCCGACATTTGCTTACAGCACATGTTTTACTTTTATCTAGGAAATAGCCCCAATATTACATGAAACAAACCTTTCTAAGTACTGAATCAAGGGCCTTTGAATAATCAAACTTTCTTAGTAGCTTGTCATGTTCAGTCATCTGATGTCTCCTTGGTGCTGATACAATAAAGTCATCCTAAAAATAAATTATCACAAGTTAGAACTGCTTTGATTTGTGTCAAAATTTGTTCAAAAGATTGTGATTGAATATGTCAGTTGTTTTTTAAGTCTTTTGGAGTTTGATTTTCACATTTCAGTGTAATGACTGCCATTCGGTGGGCAGATCTATCACTAGCATTGATGACGACGATTAACCTATATAGTTTCAGCTCACAATACATTCAATTTTCGTTTCTGAATGACAGTGAATACTGGTTCAGTTGCAGTGAATTTGGTGCTTCTCCTTTCACGTATCTGTGGGACAATACCATGCTGAATTATATACTACAGCTGCCAAACACACAACAGTAGGTACCTCCTGTGGCTTGAAATTTCTGCCGCGTACAAAGTAGTGATATGTTCCTGCTGTAAGCTTTCTATGTGTGGGAGTTTGCTCCTCTGTATCTTGCTTCAAGCGATATTTGATGGAAAGAAATCCATTGGACATCCCAGCCACAAGATGTGTATCATCAGGCTAATAATGGATTTGAATATAAATAAATTATTTGCACTATTAACAAAACACTTATAGTGAACTTATCTTTTCTACTTTTTTGAGATATTTTGTGACATGATAGATGACAAATGAATGAGACAATGTGCTGATTAGAAGGTTATCGGGGTAAGTGATCTTGGTTTGAGGCATGTTGTGTTATTTTCCTTTGATCTTAATTGAGCTAAATGTGGCAATTTGTGAAGACAATTTACAAACTCAATTACCTTTGTATACATATTGAATCAAACAGAGTGAACAATAAAGTACTAAAAAACAATGCACTACAAGATGACTGTAGCCCACTTTATCCAACTAGTGTTAAACTATATAATTTAGAGCATCGTGTTTTGCAGTCATCCTTTAAACAAGTTACATGCACTTGATTTGCAAAGGACTTTCCACACAAAGCTCGAAGAAAGAATACTCTCTGACAAGAAACTTGTCATATGGACCTCACTCCAAAAGGGCAACCATTTTCTTCTTCTGTATGCAAGTTAATCAGCGAAGTTCAAAAGAATTGCACTCAAAAAAGAGGCAACGAGGGCCAATTTCTGTGCATAAAAGAGCCATGAGTTGTCCATCTGTTTGGGAATAAGGTATGTGAATTCCTACATGTACTTACTGAGACTCCAAGACTGAGGATGGGTGAAGGATAATCCATACTGTGAACAACTGTGTAATCTTGAATATCATAAATTTTAACATGTCTGCAGTGTAAGTAATAAATAACTCATTGTCAGGAACTGTTACCAACTAGAATGACCCTACAGAGTGAGAACATTACAAGCAAAATGTTTTAATCCAACATAAATAAAAGTTAAACATGGAATGATCCTATAAGTTTACTCTGTTACCAGGTGCACACTTTGAACAACAACTAAAGTCTTCATGCAGTTAATGGCCAGATAAGGCATCAAGGATGGAAAAATGTCCCCAGATTGATTGCACAATCAATCGTCATTTCCTCTGTGGACTTGTCAGGGGGTGTGGGTATAATCAAAATAGCACCACACCAGGTCCTTTGGATAGCAAAAATGAAAATGACTTGGGTAAGACAACTGTGGAATCTAATTAATGATTATTAATATACTATCACAACAATCATGACCAAGGCACACTTTAACTCTAAAAGGCCTGAGATCCTGAGACTAAATTGTATTCTAACTGCCAATTGTGCAAAATATTACATTATCACAAACTGTCAGAAGCTCTGACTGTATAATATTTAGAACAAGAGTAGTCAAGTTAGAACACTATAAACATGCCAGCTAACAAGGTCAGCGTATTGGATTTTAGCATCATACCTGTCAAGTGAACCAGACAGCAGACGTCTGTGTTCTCCATCAAAGCAAATGGATGTAATGGTTTTCTGGTGGTTTGAAAATCCTGCTAGAAGCCTTCCACCTCCTAGGATATCCCAGACTTTGATGATGTTACTTCCTACAACAATCAGACAAAGATAACATTTATAAGAAAAGCAGTTCAACCAATCAAGCATAGCAAGAAATTGTGAATTTCAGCATTGCTACCTAGCAAAGAGATTACCAACACGCACAGAAATAAATGTTATAAATTGGAAAAAAGGAGACTAATGTCACGCATGCGCACAATTCTATTTGAAATGCCTTGAATTTCATTCGAAACACGGGAAAACAGGAGATGGCGGCGGTCATGCTGACAGCTTTGTATTTCATTGAATGTTCATCATGCGTTCTGGGGCAAACGATGCAGTAAGAATGTATAGTTGTTGAATAACTTCCAAATTTCGGTTATCAACTCAGCTTTGACGTCAAGATAATTCAACGTGAAGAGAATCACAGCAAGGGATAATTGCAAATCTGAGAAATGAGACAAGTCAAAAAAGGCGACAGTGAATTGAAAACTCATGATAAGCAGACGAAAGTTTTGCCTTCCTATCTTTGTTCTTCACCATCATAACAGACCAATGCAAGAGCAAGTACTGTTTATCAATAAAGTAAGTTGAACTTGAATGGAAATGCATAATGCTTGTTGTATTGAAGGATAATTTGTGCTTGAAACGGGGGAGAAAGACAAATTCATTGACAAGAGGGAGGTAAAAGTGGCGTCTGCCTCGTAAACTACATGTTTTGGGGTTATAAATGATTTCTGACATGAAAAAAATGAAACATATAGCCGAGGCAAAAGTAAAAAATCGATATGATAAAGAAATTAAAATGATTTTTGCTGCTTAAGTGAAAATACTGTGCCTAAACGCAAGCAGTTAACAGCGCAACTGCAATAGAAAAGCTCAATTTTAGTCCAAACAAATATTTTGCTTCAAGTACCCGAAACTTTTGTTGTGGGTTTTGGTACACGAAATCCCTTTTGCCGGTAACAGTTTGTTAATTAAGGAAGCGACTTTTCAAGAAAAGATATTGATAAAAGTGGCAGGGCTCAACAGAGAGTCATCAAGGTGTGTATCACTGTCAACGACATACGATTAAAATTGCGTTATGGTCGCACCTCAGTCTGCCTTGTTTCGTTCATTCATTTGGCTACTTTGATTTCTAAAAACTCCAGGCATGAAACAGTATGAAATATCAATTCTTTTCAGGGGTTTTTTAATTGTATTGCCATGATATTTAATAAAGAAAGCCAATAAGATGATGCGCCAGCAGAAAATTGTGAGAAAAATAACTCGAATCTTGTCACCAGATAGGTGTTATTTGGGCTATATTTCCTACAATGGGGCTTGGCACAGCAATTGCTTTCAACCGAGAATAGAATAAGAAGGTAAGAATAAGTTAAGCTAAACAGTGTTAACTTTTAAGTGGCAAGGCATGCAGAAAGGAACGGGGAAAGTGAGGCCTTGTGGCCATGTAATGAAAGAAACAAGGACAAGAGCTGCAGGTGTTATCAATAAAAGCACACGGAATGAGAAACTTAAAGTGATCAGCACTCCATCAAAAACCTATGAATTAGTTATAATACTGAAGAAAACTACCCAATTAGCGATGTTCGTAGAACTGTTTAAAGTTTATTAAAGATCAATACATAAAAATTTCAACTCCATGTCTTTTAAACAGATCTATTCATAATGTGTAGAATGTGCTCTTTACATGTTAAGCTTAAAGTACATTGTGAGTTGTATTAATTTTAATGATTGCACACTGTGTTTTTATACTGAACTAGATTCATATAAATACATTTGCAATAAGAAATGTTTAATTCCAGACAGAAAATGTACACATAACATCTACTAAAAATACAAAATATCATGTTGAAAAGCAGCACACACAGATCTAGAAAGAACAATGTTGAGGATAAATTACTTGTCCTACTCTTTACTTTTCTTGACTTTTAAAAGGAACATAATTAAAAAATTATTTACCTTCAAAAGCCATCAAAATAACCAGTAACAGTTCCTTTCTGTTTAATTTACACTGTAAAATTTACCTGTGCTTGAAGTAATGAAACATTTGGTTTTATTTTATTTTTAAAAAAGACATAACCTATCTAGAAGATCACTAAAATTGTAGAATCAAAGCTGCTCTTTCTTTTCTTACCAAAAATACTAATAACTATATTTGTAACATGAACTTTCAGTATGAAAAAGAATGCATGCACATAATTTTGGTTCGTCTTTCTTGGGTATATTTATGAATTCACACAAAGACCAACAACTCCAAGCTGGCTTGATAGCTCAGTTGGTAAGAGCGCTGCACTGCTATCATTGGGCTTACATGTTTATCCCAATCAAGCCTGTATTTTTTTCCGACTTTTTTTGCAATTGCTGAAGATGCACACACAGCTGCCATGGTCTTCCATTTAGTAAAACTCCTAATCTGCCAAAATGAAAACCTAGAGTATGTGGGACCAGTTAGGGACTCGTCAGTTTTCTAAAGGAGCAGGGGGGAGGGCAATGAAATGTTATGGACCCAAAATCAATTTTGTTTGACCCCTCAGAGGACTAGTTGTTTTGGATGACCATAAGATGAGGCAAGTTCCTTTATTTCCTGTTAACAAACTCAGGAGGACAACAACCATATTATTTGCAGACTCCTTTTTAGGCCGTCCCTGTTTTGAAGCCACTTTTGCATCCCCCTCCCCTCCCCCATCAAATTCCACTTGTCCTCTACCCTATAAAAAGTAAGCAGTCCCTTTATTGGTTGAAATTAAAGACATTTTTAAATAAAAAGTTGCAAAATCAGCTGTAACTTGAAAAGAAAAGAGTTCCTTAGGCAATATAAGGTCATTTTTTGATCAAGGTTCAAAAATCATAGCCATCAGACACCGGAACAAAAAATGAATGCAGCTTTCCATCGACAGGTTTATCATAATAGGAAGTTAGAAGTTAAAGTTAAGAGTTGCCAATTTTTAATTATCATTTCTAACTACTGGCAATGTATTTTGTGGAGTCAGCTACTTGAAAACGTACTGACAAGACAACAACTATGTGCAAATCCTTTGGTTCACAAAATAATGTTTTCTAAGAATAATCAACAGCCTTAACATAAGTTCATGACTTTTAATTCAAGGTTACTAGGCGCTGGTCTTCTTTAAAATCTCCTCCTGAGAGAAAAGGTTTCAAGACTGGTAAGACTGACAGAAAACTATGATAGGTGGTAACTGTGTACATAACCTGAGGCTTCCTGTTGCCATTAAAACTGAAAAGGGTAGCTCATTCAGAAGTCAAAGCATCTACTATCTGAAAAGGGTAGCTCTTTCAGAAGTCAAAGCATCTACTATCAATAGGAGCCCTTGTAGTGTTAAAACATAATTATGCACCATAATTGTCCAATCAGGATAAACAAGACCATCCTGGGATAAAGCTTTTATTATTAATCAATTCATAAGTGAGGTGCGATGTAATGGTCGAGTTGCTTTTTGATGTGTCATGTTGTGTGTGAGCATGTGTATTGAGATACTGATTTTTAGATGCTCGCAGACCATTTCATTTAGAACTAATACCAGGATTCTACTGCCCTGAATAAAGTTTTACAACATAACCACCTTTCTGTCAAAAAACTAAGGCAGTTTTAGATTATGCAAGGCAAAAAGTGATGGGAAGCACACTTTACTGGTGACAGACACAAATGAAATCATACAAAACTGAGTTAATTCCAACAAGGAATCCTTTGGTGTACATATGGCAAAAAGAGGCCAACTGGCTATTGAGACAAGACTCTTGCTTTACAAATTTTAATAACCAAAAAGTCAATGTTTGTAAACATCAAATGTTCTCTTGACGCACTTAAAATTCTTCAAGCAAAATTATTTTGCATTTCCACCTTCACATATGGCCTTTTGGGTCTTTACAAAAAAACTTTAATAGTCCATCGGATGACTAAAGAATGAAAAAACTACTAAATTAAGATCAAACGGAAAACCAAGCAGGGTCCTTGTTGCAATTTAAATTTTATTAGCTGAAAGCATGAACTGAAATGATACTGTACTTATTTTAATGTTATTTTAGCTGAGATAATTCCCGTTTACCTGCATTGTTAATCAACCAGTGATTAACTTCAGGTCCTCTTAAGTAGTTCATGGTTTTTTGCACCTCTTTGACTCTGAGATTACTTGACCATTGACTGAACGCCACAGCCTTTTCAAACAAGGAAAGTTCACTGATCGCTTGTTGTGTAGCAAAAGCTAACAAAAACTTGCAAGCGAACACTAACTTTTAAAATTGTGAGTAGGATATCTTACCTGCTTCAATAAAAATGGCAGCTCTAAGACTTTCAATCTCACTGTCCTCTAAGTCTTTGAATCCCTCCTGATTTTATTATGACATCTAATCTTGTCTCCCTCACTTCATGGAACCGTATATTTTCTTGTGGTGTGAAGGAAATATTTTCCTGCTCACAAATGCAAAAGCCTGTGCTAACCGCGCGTTTTCCGCTTTAAAATACCTTTAACCAATTTCAATACACCAAAGAGAAGTTACAAAAGCGCCTGTAATTGCTATATGTGCCAAAAAGGTTAAGCAATGAAAACTACATCTTTTACGTATTATTATTTCACTGGTGAGTACGTTTCAGCAATCTGGGTACTAGGAAAATAATTAACCAATCAGACAAAAGTCTCCTTTGTTATAAATTGGTTATCAGTGTAAAGATTGCTGTGTTCATTCAAGTTCTGTTTACAGCCTTCAAGTAGAGACCAATGTAGAGCAAATGATTTGGGCACAGCTACCCAAGTTGATGTTGAGTTGACTTACTTCCATGGTTATTATTCATAATACTCATTACTATTAGTCAGTCAAAAGACCATTTGTGATATGTTACCAGCTTCTCAAACATTCCTCAACTATCTCAAATATACACTTGTCATTTATCTTCTTTCTCTTGTGATTTCTAATTTCTTACCTGCTGATATGCAAATTCCACCAGTAGGAAAGATCTGGACACATTCCACAGGGGAGCCATGGTCCATTGATAAAATGCTGCCCTGACTACGCAGGTCCCAAACCTTGAGCCAGTGGTCATATGAACCTGAAGCGCAAGTGAGTAAAAGATTGTTTTTGACCACGAGAAAATAAAATTCATATCTTCAAGCCACCGTGTAATATCTTCTATTTATTATACCACCATACAGCCCCGCTGACGCATTTCTATACAAAAAAGCATTGGCAATCTGATGTGTGTAGGGCTGGATGGGTTGATGCAAGCCAGTCCTGAAAAAGCAGCCTGCCCCCGCACACATCACCCATTCATCTAGGCCGTGTGTGCGTGCTTAATTTTTCATTGAGCATTCAAAAGCATCTTCTAAAACTATCCAATAAAATTTATTACAACGAAGGTGGTATGATAAAGTGCTTGTTGACTAAGTTATTTTCCAGTCCGGTGCTCCCACTCAGTCAATAAGCACATACTTTTGACTGAGTGGGAGAAATGGATGGGAAATACTTGGCTTAAGGTCATGCGCCACGAATGCGAGCCAAATGTTTTCCTGTCTGCCCCAGCCTAACTCACTCAATAAGCATTTTATCATAATTAAAGCCAAATTAAACCCGTTTATTGTCAATTCAGGTAGCTATAGTATGATCAAGACAACTGGTGATAGACTTCCAAAGTAAGATTTGCCTTCACTTTGTTCACTAGCCAGTGGCTATCATGATTGTTTAGTTTGAAGTCAAAATTTAGATGTTATGCAGAGACAAAGTTGTTTCAAATAGAATTGAGCAGGTCCATGTGTGTTTCTAGCAAGGTTGTACAGCTTTTTCAGGTGCCACCTGCACTAATGTGCTTTGTCATGCAGGGATTTTGTAAACAGTTTTGTGAGGAAATGAGGTGTAATGCAAAACAGATCACATAACTTCTGGTAGGGAAAATTGAAAAAACAAGGATTTATTTAATGGCATGTGTAATGAATACCTGTTATAAAGATGTCTTTGCTAGTCTGGCTAGTAACACCACACCGTACATAATCCTGTGCAAGAAAAATGACATTAACTTAGAAAACAAGATTTCAGGTGCTGACTGGTAACTTGACTTCTCAGCTGATAGTGACACTAGGCTGCCATCCTCCTGAGAATGCCTGCATAAACTGCATTATCCTGGGGCAACAGGAAATGCAAGCTGATTTAAATTCTTTGCATAGGGAGTAGTTTTCACGCAAGAATGCAAAATTGTTAGTCGAGAAGGAGATCATTAATAAGTTAAAACTAATAGTGTATAAATCTGCATTATTACAACATGGCCCCGGAGGTTCTTCTTTCTTTTTAGATGATACAGTGGATCATAAAGCCAAGAACATGGCAATATGAATATTCCTGTACATCACAGGCCAATTTTGTTCAGGAAGAAAGAAAACAGAAAAACCTCTGGGACCAGTGTAACCGCATCATTCCTACAAATGTATCGTTGACAAGGAGTCTACCTTTCCTCCATAATGAAATGATAAATTTTTTTACGTAAAAAAACTTTGTTTGATAATTTTTGTTTTTTTTGTTTTTTTTTTTTGGGGGGGGGGGGGGTGGGAGGAGGGGGTGCTGTACCTGATGCTCATTAAACACAGCAATATGCTGTCCTGTTGCTATATCCCAGCATCTTATAGACTTGTCATCTGATCCAGACACTGCATGCAAGTCATCCAGCAGAAACTTGGTCACCTGAACAGAGCTACGATTCACATGGAGACAAGAAATTAGAAAGTGATTTACGAGTGTGATATTTGACATTAAAACCACCAAAATACTGTTCAGTAAGTTGTTGGACACCACTTATTAAAACAATAACAGTGCAGATACTTTAACATCAATAAATTACTACTAACCCAGCGTGTTCTTTAAATTCTCTCAGAACAGATCTTGTATTGACATCAAACAGCTGGAAGTATAACAGCATAATCAAGTTTTTATAGTAGGGAAGAGTCTCTTACTAGCCAAACAGCATGTAAATACACACTATTTGGTGTTTTGGTAGATAATAAGCACGGATATTGTGGATATGAGTTATGTAGTATTTTTCCAAGCCCCACAGGGGTGAGGAAAAATGGGAGCAATGAGTGAAATGTCCGCATGTATTATCGACCAAAACACCGAATAAGAGGTTTATTATTCCACTGCATTGTGTTTTTGCTTCACCTTCCTTTAGCAAAACATCAGTCAAACCAGGATTGTACAGTGTAATAAGCTAGCATATTTTGCACATGCCCTTGCCTTTATATGGTAACACAACACAACAGTGGAATAATGCGGGTATCAGCGGCCATCCCGGGGGGGGGGGCGACCCCTGGGCACCCTGGGGCATTTGCAAAGACTGCCCTAACAAATGCTTGTTCAAGCCTCTGGGTTAGGGCCAAAATCTTGTATCAAATATCCCCACCTCCAGGACTAGACGGGGTTATGCTGTGTTCCAACTACAAGCAGAGAAGGTCTCCAAAAGTATTAATATTTTCCTCTGAGCATCCTCTGAGAAGAAAACACAGTACTCGGGAAGTCAGTAACAACTTCACAATACAGTTTAACTAGCAGTTTATTTCAACATTACAATGTGAACACGGGTTTTTCTTCTGGAGTACGGCATTACGGGATTTCCGCCACTACAAACGTGTCGACGACGTGCACAAAATTTGAATCCTTTCTTGATTAATCCCATTGAGATATTTTATTCAGTGGAGGATGGCTCGATTGTACTTGCAAATTTGTACGATAAAATAAATGCACTCACCTAAGAAAGTGAAGACTTCGAAAGGTGCATTACTGCTGAACCTCGTGACAGCAGACGATGTGCAAACTCTGTGCGCAGATCGCGGGGGAGTTTTGCCAAGCCACGGGATATTAAAATTACCGCTGAACTTCGTGACAGCAGACCATTAGCAAATGCTGTAGGTAGATCCCCGGGGGAGGTTTGCCAAACAACGCAAAAGCGCACTAATGCCCCTGTCTCCGGGGAATATTATTGCTACAAATCCCCTACCAAGCCCGTGGGTTCCCCTGGGGTTGCCCGGGGGTCTACCCCCGGGCTGGCCGCTGATACCTGCATAATAATGCTATAAACACAACAATAACAAAATAAATGCCAAATACAATAACTATTTAATTTGATTATTGTATTTGAAACACTAGTAATTAAACACTTTTTTCCTACTTGCACTGTGCCATTCTCTCCTCCTGCAATCAACAGTTTCCCATCGTGTCGAAAACTACCGGAATAAACTTTGTCTTTGAACCTCGTAAATGACTTGTTTACTTGGTGTGTACTTGAACTGTAAATCTGAATCTGGGAAAGAAACATAGGAATTAAAAATATGCCTTGTATAAGACATTCCCACACAATAATCAAGAAAAGACAAGACTCCAATTGATCAACTTCAGCACAGACTGTATATAGCATATTCGTAAGCATGACTGCAGGATCCTTTGACCTGGTTTAGGATCCTACAAGATCCTATTAAGCTCCTGCGAAGAATTTCTACCACGGTATATAACATTTAAAGTGCACCTAACCCCAAAATTTTTTTCCCTGTCAAATAATTTCTGTTATTATTTGGAGCATTTCGTCACAAAAAGTTTTTGATTTAGTTTAATCCGTGATTTTCTGTGCGCATTTGAAGTACGGAAAATCGGGCGAAAATAGACACCATTTTGGTTCAGGGTCAAGCAGTGAGGGCATGGGACTAGTCACCTTGTGACGTCAAATCAAGAACCCGCAGTCTCATGCTATCTCTATCGGAGCTATATTTCTCTTGAGCTCTCAAAGACGTACAGAAAACGGTCGACCGTTCCTATTGCTCCGAGACGTAGTAACCAAAGAAACGAAACACAAGACGTATCACCACATAATACAGCATTTTTTGACGAGCGACCAGAGGCGGAGACGAAATGAGTGGATTTTGTAAAGCAATAGCGAGCAAAGCGGCAGCCTTCCAGGCACTCAACAGACTCGATACTAAGCTCGATGCATTTTAAGCAAAGATTTGTTGTCGCAGAAGAAGGTATCCGACCAAACGATAGCTTTTTGTGTATTTCCAATGATTCAACGGCCGATTAACCACAGAATACCCTGCCACATGAACTATTTTTTGTGGAGCGCTCTACGCGATACACAGTACGCAGAGAATTATTACCTACGCGAATTATTCAAGTTGGCTACACGGTAAGCGCTAAATAATTACATGTAAACGGTGCCCAAAACAGCCTAGGGTTTAAAATTAAAGACCGTATTTATAGAAAGTCCTCCCTCAGCGGAACCGAACGCGCTTTCTCCACAATAACAAACCATTGCCATTCTTCCTTATTCTAGTCTATGAACGTGCTTCGCTATAAGAATTTTACCTTGAGTCATTTTAAATCACTCGAGCATAACTAAACATTACTGTGTAGAGATCCCTCGTTCATATCCTCCGTTGAAGTAGACTGCAGTCTCTTTCTTCTTTTATTACCAATTTTGATTTACATAATTTGTACATTTCCGCTCGCGCTTAGGATCTGAGGAAACTGCTCGCACGTTCAAGCGAGAAAAACGATTGGTAAGATAATCTCAGTTGAACCGATACTAACAAACTCTCGTGCTTATAATTCACGTTAATGTCATTTGGTCATTTAGAAAATAATTGCCTTCCTGATTCACTACTGTTATAAATTGTTGTTATTGTTAATGCTGGTTACAGAAATGGACAAGACGTAAATAATATCGCAGTTTCCACATTTACTTCTATGTAAAATAAATAAATGGAGAAAGGAATGCTTTATTAAATCTCCATTTCTATAAGAGATTCCCTCAGCTTGAATATAAATCTTAAATGCGAGAGGCGGAGAGAGCAGGAAAACCAAGACCAAACGTGAAGACCGATCATGCGAAATAAAATGTAAACACTCAGGGGTGAAGCTCATCATTCCGGCTTCTTTGTGGCCCTCCAAGGCCAATCGTTGCTTTATTTGCTGTTCCAGTTCTTAGTTTTTCTTTATGTCCTTTTAGCATTGAGCGATTCTTCATTGGTTAGCGGGTTATTAGCAAATAAGGCCAGGACGGCACTTTCTTGATCATTTGTCGGTGAACTGTCGACTTCGTGTTCCGCATCTATCTCGTACTCAGAGCTAAAATTCATCTACAAATCAGCAGAATCCACCTAGCTCGTCTCAGTATCTACTTTGGATTACAACATTGGAATTTTAGTCATACTATGACTTTGTTAGACTTAGCTAGAAGGTCAGAAGGCTTCGATCAACAAATAAAGTCAGAAAAACACAGCTAAAAACTAAGCGGCGTGGAATTCTTGGTTCTTGATCTGACGTCACACCTACGGCTCGCCCCAGGTTCCTCTTACTCGGACTTGAACCAAATTTTTGTTGAATTTAACAGGGCACAGAAAATCGAGAATTTAACCAAATCAAAAAATTTTTGCGAAGAAATGTTCCAGATGATAACAGAATTTATTTAGCCGAAAAAAAAATTTAGGGGTTAGGTGCACTTTAAGCTTGCCGTACTAGTATTAAAAGACCCACACTCAATCATTGAATTACTGTCAACCATCTGTAATACTGTAATACAAACCGATCCCAAGGTATCATTTTTAGAAACTCAGCGGAGATATAAACTTACTCGAGAAGAGCTAGTAGCAACGAAATCATGAGGCTTCGTTCGACAGAAGTCCACGTGGGTCACTGCACCGTATTCTTTGACAATAATCGGAAACTAAAAACAGAGAGAAAAAGCAGTGTCATACTTGAATATTCTAAGAAAAAAGAAGAAATGTTTTTCTTACGCTAAGTTTTTTCCAGTATCTCGTGTCCGCTGTTTCGCGCTTGGCAATTTTCGGAAACTTGCGGATTTCCAAGCGGTGAAATTCGACCGCCATTTTGAATAAAGAGGAGAACAACGATCAGCGGCTGTTGTGGTTTTCAGTACTCACGTGATGTAAGAGAAATGATGTCCGTATCTGTATTATTCCTGATATGCCGCTGTACAAAAACACCGCATGTGGGTGATTTCGGCCGCGACGACTTGGGACCCACTGCCTCTTCGTTCTTTCTTTTCAACCTTCCGTCGTACAGAAGGCAGAAATGGTCAGTGTTGTCAGTAACTATCCTTTTCCATCTTCTTCTCATTTCGCTTATTCCGAATAATTTATAGTAAACTGTGTGGCCCATATGCTAAACGATTACAGGGTCGTAGTATTTTTATCAAAGATC
Organism: Siderastrea siderea; assembly: GCA_964030785.1. Taxonomy (NCBI): domain Eukaryota; kingdom Metazoa; phylum Cnidaria; class Anthozoa; order Scleractinia; family Rhizangiidae; genus Siderastrea; species Siderastrea siderea. The sequence continues at coordinate 43,440,124 of OZ034966.1, read as the reverse complement.
TAGTCAATAACGAACGTGATGTCTTTGATTCTCGTAGTCTGAGCAAGAGCAACCTAAGAAGAAGAGAACTTTTCGTAAGTTCACCTATCGTGGTGTAGACCTCGATCAGCTGCTTGATTTATCTCACGATCAGCTTATGGAACTGGTTCACGCCCGTGCCAGGCGAAGGTTTTCTCGGGGACTTAAAAGGAAACCGGTCAATCTTATGCGACGGCTGCGAAAAGCCAAGAAAGAGGCTGCCCCGATGGAAAAACCTGATGTTGTGAAGACACATCTGAGGAACATGATCATTCTTCCAGAGATGATCGGCAGCATGGTTGGTGTATACAATGGCAAAACTTTCAACCAAGTGGAAATTAAGGTAGGAAAAAGTGCGACAAAATGCTTGATAGTAAATAACCTTGTTTATAATAGGATAGTCGGAAATGTGGACCCTTACCTAAGGTAGAAGACACAGAATTTGCAAAACAATAAATGCAAAAACTCAAAACAATAAACAGGGGAAAACAATGCCCTACCGTACAGCCGAGAATGAGTCATTTCCTCTCTCTGGATAGAGGCAAACACAGGGACCGCGAGGCCTATTTTAAAGTGGGGGGGCTAACTCGATCGGGGTATGGTGGGGGGGGGGGGTGACATCCTCACGCGAAAAGGTTCCCTTTTTAGTGACTAACAAGGCATCTAGGGCAGCCAAGTGTGTTAAAAGTTGTCAGTTTATAACCATCACATAGAACATGTGTAATTAACAAATTGACGTCAGTTTTTTATGCGTCTGTCCTCTTATTGATGATAAATTTCGTCATAACATTGTCAAAGTGTTGTAGATTCACAAGCCGCAGGCGAGTGGATCTACAACATAAGAGGACAGACGCATAAAAAACTGACATCAATTTGTTTTTTACAATAACAAAAAGCCCAAACTGATTTTCAAACGAAGGAAAGGAATGCTATCTAGAATCAATGGAAGATGCGATTGCCGCAGAATCTGAATTTCATCGCTGTAATTCGGAGAATCACAGGCTCGTAAATTAAAACTTTAGTAAGAATAGGTCAGAAATACAAGGACAAATTCGAATTGCTCAACTAACCTTTAATCCAGTGAAAACTGTTCACAAAATAATCCGTTAAAACATGGTTCAGCTTAATTTCATCGACAGCACAAATTCCCGCTAACCGCCGATTTTCAGGTCTGACTCCACAGTAAACATCCTCATCTTTTCGCTCTAAGGGATGGTTTCTTCAGTTTTAACCCATAAATTTTAGATGATTTCCTCATTGACGACTACTAGATTTGTGGTACAATTCTCGCCTCTCAAGAACGCAGCACTAAAAAGTTTGACAAAACTTTTGCTGATCGCGTCAGCTTTACGTGTTTCATCTGTCTGTACTCTTATTGACGATAAAAATTAGCCAATGAGCACGCGAGAATTCGTTCAGTTATTGTAAAATATAAATTGGAACATGGAAACACATGGACCATGCCCAATATAAATTGATTGAAGTTTGTTATATAGCTGGAATTTTTCCTCTAATAGCGCACGCTCTCATTGGTCAGTTCAGGATCACATGACATCTAACAATGAAACTGTTTCCCGCCAAAAGTCTCTGAGCGGGCAACATTGCAAAGTCTATTACGTCAGAGGGTAACAATGCAATGTTACCTGCGAATGTTGACCGAAGACCGCCGTTGCACGTGAACAGAACGTGATTGAAGGTGGTGTGATCATAGTGTTTGACCAGCGCGTTTTTCAAAGTAAATCAATAAATTTTTTATTGTTTTCACATTACGTCTTCTAATCTCTTCGTTGTGCTATATAACAAATCACTTAATGACTGGTCCCTCGGGAAACCAGTTAATTCTGTTTCCCTCGAATCTCAATGTTTCCCTCGGCTCTGCCTCAGGAAACATTGAGATTCTCGGGAAACAAAATTAACTGTTTCCCTCGGGACCAGCCATTAAGTGTTGAACATAGACCCGTTAGTATGGGTCTATATGTATGTATGTTGATACTTAGTGCACGTTTTGGTGGTCTAATCCGGAAGTGTTTTTCTCAGTATGGACACTATTTCTCAGTATGGACACTATTCCCTTCCCTCAGTAATGTAGCCACGATAACAAAATGACGGAATGAGGTCAGAATGTTTTGGTTTATCAGAATAGGAAAAATCACATTCTTTTAGGGATTCAGTATTCTGGATTCTGTTATTCCTAAACTGGAACAGGAATAGCCAGGATAGTTCCAAAGTAATGCGCCTGAGCCTGTTCTTTCATCTCTGCACACATTTAAGTCGTGTCCAGCAAAGTGCAAACCTTGACGTATTCGCATTTAAGATCTCAATTTCAAAAACATTTTTCTTAAAACTTTTACAAGCGAACCTGTTGTCATATTACAGAATAAGGCCAACTAAGAAAGCTGAGCTGAGTATCATGAACTATATATTTCACCAAAGTCAGTGTGTCAGTATGTCCCAACTGCTGCATGAATGCCTTATTTCTAGCCGTTAGGAGCGAAAGATCTTTCGGCAAAACGTTTGGCAGCTATCTTAGCTGCAAAGTTTACATGCATATAGAGAAGCTTGAAGAAGTAAAGTTGATTTTCAGCAAATATCAAAGCATGCTGTTGCCGTCAATCCTATCTGGAGACAGACTGCAGTTCGTAATGCCTGGCCAGAAAAAACGAGAAGGTCGACAAATGTTTGCACTCTTAAAGAGCAGAAGGGAGTCAATGAGAGCTCACGAGAGTTAGAGGCCAACCGATAGCGAGAATGTCAACTTCCGTCAATTGCAATTAAAAGACTGAGCAGATTCGAGATACAAAGAATGAAAATGATGAGAACTGCAGAAATACAAATGAAACTACCACTGGGATGTCACATCTTCATTCTTTCTTCAAGATGCAGGTCCTTAGAATGCACGTGAGTTTCAACTAAACAAGCCAAATGGGAGCAAGGCGATTTGAACCACTGTGGGCGGAGTGTTCCGTTTCTGTTTGGTCCATCTGAAAATTAGATCCAATTGGGAAAAACCAATTATTCGGTTAACCCTGAAACTGACTAATGAATTTTACTGACTAATGAATTTTCCAACTTATTTTTATGTTTATTTTTTTTGTCACCAAAAAGTGGGGGGGCTAAAGCCCCCTCAGCCCACCCTTCGTGCAGTCCCTGAAACAATGTAATTTTTCAACCATCAACACCATTTATACATTGCAAACATTTTGTCAAGCAAGTCCTTTTTTTCTAGTTATGGTATAAAAATTATCATTTGGGTATTTTTTGCAAAACAAAAAGAAACGAAAATATCTTCCCATTGCCCTCAACATTGGAAGAGGGCATTTGAATGGACATAAAAATTCTTGAAAAATCAAAAACAAACTCTGATCGCTCTGAAAAGTCATCCGTCCTACATTTCTACACCAACTTGTTTCCCATAATCCCATAAGACAAGTCTGCCTCATTTAGTTTCCATTGACGTATTGTATTTACAATTTTTGGATGAGGTTTTTGTGATATCCAGAATAATCAAGGTTGAGTTAAGTGTCATCAGCCGAAGCCAACAGGCTGAGGCTGATGACACTTACCTGATAACACTTATTGGTTTGTCTGACGATACAAAGTCTTGTTAACTAGCTGCATGTCTTGTAAGTTTAGTTTAAATTGTGCATAAATCCATGCACTTTCACTTATTGTTAAAAAAGATGGTTGTAATTTTGGTGGAAGAGGGTTCTAGTGCATTTCCTTACCAAGCATACAACAAAAAAACCTAAAGGAAAGGTGTACAATAATCAATACGACCACTAAAGATGTTTCTTCTCTGGTATTTTTCTCCTGTGCGGACAGTCTAACATTATCAAATCCATTGCAATTTGCCAGAAGTAATTATGACTGGAACTTTCTTCTTGTTTCCATTTCTTAACACAGAGTGCACCTTTGTAATTAGGCTGATGTGTTCAGCCTGTCAACAGGCAGTTGACAGGCACATTTGGTTAGTTGGTTTACTGACCAGACCAAGAAGCCATGAAGGTGCACTTCAGACATTCTCCTTTACAAAATAGGGTGGTGAATAATTCTGAGACCATTGTAATTTGCACAAATTGAAAGTGGAAGTTGGCATTTTGAACCTTGGTTTCCCTGAGGATTTGAATTGGATTGTATTGTTAGGTTCAGTATTCAGTAACTCCTGTTTCAGATCTTCAAAGTTAGTTCATACTGAGTTTTTTAGTTTTATTCTTCACTAGATAACTCAAGTAAAGCAAAGAAAAGTTTTCCAAATGTTGAAACATTTTACAGCAATTATTTCCTCTGCGATTTCAATATTCAGTTCAAGCCAACCAAGGCTTCCCATGTTCATTTTATTGGAGATGGCTAAGTAAAAGTAATATCTGGTTTGGTATCAGTTAGTTCATAGGTTTATTACTATTTATAACTACTGGAGTCCTTGCCTAATCTCTAAAGGCACATTGAATAATGAAGGCAAGATGGTTAAGTGTCTTTTTTTCTGTTTGCAGCCAGAAATGGTTGGTCATTACCTTGGAGAGTTCTCCATCACCTACAAACCTGTGAAGCATGGCAGACCTGGTATTGGTGCCACACATTCATCTCGCTTCATTCCTCTGAAATAGAGTTTCTCCACCAAATGCAAACCTATGAAACTTAGCAGTCCTGGTACTGGTGCTACACAGTCATCTCAGTTCATTCTTCTGAAGTTGAAAACCTGTTACCAATAAAACATGTTTAAAGCTGTAACACATTTGTGGTCTTTCTCCCCCCCCCCCCCCCCCCCCCCATCCCACAGTTGCATCTAAGTGTGGCCATCTCAAGGTGGTGTTACACGGGACGATTCACAACAATGATTTTTAGTGCAACTCAGTGTCAATTTTTAATGTATGTTACACAGGGACGATTTTTAGTGTAATGTGCATGCAAAGTCCATTGGAAACAGACATATTAGGACAATTTTTAGCGCAACAGAGTTCGTGAATAGGGATCTGGCAAGGTGTTGGCAGAACATTAGGGAGCTTAAGCAACCATGACAGCGAAGGGACGGAAAACGTCACTTTAAAGATGACTTCACAATCTTTAAAACTTCTTGCGATTATTCTGACTCATTTAATTTGTCTAATGAAGCCGAACTATCCAGGAGCTGAATTTGTAAGGACGGCATTACAGTTCAGGAAGAAAAATGCAAATTCAACATCTTGTGTTCACGTTTTACATAACACTTTGAATTTGGTCATGTCATGTTGTATTTGTGCACAGAACGGCAACGAAATGTACCAACATACGTGCAGAGTCATTGTTCTGCAAATCAGAGCTCTTGTTTTGTGATGTTCTCGCCCGTCCCCATCGTGTTTGTTTAAGCTCCCTATTGACAGGTATGTTGCACGAAACAAGTTGAGTGAAATTTGTGATTTGGCATTGCAAGTGTTTGAAGCTGGTTCAAAAACTTGCAATTCAAAAATTGCACAAAAAATCTGCATGCCCATGTAACATGGCATCAACTTAAGTGTATTGCTGAGACCTCAGCACATGGCACTATGCCAAGGAGTTGTCTTCAGCTTTTTAAAGGTGATAAAGTAGTTCAGACTTCCAGTCCTCACTAATGCAGTGCATAGAAGTTAAAGGGACGTATAAAGCATGAAGGCATTTAATGACGGGTATGGGTGGTGTTGTACAAGGCAAGGTTTTCAGCAGTATTGACGATTTCATTTGCATGTTGAAACAGCACCCACGGAGAATGAAACCTACTAATAATTGAAGGGGTACCAAATGGTCTTCCAAAAATTATGGGTCTTGCAGCATTAAAGTGGAATTTCATGCGCCTCACAGTCTCAAATTTTGAGGGCTTCTTCCTGTCTCAGAGTCTCAATTTTTTTGCAAGGCGGTTTGAGAGTCTCTGGCCTTGGTTTTGCTAAAATCGAAAAGGCTCAGGCTCACAGAAGAAATGCTAGTCTCGCCTCCTCCCAGTCTCAAATTTACTATTTGCCACCCCTAAATATCGAAGACAATGATCAGGGTTTTTGTACTGCGTCTTATCACAGAATATACTCCTGGAATTTTGCTCTATACGTTAGATGAAAGGCAGAATGTTTGCAACCTACAATAATGCTGTAATAATTTTTATAACAATCCATTTCCTGAATGATTTAGTTTTGGAGTCCTAAGAAGCCTTTGGAATTCCAAAACTCTTACAGTGCTACATGCTGTACTGTTGGCACTTGTTCAAAGTTCAGATTTTCACATCTTTATGATGGGTTCCATTTCACCTGGCCACTGAAATCCGAGAACTATGAAACTAAACAACGATCTGCCTCTTGCACTTCTTGTATTTTAATTGGCTAGATGATAAGGAAGCCTAGGAAACGTCAAAAACGGTGCATGTGGCAACAGTACAGTTTGCAGTACTGTGGAAGTACAGTGAAACCCTGATTTTGCAAAGAATTGCCTTGAATAACAGCTAGCCTGCAGTGGTTAAATACTACTTTTTGCCTTTCACTGCAAAAAGTAAACTTAGCCAATCAAAAACTTTATGGAAGTGCATATTCAGTGCAATAATATCTCAAATCCTTGTCTTTGCATTTATGAATAAGCATTATTTTAAATTGAATGTGATGTCACACCCTTGTGCATTTCTATCGTCCCATACGTTTCCATACGTTTCTGTACTTTTCTAGGGTACTGTTAGTTTGCCAAATAATTTTAATTTTTTCTTATGACACTCTTACGCAACTCATGATTAAACTCTTAAACAACAAAACAACCCCCCCTCCCTCATAAAATAATCGAGACCATGAAATTTACACTTAACTTTGACCTAATACTATTCCATATTATTATTGTCAGGGAAGTTGAGGATTGAGCAGCAACTGAAACAGTCTAGGTGAAGAAAAACAAATGGTTCAGTGCATGAGTTCTGTACAGGGACACATCAGTAGCAACAAATTTTGAGCCCTCTGTACAGTTAAAGAGTGATATGCACATGATATTATATCCACCCTTGTCAGAAAAACACAAACCCTGATAATGCATTTCTCCTGCTTGTGAATTAGTACCCCACCACTTGGCCTCCGATGTGTTCAAGGCAACAAACAAGCACTAATGCATCAGTCAATTTCAGCTAAGCCCAGGGGAGAAGCATTTAGTAGCTATTTAAAATAAGTCTCCTGTGGGACGTAACCAGTAATTTTTTTACAGCTTTGTAATTTTGTCGTTAGAAGTATTACTTTGTTTCAGTGATGAGGAAATCAGTGACAAGAAAATTAATATATTATTGTGGCCAAAAGAGTGCCTTCAAGAGGCACGTCCACAGGATCAACAGTCTCTATAAAAACAATACTGAAAAGTAGCATTTCCTTGTGCCTAAATTAATTTTAGTAGGTGGAGAAGCCCAGACATAAAGGGTTTTACTAACTCTTCCATCTATCCCCACTGTCCAACATTTACCAACTTATTTTGAAGAAATGCCAGTGAGCGAGGGGGGGGGGGACATTGCTACATAAGAAATGACTGATGCACATGTATGAATACATAATCATACATAATATTCTATAATGTGTTTTGCACAAAGGCAAAGAAAGCACAGACATCTCTTTTAACTGAACATCTTCCTCTTTTCATGGTTTGTTTAAAATATTCTAGTGTACATTTGGTTCATGGAAGAAGTTTCAAACAACATAGTCCTGATAAAATTGAAGTTAACAAGAACAAAATAACGCTAAAAACTACCAACATCTAACAAAATGGCAAAGAAGTAAAAAATATATCTCCAAAGCCTGCCTCATACCCAGGCATTTCCTTTTTTCGCAGGACTCAAAAGAGGTGCAAAGAGTTATGGGAAGGACGAAGAATGTGTGATTTTCGTTTTATGCCTTGCGATCACTGTGAAGCATTCCCATGGCCCTTTGCTCTTGTAAAAAAAACAACACCTGGGTAAGAGGCAGTCTTCAAAGCAGTGTTTGTAATCAACTAAAATTCTGATTCATCCATTTGAATGATACCGTAAGATAAGAAATAACTAGATCTAATAGATCAACTCTTCTTTTTATTATGAATAACTTTCTCAGCACCACTGCTTTTGCAGTGGTCTAGTTTCACTTTTCAAGTGAAAAAATAAACATTTTGTCTATGTCACATTATTGTCAAACTTGTATTAAATAAACAACATTTATTTTACAATGTATGATAATTCTTGTCAGGACGATGATCCATGTCTCTGCCTTCCTCCTGAAGACTAACAGACACAAAAAAAATTACATTCAAGCAATTACAAACAGATTTTCACTTGTTCAAAACATATGGAAGTTGGAAAGGAAAACAAACAATACATGGACATATAGGTGTATTTAAATGCAACATAGCAAGCCTGAACAAAATGTTGGCAGGCAACTAAGAAAATGGCTGCTTCTCTTAATCAAACTTTGGTTCATCACATCAAGTCGTGGTCATTTTCATGACATAATAATTATGTTACCATAGTGACAGTATTACTAGTTCTAACTCAAAAACAAGCTCAGTGACCCCCATTTTTTATTATCAAATTGTAACGAGCTTGTTAAAATACAACTTTTTGTTTAAAAACATTTGTCCAAAGGGGTCCAGAGCCACCTAAACTGTCTGAAAATTTAAGGTGGCTCTGAGCCCCTTCCAACAATTTTTTTAAAAACTTTACAAAACGTTGTATTTTAACAAGCTAATTACCATTCGATGATAAAAAATGGGGTCACTGAGCTTGTTTTTGAGTTATAAGTACTTGAAGCTCAAATTAAGGGTGTCTTTAACAGGTTATACTGTTACTATGGTAACCAGTTACATCACAAAAATGACCATAACTTATTCACCAATGACTGGGCATTTGTTTGATACAATAATTGTAGCATCAACTGATAAAGGTTGGTAGTATCAATCCATCAAAGTATAAGTGCTGAAAATTACTGGAAACTATTGCAAGCCTCCTTTATAACACCTAGCAAAATGGCAAAGACCAGTATCCTAGCAGATTTGGACCCCCAGTCCAAATCTGCTAATAGATATGGACCTCCAGGATCAAAATCCTGTTTTGGATTTGGACCTCCCGATGCAGATTTGGACCACTTGTAAAGATCAACGTTAAAAGAATCTCAGTTTTCAGTCTTTGAACCTGTCTTTGGTTGACACCTTATTCTAAACGTTGCTTACATATATAGCCTCCCTGGATGAGTTAAGACAAGGCAGAGTCAGATGGTTATTTTGGGCTTTCGACTTTTATCAGGTAATACCCCAAACTGAAGCAAATCTTTGAAGCAATCTTAAGGGTCAGTAATTAGTTCAAAAGAGAAATTGATTGCTCACACATAAAACAACAAGAACTCTAAATAATGTAGGGGTAGGCAACAAATAGTGGCAAGAACTCTATTTGATACATTAGTGAATAACACAACATCTATTTTCCTTTCCCATATTCTTGTCTACTAATGAAAGTTTACTTGAGATTCAATGCATAATGCAGCTACTGTGGAGCCAGGTTAATGCAGACACCAAAGGGGCATGCAACTCAGAATAAACATCACTGACACATGTTTCATCAATTTGATACAAAGACTAAAGCATGCAATCTATAAGCAACCGAACAAATTTTAATGTCTCTAACTCGTGTTCTCTTTCAGGTCAAACTGAAGAAGCCTCACGTTCAGTCAAATGGTCAAATGTCTCACACTAATTTGACAAATTCTTAATTGTTTCAAATGTGCATAGAACAACGTTACGGTAACGCATTTACAATGGCTTTGCTTGTTTAAATTAACTTTGCTTTTCAATGGCATTTTCAGTTTGAGGACTGCCGGAATAATAATATTGGATAAAACCTTAAAGGCACAAAACCAGCATCAGTATTAAAGCAAGGTTAACGTTGATGGGAGCGTGTCAATAGGGTCAGGGAAGTCCGTATTAATTAACCAGTGTTAGTATTAAGCAGGCTAATGTAAAAGCAAATATGAGCTTTCCATGTTAAGTGGGTGCCTGTATGATATGGAGGGGTTCCAATGTATTTCGTTCATTACCTTGGCCATCTCACTCTTCAGGGCAGAATTTTTGGATCTTTCTTGCTCCAGTTCAGTATGTAACTGCACAAACTAGATTGTAACAAATGTCAAATTTAATACAGTTGAAAGTGTTTAAAAATCAGTTTGCTTTAAATAAAGAACTAGCTGCATTATTAGAGGCAAATACATAAGAAAATTTGACATAATTAAACAGCTTTAAAGTATTCCCTCTTACCTGTTCTTTGACTTCATTCAACTCTTCGATTTGCATCAACAGCTCAGATTTTTCTTTCACTAAGAGAAGTTGATTGATAATTAGATGTCAACTCTAGATGATTAATCTCCAGGGGTGTCATTAAGGGCTGTGCACCATAACATGATGACTGTCACTTACTTTCAGCCTGACTGAGAATGAAGCACAATTGCTTGTTTCTTTTCTTCACTTGTGATAATTCTTTCTGAAAGGTATATTATGGATTACTAACTTTCAACTGGTTTTTCAGTTTTCTGAGTTGCATTTTGTAATGAGGCTCCTTTCATCAAATCAACGTCAAGAAAAGGTCTGACCTGTTTCAAGCTTTTTCTGTAAATAATATAATAGAGACCAGCCATTTTGACCAGCCCCCCCCCTCCCCCCCCCCAACTGCCACCTCCCCAACCAAAAACAAAACAAAACAAAACCTGGATTGGAATCCATCAGTTACAATGTATTATATTAAATACTGAACAATATACTGGTCCACTGGGTAGCTGCCCTGAAGCATTGTCAGTTATAAATGATTGCATGTACACATCTAACAACATGTACAATTGGCCAATCAATTACTGGATGTGAGTGACACCTATGATCAATAGTATAAACAGTGGGTGGGAATTGCTCATTTTACCTTCAGGTCTTCAATAATCTTAATGTGTTCAGCTTTGGTTTTTCTGAGTTCAATGAGTTCATGGCCTGTCTTGTCCAACTCATCTTTAATGTGAACCATTTCTGCTTGAATTTGGTCTTCATGAGTTGCAGGTAGCAGTTTCTTATAAACAAACATATAACATTACAAAATATGACACCAAAGTTCTTTTCCTTTGATGGCCACAATAGTTATCATGACTTACCAATTCAAGTCACTTCATCATTAAAGTAGGTATAACTTTTCTTTCAATGATAGTCTAAGCTTTGTGTTACAACCAGTGAAAGATCCTGAGCAGTCTAACCTGCTTTGGACAGTTTTTGAGACAATTCTTCCATTGTCTCTTATAATTGGGACAAAGGGAAAGAATAACTTGAACTTTATTGATCTGACTAGAGGCAAAATTTTTATCACTTGGTGTGATCATGTAAAAGAGGGCTTTATGGCCATCAACCTGTGTGTGAATGAAACAATAAGATAGATAGAAATGCAATAACCAAGATTGAGAATGTTGTAGTAAATATAAGTTTTTAAATATTATAATTTTGAATGATAGTAACTCACCTTCTCTGGCACTGTTTGTGTGACTTTCTCTGGAGTTTTTGCATCACTCTCAGATCTACTGTTGTTCTTCTTTCTGCCAGATAATTTGACAGCCTTTCCAGCTGTTGAAGGTTTTTCCTCCATCTCAAATATAAAAAATTAACATATTAAGTTACACATTATTTTAGAAACAACCAAGGTTTTACATACCACTAATGTTCAACTACGTTTAAATACATACCTGTACCACTTCACTGGATGCTGGAACTCCTAAATTATATAAAACAAATTAATAACCTAATAAGCCTCCATTTTTTTTTAAGGTTAAGGCATTCATTACTTAAGGCATAAGGTAGTTATAACAGGATTCATACCTTTTTGGGCTAATTTTAAAATGCCATGAACAACCAAAACTGTTTTTTATTTCCTCACATTGGCCAGTTGTTTTTGAACACTATCGACCAGATCTGTTTCCTGACTTAATAGCAGCATTTACACCTCTTCAAGATTATTTATTCAGTCACATGAAAGAACCATTTAGCAATTTATTTTCCATGCATTCCACTTAAATTCAATGATTTTCCATGCCAGAAGTTTCCAGGTTCTCCAGGACCCACACAAACCCCATGAAAATGTTAAGGACACAGCCAAACAGATTCAACATTTCCATTAAACACTGTTTAACATTGCTAATAAAAACTTGCCATTTTTGATATGTTTAGCCACCTTATTGAATGCCCCGGGGGGGGGGGGGTATCCCCCTATACAAGCTAGATAGGTATGTGCAGCACCAAAGGGTATGGTTTTCGAGCCATTTTAGTCTGAAATACATGTAGGGTATAGATTTTGGCCATTTTGGTCTGAAATAGGGTAAGGTTTGTCTGATCTGGTCATGAACTGGGTATGGTTTTTAGAAGAAGCTACTTTTTTACTGTTACCCTCTCTTAAGGTGGTACTGGAGGCTAGAGTGACGCTTTTCAAATCGATCGATTTCAAAGCAGCTTGAAGTTTATCACAAAATATGTTTGTTTACAAATTTTCAGTTCAAGGGAATTTGTATTTGGCGAGATATAAGCAACTGAAGTTTCGTCTCCAAGGCAAATTTTGCGGGAAAATTATCACAACAAACGGCTCAAATTGTAATTGCGGTTTACGAGAACATTCCCTACGGTATGCGAATTTGACAGTTTGCGATCTCAAGTTTCGATTGCAAAATTATCACAAGTCACATACTCTTTGCTTAGTGTGCCTTATTCATGCTAGTTTAAATGGAATATCACAAGTTACCTTTCTCTTATTAGACACCATAGTATTTCGCCGGTATCGGCAAACTGAAATGTCTCTTTTTGTACGAAGACGGAGCAATGTAAGTTTCGTTACGTGACATTGTCTGGAGTTATCGAACACAACTTCTTCTTACTGGTCGTCGAAATCGCAATCTCGTCCTTAGCAGAATACAACTAGTGTTCACAAATATCTATGGAAGCTTCATTTCATCATAAAAAGCCACGGTTCTTTTTCTATTTCGTAGAATAGCTCTAAAGTTTACAACGCGAGTCAAATAAATCTGTCAGCGCTGCACTCCACGACATCAGTTGCCAAGGAAAGGCGTCATTGTTTATGCTGGCGCTTCTGATTGGTTTCGCGGGAAAATCGACTCTCTTCATAAGGGCAGAAAGACCTTATATAGAGCAAAATTTTGGTATTTACCGCTGGAAATACGTATTGCTGGCTTGTAAAACATGGCGGTAAGGCGAAGATCACGCTAGAATTGATCGGAAAAGGAATTACGAGAAATTATGGCGTGTTTTGAACAATTTGGGCGCTTGTGGCATAAATATGCACTCATTGTGGTCAGAATATCTCCTGTACGATTTATTTATTTGCTACCAAACTTGGCAGGCTTCAAATACGTATAATTACGAAAGTTTTCACCGGAGTGCGTCATGAGGTGTTCGATGCTGTTTGCGTGACAAGGTAATGTATTCACTACAAATCAAAATTTCATTTTTTGTTCCTAAAATCGTTACTTTTTAACTCACTGTGACGCACTCCGGTGAAAAGTTTTGTTATAGTGTTTTATGTCTTTGATCAAATTCTTGCTACAAAAGTTTAAACCCCCTTTCAGTGATGTCTGATTTATGTTAAAATGGCAGTCTCAATAGCACCCTTAAATTCTTCAAATTCCACAAATTCCTTAAATTAAATGAAAAAACTGTTTTTGTTTTCAGAATCCTAATAAAATTTTGCATAAGCTGTAGTAATTACATAGTTATTGGACTAATATAAGTCACATTTTAGTCCCAGTGAAAATGTCCTAAAAATCACTAAATTAGGGTCCAGTACCACCTTAAGAAGTGTGTTTTGATTAATATCGAAAACTATAAGCTCTTCTCAGATGTCTACGCAAACTGAAGCAGTTTTTGAGCAGGTCTGAAATAAGGTATTGAATTTTGGGTCAGTTCTGAAATAGGGTAGGGAAAATCACATATTTTGGTCTGAAATAGGGTAAGGGTTTCAAGGAGTGGCCGTAAAACCCCACCCAAATTTTCAGTGAGTACCCCCCTGGGGTTGAAGGATGCTCTAGTTATTTAATTAATGATGAATAATGTTGAAGAATGTTAAATGGTGTTGAAAAAATTGATTACCATCAAACATTCATACAGCAATGTTGTATTCAACAATGTTGGATGATATTGAAACTGTTTGACCAAGGCCTAAGATATTGTACCTAGCATGGGTTAACTACTAGCCCAGTGGCAGCTGATTCAGATGTTTAGCACCAACAGGCAATCAAAGAAATGAATAATACTGCTTTCTACATCTAAGTTTCATTCCAAACAGACTTCAACCCATGTAACTCTATGATTGACAAAGGCACTGTTACACGACATAATTTTTTCTGAAACTTGCAACCCATGATGACGAGACAAGATGCAACTCACCTTACAAAGGCATTACACTGCAAGTTACAGAAAAAAAATGCCTTAATATGTAACAGCACCTTAAGTCAGCCTGGATTCAAGTCTCAACCACCATAATAAGGCCTGTAGTTTGCTTCCAGACCAAGTAGTAAAACACGAATCAAACAGAGGATGGTATGACTGCGATGAAAGTAACAAAACAATTCAAACATAATTTTTCATGTTTGACAACATTAGATCACTTGGACTTCATTTTCAAGAGCACAATCCTGATGACTTACATTCACATCACTACTGACAGTAATTGCAATGGAGTTTAACATAGCTGATATAACCCACATTAACCACCATAAGGAGAGATTATAATAAGGAATAGTGTCATGGGTGTCCGCAAGTAGAAGTTTATGGGATTTTTATCCCCTTTAGTGTTTAAAGGTTCATACTAGTTGTAATTATTTCATCTGATTGATATTATATGTGACATTATTATATGTGCTGCTGCTGCTACTGCTGCTGCTGCTGTTGCTGCTGCTGCTGCTATTGCTGCTGCTGCTGTTGCTGCTGCTGCTGCTGCTGCTGCTGCTCCTCCTCCTCCTCCTCCTCCTTCTTCTTCTGTACAGTATACAATTGAGCTTTACAAAATTTGTAAAGCTTAATAATTGTAATAATAATAATGATATTATTGTAATTTAGTAATAAATACATTGTAAAGCTTTTATTTGTTATTTACTTAAAGTACTGACCTTGCGAGTTGACGTTTTCATGACTTTCTTGTGATTGCAAAGTAAAATCATCTTGCTTCTCAAAAAACTCATCAAGGTCTGTACCAAACTGTTGTTTTTCAGTCTTTGTTGAATCACTGATTCCATTAGTGGGAGCAGTCATTCTAAACTCATCTAACGACATCACAACTGGCTTTTCTTTCTTCCTTTTCTCCTTGGTGTTTTCTTGGCTGATCTCAGGAGTAGATACATCATGCAATAATTCCTACAAAATGTACACCATCAGTCTTTTCACCACTGATAAGCTACATTGCTACCGATTTAATTTTTAACACTATATTTAACTGCTGTTTTTGCTTAGGTGTGCGCAAACCTTCCAAAATTTAATTTGAACTGACAGGGTTTGTCTAACTGAATTACCAGCCTTCGCATTATTGCAAACAGCCAAACAAAATGGACTATGTCACTTAGGAGATCATGAGTGGGCTAACAAAGTGTATGAGGCTTCTCCCATGTAATTACAGCTTGGAATAGTTAAAAGCAAGACATAAGAAAATTTTCTGCAATTGGTGTGAGGTGCAGGAATGCCACTAGAAAAATTGATTTTTTGAATTCTGATATTTCACCCTGAAAGATTTAAATTATCTTTTGCACTTTAAGTTGGTTATCAATGCAGACATGCTACCAACCAGCAGTCTGCTGAAATTTGTACTAAGGGTAATTTGCTTTTAATTAGTATTTCACAATAAAGTAGAACCTCCCTGTGCAACCACATCTTGTAAGCAACCACCTCCCATAAGCAGCCACTTTAATTTCCAAAATACTAAAATGTTTGCAGTCAAATCACTATAGTTGGAACCTCTTGTAAACCACCACCTCACATAAGCAACCTGTACTTTTACAAAAATACTAAATGTTTGCAGTCAAAACACCAAATGTGGAACCTTTCGAAATCGACCACCTCTCGTAAGCAATATGGATAGAAAAATTAAATGTTCTCAAAAAAATTGGAAGCAAAACAAGAAAGTACCCGGACTATCAGGTTTTGAGTCAGCTACTTGTCAACAGTTTTATATAGTGTACTTTCTGCATTCACACTTTGTTGGAATTAGCACTGTGGTTGAAGAGAATGGCACATGTTGTTGAAGATATCTAAGATTACTGCCTTTTAAGAGGCTCTCGACATCTTAAACTAACAGAACTGGAAATGACAACGTCTTGCCTGACAATGCTGAGCCACCAAAGAAAAAACTTTTGAAGTTGGGACTGAAAGAAAGAGCAGAGCCACAGCCTATTTGAAACTGGTTCTTCATTGGAAGAAAGATTTCTCTGTTGATCTTTGTAACAGGCTAACTCAATGTAGAATCAAGGTGTGGAGGAAATGTGATGTGAATCTTGTCAACAATTTTTCAACAACTGACCTTCTGCAGGTGACCCAATTTTATCCTGTATGTGATAATTATTATTCTTAATTTATTAGACTAAGTATGACATCAAGATAATTTGGCAATCTTTACTGTTTCAACCAGTAATTTTACTTGTGTTAATAATCAATAACTTGAAAGCCAATGCACTTCTGATATCAACTCAGGTACAAGTTCTGGGTATATTTAAACAAACCCAAATTGTTGTACTTCTTTTCATTTGCGTGATAAAACAGCATATAAAGATAGCTGGTTGTTAGTACGTAGAAAGATATTGCTAGCAAACCTCTGTTAGCAGACAAAAAAAATTAAGTTTGACCCCTAAAGACTACAAATATCTTATACCTCTGTTGCTAGACAATACTTTGAGCTTCCTGGGATGTCATAGTGATTACCATGGCAATGCTAGAGCTCCACAAAGACAAGCTGTAAATTTCAGTTTTTGTGAACTGTTTGAAAGACAATTAAAGTCATTGACCTACATTTTTTGTTGCTTTTTGGGAAAGCTCCCCAAATTCTTAAAACTTTCAAGGAAAAGTTATCTATGCATTTTCTGAATCTCAGAAAATTCCACTGAATAACTTTCCCACAAGGAAGTGACACACCGAATATTGTGTGCACACAAAAAATCAAGATGGGTCAATGCACAAAATTCTGAGATGAAAACCAAATGTTTCTTGCACTTTTTTTCTGGTTCACACTATTTTATATGTTTTTCCCCACTTCCAGTGTTTTGCATGCACAACTTTTATAAGAGAGATTTGGCTTCACTCAGCTGGCACATGCATGCTACAATTGCCTGCAGAAATACTTGAGACACCGTTACACGCAGGTGCAGAAATTGGCTTGCTGTCCGCAGTTACTTTCCCCCCACCCCTCCCCCCTTTTCAATGTTGTTTTGCTACACAGACCATTTCCAAAACATTGACCAACAACACTGAAAGGAGGAGGGGTACTTGGGGGAATTGGTGACTGTCCTCACTGTGGGATGAGGCAATATATCTATGCAAGAGTGGGTTTTGGGTGAGAGTGTCGCAACAATTCTGCAGGTAATCGTAGCCTTGTTCTGTGTAGGTTATGCGCGCACAGCTGAAAACTCTTTTGATCCTCCTTAAACATTTTCATGGTTATGCAAAAGTAACTTTCTTAAACCAAAAACTGCATTTATGTTTTATCTAAATGAAAAGAAAAAAATTGAAATTTTGCTGACTTTTCTTCGATGAACATAAGCAAAACTCTGTTTGAATTGATGTTCTATATCAGTAAAAGACCCAACACACACTTCTCTGAAATTAAATGAAGGGAATGTCTTCACACTCCAGAACACGATGGCTATCTCTTGAAGTCTTTGGAACTACCACCATTTTTGTTTTAAAAGTTGTTCCTTTGGTGGATGTTTGCTCCTTAAGGAAACCTTGTTGTCATTTTGCTATGTCCACATTTACGGTAGCTTAGAAAACAGGTATTTGATTGGAAGAGAATTGGAGCAAAGTAGTTCTCACTGGTGATGGCTACTAAAAGAATAATAATATTTACAGCACTTCCCCTGGATGTTCTCTCAGATGAGCCACACCCCCGATTTCAAATGACAGCATAAACAAGGGTTACAGTACATTTCACTAAGCTTTGATCACTACTAATTTATACCTGCTGCTGTTGTCTTTTTTGTTGCTGTTCCTGTTTGCTTGCCTCAAGAGCTGTCTAACAAGATAACACAATATTTTAACGATCAGTAAATGTAAGCAGGTAAGGTTTCTCTACTCAGAGCCTATCAAAAGATTACATCAAAAGTGGAGAAAAGCCCAAAAACAAGTTGCTCATTAAAAAAAAAAACAGCAACAACAACAGAAAATAAGATCCAGACACTTTTTATGAAGCTTTTACCTCTCATTCTATAGAGTTGTTTGGTTTTTAAATGGGATTTTCTGAGGTGAAAAATATTCAACTCAAAACAATGTTTCAAGCAGTTTGACTGCCCTTCATCAGGTTCCTTCAATATGGGTTTCCACATTCCAAGGTGGTCATAATTGTTCAGAACTCATCATGGACCCCAAGCCTCAGACAAGCATATTTGTTTTACGGGCATAAATAATGGCAGCATAGTCATGATTGGTTACTGTACCTTGAGATCTCTTTGGAACTGAGTAAGAACATACTAGAAAGCAATAATAAATACTGTGCTCAGTCAAACCTGTGTTCAACAGACCAAAGTCTTAGAAATTTACTCCCCAAAATACTGACAAAGATTGTATCCAGTATGTACAATAACTGTCATAGCACACACCTTCATTAAAAGGAAGGACATATCGGCATATTGAGCCTTGAGGGAGTGGTTGTAACTTTGGTGGAGAGTGCTCCAACTGTGGTGGTGGCCACAACAATGAGACTCAAAGGGGTGAAAAAGGGTTGCTTGAAATGATTGAAAGATGCCCCCCTATAACCAGACTGAATTCTACAGACTGTCAGGAGCACTTTGTAATGAAACGTTCTAATAGTGGACCACTGGTACATGGAAGCTAACACCATGAGCTGGTAGAAATGATGAGTTTAGGCAGTCTGAGATGAAGAATTTGACATGTGTTTTGTTGAATAAAGAACAGAAAGCCAGTGTAATACTCGGAAAGACTTAAATCATTACAGAGTTTAGGCTCATTGGGCGCATAAGTGTGAGGCCATGGCTGCAGGAACAGCATTCTCTGAGAGGCCTTAAGGTCACCCAGGGTTTTGCCATAGGTTATACATGGAATCATTCACAGGTGATGCCAAGGAGGAATTCTCCAGTTTTGCTAATTGCAGGGACTCCTCTGGGACTCCTTCAGCAATTTCAAGTGAAGGATTTCCTTGGCACAGGGAACAGAGGACATGCCAAGTTGTTAAAACTCGGCATGTCCCCTGTAAAAGAAAAAAAAGGATAAAAACCTTTAAACAAAACCTTTAAACATTAAGGCCTGAAGAAGGTTTGAGAGAAATCACTTTCAAGGCATCAATCTCTGTTTGCTTCTAGGTACATGTAGCTGATGATGATTTTGGTATGGCTTCAGTTTTGCTTTGCATTGTGCAGCAGTCAATGAGAATTACCCACTTGCAAAGGGCTTGACATTTTGTTGACCTTGTTCAATCCAAGGCAGTGTCACCCACTGAAATTCTGAACTTCTATGGTGAAGGTTATTGTGAGTAGGACAAAGATTCGAAGACATTTCTTGACAGATTGATTCAAATAAAGCCGAAGAAAGATACATAAAATTTCTACACAGTGAGCTCACTGAAAATGAAAGGAGCATGAGGATGTGAACACCCGAAAAATTACACAACTGCGTAAAATCTGTGTTAATAATTAACCTAGGCTAGCATCCCATTCAGGGGGAAGTAGTAACACTCCTACTTGATTCAAGATTCAGGGGGGTTACTCCCCATAGTCCACTATACAGGGAGGCTCCGCCCGGGAGGGATACCTTTTCAGTACTCTCAGGATACAGAAAAGGCTTGTAAACTTTTGGCAGAAATCACGATGCAAAAGGCCACGATAATCTACTGTTTTAAACTCATTTTTTAGGGTATAAAAGGGTTCATTTTTTTCTAGGTAAGTGAAAAGGGTACCATTTTGAAACAAATAAGTATATTAACGAGTAAGGGTTTGAACCTGGAAGCAGAGCTTACCCGCACAAAACTCTATTGAGCACCCCCCCCCCCCCACCCCCAGGCTTCACGATACAGATGGCTGAGTTAAGTACCAATCAAGACAGCCCATGCAGGTGACTGTCTGTTAGGTTGTCAGTGAAAGTATATCTAATGTAAACGTAAATGTTTGTTGTTGATATAATAACTTTTAAAATGTACATAATATGCAAATTACAAACCAAACCTGTTCATCTTTTTGCAGCCATTCATCCCACTCATCATGATCCAAACTTTGCTCAATCTCCTCTGTTTCTTCTTCATTCCTGGCAGCCGTCTCTGAGTTATTCAGGACCTATCAAAAACACATAACTGGAACCTTCAAAAGGTGCCTTGTAAGGATTTGTTTTTGAGATATCAGCTGTGCTTGACAGAGCAAATATGATAAGGTAAAACTTTTTGGCTTTATGGCATGGATTGTCATTGCTGTTAGACCCAACAGTCAATAGAAAGTTGATGTTTAATAAAGCCAAGATATCTCAAAACTGGAGATAGTCTGAAATGTCAGCCATCTCCTGGGCGCCCTCTGTGTGTTAGAGGGAGGAAACAGCTGACATTTCAGACTAAGTGGGAGGAGGTTGTAGTTGATGAACTGGAGGCTGGTTGGGTAAGTCGGAAAAAATACAAAATAAACTATGAAACACTCGTGGGGAGGGGCCTGTGGCTATACACGTAAACATCCTGTAAAGAAAGTCTGTAAAGGTGAGGTCTAGGTACCTTCAAGAACTGCACACTATTGAGAAACAACAAAACGGGGATACTCCAACCTTGTCTTTCCGTTGACACAACCAACTAGCCTGAAGGGTTTCCTATTCTCACATGTCCACACGCATATAAGCTTAAGCTTGTGTAGTAACATGCACGCATGTTACTACATACTTGTCTAGAGTTATAGACTAATTGAATTGTAAAGCTGAGTTGTTATTACCTGGGTATTTTTAGCCCTGTTTTTCTTCTTTTTTCGTTTCTTTTTCGCTGCTGTGGCTTTGTTTGCGTCAGCACCCTTCGAGCTTCGCGCCTTGTCACCTACTCCAGGTTTTTCTTCATCTTCGTCGTCGCTGACCTCTAAAACGGCGAAACGGCACTTCGTTGCCAGGTCTGTCAGCGAAGCCATCGCTTACTAGAGGGCTCTCCGACATTTACTTGTCGAAAGAAGTAAATAAACGAGTCTGAAAAACTATCACAACATAACCATTCAAAATTTTGAAACCGCAGAAGGGCAGAACAGCTCAGGGTCAAGGCGCACGCACAAACGAGTAGGACTGAGGCGAGTTTTTGACAAAATGGCGGCCATGTTCGTTCCTCGATCGTTGAGACGAAAGGAGGCTAGTGAAACTGATCGCTCGCGAAAGCCAAACTTTGTTCACGGGAGAAGTGCACAGCTTAAAAAAATAGAGCTTGTAGATGAAAGAGCGTCGGCTTGCAATAAAAGTTTAGAAGAAAATAAGGCGATAAGTGCTCCTAGTGTCAGTGAGATTTCAACATCAAGTGCTCCAGTTCAAACATGCACTTCAGTGCAGGGTAACTCAGATAAAGAAGAAAGCGATGATGAAGAAGAAATAGTGTCATACACTAAAAATCAGAGGTGGCCAACACCCGGAGAGCCTGTATGTGTGGTGTGTGGACGGTATAGAGCTTACATTGTGGATCAAACAGACAATGATGTGTGTAGTTTAGAGTGCAAAGCAAGACATCTTAAAGATTTAACAAGAAAGAAAGCCAAAGAGCTTTTGGGTGGAAGAGATTTAGTTTCGAATGAAGCAGATGAAATAATCGGCAGCAATGAAGTCTTAACGAAAAACACGAATTCAAACGATGACATTGTAGGACGTTCAATGGCAGAAGACAGAGAATTCAATTTCCATTACAAAGAACATCCTTTCATTTCTGAGTTATCAGTGGAACGAGTTAATGACATTAGAGAGAATTTAAACGTTAAGGTTAAAGGTGATAATGTTAGTAAACCAATTCTTGAATTTAAGCACTGTCAGCTCCGTGAAAGGTTGGATAATAATCTGGCTCACTTTGGTTATGTCACTCCAACTCCAGTTCAGATGCAAGTAATTCCTGTTGGGCTGAATTCACGTGATGTAATGGCTTGTGCACAGACTGGCTCGGGAAAGACTGCAGCATTTTTAGTGCCCATGATTCAAAAGATTTCTTCACAGATTGGTAAGTGGGATACACTAGATAAGCACAAGTTGAGGAACAAGAAGTCCAAGTGGACTTATCTTTCAACCATCGACAGACGGCCCCACCCTCCTCCCCCAACCCTTGAGGAAAAATAAAAGTGGGCTTTTCAGGGTTCATGCTACTCCTTGAATGGTCCTTGAATTTAATTTTAGTTTTTAAGTGTACTTGAAAAGCCCTTGCTTGAATTTACAGTTTCTCCTGAAGCTGCTTGAAATTGCCTTTAGTCGGTTTAATACAAATAAGTATACTGTATTTTCTTGATAAAAGCTGGGGGCATTCATTTAAAACTTGGCCCCATAGACCCGGCATGTATTCGGGGCCCTGTGTTGTTTCACCATTTCTGTCAACCCCCGCCCCCCCCCCCCCTTTTTTTTTCTTTTTTTGTCACCAGAACTGAAGGTTTGTTGAATTAAGAACCAAATTTCAGCAAAAACACTAACAAAGCATGAAAAAAATGTCACCAACTTTGTTTTATCTCAGTGAATCTGGTAAGTCATTTAGCAAAGAACTGGGGAGCTTTGGTGAGCTCAGGATTTTACAGCAAGAAGTAATTCAAGGCGCGAAGTTCTGTCAATATTATGCTAGTCCGAAGGTGACAAAATATCAAGTTTACCATTCTTTTAGGTCAAGTTACATTTTTATACATCAACTATTTTATATTCGTGTCATTTTGTCATATATTTATGTCAAAACAATTTCTTCTGTGTCAGTGTGATTTTTGCTATATCAAGCGATCTCTTATATGCATCAAATAAATCATTGTTTCATACATGAAGTGGTTAACATTTTCATATCAAGTTGTGTGCACATTTTTATACATCAAGAAAGGGGAGATGACCTTTCGATCAGAAGTACCATCAAGGAGAGGAGTCTGGCGATGAGTTATCGGGGTTTATTCGAGAGTTCTTTGAAAAGAAGCTTTTATTGATCCGGCAGTGTAACACTTGTTTGGAAGAAACAATGATGGTGACCGAGCAGAATTATTAGCTAGAAGGATGGAGCAATATGAGCAAACTTTACAAGTCATGTACCAGCGAATAACAGAATCGCGTTCCCACCTACATTGTACATGCTCTTGGCTTTAATTATGAGAAGTTGATGGTTTCTCATAATCGGACAAAAATTGGAAAGATTAAATTTTATAGAGGGACTTTACTCTGATAACGACAATGTTGACAGAGCAACAGAGCAACAGAGCAACAGGGACAGATGAAATTTTTGCTCTACGGTACCAAATGGCGTGCAGGCAGGCCAGCCTTTGTTATAACTTTACTGCACTTTGCGAAACGAAACGAAACGAAATGAAAATAAATGAAGACTAAAGTCAGCTAATGGTTCGGTGTGCGTTGTGTTGTCAAAAAGTAGAGGAAAAGATCTGTATATTGCGAAATGAGCTCTTAGATCGCAGCGAACTTTAACCTATTTCACTACATTCATTTACGCTTTTCTTAAATATTCCTCGCTGCAATGATGAATTCTGAACAAAAAGCAGCGAGCCAAGAGGTCAAATATACTCCGATTATGAGAAACCATCAACTTCTCATAATTAAAGCCAAGAGCATGTAGGTGGGAACGCGATTCTGTTATTCGCTGGTACCTGACTCTTAAAGTTTGCTCATATTGCTCCATCCTTCTAGCTAATAATTCTGCTTGGTCACCATCATTATTTCTTCCAAACAAGTGTTACACTGCCGGATCAATAAAAGCTTCTTTTCAAAGAACTCTCGAATAGACCCCGATAACTCGTCGCCAGACTCCTCTCCTTGATGGTACTTCTGATCAAAAGGTCATCTCCCCTTTCTTGATGTATAAAAATGTGCACACAACTTGATATGAAAATGTTAACCACTTCATGTATGAAACAATGATTTATTTGATGCATATAAGAGATCGCTTGATATAGCAAAAATCACACTGACACAGAAGAAATTGTTTTGACATAAATATACGACAAAATGACACGAATATAAAATAGTTGATGTATAAAAATGTAACTTGACCTAAAAGAATGGTAAACTTGATATTTTGTCACCTTCGGACTAGCATAGACAGACGAAAAGAAATTCAACGAAACCAAGCCAAGAAATTTCTAGCGAAAACTTGATCCACGCCGGCTTTCACGTTGTAGGGCAAAAAAGTGCCTGGCAAAGGATGTTAAAAACGAACAAACTTCTCGATCTTACATGTGCAAAAAAATTACGCGTGACCTGTGGCCAGACTCTATTTCTGTTCAGTTAAACGGGCCCGCGGCAACCGCAGAGCAAGAAAAGTTTTTAGTGGATGACCCAATAAGAGGAAATATAAAGAACGCTGCTAAAATTGGGCCCGATAGAAGATTATATTCCACGCTTTATTGTCATTTTTTTCCTCTTCTCTGTTTGTCAACCGGTCTCAATAAATTGTAATTATCTGTCAACATCGTCATATTTTGCTGCAAGAAGCGAACACCTCGTTTCATTCTTATGAATCCTTAAGGTGACAAATCATGGCGTTAAGTTACTGTTAATATTAACTGAGGGGGGATTCAATCCCCCTTCAGCTAATTTGCATAACAAATCCTGAAGCGATCAAAGCCCACCATGTGAGTCACTGACAAGAACAGAAACAGCATGAACAGTAACAAATTGCTAAAATCATCTCTAGTTAGTTTACTTAAGTCATCAACTATTGGGTAAGTTAACTGGACATCACTGGAAAGACTTCATCAGAGACGTTCTCGTTGTGAAACACGAAAATCAAAACAAAGGCGACGCTTCTGCCATGGCTGCATCTCACATGCTTGGTCTTGACGTATACATGTAGTAAGAGTAAACACTGGCCATACCCCAATGTAACTCTCCTCACCCGGCCAGTGTCATGAAACACAGATATAGTGTATTGGCAACTGTATGACAGGAAATTTACCATGCAAGCATTCTAGAGCAAGGTGGTCTTGAGGTTCCTGTTACTGCCCTTTGTTCCATCAGTTCTGAGAAAGTAAAAATTAGCAAATAACTCAAGGAAGTACAGAAGAAATGCTAGAGAGACCCTTGAGATGAAAAAACAACACTCTTTAGTACATTAGTAGAAAGAAGCTCACTTGATGGACAAGTTAGCACAAAAGTTACCATCAGATGATTTGAAAGAGACATGACTTCTAATTGTTGCCTATAATTTATTTTACCTGATGCAGCTTTTTTTTTTTTCATCTGTTTCAGTTTGGTTAGAACTTTATGTTTGCTTATCTGGATAAATTCAAATAAAACAGAAGAAAGAGAACAGTTGACACAACACATAACCCTGTTTTAGTATGCCCATCTTGAATAAACAGTGGGACCTCAAATAAAAGCACCCTGAGTAAACAACAGGGGCATTTATTTTAAACTCTGCCTCGTAGATGCAGGGTTTACTCGGGGCCTGGCATTTAATTAAGAAAATACGGTACAATGATTGTGCACAGCAGTTAAGCAGTTGCCTTGTATAAGATTTCATGGCTGCAATTATCAAAAATTGCAGCCTTTTTTGTTCAGCACATTCTGCTCAAACCATTCAACTGTTCAAAAATATTTATATTCACAGGGCAAACTCTTGCTGAATAGACCTTGCTTTTAGATTACTGTTGTATCGATTGTAGTGTGATGGACCAGCTTTGCATCTTTTGGTCACTGGCATTTTTCTATCCATTCCAACCACCCATGTCATTAATTCTTACTGCAACACTGGTACAGTGTTTGTTGACAGGTTACTGGAGGTGGGCTGTGACCAGGTTGTCATGGTGACCTCCTTGCCACTGAGGACTAGATTGTTGCTCTCCTCTTTTGCTTTGTTTATGGTGGCATAGAGTTTAAATCCATCATCATCATTTTGTTTTCCAACATTTTTGTACATTTTGTTTGGACTTATTCCAAGAGTTTCCTGAAGTGCCATGCTGTTTTTTTAAGCAGCATAATAACTTTAACTCATCCTTTCTCCAGATTGGTCATTCCAGAACAAGAGACCATTCAATACAAATAACCCGCTAGGCCTGATCACGGCCCCAACACGAGAACTGTGCATGCAGATAGAGAAACAAGCCAAGGAATTGATGCAAGGCTTACCCAGCATGAAGACTGCATTACTTGTTGGTGGTCTGCCTCTTCCTCCCCAGCTTCACCGGCTTCAGTCAGGAGTGCAGGTCATTGTCGCTACTCCAGGGAGGTTGCAGGAGGTCCTTAGACTGTCTGCTGTTGATCTATCTTCTGTCAAGCTTTTTGTTTTGGATGAAGTTGATACCATGCTACAGATGGGATTTGAGCACCAGGTCAATTTATTTTTAGTTTAAAATCAAGGGGGTTTTTGGTAAAGATGAAGAATATCCATCCAGAACAGCATTTTTCAAAACACAAAAACAAATAGCACACCAGGTGCTTAATAGTTATCTGACTCTTTAGGCTCTGACGTCTAACCACTTTTACATGTCACTTCTTATGGTCTGAATCAGACAGTAAAAGAGACAAACATTTTACTGAAGGCCTCATGATGATTTGTTAACAAATAGCTTTGATTGGTTGAAGAAGTCATGATGTCAGACAAAGTCAGATGACCAATAACATCATGACTTCATTGACCAATTAGATACATAACCAGAGACTTTATACCATTTACTGATGATTCACAGTTCACTTGACTCTGATGATGGCTTCTTGAAATGTCAGTCAATGTCACCACAAACAGTCATTTTTATGACTACACTCACATTTTTCTCTGTTTGCAACAATATTCTGTTTGTCTCCAGGTTCAAGAAGTTATTGAAAAGTTGCCCAAGGAAAAGCAAACTCTGATGTTCTCGGCCACCATTCCACCATCTATCGAAAGCATGGCTGCAAAGTTGCTTGACAACCCTGTGTACATTTCAGTTGGATCTCCAAGTGCTCCCAATGCTTCTGTCAAACAGATTGTTTTGTGGGTAGAAGACAAGTCCAAAAAGAAATGTCTTTTCTCAATACTCCTGGACTCCAAACACTTCAGGCCTCCTGTTGTTGTGTTTGTGGATTCCAAGATGGGTGCTGATCTGCTGGCAGAGGCCGTGCAGGAGGTAACATCTTAAAATGTTTTCATTAAAAACTCCAATAAAAAGAAGAAGAACAATTTCAACCTAGTTTTCAAATGAATTGGACAGTGAAACTTTGTTGAGCATAACATACTTACAGTAAAATATGCACATGTAATGCAAGTAATGTTTCATCTTAATTAAGTTTGTAAACAGAAACCAAGATGACTTGGTTGGATTGTACGCATTTTAGTCTCCCTTGTTTTTTCTTTTCTTCTTTTTTTTTTTTGTTGCAAGCATGTCACATCCAACAAAGTTGTGTCCTAAAGGGCGTCTAAATCTGCCTTTGGCCTCCAGGTAGCCCAGGGGATTAAAACCTGTTTTCAGCTCTTGGTTTTTGTTTGAAGAAATTAGTTTGCTTGCTTTATTCAACCATGTTCTCAAACCATTGGACCATTTATTTAAATAAAGTTTGGATAGGGTTTAGGAAGACTATGGCTTAACTCGAAATTAAACTGGTCAACCCGAATGTTCTAGTATGTTTTACATAAACAGCATTTAGAAGGCATACGGCACATGCGAAAAAGCTCACTAGTAACTTAGAAAATAACAGGCTGGAGTGTATAGCAAAGCAAGGAAGCGCAGAATTAACATGCTAAATGTTACTCCTGTCTTTTAGGTGTGTGACGTTCCTTGCTTGTCAATGCATGGTGACAAGTCTCAGAGTGAAAGGAACAGGGTTTTAGAGTCTTTCCTGGCTGATCAATGTCCGGTTCTTGTGTGCACTGCTTTGCTTGGAAGAGGAATTGATCTGCCCAATGTTAGCCAGGTACACATACAGTTATTGTGTAAAGAAAAGGTAGTTTTTATCTTTAAAAGGTCGGCGACAGGTGCCATGTTCGTTAAGTTTTACAAAAAGGTGTGAATGACTGTAGTGCAGAAGACTAGTGATGATGCATAAACTTTGGTACTGGTGTATGGATATTTTCTGACATGCTGAAGTGTTTAAAAATCAGTAAGAGACAGCAGTCTTAAAACTTATTGGTAAAGCATTTTCAACATATGACACATATTGATACCCATGTCAAATTGAAATTTAGTATGTAGTGTAAAGTCAGGGCTCTATCTACAGGGGTTGAACTAGGGTAAACGCCTCCCACCTTAAGAAATCCTCCAGCTCTTCCCAGAAATCAGTCTTCAAACAAAATACACAGCTGAAGTCAATTGGGTCCAAGGTGACTTCTGAGAAGTCAGTGGGATGTTCAGCAAGAGTAATGATTATTTTGAGATGTCCTCTTCAAATGTAGTGAATCAGGAGAAAACTTGTGAGAGTCTCCCATACACTTGACTTGAGAAGCACATCTTTCATTTGTTCAATTAACCCTAGTCATCATAATTTCATGTTTTTAATTAATCGTTCTGCCCTCATTCCTGTTATGATTATATTTAGTAGAGAACAGGTGATAATACTGATGATTTGCTGTATACTCCAGGTGATCAACTTTGACATGCCTTCGTCAGTTGAGGAGTATGTTCACCAAGTGGGGCGAGCTGGTAGATTAGGAAAAACTGGATGGGCTTTAACATTTATTAACAACACAAATAAGTCTGTATTTCTGGACTTAGTGGAGACTCTGCAGCCGTTAGGTGTTCATTTGCCAGAAGAGCTTCTAAATTCACCTTACCTTCTACAACAAAAACAACGTAGATCAGATTCAACAAGAAAACGAAAGCATAGAGATGCCTTACTAACACATGACAATCTGATGGACTTGATTAAGAAGAATTCAACCAGAAGAAGAAAGGTTTCGTAATCACACGCACTTCTGTATTAAACCCAGACCAGACGTCAAGTGGCTCTCTAACAGCCTTACTACTTATTTCATGTTTTATTTTTCTTATTTTATATTGTTAGAGTGTCAACATTTGGAATTTTACGCAGGAAAAGATTGACCTTTACAGCAATAAAGATGATCTGTTATGATCAGTAAAGAGAATAAAGATCATCTATTGTGATAAATAAAGATAAATAATTTGTTACGATTCCCACGTTGTTGGAATTTGTGGAGTTTCTTAACACTTTTCACATACATACCTTTATTGGTTTTTCATGCAGCCATGGGTATGAATCTGAAAGTATTTGTATTAAAATAATGTTGAAAAGATTATCCGCGAAATCAGACTAATGTCCTGACATTTTATGACATCGCGTGAATACCAGCAATCTGAACTCATCTGCTCACGCGTAGTGTTTGAGGTAGAAAGGACTACTGTTCGCAGTCTTTACTATCTGAACACCTGGAACGAGCTGTATTTTACAGCTTATTGTTCAACTGGTATTCATCATAAACAGTAATTAAAATGATAAGGTTCACGCAGTCCATGATAAGAGACAACTGAAGGTAAACATGACTCTTGCTTAATATAAAAGCGCGAATACTAAGAGTTAAGACTCGGAAAAATATCTTCCGCCTTTATTCTTAGAATATCTGACGAGATGACGATGAAAAAGTAGAAAGAAACGGTTATCACCTAAAATCTCCACTTTATATGGAGGCAAAATGACGAATTGAAATTCCCTGACTAAAAGTTTACACGCGAACAAGAAGACCTGTGGTTTAACAAAGACGAGCCCTTACAAGCTGGAGTTAAAGCCACTAGGTTCGTGAGCTACATGAATTCTTAACATTTTTGAAATATTTTTTATATTGGGTATTATCAGTAATTTGTGCAGGTTCTTTTTTCGAATTGCACAAAATACACATAGCAAAAATGAAAACCCACAAAATTACTTCAAGCCAAACCGTAGTTAAGCTAGAATTAACCTCTGAATTCTCCTACAGCCCTCGCGTTTTCAGTATTTTAGAGTACAGTAAGAATTGCCATCCGTTTTATAGCCGAGTTGAGTTACCTGTATGTTTGCGTGATTACTTGTCCGAAAATGATCTGCAACTTAACGCCCGGGGTGAAAGGTTTCTCTTGAATGAATCTTTCGTATAATTGCATTTTGTTGAAGAGTCATAAACGACAATGGTGAAAGACTATGCGACTTCTGCAAATCAAACCGTCTTACAGTGGTTGGTACCCTCTTCCAGCATACAAACATCCATTAGCTGACTTGGAAATCTCCGGATGGACCGGATGGGACAACGGAAAGTCAAACTGACCACATCATAATCAACAGCAGATGGAGGCGCTTACTGAATGATTTCCGAGTTGGGAGAAAGGAAGCGAAGCGACCACCACCTCCTCGTAGCAAAACTGAGACTGAAACTCAGAAAAGTGAGACACATTACCTGCAGAAAGAGGGGCTTTGACACTACCAGGCTCAGCAACCCAGAGGTGAGTAAAAGTTTGCAATTTCCCTAAAGAACAGAATTAGCGTGCTACAAGATAACGCAGAGATGACGATCCACAATTCCAATGAAGCAATGGAAGAGACGAGTAAAGAAATTCTGGGATACCGGAAGAGAAGGAAGGAAGAATGGATCAGGGATGCAACCTGGACGAAGATTGAGGAACGGAAGTTAATTGAAAGAAAATTGCTGAATGCCAAGTCCCCTCGCCTCAAGGACCATCTCTCCACAGAGTACTCGAAGAAGGATAAAGGAGTGAAGCGGAGTTGCAAAAGTGATAAACGACATCATATTGATACCCTGCCCATGGAAGCTTAGACGGCTGCAAGGAAAAATGACATGAGGACACTGTACAAGACCACCAAAAATGAGAGGAGACAATGGAACAAGCCAAGATAAAACGGTGAAAACTACTGATGGCAGGATAGTCGTGGGTGAGAAAGAGAAAACCAACAGATGGAAGGAGCACTTCGAGACAGTCCTCAACAGGCCGGTACCATTGCAAACTCCAGACATCTCTGAGAGTGAGGAGGACGTTGACATTTCCACAGAAGGGAAGAGGTGAAACAAGCCATAAAGAAGTTGAAATCTGGGAAGGCACCAGGGGAGAACGAGATATACGCAAAAATGAAGGCTAGTGGTGAGGAAACTGCTAGACATCTGTGTCAGACATTACCAGCAGAATATCTGGGAGATAGAGCAACTACCGGAAGTCTGGAAAACAGGCCTCGTTATAACACTGCCAAAGAAAGGCGATCTCAGCAACTGCGGGAATTGGAGGGGCATTTCACCTCTTTCTCTAACAAGTAAAGTCTTCTGCCGTATTCTGCTTAATAGGATTTCTGAGGCTGTGGAAGAGAACATCAGAAATGAACAGGCTGGCTTCAGGAAGGGGAGATCATGTATAGACCACATCGTTGTCCTCAGACAAATTCTTGAGCAGTCCGCAGCATGGAAATGCAATCTCTTCGTCCTATATGTTGACTTTGATAAAGCTTTCGACAGCTTGCATCGTGAAACATTATGGAAAATCCTTAGAAGTTATGGTCGTCCAGTGTAAGGTGGTCTGCAGACAACATTTGAAAGACAGCTTTAGAGTCCAGACAGGGGTAGAACAAGGGTTATCCGAGTATCCCCCTTTCTCTTCCTTCTGGCCGTGGACTGGCTCATGAAGAGAACAACAGCTGATAAGAAGAGAGGGATGTAGTGGACACTCAACTCAGTACTTGAGGATCTGGATTTTGCAGACGACGCTGGTCGTTATCCAGTCGCCATAGTGACCTCCAAGAGAAGATGGACCGATTTACCTCATTTGCAAGCCAGATTGGCAAGAAAGGGAAAGTTGGGAAGACAACGCTGATAAGGTTGAACACCGTAAGCAACCAATCAGTCACTATCGATAACCAACAATTGGAAGAAGTGGACGACGGTTTACCTACCTGCGCAGCAAAGTCTCTACAGATGGCGACAGTGGAAAAAGATGTGTCGGTTAGAATATCCAAGGCAATCCAAGCCTTTGGGACTCTTAACCCAGTGTGGACAACAACCAAGCTTTAATGTGCCACCCAAGATCAAACTTTTCAAGAGTAATGTGCTATCTGTCCTATTGTACGGAAGGTGACCAGGGAAGTTTCCATAAAACTTGATGTCTTCCAAACTAAATGTCTTCGACGCACCAAGCGTATCTTTTGGCCAAACGGTATCGGCAACAAAGACCTGCTGACATCCTGTAATCTACAGCCACTCTCTGTTGTTGTGAGAAAGAAAAGGTGGAGATGGCTGGGACATGTTCTACGCATGGAAACAGACTCACTACCAAGAGTTGCATTGAGGTGGACGCCCCAAGGAAGGCGTAGAAGAGGCATGCCTAAGGTAACCTGGCGAAGGACAATGGCGAGAGAGCTGAAGGAGTGTGGCCTCAGCCTCGAAACAGCTAGGCAAAAGGCAGAGGATCTGCAGAGGTGGAGGACCCTTACGGATGCCTCGTGTACTACTTTGGGCACTCTGGATCCTGAGTGAGTGAATGAGTGGAGTCGAAGCTTGTTTTCACCGCTATGTGTTTTGTTTTGGGGTTGGATTCGAAGGTTGGTACTAAGTGCTCCTTGCCACTAAGTGTTCCTTGTAAAATGCTGGCAAAGGCTTACCGTTCATAGGATCTGCCAGCAAGTCAGATGATGATGATGATGATGATGATGATAATAAATTTATATCGCGCTAGTACTGTAAAATATTTAAAAGCGCTTTACATCAAGTTATTATTATTCATAAATTAAATGTTTTCAGATGCCGCAGTCAACTTCGTGACCCTGGATACAATAGCCAAGCGGCAATGCCGCGAGGCGAGTTTCTGGTGCCTGAAAATAACGAGAACCCTGTGACTAAGGGGAGGAAAACCCTGGCCCTCCAGGGAGGTTGAGCAAGGGGCTAACCACCCACTCTCGTAGAAAGCACATTGGTTACAGAAATGAGACCAAGAGTGTTACGGACGTTAGGACAATGCCCTATTTCTATTACTTTGTTCGGGCGTTACAGACCTTAGTTAAAATCTAAGTTACAATTTTTATCTTCGTTTTCATTGGTTTATAATCGGACCTTTCAGCGTCCTCATGCGCATATAAAAGTGCAGTTTGGCGTCCTTTTTGCCAGTGTCCTTTTTGTCCATTTGTGCGGTGTTGGTATCTTCGTTTTTTGTGCTTCTAACCTTTGGCTCAAGCGGGACCGATATATAAGTAATCTTTGTTACTTTTGTTTAGGTTAGTTTTCAGTAATGGGCAAAAGTACGCAGATAATCATTTTGTACAATCGTACAATTCAAGATTTAATTGATTTAGAATCGTCTAAGGGGTGAAATGAAACCCAGATTCATTGAAATTCGCGTGGTTCAATGTAGTTTTTCACTGGTTTGCTTTTGTAATTGATGTTAGAGTTGCCATTTGTCGCCGCAAAGGTTTAGTTTGTTACATGCCATTTTGGTCCTACTATTTCGCGATTGATAGAAATTTCGTTGTATTAATTATTTCAGTTTACGATCGTTTCACCTTGATCAGTGTAATAAATCACCATTAACTGTCGACGTTTGGTTTTCCGTGGTTTCTTTGCAACCCTCGATCGTGCAACGACCTGTAAAATAGTCCCTAGGAATCTTGAAAATTTCTTTTCTCGCGCTTAATTCGGTGAAGTTGTTGCAGGCGTGACAAAGAGATTCAACCGTTGTGGGGTTGGAGGAAGGGCTCAGCCAAACTCTGGTTCACCAAGGATTGGAAGAATGAATAATGGTAGCCAAACCCTGCGGGAACTTGTCACTAGGACTGACTCCTTAGTCCACCCTAGAACGCAGATGAGGATTGCATGCTGGCATGTTAGAACGATGTATGCCCCAGGAAAAGTTCTGGAGGTTGACAGGGTTATGGAAGATTTAAAGATCGATGTCTTAGGCATGAGCGAATGCAGATGGTCAGGGTCGGGAAAATTAGGTTGAGCAGTGGTATTAATAGTACTATTCTGTTTTCTGGACTGGAGGATGTTCATAGAAGAGGCGTTGCAATTGTCATCAAAAACAAGCACAGTGAGTCTCTGCTATGCACCGATTGATGAAGCCAGTGAGGAGGAGAAGGAAGCATTCTACTTGGCATTACAAGATACTGCAGCACGGGTTCCCAAACACGACATGTTGGTAGATCTTGGAGATTTGAATGCCGAGATCGGAATGGATAACAAAGGTTTTGAGGAGATCATGGGTAGCGAGAGCTGTGGAAATAGGATGAGAACGGAGGCCTATTTTTGACTTTTGCCATGCCAACAACGTGGTCATCGGAGACAGCATATTTCCGCATAAAGAAATACACAAGGTCACATGGATATTACCCGACGGGATTACGAAGAATCAGATCGCTCACATCACAATCACCAGGCTTCAGGAGAGCAATAGAGGATGTAAGGGTTTACAGCAGCGCAGACATTGGAAGTGACCATGAATTGGTGATGGCCAAAACCAGGCTGAAGTTGTGCAGACAGATGCCTGGCCGGAGGAAAGAGCAAAGATGCGAGATAAGGAAGCTTAAGGATCCAAAAATAGTTCAAGAATTTAGGTTGGAATAGAGAAACAGATTTCAGCCGTTTGCTGACCTTGATGGAGTATAGGAGACCTGGCAAGAGTTCAAAAAAGGGCTGGATGAAGCGAGTAAAAAGATCGTAGGATTGCAGGAGAGGAAGAGATCCTGATGGATTTCTGGCGAGAGCTGGGAGAGTATCCAAGAACGCAGCAAAATAAGGGGCAAGATTAATGCTGCAAGATCTGAGCGACTTAAAGGAGAACGTCACTCCAGAAACGGTGTATTTCTTGAAATCGCCAATAAAAAGATAACACTAAGTTGAGTTACTGACCGTGGTTTTAGCTTCTAAAGTGCATCCGATCCCACTCAAATTCCTCTCCAAAGAGGGCCAGAATTCAACCATGCGCGCCGCCATTTTGAATAGTACTTAGCAGCATGGCCGCTTGTCAGTGACGTCAAATTGTACAATGAAACCAACGGTCGGGTAAAGTCAGCTCTGAAAAAACGAGCCCACGTTATCCGACCGCTGGTCTCGTTGTACAATTTGACGTCATGGAGAATTCAAAATGGCGGCGCGCAGTGTTGAATTTTGGCCCTCTTTGGAGAAGAATTTCAGTGGGATCAGATGCACTCTAGAAGCTGAACCCACGGTCAGTAACTCAAATTAGTGATATCTTTTTATTGGCGATTTAAAAAATACACCGTTTCTGGAGTGACCTCCTTTAAGGATGGTTCAACAAAGAGAGAGACAAAGAGGTTACGTATGGTTTACGATCCGATAAGAGAAAGTACATGGCTGGGTTAGCTAAGGAGTCTGAGGAGGCTGCCCAGAACGGGGAGCATAATGCACTTACAAGAAGAAAAATCAAGAGCAAGTCTAAGAAAAGCGTACCTGTGAGATCAAAGGAAGGTGTGAGGATTACCACTGAAGCTGGGCAAATAGAGAGATGGAAGCAGCACTTTGAGAAGGTATTAAATTTACCAGTTCCGCAGAGTGCAGTTGATGAGATAGAAAAGGAAGCGCTAGACATTGACACTGATCCAGCCAGTGTGGATGAGATTATCAGTAGCTTAAAAAGGCTCAGAAATGGAAAGGCTCCTGGTATTAATAACATCAAGCTGACGTCCTTAAAGTGGACGTTGGGATTAAAGCTGGTGCACTTCTCAATGTCTTCCATAACATCTGGAATGACAAAGTGATGCTAGTTGATTAACAAAAGGGTGTTATTCTTAAGTTGCCTAAGAAAGGCAATCTGGAGGTTTGTGATAACTGGAGGAGAATAACACGGCTGTCGGTACCTAGAAAGGTATCGTGCAGAATCATCATAGACAGGATTAAAGGAGAAGTTGATTGTTTGTTAAAGGAAGGAGCAGGCCGGTTTTCAGACTGGAAGAAGTTGTATTAATCAAATATTCATCCTCCGCAATATTATACTGAGCAGTGTGTTGAGTGGAACAGTCCATTGTTCATCAACTTTGTGGACTTCAGAAAAGCTTTTGATAGCGTCCATCGAGAGAGTCTGTGGAATATAATGGCTGCTTATGGAATTCCAGGGAAGTTAATCTCCATGGTCAAGTTTTTCTATAAAAACGTCAGGTGTTCTGTGGAGCAACATGGAAGACAGTGGGAGTGGTTTGTGATTGAGTCAGGAGTGAGGCAAGGATGTGACATGTCGGGTTTCCCCTTCTATTTAGTGATCGACTGGAAAATGGCAACTACCACAATCAACTGGGGTAGGTTCCAAGGGCTCGAGGACTTAGATTATGCTGACGATTTAGCACTGTTGTCTGCGACTGACAAGCAACTATAGTTGAAAACAAATGAGTTAGTCAGGGTCTCTGCACGAGTCGGGCTGCAAGTGAATACCAAGAGGACAAAGGTGATGACTGTTGCAGGGACCACCCAGCAAGCGATCACCATCAATGAGGAAGAGATCAAGAATGTGAGCACCTTTACATACTTGAGTTCCGAGAATGAACGTCAGGAGAGCTCCACGGAAGATATCAACTGTCCAATAGGAAAGGTGCGATCGACTTTTGCTAGCATGAGGGCAACTTGGGCATCAAACACATACAGCAGAGGGACGAAACTGCAGCTTTATAAAAGCAATGTGTTGTCGGTATTGATGTATGGCGTCAAGTGTTGGAAAGTTAGCAAGCGGGACGGAGGCAGACTCAATGCTTTCCATAACAGAAGCTTGAGAAGAAATTTGAAGACATTTTGCAATAGGATAGTGAGTATTATAGAACTTCACAGAAGGGCAGAGATGTCGTCAGCGACAGGTATGATTAGAGCTCGGAGACGGGAATGGATAGGGGATATATGTTACGTAAAGAATCTGCGAATGACAGCAGAATTGCACTGAATTGGTTACCACCAAGAAGAAGGAAAAGAGGGAGACCGAAGGAAAAGTGGCGCAGAATGGCCGAAAAAGAGAGAAATGAATATGGTTGGAGGAGTTGGGCTGAGATAAAGTTAGCAAAAAGTAGACCAGAATGGAGGTCTTTTGTTCGCGCCCTATGTGACATTGGGCGCGAAAAGGACTTGTGATGATGGTGAAGATAAATTAACGTATTTATATGTAAGTATATGTGAGTAGGAGAATTCAGAGGCAGGGGTGTTCCTAGACATTTTTTGCCAGTACGCACAAGGTCAGGTTGAAACTTAGCCCTCCTGAGGCCAGAAATATATATTTTTTTATTTCAATCGTAATCTTGTGCTGACATATCAACTAGGGCTAAATGCGCTTTCCAGTAATGTTTAAATTTCCTGTTTGATACAGTTGCATGCACTACAGTCAGTTTGTGGTACTTCTGATGGGATCGTTGCAATGTCCTCTCATGTCTGGTTGTGGATGCAGGAAGCACAACTTCATTTTGACGACTTTGGCATTGCGATAACGATATTTCCTGATGTTTGTTTTTCAGCAGTCTTTTCTGTATCGTAATAGTGTTTAAGTCTCCTTCCCCAGTTGCAATTAATACGACTTAGTGAATATACTCTAGTCAATTTTTTGGTCAACAGTAGAGCTTTGTTTGCAAAGAGCGCCGAAAGAAATGTAAACCAGACAAGTGTTGGGATAAATTATGGCCACGCGAGATGGCCGATTTATTGAATAAATCATACATAGTCAAATAAGATTAATTAGCAACGATTCTTTCCTTCGTTAAGCTCTAGCAAAGGTGAGGGCACGAGAAAAAGGCGGACCCAAACTAAAATACAAAAGGAAAGTAATGAAAGATAAAAATATAAGAGGTGGAGGAAGGGAGGAGGAGGATTGAACTCGTATAGCGTTAGGTCTGGAGACAAAGAGGACGAACACGAGGAACACGCCACGTCTTATGGCTCTAAATGAAAACGAGGCTATGTATTTTCCCGTCCAAACTTCGTGACTATTGCCCAATAAACTTTCTATTGTTATTTAAGTCACCGGATAGTCTTGTGACTATTGCTCAATCTCTTTTTGTGGATTGTGCGTCGAATTACATTAAACACAAAATACACTCCATCCCCCTCCGGTTGAACCCTGCGCCCTGCCATTCCTCCCTTATTTACCATCTTAGTTAAATTTTAATAATTACGTTAAACAAGTAATTCAACATAAGTGGATAGGAGTCATAAACACTTTAATTTGGCGGCAAATAAATTAGTTTATGCTGTCTTATTTTTAGGTAACTCGAGACAATTAGACATACGATGGAGAGTAGTATAGGGAGTTGGCATGGGGGCACCAGAACAGTTTTTTACTATTCTGTTGCCTCCAACTCCCGATACTACTAACCATAAAATGGTTCAATATTTTGTGCTATATTTTGGATTTGACTTTGGGATTTTTGGGAAAACTATGTTTTTTATTTTTGGATTTTGGCTCCGTATTTTTGAAACTATATGTTTTTATCTTGGAAAGTGCGTTTGAGTGAAACAGGATGTAATTATCCATACGTGAATTCCCTCATGATTATCACGCAATTTCTTCAACCAATCAGAATCTTCACATTTTTACTTCACAATCGTGAAATTTTTCAGTGAAGTTCATATTTATTTGTGAAGTTTGTTGTGTAGATATGTCTGAGTTACTATCTTCAATCGAAAAGTAAGAACTCTTAAATATTTTTATGTCCATAAACATATGAACTTATACCGTCATTATGTATGTATCTTTTGTCATCAAAGCATGATAATGATACTTTATTTAGCTCATAGCTACCTAGTTCATGATTAACGCTTCGAGTAGTTTTCATCTTATATTTGTTCATTATTAAACAGTGTACTCTAATAATCTTTATGTTTAATATCCTGCCGTATTACATTTTTCTTTATTCCGTTAGCCGTTTTACCACATTGATTGTTATCTTTGATATAAGAGTACATTTTTTATCTTAAACCGACAAACTCAGTGATTGGAACTCCACAACTCTCATCTTTCATTAAACCCACCTTTTTCTTATTGGTTTTATCATGAAATTGAGAATCTTCTGTGTAATCATTGTTGTCGAATTTATTTTTATCTGACCAAAAATCAGCATAAACATCCTTTTTGGCTTTATTACCATACTTTTGTTTGATATAATTGTAATGAAAATCATACATTGGTGTCTTCGATAGATCTAAGATACACATTCCTATATACGCCGGCCTGTTTAAAGTAAGTATTTCTTAATTTGATCTTATGCACTGCTACTAGATTTTCATTGAATATTTTTGATGATACATAAGTTGGCTTTGAGCTATATTTTAATAATTTTTTCTCATCAGTTATGAGTTTGACATCCAATCTTTTACGAAAGTTTTCCATCGTTTTACCAAAACAAGCATTATTCATTAGTTCGAAAAAGTCTTTCTCAAATGAATTCTTAGCATTAGTCCTTTTTTGTGTGTTGAAATCTATATACTGTTTTAACCATGGCGACTGTTCAAACTCAAGCACGCGATGAACTTTCTTTATTTTTAATCCAAGATTGAGATACAATTGTAAGTTTCTGTAGTGTAGTACATATTTTTCTTTGTTAGCTAGTGTGGAAATGAGTTTATGAACTTGTCCGATTGATATATTATATTTCTGTCTTATCTGTTCACAATAGGGCGACAACATATCTTTTGTTACTTTAATCTTTTGTGGTGCTAATGGTAGTCGTTATGATTGTTATGTAATTCTTTTGGATATTCAAGATCAACCTCTAGTATTAATCCTTTTCTATTATCTTTTGTGTATTTACCAAGATCTATCTTATCAATCTGTTTTTGTGAAAGCCATTTGAAATTACCAGTCGGCAAACTGTATTGACTCATACTCCAACCGTACAGATTATTAGCATCTAAATACATGATGTACTTTTGTGGTTTGCGTTCATGATAATTCTTCATGTACGTATTATTTGCTTTAGCATATCGGTTAGCTATATACGATATTCCACCTCTTAATCCCATTTCAATAAACTGAAACATATCAATATCTGTCATCAGCTCAAGTTTAATATTAGTCGTCTTTAACATCGCATCCCATGATAGACCAGGAGATGTGAAATAATGGCATGCATCTAACTTGTAGTATTGCATGCATGTTCTTCTCAAGTTTTCAAACACATCAGCTAGTAGAAGGATGTATGACTTGAGATATAGATCATGATAGTCTCCCATTGTTTTGAGGTTAAATGTGCTCCATACATTTTGCGTATGTTGATATTGTTCGTCTGTAATATGCTCTTTGTTTAACATACTGTAGAATTCATCTTTCATTGGCAGTTGTGTTTCATTGAATTTTTCCATAGTAGACATGTAGTCATAAGGATAAACGCCTTTTCTTTTCATTAGCTTCAATTGTTCGCCTTTAAACACACCCGAAGTATAATTGAATGACTTATCGGGCAGGTTTTTAACAAGGTTATCTAAACTACTACTCATAAATTGAAAGCTGTCGAGGACCACCAAATGATTATCTAGCATGAAAGACATATATTTTCCATATTGCACGGTATGACGTTTAGATTCATTTGTTTTTCTTCACCTTTTTTATTAGTATATGTATAATTTTTGGCAATTTTACCAATTTGTTGCATAATGAAATGGCTATCGTAGCCTTTCAAATTGTGGAATATTACAGGTATTTTGATTTCTTTTGGATTTAGCCGTAGTCGTAGATTGCAGTGATCGTGTATAAACTAGTTATATGACAATGATCTCTGACGCGTTTATCATCATTAGTACAAGATTTATCACAAATATGGCATTTATCAGCTTTTTGGAAATTTATCTCATCTTCTGTTGTCATTTTCAGAGATTTATTGAAATATTTTTTCATTATTTTCTTACACCTATCAACTTCATATAACATCGATTGCATGAATTTGTACACAACCTTTTCACCTCTGCAGATTTGAACTGGTTTACTGTATTTATCATCATAGCAACACACAACCTTATAACCATCACTACAATCTTTGTGACTTTGGTACGATTGTGTATATGATTTATTATCGTTTGTTTGGCAACTATGCACATTTTCTGTTATCGCTTCAAAATCGCTGTAAATAACAAATGGCACCTGCAACTGTTTGTGATCTACATCTACATCTACATTTATTAAGTTGATAACATCGTTTAAGACATCACATCAACTATATAAAAAATAGATACAAAATAATTGATAATTATTAAATTGTAATAAATATGTTATTTTTTTTCGTCAGGCATCCTTATGGCGTGTGTGCTATTTATTGCCAGACAGTTGGTTTTATGGTTATTCAACACATTATCGGAACTAAAACATTACAGGCAATACATACAAAAATGCTTTCTATCTCGATGCTTCGTCTTGTTATACATCAATTTGTTAAAATCTTTTATAAGTACATAGTGGTTTTTTTTCTCTTCTGCAATTAACAATAAGTTCATAGTGTCTTCATACTTTTTGTTGAGACTCATAACCACATACATTGATGTTAATATTGTTCTGCTTTTCAACTTTATTGTACTGTTTCTCAGATACTGGAAATTCAATTCCTGTGTAATCCAACTTTTCAACATATGCTTTGTCAGTTTTTTAAATCCTTTGTGGATTTGTTGTTTGTTGGTTTAAATGTCTTATATGACACCACCTAAAGCTTTCATTATCTTCATTTTGAAGCTTAATTAAACCTTTAGAGGGATTTTTAAGACCTCTCGGGAGGTTGATATAAGATGATCCTTTCAAAGGTTCATATGTTACTATGTTAATATAATGACCATCAACGTCTTTAATCAACCAACCCGATCCTTCTGAAATCCAGCCAGCAATCCTATTTAGTAGTATCTCTTGGTTAGCCTCACTCATATTCAAATCATTGATGTTTGTTACAGTCATCACTTTGTTATTGAAATAAGCTGTTTTGATTATAAGATCCTCACTAGTGATTTTTTCAAATATGATTTTCAATGCTTGGATTAGTTTAAAACCTTTTAGCTAATGTAATTGTTGTAGCAGTTTATATTCAATGTCGAATTTTTTGGTTTCAGTTAATTGTTTCAGAGGATCTTTATCATCTCTAATTTCAATTTCAAATGATTTGGTATAATCTTTAAAAGCTTCAGTGTCTGTTTCAGTGATTACAGTTCTTTTAGCAGCAGTTGGTTTTTCTATAGTTAATTTTTTAGTTAGTTCATTACTAGCTGTTTTACTGATTTGCATGGTGTTGGAACAGGATTTATTTGACCTGATTGTTGGTACACTCTTTGGTACCACTTGGATAGTATTTTGTTG
This sequence comes from Siderastrea siderea, assembly GCA_964030785.1. Taxonomy (NCBI): domain Eukaryota; kingdom Metazoa; phylum Cnidaria; class Anthozoa; order Scleractinia; family Rhizangiidae; genus Siderastrea; species Siderastrea siderea. Next base: position 43,397,570 of record OZ034966.1, on the reverse strand, counting down.
TTTTAATAATAATTTGATTAGATCAGGTTTGCTTAGTTTCTTTAGACTTTTCTTGTTCATATTATTTTGGATCATATTAGTATATAGTGGCAAATCTTTAAGTATTTTTGTGTTTTCATTCATCTTATTTTTAATTATATTATTACTATATATTTTATTTTTTCCATTATATTAGTATATAGTAATATTTCTTTAAGTACCTTTGGGGTTTTTAAGGCAGCCTAATTATATTCATTGAAAAATTACCATGACTGAGTGTGTTTAAATTAATCCATCCATATATTTATTTATTTTTCTCATAATTAGGTCATAGTCATTACTTATTATACATTTGAAACCATTTTTTCTATATTTATGCTTCATTTCTAATTGTTCTTTACTGATTTTGTACACACCTGTTGGGCTTTTTAGCTCTAAAAATAATCCTCTGTATATTTCATGTTCATTTAGTATTAACAAATCAGGTTGACCCTTTGGTAACCATTCTTATTAAAGTTAATGCGTAATTTTGGGTATATTTGATTTTCTCCAAGACCGGGAATTAATAAACTGTTTGGTTAAAATCTTCTAATGTATTCAATGATTTTAAAGTGTAGATCGCTTTCATTTTCCATTTTAAACTTATGGTTCATTTTTCATATTAAATATATGATAAATATTTTTCATAACCATAGATAGTTTATATTTTTGGCTAGAATTAGCCAAATAATTCCTCGGTTGTATATAGATTAGATAATTTTCGCAAAAAATAGCCCGTTCCAGGCGTTCAGATAGTAGAGCGTGAGCGAAAAATACAACGAGCGACAGTGCGGGAAAAACGAGCGGAACTGGAGAACAGGGCGAGGGAACGCCTGTGAAATTAATTTTTAAAGCTCATGGCAGTATACCAGTATCTGGTATACCCTCTCATTGGCCAAATTTGACACCTCCTGTCAACATCAGAGGGTTGTTGACGCAAACAAGAAATTCGATATGACGTGCTGGTACGAAGGGCATCCTCCATAGAGTCACGCACGGTTGAATATGTGTTAGGCAATCGCTTAAAGATTCCCAAATTTGGATACTTTACGTATAGAATAAAAAGATTTCTTCAAAACGTGTTTCTGGGAAGAAGTCGCATCGCCATTCTTTCAACAGGATTTGGAAATAGCTTGATCTTTCAACTTTTTCCACGGTTAATCAACATATTGCAAAGAAAAGCTGTTTCTACCATAATTGTGGTTACTCCACTTGTTGCGACCATGAAAGACCTAGTAGAACAGCCTCAAAGCATCGGAATTAGAACGGTGGCTATCGGAGTAGATGAAGAAGAATACAAAGAAGAAGTAGCAAAAATGGATCGGCTAGATTGTTTATGAAAGTCCTGAAAGCCTGCTGTCGAAGGAATGGAGAAAAGAACTACAACAAACAAATCGTTCGGCGTAGCTATCGCAATCGATGGAGACAATGAAGTTCATTACGTCACAGAGTGAAAGCTGTCTATTCATTAAACAGATAAACCGATGTGTATATAAAGTCGTCTGTGATTCTCGTTACCTTGATTGGTTACGTAGTGCAGTTTCATTGTAATTTTTCTAACACTTACATTTGCGTTTCCGCATCGCAGAAATTTTTACAATGTTCATTCAGCATGTCAGAGCTTAAAGCATAATGTACTTTTCTTGTTTTGTACTCAACCCAACGCTTCAAACTCGGGTGAAACCTATCTCGATGAGCGTAATTACATAACTTTCTTGTTTACTTTGACCTGACCCTGGGTTCATGTTTCTCTGCCGCTGTCGGCGGTCTTAAGTAGGCGGCATGGGCTTTTTAAAATTAATTTCACAGGCGTTCCCTCGTCCTCTTCCCCAGTCTCGCCACGTTTTTCCCGCTCTTTCGCTCGCTATATTTTTCGATCGCGCTCCACTATCTGAACGCCTGGAACAGGCTACACACAAAACTACTTAAAGAAATAAAAGTATGTAGTAAATATATATATATATAATCCAAAATAATGAAAATGGATGCAATGACGATACCTATACAGCTCAGTCGTTATGTGTAAGTTCTGCTTAAAGCCATTAGTTTATTATGAAAAACTTGAACCAAAAATGACCACCTGCTGCGAGAATCAAAAATTAGTACAAACTATGGATTCATCTATTATTTGGACATCTTGTGGTCGAGTTGACTCTTACCTTTATAGTAAAGAATGTACTGATTTTTATGAAAACCGTCACAGGATCAATAAAAAATCCCTTTACATCAGAAAATATCATATTTTGAACGTTATCGATGATATTGCACAAAAGAATAAGATACAAATTAGTTATAATAATAGAGAGAAAATCCTGAGAATGTTCGTTTTAATTAATGAAGTATTACCACAGGTTAACAATGACCGTAAACGTATTGTAAGTATTAAATTCATTTTGAGGCAGATATTTAGAGTTTTGCGAATAGAATATAAATTTATTCCACTTTCGAAATCAAAAAAGACTTTGAATTACTATAACAATCGGGGGGAAACAAGTTTACAAATTAATAAAGGATGATAATATGTATGTTCAAGGTCATACAAAGGTATTTTGCTTTGAATGAGTCTTGAAATAAAGTTTATCATAAAGTTTACTCTAAAAGTTTACTTGAATGTAAATTTTTTGTCATATTGCTTTTCAAATTTATCGGTAAGGGCAAAGATCAATAATCATTTCATCAATCAGCCTCATTTCGTATATAAATGAGGTGTGATTAAATTGATTTCCTCTTAACGAAGACCGTAAATCAACTAATACTTTTTCATATGTTGTGTAAGCAAATCAACTGGACATTTCTATTTTCTTTTTATAATTCTTGATTTCAGATAATGTCTTAAGCAATAAACCACTACCACTGATTACACCTAACACAATAGGATTCAAAGTGATTGAACCAACTATTGTACCAGTGGCTACTAAAGAAACTGATGTTAAATTGATGGTTAAGTTCAATCGCTTGAAATGTTTGAAAGCCTTCTTATAACACCAAAACTTTCTATGATAAAACTTATACAATGCTTTCATTTCACCTAGTTTTTCCATACTGATATTCCTGTAAATATGGTTAAAGTTGAAAATGTCCTTTTTGGTCATTATTATATTTAGTTACATTAAAATTATGGTGTTCTATTTATTCAATAAATAGTAAAATTTCTTCGTTGTTAATATTACTAACTAAATCCAAACCCATATGACCGAACTGTTATTTTAAATTTGTTTTAATTGTTTGTAATTGAGTATTTTGTGACGACGTGACGTTATATATTTAACATAAAACCGTGGTTTATTTTCAAAGATATTGCTGGATAACTCAAATTTAGTTTAAAAAACATAGCTTTCATTCTGAATATATTGCTGTTATTTGAAATTATTATTTTATCACATCTGTTTAATAAGAAAGTTTCACCATTATTCGTATTTAAAATGCCATGTATGTGATGAACTGAATTCAACAATCTGTACCCATTCATATCCAAATCTGTTTGTATTACCATTTTACCATTTTCAATTACATAGGGTGTATCATAAACACTCGAATCCACATCATTTTGCGATCCCTTGATACAATAAATAATCATATGACCTATTCCTTGCGTGGGGCTGCTTGCAGTGCCCTTACAATGCATGTCAACGTATATGTATTCGGGAGGAGTTATGCTCCACTTGTGTAAGTAAACGATGGTTCTGCTGTAATTGACAAACAGCTTGGTTGATTGTTGACCAATATTTGGTGAAGTGGAAACAACACTCACTGACAAATTTGTTGTGCTTGGAGGGAAAAATTCAATTGCCAAAGTGTACTCACCTTCTGGAAGTTTGTACATGTTGAAGCCAATGCGAGAAGAATACTCATTCGAGCGTCTTTCCCCATTTTGAAATGATACGCTTTGTTATTGACGTTGTGGGGGGAACCAGAAAAGTCAACAGTACCATCGACAATTATATTGTATTCACTGGATGACTCATTTACATTTTTCATAAGATACCTGAAAACATCTTTTTTATTAGTCCAGCTACTGATATGGGATTCATTTATCTTTTTATCAAAGTAATTTTTCAGCCCAACAGTTACATCCCCTTTGGCGGTGTTCACCTTATTGCTGACATAGCCGACATTAGCTGCCGATTTTATGTCTTTGTCATCGGTGTTCAAGTTGATTATTTTTTTATCATTTAAATCCAAGTTACCGACCATGCCATTACTTCCATCAGCATTGACATACTTTTGAGCATCAGCTTTGTCCAACTTAGTAGCTAGTTGAGTGTCAACATATTTTTTATTAGTAGCTTGATCTCCAGACGTTGGGTCTTTGACATTGAAAATTTCATGATTGTTCATGTTTATTGACTGTTCCATTGTGCCACCTTCTTTTTTTGACAAAAAGATTCCTCTTATATTTCCATAACTAATAGCTTTATTCAGGTTTCCATGAATTGGATAACTGTAATTCTTCATATTAATGACGCTATATTTACCTTGTAAATTTATGTCTTTTCCTTCTGTATGAATTGTTGCTATAACATTGTCTAATTGACCTTTATTTATAGCATCTTGACTATTAGGACCATTAGCTAAATTAAGAATATTATTACCAGTCATATTTATTTCAATATTTTTTGGTATATAATTGTTATCAACATATTCTTTATTTACTGCTTGTCTATTTGTTGTTGGAGATTTAAGGTTTTCGATAGAATGACCATACATATTTAAATTGGATGTCATGTGATTCGTTCCATCAAGTAACAAACTTTGAGCTTTTATCGTCATATAATTCACACTATCATTTGGACCAGAAGGGTTAGCGAGATTAACATTTATTTTTATTCTGTATATCATAATCACCATTATCTGTTAATTTGAAACCAACTCCTGGGGGTCTCTTATTTGTTTGCCTCCCTGACCATTTTTACTAGTTATACTATGTTCATTAAATATTCCCATTTATATATATTATTACATTAGATAGTTCCATAAAAATTTTCTTACAATCTTCATAGGTTTCAGGGGCGTAGCTACCTGTACGCACGGACGCACGTGCGTACCTGAAAATTGGAAAATAAAAGAAATAAAGTAAAATAAAATAAAAAGAATAAAAAAGGAAATAAATAAAAGATAATTATTTTAAAAAGCACAATTTGCCTCAAGTCATTTTTCGTCTCTTGTTGCTTTGAAATGTTGTTTATAAAGCAACGGACGGCGTTTTTCCACACCCGAATGTCGGTTTGCAAGGAGAAGCAACGTGATTCATTGTTGGACCGAATGGTCCAAAAAAGGCGGGATAATTAGCGAGCAGAAAGGAAGCGGGATGGTAAGGAGTGAACGCGTTGTGGTCACCTCGTTTTATAGCCTTGGATCGGTCTGTGTTCGCATGAGATTCTTTATTTGCTAGGTTTACCATGACCCAAAAAATTACAGATTATTACTTTGCCATCAGCATGGACAGAATGACAGGGCAGCGTGAAGGAACCGAAGAGCCATGTGAGTTCAAATTTGTGTTATAATTCCACTTTGCCATGTGTTTCTGATAGTTAGAATTTCAAGATGCTTATTTCATTTAAACCGCTGAATTGGATCTGGTGCAAGCGTCCAAGGAAGCAAAAGTCTGTCCATCAGTCCTTCAGGTGGAGAGGAATGACGATTCTGTCTGGGATGCGTTGCTAGACAAAGCAACAGACATTGCTGCTTTATACAAGAAAAATCCGAGCATCCCTCCAGCAGCAACACAGTGAAAACGTCGAGGCAGATACTCCTTCCGCCTATTGGAAGAGAGCAGTTTACTTTCCATTTCTGGATCACTTTATATCGGAAGTCAACGCCGGAGCTGTCAGTAAAACCCTAACCGGGCTTATTTCAAGCACAACATCTAATACCAGGTAGTTGTTTGTTCTCATGATGATACCGTGACATTTCCATTTTATATTTGTGTTAAATTTATCTTAAATATCAAATTTAAATTTCAGGAAATCTTCAAGACCTGACTTAAAAGGGTGTGGAAGACATGTATAACCACTATGGCGAAGACATGCACATGTTCCTTGATGAATTCAAACGAGAAGTGACTAGGTGGCGTCAAAGGTGGCTGTTGGTTGAAGGTGGCATTCCCCAGACCTTGGTAGAAACGCTGGACTTTGCCAACCTATAACATTACCCTGGAATTTATGTAGCCGTCAAGACTGACGCTTTTTACGTATCCTGTGTCAACGTTTGTTGCAGAGCAAAGCTTCAGCAGCATGAAGAGGAACACGACGCCACTTCGGAGCGCTATGTCGGATGCGCCGTTGACCTCGCTATCCGTGATACGCGTACATAAACAGTGAAGGAAATAGACTTAAGTGGGGTCATTTCTGAGTTTGCAGCTGGGAAGAAAGACAAACGTTAAGCCCTGTGTTTGTGTTCGAAAACTATTATATCTTCTTATGAAAGCTATCCACTCTGATATTAATTTTACATGGTCTCAGGATTTCGATTTGGTTGTTTTTTTGTAGATTTGTAAGAAGCGTGGACCTAAATGAAACTTAACTAAGGCACAATGACGTCTATGAAGGTGCTTTTAGAAGGCAAACAATGCCGGTCAAAAATAACGTGGCACAGAGCGGTAAAAAATCACTCATTTGTGAATAAAACTCTGAGATACCGCCAGCATGTTCGCTCTATTCGGATAGGCGATCGGAACGCTTCAATGATCCCAAAAAAGCAACTTAAGTAGTTATAGAGTTGGCGGTTCGAGACCAGTTTTTTCAAAACTGGTCTTGAACAGCGCCAACTCTATAACTACTATAATCATATGGTCACCAACATATGGTGAGGAGCCGAGCAGGCTCGGGAAGTCGTTGACGAAGTCAACGAGCGAGGCTCCTTCCGGCCAATTGTGGGTAGACATACAATCTCGCAGAGATTGTATGTCGTAGGGCGCAATTGGCATATTGGTTCCATCACATAGCTCCACATCATTTTTTTATATGCTGGTTCCATTTATCGCATTGGGGAACAAAAGCGAAAGCTTTTGTGAGGCAGTGAATTGATCGCGAAGCGATCAAGAGGGGAAGTTTCTTTTTGCGATGCTGGTTCCATTTTATGTATACAACGCATTATTCAATCACGTGATTCCACACCACAGGAAGTCTTTCTCGGAAAAGCAGGAAGTTTTTCTCAGAAACAAGTCTGGACATGTCTGGTGAAAACAGGAAGTTTATGATGAAATGGGACTTTCCCGATGAGTCATCAGATGAACTTGTATTTGAAGTAAAGTTTGTCAGTAAAGTTTGTCAGTAAAGTTTGTCAGTAAAGTTTATCAGTAAAGTTTGTCAGTAAAGTTTGTAGTGAACAGAAAAGCAGACTGTATTTGCGGAACTTGTATTTACATAAAAAAATATCTCATATAATAGTATAGAATGAATTGTAACAAGGAATTACATGATGAACTGAAAGAATCAGGAGATATTGTTTGTCCTTTTTGTGACCAAAAATTGGAAGATTCTAATGAAAAACCACAAGATCGTTTAGTGAAATATTATTCATGCTGTGATAATCAGTATATTATTAACGACGATGGGATGTTAGCATGTCTAAGTTGTGGTATTGTTCAAGGATATAATTATGTGAAAGAATATGTTAATTTTTATGAAAATAGACATAAATTTATTAGAAAATCTGTTTACCATCGAGAGTACCACATCAGCAACATATTACTCGATATTGAAGAAAAATATAACGTTAAAATATCAAACTGTCAGAAATATAAGATCGATAGAGTGTTTACAGAGATCGGTAAGGTTCTTAATGAAGTTAATGGTACAAGGAAAAGGATGATTAGCGTAAATTTCATTATGAGAAAGATATTCAAGATGATGGGAATACCTTACAAAAATATTCCAATTAGTAAATCGAAAAAAACTTTAGCTTTTTATAATAAATATTGGGCTAGTATTATGTCTCTAATCGGTGATAAAATAAAATCTATTATTGGATGAATACCTTATTATATTTCTTTTCAAATTTGTCAGTTAACGGACACATATCTACTATTATATCATCAAGAACTTTGACATGATCAAGAAATTCTTTTTCATTATACTCCAGTCCTCTCATAAAGGATCGTAAATGAGTTAAAACCTTTTCATACGTAGTGTACGCGAATTTACACATCTCGATCTTTCTTTTGTAATTTTTGACCTCTGAATATGTTTTTAGTATAAGCCCTGCGCCTGATATTGATCCAAGTACAGCGGGGTTTAACGTCAAACCACCAGCCACAGTCCCAGTTACTATCAATACAACAGATCCAATGTTACAAGCCATATTCTTTTTCTTGAAGCTTTTAAATGACTCTTTGTGGAGCCAGTATTGCTTATGGTAGAATTTGTACAATGCTTTCAACTCAGATATTTGATCTTCTGTTAAATTTTCTGAAACATGGTTCCAATTGAATATTCTTTCACGTCTAACCATATATATTATATGGTTACATTTTTTCTTTTTTGAACGATTTCTTAATACTGATGTATAATTTTCTAATGTTTCGAACTATTTTTTCTATATTCTCAATAATTTCGTTGATTAAAGTTGATGTTTTCATATTATATTGTTTAGATTATTCATTACTCTCAGGCTTTGAGGGAATTTCACTATCAACTGAGATTGGTTGAATTCGAAAATGTTCCGCATTCTGCTATATTATAAATGAAAATTTTTGTGGAAAGTTATCACGCACTTGTTTGATACTCGATACGAAGTATAATTGAGTTGTAACTTTTCCAAATATCATCATTCATATTTAGTTCAAAAGCCAAAATCCCGGACGAAGACATTTGGAAAGAATTTAGGTTTATTGTCTGATACCACCCACTTTTTTTTGAGGTAAAATTTCTTGAAGAGCTTAGAGTTCCAGTAAAAAAATTCCGTAAAGATGTTTTGAGTTTCAAAGATATTTTTTTGTGTCTATGTACAGTGATATGAGAAGAAGAAGAAGTGATTGGACGCGTACAATATATATCCATATTTTTCAAAATCGCTTCACCCGGCAATGAAATTATTTCGGCACCATTTAAAACAAAATTTTTGTCCCCTTTTGTTGAATTTAAAAAACCGTTTATGTGGTGAATGGAAGAGCGTAGTTGGTGTCCGTTTAAAGACAAATCTGTTTGCATAACCATTTTACCATTTTCTACAACGTACGCCGTATCATACACATCCGAGTCTACATTACTCTGTGATCCTTTGACTCCATATACAATCAAATAACCAACTCCTTGAGTGGAGCTACTTGCAGTGCCCTGACAATGCATGTCAATGTAAATGTATTCGGGAGGAGTTATGCTCCACTTATGTAAGTGAACAATCGATCTACTGTAATTAACAAACAGCTTAGTTGATTGTTGACCAATATTTAGTGAAGTGGAAACGACACTCACTGACAAATTTGTTGTGCTTGGAGGGAAAAATTCAATAGCCAAAGTGTACTCGCCTTCTGGAAGTTTGAACATGTTAAAGCCAATGCGAGAAGAATACTCATTTTGAGCGTCTTTCCCCATTTTAAATTTATAAGCTTTTTTGTTGACATTGTGGAGGGAACCAGAAAAGTCAACAATGCCATCAACTATTATGTTGTTTTCACTTGAAGATTCATCGGCATTTTCCATGAGATACCTGAAAACGTCTTTCTTGTTAGTTGAGCTGGTGATGTGAGACTCCTTGATTTTTGTGTCAAAGTAAGTTTTCAACCCTACAGTCACATCACCTTTGGCGGCATGTACCTTACTGCTGACATAGCCGACATTAGCTGCTGATTTTATGTCTTTGTCATCGGTGTTCAAGTTGATTATTGTTTTTTCATTTAAATTCAAGTTTCCAGTCATATTGTTGGTGCCATCAACTTTGAGAAACTTTTTTTGTGTCATGTCATCAATTCTGTTGTTAACAAACTCGACACATGCGGCGTCTCTTTGGTTTGATGGAAGATCAAGATTGATAATTGAATTATTTTTCATATCAATATCAGATCCTTTATCCAGTTTTTTTTCAAGCTGATTTTCGACATACTTTTTATTAACACAATGGTCTGAATTAACTGGATCTTTCACATTTGTGATGAAATTATTGTTCATGTCAATATGTTGCTCCATTCGACCTCCTTCCTTCTTTGACAAGAATATCTCTCTTTGCGATTCATAACTGATAACCTTGTTGAGATTACCTTGAACTGGGTAATTGTCTTTTGGGACAACAAGCGACCCTGTCATCGTATCACCTGTTTTTAGCATGAATTTAGATGTATCCACACTTGGAATCTTAGCTATTTCACTATCTAACTGACTTTTTGTAACCACATCATTATTATTGGTTCCTTGTTTTACATTCACTAATTTTTTATTCTGCATATCATAATCATTATTAGCATCTAATTTAAATCCAATACCAGGTAAACCTCTTGAACCTATCTTACCTAGTCCTTGAGAATCATCATGATTAAGGATACCGTTAGTATAACTCATATAATATTAGTTTAGATTTTTTCATCGAAATTTCGGGCTACCTTTTTTTTGACCTTATCAACATACAAAAAACTATATGGATCCTTAGTAGCTTTCTGATAATCTGATTTATTTATGTTCAGTTCTCGGCAAATCATCGATTGCTCGTTTATAGAAGGAAAATCAAAAACACCAAAATGTGTACTATTCAGTCTTATTGTTTTATCGGTTCCGTAATAGCTTTGACTCAAATATATACAACAACAATTTTTATTTCTAGAATTGGTAAAGTAGTCTCGTATCCGTTCGTCATTTTTCTTACCTGTATTCAAATAGTCATCAAATATGATTAATTTTTGGTTTTCATCAGACAAATCTGTGAGAGGGATGATGTCATCATTACTTGCTTCTATCACGTCATAACCGACCTCTTTTGATATTGGTTCAAGAGATTTTAACAGATGCTTATATTTGCTTTGTTGGAGATTGCGAGCGTAAAGATATATTTTATCAAAATAGAGAAGCCTATATATCATATCAAGCAAAAGGTTAGTCTTGCCACCACCAGAGGGAGCACAAATAAGCATCCTGAAACATCGGTTTGGCATGAAACTCTTTAATTGAACAAAATCGTTGTTTTCATCATCTTGAATGTCGTAATTTTGTATCTTCATATGATATTATGTTATACAATTTTATCGTATTGCGACACGCTATGCGACACGCTATGCGAGCGTTTTTATATATGATAACCCTAATTTTTCCGAACAAAATACGAAATTTTATGTAAACAAATGATATAATGAGTTTACTCAAATGGAAAGAAATGGCTGAGAAACGATCCGAGCTTGGTAAAAAGATTAACACAGTAAGAGATACAATAAAACAAAAAAAGATATCTGATCAAATGGGTGAAGTCGAGGCAGAGAAACTTTTCAAACCTATAACATCTGAGTTAAAGGAACTTACAGCCCCAAAAGCACCGTTGAGAAGATTGGTAAAGAAAAAGCGACCTGTTCCAGATTATGGAATAGCTATTGATGATGAAGTGCCTGATTATGGATTGGACGATTTGTTTGATCAACCTGTTTTACCTGAAAACGAGAAACAATTGGTTCCAAAACCTCCATCTTATGAAGATGTCATTGAGGATTTAGCATCAGGTAAAAAACAAATGTATATAGATCCAGAATACATGTATGAACCAGAAGATCTTCCTCCAGAATACGAAGAAGAAGTACCAGATTACGAAATTCTTGAAGAGGATAGAATAAATCAAACTTTAGATCAACTTCAAATACCGAATTATGATGATATTGAATTACAACTTCAACAAGAAGATATGAATGACAAAAAGAGGAAATCTTATCTTACCAAAACCCTTAAAAAGGCTAAAGAGAAACGGCAACAACTTTCTGGATATTCGATGAATATTACTAAAAAATTAAATAGTGGCTCAATCACTGAAGCTGAGGCTCAATATCAAAGAAAAATTATTCAAGATACAAGAAAGGTTCTGACTGATTATATGAATTACCATCAACAAAAACTCCAAAAACTCAAATCTATTAAAGGATCTGGTTTGAAGAAAAAAACAAAAAGAGGTGGACAGGTAATGTTTTTCAATAATCCAACAGAAATGATGAAAAAACTTGAACTGATTATAGGATCAAAGGTTGCCGGTAATAATAGCATAGAGCTAAGAAACACAGGTGTTGCACTTCTCGACATCTTGTTGAGAAATTCAATACTCAATAAGCCACAATACAACAAAATATACAAAAACTATTTTAGTCTAAACTAATCATATAAATGAATAGACAACTTGTATTATCCAGTCATATCGTCAAAGGTATAAGTGGTAATAAACCATCAGATTTCACAATCAAATACAGTAATCCGATAATACTGGATTCAAACAGACAATATGAAATCGGCCTAGATCGAATCATTTCGATGTCATTCACTTGGTTTAATGTGACAAGGGAACTTGATAATCAGAAAATAAGATATTCGTCTGATAGTGGTACTAATTGGACGGAAATTATATTCAACCCAGGAGTATGGAATTACATTGATTTTGACAATTTAATCAAAGAAAAAACAAAAACAGGAACCTCATCAAACCCTCAATATCCAATCACTCTGGAGTTTAACGATACTGTATTCAGGACAATAATAACACTAGCCTCAAATTACAGATTAGATCTTACTCAAAGTAATTTTAATGATCTTATTGGTTTCAATAAAAAGATTCTAACAAGTAGTGTAAATGTTGGAGATTACATTCCTAATCTCTCACAAGACAGAGAAATATTGAATGTTCATTGTGATTTGATAAGTGATAGTCTTGTCGATGGTGAAGAGTCAGATATTATATATAGTTTCAGTACCTCAACTCTCACCCCGAGTTATAGTTTCACACAAGAGCCTCGACGAGTACAGTTCAATCCAGTCAATAAAAATACGATTCATAAAATTCGGATTTATATCACCGACGGCAAACGAAGAATCATTGATCTTAATCATAGTGACACTTCATTCAGTTTGATTTTAAGAGAGAAGAGAGATTAATCTAACTAATAGTTATAGATGGTATCATATGAATATAAACGTGTATATCACCCGAAACTAGGTCGTTTTGTTTATAAGCATAAAGGATCTGGGATTATTGTTGATAACATATTCAAACCAGTTGGAAGGGTGTTAAGTAAAGTTCCAGAAAAGGTTTTAAAACCTTTTGCCAAAAAAGCGCTTGAATCTGGTATTTCACATGCTGGAGACAAACTTGGAAAAAAAGCAGCTGAAAAAAGCGGAGAGCTTATTATGAGAAAATTACACGGTTTAACTAAACAATCAATGAATAAAACCATGAAACCAACCAAACCTACTAAACCAAAACAAGAAGAAGATTACAACACAATTCTGAATAGACTTATATCTGGTACTGGATTAAGACGATAAAATGTTATTAAAAAGTGAATTTTATCCAATTATAAATAGACTAGCAAGTGGGAAATGGTTTATATAAAAAGTGAATTTTATCTAAACTACTCATATAAATGAGTTTCAGAACAAATGAAAATCTACAACGATATGAATACGTTCGTTTCCATTTGGATAATGTCATTGAGCAACCTGCTAACAATCAAAGCCAGAAAAAGACAGGTTACAGATTCACAATAAACGATAGGTCGACTATGTTCGATTTTTTTAATGGGTATTTCGAAGTAACTAAAGAGCTTCAAAAAAGGGCAGATGGTGCTGGATATGCTGCAGCAGATCGCATCACAATGATAAACGGATCTCACAGTCTAATCAGACATATGGTTATTAAATCGTCTGGTAAAATAGTATACGAGAGTGATAATTTACATAGAATTACGAATGTCAAAAATCTACTTGAATACAGTGATGACTTCAGTCGATCCGTTGGAAAGAATTCGTTCTGGTATCTTGATACTGATGGAACAACAGCAGATACTAACACAGGTTTTGAGGCACGTCGTATTTTAACCCAAGCAGTACAAAACAACGGTGGTGGGGGAGCTAAAAGTATTAATGAGATGCTTCCATTAAACAGATACAGCTTTTTTCAAGAATTAGAAAGAAAAATGTTGCCTCCGATGCAGCTCACAATTGAACTTACATTAAACGAAGACAGTGAACTGATTCACATGGCAAATGGCACAGACCCTGGTCGTGTTGTAGTAAAGAGATTGTATCTTTGGCTCCCAAGATTAATCCCAAAAGACAGCATGTATAGTAATTTCGTTTCAGAGTTTCTCAAGCCAACAACCTGGACATATATGCGAGATCTCTACAATCAGTCAGCAAATACCAGAGCTGTTCAGAATATGTTTCAAATCAGTCCAGCTATCGATGACGTTAAACATGTTTTTATATATCTCCAGAGGACAGACGCACCAAATAATGATGAAGCAGAGAGGAGTCCGTATTTGTTTGACACTTTCAAGTTGAATGCAGCTAATGCTAATAGCTCTCTATCAAACTGCAGGCTTGAATATGGGAATAATGTTTTTTACCCAGAGCTGGAATATGATGCAGATTCTAAAATACGGGTATTCAATGATCTCATGTCATATGCATTTCGTAAGAACGATTACAATTCAGGAACACAGCTTAATGTATCCAATTTCACTAGTTTGTATGGATTATTGTATTTCGATTTGTCATATCAGAAAGAGGTAGTGACGAGAGATCCTAAACAGTTGATTCTCCATTATCGTCTCAATGTAGCCCCAGCAGCAAACGTCCGAGCTCATAGCATCGTATTTTACGAGAGTGAGGTTGTTGTTAAGACAGTTGGAAACGAATTGATGATAGTTTAAATAAGTTTTACATCGATGAAAATTTAAATGAATATGTTTTTTAAAATAGAATTTATCTAACATATAATATATGACACAACTATACGAAATTAAAGTTAGTTTATCACCAAACCAGAAAAAGAATCTTAGTAACGCGTATCATAAAAGAGAAACTATCATTTTGAGACTGACAAAGGACTCTCTATCTGGGAATGACACTCTATACGTACCTCAGAATATAGTTAAGCGATTGAATAAAAATAGAAAATTGAGAAAAGGAATGGACATCAAACTAGCCAAAACAAACATTCGAAAGCAAGTTGGTGGATCACTCCTCTCTACAGTTCTGTCGCTTGGAAGAACTTTCGCTCCAACAATTGCCAAGACTATTGGATTGTCAGCTTTGGCAGGTTTAGCATCTGAAGGAGCATCTCAGATTGTTAAGAAGATATCTGGAAAAGGTTTACAAACTGGTGGGTTTCTCATACCACAAAATAAAATCGATCAGTTGATAACATATAAACATCTTTTGACAACAAAACAAAAGAAGGATATATTAAATGCTCTACAAACAGGCTCTGGTGTTCATATAAAACCGACAAAAGTACAAACAGGTGGGTTCTTAGGGACTCTCCTTGCATCAATTGGAGTCCCTTTAGCTATTGAGGCAATAAAGAAGATGACTGGTAAAGGAGCTCCTCAGATGGGACGACCTAAACAAAGACCACCCAGATCTATACCAGAACAGGATGGTGGTTTGATGACCAACACTTATAGAACACCGCCTTTTTACGGAAATTGGCCAGACGATACAATCGGTATGGGGACTAAAAAAAAAAAAAATCTCAAAAAAAGGGCGAAGGTCTACTATTAGGCAAGAACTCGCCGTTCAAAAACGTCCCTCTTCTAAATATTCTATTGTAAAACCAAAATTCCATAAAAACATTCCTATGTCAAATTATGATTTAATAAAATGGTGTAAGTATCTGAATATTCCAATTAATGATGTATTGTCAAGAGATGAAAATGTTCCTCACGATCATCAACAAGCATTATTCATTTACAATCTTGAACCGAGTTATATGCCAGGGAGTCATTGGGTGGCTACTTATGTTAAGGATAAAGTCATCAATTACTTTGATAGCTTTGGTTTGCCTCCCTTCCAAGAAATTGTCAATCATGCGAGAAAAAAGAATTTAACATTGCTTCATCAGAACAATCAAATACAAAATTTACTAACGACAACATGCGGTTACTTCTGTTTATACTTTTTAAATGAGATTAATAATGGTAAATCATATTTTGATCTGCTTCAGGTATTTGATATATATGATACAATGAAGAATGAGAGGTTTCTAGAACGGTATTTCAAAAATATGTAATCATATTATATATAATGGTTAAAAGTTATTGTGTACGAGAAAGGAAGCTGACAAATTCAGTACCAGGTTCTGAACATTACGTTAGAACCAAGAATAACAGATTAATGATGAAATCGACATGCATCAGCTGTCATTCAACTAAAACTCAATTTGTGAAACAAAACCAGGGAAACGGGTCAGCCCGTCGAAAGGGGCGGGCTTACTAAATACAGTAGCATCGACTGGTACTGATTTATTGATTCACCACGGTATTCCTTGGTTGGGAAAAAAGGCCGTTGAAATGGGTCGATATTATGGATCAGAAGCCTTGAGAAACCCAAAACTGCAGAAAAAGGCTATCGATTATACTCTGGATAAGTTAAATCCAATGATTCAGAATGTTGGAAGTCAAGCTCTTAATCAATTATCTACTAAAATTAGGCCAAACAAAAAGTATAAAACTGACAGAAAGGATTTGGATGGTGGTAGTTTAGATATACATAAACTAATTGGTAAATTACCAAGACCAAAAGCTGGATGGACTCCTGGAAAGTATAAATACATGGGGGCATATAACCCTCTAGATAAACAGTTAGAGTACGATAAAAACACTGGAGAGGTCACCAAGTGGCACGTACAACCTTACAATGAAGTTGATAGAATATCAGCTCATCATGATATTTGTTATGACATGGGGAAGGACAAAGGTGAATGTGACAAAGTAATGGTCAAGTCATTGGATAAAATACCTTATGGACAGATGCCAAAATGGGGACAAACAGCACGATTTCTAATCAACACAAAACAAAAACTAGGTCTTGGTGTAAAACAAAGTAAGACAAAAAACGGGAAAGGCCGTCGAGTGAAGAAAACTGGCAAGAAAAATTAGCTGATGAGCTTCATAAACCGATAAAACGTAACTTTACTCGGCGGCGGGTAATTGTAAATCATATTGACGAGACATGGTTTTCAGATATCGTTGAGATGCAAAAATTCAGTCGATGGAATGCTGGCTACAGATATCTTCTTATGGTTTTAGATGTATTCTCTAAATATGGTTGGATCGTCCCGTTAAAAGATAAAAAGGGTGAAACCGTTATGAATGCATTCAAAACAATATTCAAAGAAGGTAGAAAACCGGAATATTTATGGACAGACAAAGGCAAAGAGTATTACAACAAACATGTTAAGGAACTACTTGATAAGAATAAAATAACCCTGTACTCAACTGAGAATGAGGAAAAGTCTTCAGTTTGTGAAAGATGGAACAGAACAATTAAAACCAAGATGTGGAAACAGTTTACTGTTAAAGGTAATACAAAGTATCTTGATATGTTACCAAAATTAGTGAAAGAATACAATAATACAAAACATTCAAGCACGAAGATGACACCAACGGAAGCCAGTAAAAAGAAGAATGAAGGAACTGTCTACTTTAATCTATATGGTGATATGGAAACATCAAAACAGAAACCGAAATTCAAAGTTGGTGATAAGGTTAGAATAAGTAAGTATAAACGGAATGTGTTTGATAAGGGCTATACACCAAATTGGTCTGAGGAAGTTTTCACAGTTGATGAAATCCAATACACCAATCCAATCACATACAAACTAAAGGATCTCAGAGATGAAGACATTCAAGGGAGTTTCTATGAACCCGAATTGCTTAAAGCTACACAAGAGGTATTCAGAATCGATAAAGTCATTCGGAGGGATTATAAAAAGAAGCAAGCTTTGGTTAAGTGGAAGGGGTATAGTGATGAATTCAACAGTTGGATACCGTTCAAGGACTTGAAGGATATATGAAATGATTTAAGCAAATATTATCTAACATATATTATATCGATTGATACAGTATATACTGTTTATTTGCTTTTGGTAGCCAAAAATATAATTGTTTCTGGCTATCTTATTTAAACAGAAAATAATATATAGCATTAATAGATACATATGGAAATTTTCACTTATGAAGGAAAAAAACTGAATATTATCAAAAAGGATGATGACATATGGTTCCGTGGTAAAACTGTTGCCGACATTTTGGGATATGAAGATACCAAGAAAGCAATTTTCAAACATGTTGATTCTGAAGATAAATGTTCACTTAAGAGGCTCAAATCCAGGGGGGACGATTCGTCCCCCCTGACTGGGAACACCGGAAACACGATTTTCAAACATGTTGATTCTGAAGATAAATGTTCACTTAAGAGGCTCAAATCCAGGGGTAACGAATCGTTACCTTTAACATGGAACACCGGAAACACTATTTATATAAATGAATCCGGACTATACAGCCTAATATTGAGATCCAAAATGGATAAAGCGAAAGAATTCAAACGTTGGGTAACAAAAAAGGTTTTACCATCAATCAGAAAAACCGGTAAGTATGAATTCAACAACAGGCCATACAAAATGCTGACATTCAATATCAACACAGAATATGATTTACATAAAAAGGTAGTCAACTTTATTAGAAACAATTATCCTAAAGCAATCCTAATCCCAACATTAGGTGAAAACCAAATTAATGGTAACATGAGAATAAAATCATACAACATGGGTTATCAGAAGGGAGCTTGTGATCTATTCATTGGAAATATGCATTTGAAGTACACAGCTTTTGCAATCGAATTTAAAACACCAACCGGTAATGGTAAGCTTTCAGAAGAACAGAAGATGATGCTCCAAGAATATGAAAACAACAATTACAAAATATTAGTCAGCAACGATTATGATGAAATCATTAAAGAAATCATACTTTATTTCCAGGGTGTAAGAATCAAATGTAAATATTGTTACAGAAAATTCAAGTCAATAGAAACAACAAGCAATCATTTAAAATTCATACACAAAAACTTATAAAGAGTAAATTATATAGTATTAATATATGGAAAATCAAAATATAAAGAGAGGTCGAGGTAGACCAAGAATATTCACTGATGATGAGAGAAGACAACGTAAAACAACATACATGCTAAATGTAGAATGGTATTGTAATATATGTAAAACAGGTCGCAATTATACACTAGCTGGGAAAACCTGTCATTTGAAAACAAAAAAGCACCAAAAAAATTCTAAAAAATAACATAGTTCAAAGGATTCATAATTGGATTAATTGAATTGATTTAAACGCATTGATAATTATTTAAAAAAATAAAATATATAGTAATATTATATGTTGAAATTCATAAAATTAGAACAAAAAATAGCATTAATCAATAATGAAATAGATAAGAAATTTAGATCAATCACTTGTAAATACTGTCATTCAATGGCGACACATGTACTAATTACTGGAGAGTATTCTAACTATGAAGTAAGTATAATATGCCATAAATGTTCAGATCGTATAAACAAATTAAAAGGCTATCAACTTGATCTTATGGGATTTGTTGACTCCTATAAATTAGCCATTTAAAAACGCACACTAAACTATTTAAAAATATTTCACTATAGATATAGTATCTATAATGAGATCAGAAAAAATATCTAATAATATTAATATGGATAAAGCTAGTTTGAAGAAACTCAGCAAATCGCAACTCATCAAATTGCTTATGAAGCAAGATAATAACACGCCCATTTTACAAAAAAGACCAGTACCTGCGCCTCGTAAGAGTGTCAAAGAGATGGTCAAACGGTACGAAGAAAACATTATTCTTCCACCAATGCAGTTCAGGGATAATTACAAACCAATCCCAAAACAAAGAACTGTTAAAAGAAAACCGGTTCCTACACCTAGAACCGTAATTAAACAAATCGACAAAGCTTTAAACGGTTTTGTAAAATCTTATGAAATCGATCTAAGAAATGATAAAGATCCTCTTATTCAAATGCAAAATACACGAAAAGGTGTAGAACGTCAATTATCTATTTTATTGAATGAAATGAAAGGCTTGAAATACGTTGAAACATTGAAAGTCACTTTCGAAAAAATATCATCTGATGTAATAATTGAAAAGTCAGCATATTTCAATAGCGCAAGTCAAACAATAATCAACCAAGTGGGAATCAGTGAATCATTAAAAATTTCTTCAGAAAACATCATAAACAAAATAGCTCAATGGATATCAGAAGGATCGGGATGGACTGTAAAAGAAATTAATGACCATTACCTAAACATTGCTAAATATGAGCCTATGAAGGGATCCTCATATATCCAACTTCCTGAAGAACTGCGAAACAGTGCTAAAGGTTTAATAAACATGAAAAATAAGGATAATGAATGCTTCCGATGGTGTCATATTAGACATATAAATCCACAAGGAAAATATCCTCAAAGAATAAAAAAGGTTGACAAACAATACATTGAAAAATTAAATTACTCCGGTATTGAATTCCCAGTTTGTATCAAACATTACAACAAAATTGAGAAGCAAAACAGCATCAATATAAATGTATTCGGCTATGAAAACAAACAACCTTACCCCATCTATATTTCAAAAGAAAAGAATGAAGATCATATGGAACTACTTTTAATAACTGAAAATGAGAACAATCATTATGTTCTTATAAAAGATTTCAACAAATTCATGTATAACCAAACAAAACATGAACATAGAAAACACTTTTGTATGCACTGCCTGCAATGTTTTAGTTCTGACAGGGTATTGAGCAATCATAAAGATATTTGCATACAAGTTAATGGCACGCAAGCAATTAAAATGCCAACTAAAGATAACAATATATTAAAATTCAGCAACTTTCATAAACAGCAACCTGTGCCATTTGTTATTTATGCTGATTTCGAGGCTATCACAGAGAAAATTCATGGATGTCAACAAGAAGGTAAGAAATCATATACTGAGGCTTACCAAAAACATACCGACTGTGGATATGGATATAAGGTTGTCTGCTGTTATGACGACAAATATACCAAACCAATACAACTATATAGAGGTGAAAATGCTGTTTACAAATTCATGGAAAATATTTTAGAAGAAGTAAAATGGTGTAAAAAAGTAATGAAAAAACATTTTAATAAACCATTGAAAATGAGTAATGAGGATGAGCAGGAATTCAAAAAATCAACTGCATGCCACATCTGTGATAAGAAATATACTGCAGAAGACGTCCGCGTGAGAGATCATTGCCATATTACAGGTGTATACAGAGGCTCAGCACACCAAGACTGTAATTTGAAACTAAAAATGAAGCCTGAAGAAATAAAAATTCCTGTTATATTCCATAATTTGAGGGTTTATGATAGCCATTTCATAATGCAAAAATTAGGTCAAATAGTCAAAAAACACACATACAAAAATAAGAATGGAGAGGATAAACAAATGAATATCAATGCTATTCCAAATAACATGGAAAAGTATATGGCTTTTATGCTTGGCAATCATCTTACCTTTATTGACAGTTTCCAATTCATGAGCTCAAGTTTGGATAAATTAGTTAGCAACTTACCAGCAGAAGCTCTAAAGTATACTAGCGAACGGTTCAAAAAAGAAAAATTAAGTCTCATGACCCGTAAGGGAGTTTATCCTTATGATTACATGGATAGTTTCGATAAATTCGACAAAACTGAGTTACCTACTAAAGAAGAATTTTACAGCATATTGATTGATGAGCATATTTCAGATGAAGATTATACTCATGCCCAAAATGTTTGGAATACTTTCAAGTTACAAACAATGGGTGAATACCATGATTTATATCTCAAGTCTGATATTATTTTATTAGCCGATGTATTTGAAAACTTCCGAAAGACCTGTCTTCAGTATTACAAACTCGACCCCTGTAACTACTTTACATCTCCTGGTTTGTCTTGGGATGCTATGTTAAAGATGACTAATATTAAATTAGAACTAATGACTGACATCAACATGTTTCAATTCATTGAAAAAGGTATGCGTGGAGGTATATCTTATATAGCCAACAGATATGGTAAAGCAAACAATAAATACATGAAAGAATACGATGAGAAGGCGCCCTCAAAGTATATCATGTATCTTGACGCCAATAACCTATATGGTTGGGCTATGTCACAGTATCTTCCAACAGGTAATTTCAAATGGATGAAAGAAAAGAAAATAAGCAAACTAAATGTAGCCAGATATGATGAAAATAATGAAAAGGGGTTAATACTAGAAGTTGATCTAGAATATCCCAAAGAGTTGCACAACCTTCACAATGACTATCCATTAGCTGCCGAGAGGGTTCGTGTAAACAAAAATATGCTGTCTGATTATTGCAAAAAGATAGCTACCAAGTATAATATATCAACAGGGCTAGTACATAAACTAATCCCAACATTATCAAATAAAGAAAAATATGTTCTGCATTACAGAAACTTGCAGATGTATATTGATCTTGGATTAAAATTGAAAAAGATCCATAGAGTATTAGAATTTGATCAGTCACCATGGTTGAAGCAATATATTGATTTCAACACACAAAAACGATCGCAAGCAAAAAACGCATTCGAAAAAGATTTCTTCAAACTCATGAATAACAGTGTATTTGGTAAAACAATGGAAAACATCAGAAAACGTGTTGATGTACGTCTTATCACAGATGGTGAAAAAATATTGAAAATGGTTTCAAAACCTACTTTTGTATGTAGTACGGACATTATATAATTAAAAATTAATGAAAATCGCAAACAAAGAAATCAAAACAAAATCAATTATTTATCTATATGGTGGTTGCATATGGACAATCTATTCGTGGAAAAATTATGATCATAATATGAAAAAACCTTCTTTCATAACCATAATAAGTGAATACAAAAATAAAGACAATACCATAAATGACAAAAAATCATTCATACTAAAAGGCAGCGGATACAACATAAGAAAAAGCCAACATATATGCATTGATAAAGAAAAGTCAACATACATCACTTACGTAGACAACAGTACAAAAGAAATCAAATATCAAATAATCAATCCTAATAACAGAAAATATGAGAAAGTTGAATTCAGACACCGAAATGGCAAAATTGATGAAGACCGATCATATGAGGGATATATATCATAGAGTCACGTGATCCATGTAATGGAGCCAGCATTGCAAAAAGAAACATCCCCTCTTGATTGCTTCGCAATCAATTCACTGCCTCACAAAAGCTCCGCTTTTGTTCCCCAATGCGATAAATGGAGCCAAAAAATGGATCTGGTATATAGTTATCCATCACATAATAAGGCGCCCATCGCTCTTCGAGCTCTTCACCTCGGGCGCCTTATTATGTGCTAGAGCCATGTGATGGAGCCAGCATCGCAAAAAGAAACATCCCCTCTTGATCGCTTCGCGATCAATTCACTGCCTCACAAAAGCTTTCGCTTTTGTTCCCCAATGCGATAAATGGAACCAGCATATAAAAAAATGATGTGGAGCTATGTGATGGAACCAATATGCCAATTGCGCCCTACGACATACAATCTCTGCGAGATTGTATGTCTACCCACAATTGGCCGGAAGGAGCCTCGCTCGTTGACTTCGTCAACGACTTCCCGAGCCTGCTCGGCTCCTCACCATATGTTGGTGACCATATGATTATAGTAGTTATAGAGTTGGCGCTGTTCAAGACCAGTTTTGAAAAAACTGGTCTCGAACCGCCAACTCTATAACTACTAACTTACAAAGAATTTTACGACTTAGTTGTCATCTCATATCAAGTAGGAACGCTTACGATTAAAACGTAACTTCGCCATAGTGATAAAAAGAAAATTTAATCAAGGCTGCTCAGAAAAAGTTAGGACTTGAGTGGGGGGGGGGGGGGGGGGGGATTGGCAAATTGTGCGTACCTCTGGAAAAATCCTGGCTACGCCCCTGGGTTTATCAACATAACAGAATGAGAATGGTTTTTTAGTGGCTTTAATGTATTTTTCTTTATCAATTCCAAGTTCTTGTGATATCAAGTTTCTTTCTCTATTACTTGGAAAATCGTATAATGCGAAATGTGAACAATTCAATCTTATAGGTTTTGGTGTTGCATAATAACTCTGTGATAGGTAAATAACTGAACAGCTTTTATGGCGCCCTTGTACAAAGTAATCAATCAAAGGCTTCTGGTTTTTCTCACAAACAAAGTCATCGAAAATAACTACTCTTTGTAAGTCTGTATTTTGTATATCACTAACTGGTATGATATCATTATTATTACAAACTACTGAGGACATCATAACCAACCTGTTGACTGATTTCGTTCATTTTTTCCGTCATGTTTTTACATTTATCTTGCTCAAGGTTTTTAGCATATAAATGGAGTTGATCAAAATATATTAGTGGAGTCATTAGCATGTGACATAGAAGATTAGTTTTTCCGCTTCCACTGTTTGCACATAATAGCATTCGAAATGTGTGCTTTGGCATGTATGGATATATTTGCTTAAAATTTTCATTTTGACTTTTACCAGAATCGTTATTACGGATTTCCATATATACAGTTATGTTGTATAAAAAATAAGTTCAGATAAGTTTAGATAAGTTGAGATAACTTTATATAATGTATTAATATATGGATATAACAAGATGTAAACAACTAACTATTCCTAAAATTGAAGCAGGGAAAATAACCAAAATAGTTCGTGATGTTATTCAAAGCGAAAAAACTTCTAAACAACATGTCTATGAATAAAAGGAGGAACTTGAACCGATTACTGAGCAACTGGAAAAAGAAATCGATGAGATTAGTAAATTGAGAGAAGAATCCAATAAAAAAAATAGTACCATATTATGAGCAAGTTCAAAAATTATCATTACCAAGGTCTAGTGGTGAACAACCACCAGAAATTGTATCTAATATGAACAAAGGATTCACATCTGGAGAATTAGCAATTTTACAAAAGTATAAATTACCATTACCATCAATAATGGTAATGTATAAATAAATTTAATAACAAAGTCCTCAACTTTACTTTCTCCCACTTTTACTCTGTTTATGGATGAGATATGAATTGCTCTTTCAGTCATATATATTATTAGATTATATATTTTTTGATTAGATCATTTACTTGATTATTATTTATAACTCCGAGTTTGTTTAATGTATGTGCTATTTGTGTAAATTCACCTTTTACTCCATTATTTCCGGAAATAATGGAGTAAAAGGTGAATTTACACAAATAGCAAATACATTAAACAAACTCGGAGTTATAAATAATAATCAAGTAAATGATCTAATCAAAGAATATATAATCTAATAATATATATGACTGAAAGAGCAATTCATATCTCATCCATAAACAGAGTAAAAGTGGGAGAAAGCAAAGTTGAGGACTTTGTTATTAAATTTAAACCAGTCTTAAAATTACCAGACAATATGAAGCATGACCTTAGCTGTAGATAGACTTTCAATGACCTATTCGTGGCATAACATAAATCGAGAACACAAAAACAGCGTTATCAAATATAGTACTGACTCAGGTAAAACGTGGGAAACAGTGGTTTTTTGTTGATGGAATGTACTCATACAGCGATATAGATGATTATCTCCACCAATATATGGATCAGAAAAAAACATAAAACAGCAGAAGATGATTATAACATCAATATATTATTTGTATTATCATCCTATAAAGTGGTTATAGAAATCAATAATAATTATCAGTTAGATCTTCAAAACACTAACTTTGGCAAGTTAATCGGTTTTCAACAAAAACTAGTCTCACAAACAGAGTATGGATCAATACTACCACATATCACCAATTCAATAGACATAATCAATATAAACACGGATGCTATCTCAGACAGCATTGTAAACGGAAACAATTCAAATACACTGGCTGTCATCCCTACAGATAATTTAATTCGTTCATATCCTTTTTCATATGAACCAAAAAGATTATTATATTCTCCTGTTTCTCCATCATCTATTAGTCAAATGAGGTTTTTATATTACTGATGCTTTGGGAAGGCCAATAAGTCTCCATGGAATTGACTGGCATATAACACTGATTCTCAGAACAACACCTATTTAACATAATATAATAATATATAATCATGAGACAATGTGAATACAAAAAACGTTATGACCCAGAAATGGGACGATATGTAAAAAAACATATATATGGTGAAGGAATATCAGATGTAATGAAATCGATTGGTAGTAAATAATTTGGTCAAACAATGAAAAAACATTGAAAGCTGGAATTCAAAAAGGTGCTGAAAAAGCAATTGAAAACGCAGCTACTAAAACAGGTGATTTTGCAGCAAAGAAAGCTGGAAATAAAATAATTGAGCTTTTGAGTAGAAATAAGAAAATAAACAATATGAAACACCATTAATACCAACAACAAAAGTTAAACCATTAACTGATTATGAAATTAATGAGAGAGTTAATCAACTACTAAGTGGTGGAAAACTTCGTAGGATGAAAATTATCTAAATCATTAATATATAAATGAAACGTTTTCGTAATCCGAAATATGTCGAAAGGTATGAAGGTGTTGTATTCGACTTGGAAACAGCATTAAATACAACCGTAGGCAATAATGCTCGTCAAAAAAAGGACGGATATAGATTTGTTGTTGATAATATAGGTGAAGTGACACCATTTGACTGGTATAACGCTAGAATATCACTAGATTTTAAAGTAAACAAGACAGCTGATGGTGGTAATATTGCAGGTAATGATCATAATGGAATTGTAAACGGCAGTCACAGCTTCATCCGAAATTTTGATATTAAATTAAACGGTAGAAAGGTATATGACTGCAATGATAGTAATCATGTTGTGAATATCAAAAACTTGCTTGAATACAGTCCATCTTATGCTCAATCTACAGCCACAAATGATTTTTTTTATCTAGATACCAATAGGCACGCTGAAGAAAGACCAGCACAAGCTAATTATAATAGAGGTTATGGTTCTAGAAAAGCACTATTAAGCACTTCTGCAACGGTACATACTAATATTCATTTTTCGAAAGTCTTGAGAATTAACTATTACCGAACACGAGAGTTGAGATTAATTTGGAAATTGAATCTGATGGAAACTTGATTTGGCAAGCTGGTGATGATTGTAGAGTTATTATTACAGGAATGCAGCTGTTCATTCCTCGGATAACTTTTAATTGGTGGTCAAAGCTTATATGTGAGTGAATATTTGAAAGCGCGAAAATGGACTTATTTACGCGAAAATGTAGAGAGAAGCAATAGCTCACAACAGCGATCCGGGAATTTTAAAATAACATCTGGAATATCACGACCTCGTCATGTCTTTGTTTTCATTATAAATGATGCTAGCATTGATTCCCAAACAACAAATCCGTTCCTGTATAATACATTTTCAGTGAGTACAGACCCTCGATCTCTATTGAATTGTTATCTTGAGGTAGGTAATGGTAACGAATATCCAGAAATTCATTATACGCCTTCAACAGACCCAACTCGTGTTTACAGAGATGTTTTGAAATATACTCATAGTAACAATGATTACCAAGGTGGTACCTTATTAAATAGAAGCAATTTCAGCACTATATTTCCATTCGTGTGTTTCGACCTTACTAAACAAAAAATGGATATTAAAGATGGCACAACAAAATTGACATTCAAATACGAACTGTCAGGAACAACAGCCACAGCTTATTCTATTTATACAGTTACATTGTATGAACAGGATGTCGAACTACAGCAGAAGGATGGTAAACTGTTACTTAGATCTTAAATTATTTTTCATATTCTAAATTTTTATTAATTGAATCATTTTTCATATTATGTTACCTAGATCTTAAATTATTTTTCATATTCTGAATTTTTATTAATTAAATATGTTTTATAAGCCCAAAATTATATAACATATATTATATTGAAGAAATGACAACTTATTATTCTCATGGAGTCAGTCTATCAAAAGGACAGAGATTAAGACTTGCAAAAAGCCTACAAGACAAATAATGCAATAACAATACCATTGGCTAAAAATGAGTTAAGTGGTTCAGAGGAATTGATGTTGACGAAACTCGATCAATAAAATAAAAAGGACAATGAAAAATAAAGTTGGTGATGATATAAAAATCAGCAAAACTCAGATTTGAAAGCGGTTCAACATGGTGGTAGTCTATGGTCATCTCTATTTTCACTTGGAACTAAAGCATTACCTTATGCAATGAAAGGAGTATCAAAAGTTGCTCCAGCGCTTGCTACAGGAGCATTATCCGCATTAGGTAGTTTGGAAATTTATAAGATTTTTGGTAAAGGATTACAATCTGGTGGATTCATGATTCCTCAGAATAAAGTCGATCAGTTAATTAAATACAAAGATGGGCTATCTGCTTCACAGAAAAAGCAAATACTAACTGCATTACAAACGGGTTCAGGTGTTGTAATGAAACCAACTGCAAAACAAGCCAGCGGGTTTCTCGGTACTCTACTCGCTTCTGTTTGTGTACCAATGTTATTGAACGCTTTGACTGGTAAAGGATTGCAGGTTGATGGACAGCGATCAAGGAGATCACTTCCTGTTTATATCCCTCCTTCAACATCAGAAGGTCAGAAGGTGGTTTGATTAATCCATATGCAATGCCTCCGCCATTTATTGGAACACTGGGAAAAAAAGCTCCCAAAAAAAATCAAAAAAAGGGGGAAGGGCTTCTATTAGGCAAAGACAGTCCTTTCAACGGAATTCCACTTCTTGGAGCCATACTGTAAAATTCATTAATAAACCATTATCAAATGTTGATTTGTTCCACTGGGTAAAACGACCCAAAATAAAAAATTTCAGAGGTATTTACAGCCGCGGTAATGTACCAGATCAAACAACAAAAGGATGTGGAATAATAAAATTAGACTCACAAATAGGACCAGGAACTCACTGGGTAGCTTACAGAAATTTTGATAAATATTGTGAATACTTTGACTCTTTCGGATTAAAAATGCCGTCAGAAGTTAAGACATATTTACCAACAAGTAGAAAGCAAATTGTTTACTCCGGAGATGAGATCCAAGAGAGAGATTCAGTTCTGTGTGGTTATTGGTGCTTATACTATTTATTAGAAAGAGAAAGAGGTAGATCTGTACTAGAAACAATACATAATAGTGAATTTAGTTTCACTGACAAAAGTGTTAACCATTCTTTCATAATAAAGTATTTCAAAAATATCTAAGCCTATAGTATATGAAATCTTATTGTGTTAAAGAAAGAAAAATGACAAATCCTCTTATTAATAGCACACACTACTCTACAACTAAAAATGGTAGATTAATTATGAAATCCATTTGTGACTCTTGTGGTATTTTGAAAACACAATTCGTTAAAAAACCTCAAACAGGCAAAGGTGCTTTTGATAAAGCCTTAAAATCAAGCAAAATTTCTGAACAAATCATTCGTAAACTAATTCCATCGACTAACCATATGTTCGACCGGTATTGGTCGGGCGATATGGTTAAAGGTGCATTTAATAACAAGACGGGCCTCTTCAGTAAAAAATTTGGACTCATCCAGATATATCATCAGTTACAAAACCATGCAATACTATAACATATAATAAACAAAAACAAAATGGAAAAACAATTATTGCGATTAAAATTAATATAAGCTATGAATATAAAAATGTTGAAATAATGTGATTATTGTAAAGAAGAAACTGAACATATTTGGGACGGTGATTGTTATGTTTGTCAAAAATGTGCTGTTTTTTTAGAAACAGAATCAGAAAGCTCTGATAATGATTCTTACGAAAGTAATTTTGTTGTTAGTGATAGTGACTAATCAAATTATCTAATCCATTTCTATACGAAATGGTAAAACCATACTGTGTTAAACAAAGAAAGGTAACGGAATGTGTGCCTGGATCTGAAAAATTCGTAAAAGCTAAAAATGGTAGATTACTAATGAAATGCAAATGTGCAGAATGTGTTATTACTAAAACTAGATTTGTGAAAGCTAGGGGAAACTGATCCAGCCCTCACATTATGAGGAGGGCATAGGATCAACTTTAATAACAACAGCATTGGATTTAGGTATGAAAGCAGCCCCAATTGTTAGTAAAAAAGCATTACAAGCTAGCAGATATTATTCCTCTGAAGCTACGAGAGATCCTAAATTACAGCAAAAAGCAGTTGATTACGCTCTTGATAAATTAAATCCAATGTTACACAAAGTCGGCTCAGAAGCTATAACTCAATTATCAGCCAAAATTAGACCTAAAAGAAAAGATGGAAAAATGCACTAAAACTGATATTAAGGGATTAGATTATGGTGGTGCTATTGATATTCATAAAATGATTGGTAAATGACCTCGACCTAAATCAGGATTCACTCCAAGCAATTATAAGTATATGGGACCCTATAATCCATTGGATGAGCAATTAGAATATAATAAAGACACAGGTGAGGTCACAAAATAGTACGTTAAACCGTACAATAAAGTAGATGAAATAGCCGCTTATCATGACATTTGTTATGATATGGGCAAAAATGAAGGGGATTGTGATAGAAAAATGATAAAGAGTCTTGATGAGATTCCTTATGGTAAAATGCCAAAATGGGGTCAAACGGCTTGATTCCTAATCAAAACTAAACAGAAACTCGAACTCGTTGTAAAGTCAAAAAACGTAAAAAGCCGTCGAGTAAAGAAATACGTTGGCAACAACAATTAGCTAATGAATTACATAAACCTATGAAACGTAATTTTACTCGACGGCGTGTTATTGTGAATAATATTGATGAAATATGGGCAAGTGATCTCGTTGAAATGTAACCATTTAGCATATTGAATAACGGTTATCGATATCTTCTTATGGTAATTGATGTATTCAGTAAATATGGATGGATTGAGCCATTAAAAGATAAAAAAGGTGAAACCCTTAGTGAAGCATTCAAAAAGATTTTTAAAGAAGGTAGAAAACCACAATTTTTATGGACTGATAAAGGTAAAGAGTATTACAATAAACATCTAAAAGAATTATTAGATAAAAACAAAATAACAGTATATTCAACAGAAAATGAAGAGAAATCTTCAGTTGTTGAGCGTTGGAATCGTACAATAAAGAGTCGAATGTGGAAACCTTTTTACTGCTCAAGGTAATACAAAGTATTTAGAAATGCTTCCTGAATTAGTGAAGGAATATAATAACACTAAACACAATCCAATAAAAATGACGCCTGTAGAAGCCAGTAAAAGAAAAATGAAGTAACTGTTTATTTCAATCCATATGGCGATATGGAGCTATTATCATCTAAACCAAAATTCAAAGTTGGTGATAAAGTTAGAATATCTAAATATAAAAGAAAACTTTTGATAAAGGTTATACACGAAACTGGACTGAAGAAGTATTTACAATAGATAAAATTCAATACATAAATCCGATAACTTACAAACTAAATAATGAAGAAATAAAAGGATCCTTTTATGAACCTGAATTATTAAAAGCTAAACAAGATGTATTTAGAATTGAAAATGAAATTAGAACTTTAAATTTAGAATTTAAAATGAAAGTCAAAAGAATGGAGTCGACAAAGAGATAAAAGATTATACAAGGAAAATTCAAATTTTGTTGTCCTTTACATTTTCGTCACCTGTGACAAGACATTTGAAACACCGAATTCCCCCTTGCGGTATATTTAGCTTTTCATCGTGAAGATTTTTTGTGGAAATCCTAGTATTTGTTAGTGCAGATACTAGTCTCCGTAGCCGGTGGGATTGTTTGTGCAAAGTTTAAGGGGCAGAGCCGCGAAGGGAATGGGGAGAAGAGATTTTGTATTTTCCCGCGGCTTACGCAGTTCAGTGGCGGCTCCACCGCCAAAACTTTATCAGTTTATGCGCAGACAACACTGCCAGCTACGCAAGCTACAGAAATACAAAAGGCTGTTGATACTTATCCCATGCAGTAGCATATTTACATTGTAAAGTAGGTCACATTTCAGCCGGCCTGGGGGCTACAATGATTTTACTTCTTAATAAAGCTATCTATATAAAGCTATCTATCGATTTTGAATTTCTAAACGGTTTCCAATGAATTTTCACTAACAATTAGCCATAGTCTTACAACATAAAGCGGTTTCTTGGACTGAAAGAGATAAGACAACACCCCTAGGTGCATTTTTACGTGACATAGCTGAAGAAAATGCCGATATTGAAATTGCACAGCTTTGCCTTATCACCTCACCAAATAAAGAAAAATCATATAAGGACGAGAAAATTCTAGTACGCACTTGCTGTGTATTTCGCGTAAAGCCAGGAACGCCCCAGAGAGGTTAATGAATCTTTCACACAATTGCATTTTGTTGAAATCGAAGCTTGATTCGACAAAATTAACTCTTAATATGAGCTAGATTTCAAATGCGTGTATTGAAATAACCTGTCTGAACCTAACGACAGGCTTCTAATAACCAAATAAATTCATTATCATGCGTGTTATTTAATCAGCGGGAATTTTACTTTCATGTTTATCTAGAAAAGGCTTAAAAAAGTGTCAGGAAGTCCAAGGCCCGAAATGTATGCCTCGTTTTTAGCCAATGACGTCACGAAAGCTGACGTCATGGCTAATGTCGTCAAAGCTAGAAAACCGCGCTTTCCGATATACGGTATCTGTCTTCAATCTTCCGGAGGGGGGTATTCTGTGAGATTTTGGGCGGGGGGTGTACCAGCGGGACACTGAAACCCTTACCTTTTCAGCGGCACGTACCCATACACTTCATATGGGAGTGCAACCCCCGGGCTTTGAAGTATTTTGCATTGGCAAGTCTCGATCAACAGAGAAACGCACTTGTTACCGAAATCTTTTGGATTAGTTAACTAATAATATTTCATTGCTCTCATGTGTCTTTGTTTTAAATTTGAGAGTGATCTATCGAAATTGAGATTGCAGAAAATTGAGGAGAGTAAACTTGCCGATCTTTGGATCCGAACAGCTAACCCCGAAGCGCACACGTTGCTTTGTCAACATGCAACAAATGGCTCGCCAACTTTCTTTGGTATATATGTTTTTAATCGATAGAATCAAGTTTTATAGTGAATGAAAGCGATGTGAGAATAGGCTGAGGGTTAACAAATTCCTCCGTAAACCTTCGAAAGTTCTGGGTGTCTGTAAAACCCGGAACACACCCGGAACACCCCGGAACACCCCCGGAACACCACCGGAACAGCCCGGAACAGCCCGGAACAACCCCAGAACACCCCTGGAACATCCCATAATACCCCCGAACATCCCATAATGCCCCGGAATACCCTCAATACAGCCAGGAACACTCTTGAACACCAAAAATTCTGGTCAGCGGTCAGACCGCTCACGCATAGACTGACCCGAGGACCTCCGAAGATTAACGAAGATTTCCGAATTTTTCCGAAGACCTTTGCGGATCACGATGACCCGAAGACAAAATGACAAAAATAAAATAAAAAATAACATTGGTGTCCTTTAGATCGACAAAGATTTGATTTTGAATATTTCAATTCAATTATTGAAGTTGTTGTAACTCATGTGAGATTTGCATTATAACTCTCGACAAACCGATGTGACTTCTATAAGTAAAATTCTGGGGGTGGGCATCCGAAATAATAATTCAATTCACCATATAACACGTCACGGTCGCGATAACTTACTCTTGGGCATTGCGTGACAGATTTTGTACGCAAAACAAAACAGATTTTGCAGGCTGTTAAACGTCTATAGGATTTTTTTTTCCGTAAAGGCTGTTCCTTTTCAATTTATGTAGCTAGTACTACCGCATTTTCTCAATAAGTGCCCCACTTGCTGTTATGGTACGAACTGGGCAAAGAAACACCGCCGCTCCTTCTAAAGACCAATTAGAAAAATGTTTGAATAGTTTTGAGAAGTAAGTTGTAACTCAAGGTTTATCGCAACGTATAAAGTTGGCTTATTGAGGGAGCACACGAACTTTGCAAAGTTCAAGGAAATCTGATATGTACTCTCATCATTGATATTTTCCTTTTTTCGTTTACTGAATTTTTCTCTTAAAGTCTAACTAGATCTTGTGAAAGTAAATAAAATACTTGTTCCTTTTCTCGCTATAAGAGTGTAAACTCGTTCGATCCTCTTGCTCCCGGGTTACGTTGTGACATCCTACATTACAGACATTATAAGCCCTCGGATACCTCTACAAAATTATAGTGAGTACATTTCTCCTACTCATTTATCTTCCGAGCTACGCTCTTTTGTTAACCGAAAATATATGCAGGCCTAACTGCAAAAACGTTGTCGTTCAAATATGACAAGAGAAAGCTGCAAGATGGGAATTTATTAGACATGGAAAAACGTTCTCGGATTTTAACATTCCTGAAGTACTCATGCACTACGGTATGATACTTCAAATTAATATGAACTGAGCTTTTTTAAATGAGGTGTATATATTCACTGTATATTAGCGTAACGAACCGGCGGCCAAACATTTCCATGCACCTGTGGAAATTAAAACGATGACGATCGTGTGACCTCGGAATAATGACCTTATAGCATTGCGTGACACTGTATCATTTGGCTTTGTTATGTCCTTGAGGTCACACCTGTTTTTTGAACGTGATAATGCAAACCTCGCACGAGAAAAATCATTGCAGAATTAACAGTTCAACTGTCACATTTTCATATCACTGAGAACCGTAAGTTATTGATATGAAGGTCACGCGCATGATATATATTTTCCCATTAATTAATGTTTTTTTCGCTGTTCTTAAAAGCTTCGAAAATATTCCAAGCATTCTTGAAATGCTCGGAAATCTCAGGGTGATCCGCAAAAGTCTTATGAAGAATTGGGAATCTTCAGAGGTCTTCGGCTTAGTCAATTCGTGAGCAGTCTGACCGCTGACCACTATTTTTGGTGTTCCGGGGGTGTTCCTTGCTGTTTCGAGGGTGTTCCGGGGTATTATGGGATGTTCCAGGGCTGTTCCGGGGTTGTTCCGGGCTGTTCCGGGGTGTTCCGGGGGTGTTCCGGGGATGTTCCGGGGTGTTCCGGGGGTGTTCCGGGGTGTTCCGGGGGTGTTCCGGGGTGTTCCGGGGTGTTCCGGGGTGTTCCGGGTTTTACAGACACCCGCAAGTTCTTGATTTTGGATGGCATCGTGCGTTGGTGACAGGTTTCAAATTACACACCACAATTGTTTTGAAGTTATGCAAATTTGTGATGTGAAGTCAATTTGATGTCAATTTGGGCCCATCGGTTTTAGTGAACTGAAGGTTTTAAAAATATATAGCTTTTTTGCTTACAAACTCAATCGTTTTACTTTATTGAAGAGAACAGAATTCAAGATATGTCGCTTGCTAAAAGAAAACTCAAAGACATGTTTATCTCTGTTTATGGCGACGTGTCACCAGTGCCGCGAGCGTAAACCTCAATCAACTTGTTTATGGCGAACTAACGTGAGTCGTATCACAGGACACCCAAGCATAACATTTGAATATTATTAAAAATGGCGTTTCAAAATATAAGACTTTGTATGGGATTTCAAAGCGCACATTTTGAGCAATACATAACCGCAAACTAACTGAATAAAGTTCATGAAACATTACATGGTGTTGTTTGCTATCCTTACAACGCATTTTGAGCAATTTTAGGTCTATTTACCTTACTGTGTATTAGTACATGTATAATACATTGACAACTTGTCAATGTATTATACACGTACTAACACAGTTAAGTAAATGGACCTAAAATTGCTCAAAATGCTTTGTAAGGATAGCAAACAACACCATGTAATATTTCATGAATTTTATTCAGTTAGTTCGTTGTTATGTGTTGCTCAAAATGTTCGCTTCGACATCCCATACAAAGTCTTATATTTTGAAACGCCATTTTTAATGATATTCAAATATTATGCTTGGGCTTCCTATGGTCGTATCGGGATTGTAAAACTGGGCCAGTTGATTTTCATGTTATATTGAAGACAAAGCTAAAGAAATCTGGCAAAAGACGTCGCGAATGCAATCGAAATTCACGGTCGATTGCGATGTAGAATAAGTCACTACGGAGTTGTATTAAAAACTCACAAACTTAAACTCATACGCTCAAAGAGATCTCCGTAAACGAAACCAGAAACACATCAAATCTTTCTGTCTCGGAGTGATAGCAAAGGACCGAAGTGCAGTTGCTAAACCGTGAAAACTGCTTCACTAGCCTGAGAAAACAGCCGATGTTTCGCGAGGTTGCCACTTGAGCCCTCGCAAAACGACGTCTGAGTAACGAGCGCAGAAATTCCATACCGATGACGCGTCACTACCCAGATCTTGGTAGTGCTTCTGATTGGTTGAAACCAAGTTCCCGCGCGTTTCAACCAATCAGAAGCACTACCTAGATCTGGGCAATGACGCGTCATCAGTATGGAATTTCTGCGCTCGTTACTCAGACGTCGTTTTACGAGGGCTCAAGTGGCGACCCCGCGAAACCTCGGCTGTTTTCTCAGGCTACTGCTTCACGAGATTGATCGGTTTCGCGCAGGATAATCGTTCCTAATCACAGGCAGCCCAAGCTCAAGATAACAGACAAACGTCGCGAACGTGACTCTAGCGTATCGGCCTATAAGGTGGTGTTGTGTTACAACGGTTTGAATTATAAATGACTGTATGGGAAGACATTGGATTTGTTTTAAATAGTAGAAATTATTGTTGTTTGACAATAAATTTAACTAATCCCGTTGCCTTGTTATATTCTTTGTCATTTGCCAGCATCTCAGGCCGATTTGAAGCCATTTCGGCGATTTAGCGATTCTCAAAGTTTCCACTGCTAAGACGCCAGAACGCCGAAATGGCTTCAACTCGGCCTGAGATGCTGGCAAATGACAAAGAATATAGCAAGGTAACGGGATTAGTTAAATTTATCGTCAGACAACAATAATGTCTACTATTTGAAACAAATCCGTTGTCTTCCCATACAATCCTTTATAATTTAAACCGTTGTAACACAACACCACCTTATACGCCCATACGCTAGAGTCACGTTCGCGGCGTTTGTCTCTTATCTTGAGCTTGGGCTGCCTGTGTCCTAATTTGTGCCAAAATTGCCGCTTCAGTGAATCTCGCGCTACGCGAATCGATTCTCGTAGTGCGCGACGCGATTCGCGTAGCGCGCGAAACGAGAGGCGACTGGTAACTTACCTTTGAGCGGTACTGTATATTACGTGTAATTGGAACCTTCGGAATGTAAAGCAACCCTTAAAATATCTCGAACCGAACTCAAGATTAACAGCAACAGATATGCGACAAAACATTCTAATAGAGACCTATCGGACCTACTGAAAACGTCTGGAAACAATTACCCAAGAGCACTTTTCTCGATCTCAAAACATTTAATTATTACGATTACTAACGAAAGTGCAATAAAGCATCACACACTACTGGAAAACGAGCGGGTTTTGTAAGAGCGAGCTGAATTTGAACATTTTCGTACTTTTCGAAGGCAAAGCAAACGAAATTTATTCTACTGTAGGTTGAGACCCAAAATAAACACATGAGCTAAAAATAACTTTGTACCGTGACATGGGAAATTTACAAATGTAAACAAGCTTTGGTCGATTTGCGAAGGAAAAAGACGAACATTATTAAAGCTGACTTGACTACAAAGCAAGCAACTTCAATCTTCAGGGAAATAAATATAGTTGCAAAACTATCTCAGTCGTGTTTATAAACGCTAGTTCCAACCGATTTCGAAGAAAATTTTGCTCATACAAGAAACGTTCATTTGATGGCATACTCTTGTTTTGGCAATACGTAGAACGTAGGTGGTTGATTGAAACGTCTGAAAACCAACAAATTAAACGGCGGTACGCAGCTCTTACAGGGTCTTCTCTGATTTGCTGAGAAAACAATAGAACAAACAACAGAACAATGGACCCTAGCCCTGAAAACAATAGAGCTGCGTGATAGCAAGGTCCAATGAAATTAGAGGTTGTTAAGAGCTGCGTGGCAGTACGAGTAAAACGAGTCACATATCATGCAAATCACGCAGAGTGTCAACACGGCACCCTATCGAAAGTTGACCATCCATGAGCTCTGAAAACGTAATGGATATTCACCGGTAGAAGTAAGAAATTAAAAGGTTCAACTGCAACTTACATTTTATTTCTGAAGTAAAATTGTTAACTTTCCACTGATCTTTGCCTAAATTATGCATGCAGTACTTTTCGACGGTGAAGTGTTTTTGCCTTATGTTGTCTTTGAAGAACAGTGAAACAAACAGCTTTTTTCGGTTTCTTTACTTCACGCGCAATTTTGATGTCACGCTATATTTCAATGTCACGTAGTCACGCTGCTCGATCATGACCAGGTATTATAGTGGATAACCACAAGATTTTTAGGTGGGGGCGGGGAAGGCGGGGCTGAGGGATTAAGGTGGGACTTACCGCAGGTGTAAAAACCCATAGGTTGTCAGGATAAGTTTCACCATGTAGTGAAAAAAAAACCTTATTGGCTCCGCGCGCATTGCGTGCGTATGTTTTTAGATGCCGGCATTCAGGTAAGCCTTCTTTTTTAGGAAAATGCCATATTCTTCCCTGGAACAATTAATTCGTTGCTTTGAGCCCTCTAATGTCCAGTCCATTTGAATCGAGTGTTCTAGAGCCTTCCCATTTGGTTTGATCCGTATAATGTCCAAAACCCTCTTGAAAATTGTTACATTCAACAATCGGTCGGGCCACCAATTTTCAAAGCATGGAATTTTGATAGACTGAGAAATAATAGTAATCATAATAAAAATAATAATAATAGTAATAATAATAATAATAATAATAATAATAATAATAATAATCATGATTTATATAGCGCTGTTTCTACAGGGTATCCAACAGCGCTTTACAATATCTAAAATTAAAGAATAGAATTGACAATATTTACAATTAAACAAAAAATAATAATAATTAATATAATGCAGTGTCAATTAAAAAATATGCTTAAAAAGAAAGGTCTTCAGCTTAGTTTAAGTTAAAGTAGTCAACGACTTGCAGCTCCTCATATCTTCTGGAAGAGAGTTCCGTAACACTGGTGCAATGTGTGAAAATGCTCTTTGACCATACATCCGGCTTAAGGTTGCATCTAGGTATTACAAGCGAAGATTTACTAGAGGAGCGCAACGTTCTAGAGGGAAAATATGGCGATAAAAGTTCAGGTAAATAAAAAGGCGCCACGTCGTTTAGGGTCCCCTAAAGTCCCTAAAACCCCCAAATATAAGCGTGGTGGACGCATTGCAATAACTTAGCCATGTCCCAAGAAAACCAAAGTCAAAACATAAGCCCTCTTCCGTCCCAGCCAGCCAGCCAGCCAGCCAGCCAGCCAGCCAGCCAGCCAGCCAGCCAGCCAGCCAGCAAGCAATCAATCATAGCGAACAACCTACTCCGACGAAACTTCTTCACCCTGCAGCCGTCTTAACAAAACGCGAATAGCCTGAACTCTAGTCACCAGTCTTCTGTGGTTCAATTCCATAAAATTCCAAGATGGCTGCTTCGGACAA
The DNA here is from genome assembly GCA_964030785.1 of Siderastrea siderea. Lineage (NCBI taxonomy): Eukaryota > Metazoa > Cnidaria > Anthozoa > Scleractinia > Rhizangiidae > Siderastrea > Siderastrea siderea. Next base: position 43,358,047 of record OZ034966.1, on the reverse strand, counting down.
AAAGGTGAAAGTGTTCTTTCCCAGTCATTGCCTTTCTAAGACCAGTGGCTTCATCTTTGGATGGAAGATAACACAGGAAAACAGCTTTGTCGCAGCGACAATTGTCTGTCTACCAAAGAACTCGACCAACTTGTACGCACTTTGGGAAAGTTGCTCGGGGCTCTCGTGTGAGCCGGATTCAGGTTCTCTGTCCCTTCTTGGCATCTGGCTCAACGGTAATCGCGAACAGTGTGTTTCTGAAGTGTGGGCTTCAGCGAAGGCAACAGTATTAACTGGAGAAATGATTGTCTTACATTTATCAGAAAATTCTCTCGTACCTCGGTTGTACTTTATTGGGGATAAGTTAAGAATGGATGGCTCTGTGATAGTTTTGTACAAACAGCCATCGGGAAATACCTTTTTGACAGCTAGAGCTTCAAACGTCAATACCAGTGATTTGTGGAGACAGTCACTGAACCAAGAACAGATGCCTTGCACGGAATTGTCTGAAGTACTTATCCTTATAAATACATCTCACAATGAGGAAGCAAGAATCCGCACACTGATGGAAACCAAAGATCACTCACTATCAGGCAGTAGTGTGAATTTCTTTTTCGGGTTAGTTTTGAAAGCTATAAGGAAAGCTTGTGGTCTATTATCTGAAAGGAGTACAGTAAAGCACTCACGCATTTCGGCAGAGATAGTCAAGTTCTTGTCAAGTCTTTCTGCTGTTTTTCTACAGTCACATGTCCGTTTCAGTCAAGTTAAGGCATTGTGCACATGTGTCGTCCAGTCGAGAGCCATGAAGGATGAACAAGATATAAATTCATCAGTGTCAAGTAATTCATCTGAAAAAGCTAGCAGAAGTAAAGAGAAGCACAGTGTATTTCCAGTCGTGTGGTTTGGCAGTTTAGTTGTGGCGGTGTCAATTGACATTGTTCTGGGCCTTCTCATTGTATCATGGCTCTTCTCAAATGGTTACAATATGCGTGCTACTGATTTCATGATGGAAAAGACTGATACTGTGGTTGAATTCCTGAGTGCACTGCTGGATTGGTTGAAAGGTGCTCCCGCTGGGTTGAAACTCAACAAACATCTAGCGGAATACTTAAGCACATTCTTCCTGTACCATGTTTACCTGTGGCAAATTTATCTGAGTTCCATTGAACCTTATCTGCAGATTATTGCCAGTCTAATTATTATGTCTGGTTGCTTTGGACTGACATTCTTGTTATCCTTGGTCTCAGATGTATTGTCAGTTGTCACACTTCATATTTACTGCTTTTATGTGTATGCTGCAAGGCTGTACAATTTCCAACTTAAGAAGTTGATCACTCTATTCAGGCTATTCACAGGTTAGAAGAAAAGATATAAAATAATTAATAGAGATGCAGAAGACTTAAATTTTTTTTTAATATCAAATACAAGCCAAGACGTTAGTGTTGGAAGTGTTTTGTCAGGAAAGAATAAAAATTACTCAAAAAGCTTTACTGGATGCTTTACAATCACTCTGAGACATGTCAAAATTATTTTCCTTCATGGTGCTGACTCGTACTAAACCTGAACAAGTTTTACAAGAGGCCAAGATCCAAGATGTTCCAGGGCAAAGGTATAGATTCTGAGGCTCTAGATGCTGAGATTTCAAGACATGAATAAAATGTGATAAAATCCATCATTTTTCACTCATGAGTGAAAGGTGAAAGTTCAAGTCAAACTGTTCACTTGCAGGCCTGTCTGATTTGTGCAATAACATTAATGCAGTCACAGAAATGTGAGTTTGTGTTTATGTTGACTACCTCTGTAACATAATGACACACACATAAACGTCATTGGTACTGCCTGGCTACTTTGTAAGGCTGTGAAACTTTTTTGTCATTAAGATCATGATGACAAATCATTTACTTTCATTTTTTTATTTTAACTTTTCATCAGGTAGAAAGTGGAATGTTGAGAAGAATCAAGTTGACATTGTTCCGTACAAGGCTGACAGGCTGTTCCTTGGTACACTGTGTTTCACTGTGCTGCTGTTCCTGTTGCCAACAACTGCTATGTACTACGGAGTGTTTACAATACTCCGGCTCATAATGTTGTTTGTGAAAGGTGTCATCACTAGAGCGATTGATACAATGAACAATCTTCCAGTGTTTCCAGTGACTATTGCTTGTGTTAGACCCGACTTGATACCAGGTTTGTGTAGGCTCGGTCTTTTCTTTTGAAGAACAGAGTGCATTGTTTGTCAATACTAAAGGCACATTTATTTACCTAGAGGCAAATTCAGCCTGGATCCATTAAAAAAAAAGTAGTGTGGACTAAAGTCCTGTTTCTGCCAATGTGTAGGATGCTTACCACGTTTTTATTCAATGGATAAATGGTAAAAATCAATGTCCAGCCCAATTTCCGAGCTCAAGAACCTCGTGCAAACACTGGCCTGGCCCATATATGGTCTTCTGTTTCATGTGACAAAATACACATACTCATACTCTCTCATGAAGTCTGGTCTGGACATGGTAAATTGCAGTGTAAACAGCAACTCCAAACAGGGTCCTTAAGGTACTTTTATCTGACTCATATGCAGCCTTGAGCTTACAGAACATCATGAAGGGTTTTCGGTCAGCTTATAGAGATGATGGCTTAAATTGGGAGGAGGTGCCTAAGTGTCCATTTTCAACCCATTGAAGCAATGTCAAAGAGAATTGACATGGTTGTAATATACATAGCCAGGTGATGCTGGCATGAAGTCAAGACCTGGGTGAAGTGGCCTGTTTGTGGGCTAACATTCCAATGTGTGGGTGCTTGAAGGTGTCTAGTTGAATATCCCCGGTAGGGACACTTAGTGGTGTTTCCATGAAGCCTCACTTAAGGCCTCAGTTGGGTGGGTAACTGCTGACCAGATGACATCATGGTCTAATTTCCTAAATGTAGAGGGGTGGGGAGGCACCTCTTTGGATATCTTTGATTGGGATACTTAAGTGATGCTATTACATGAAGGATAGTACAACATCTTTGTCCTATGGCCATGACTATCAAAATCGTCTCATTAAATGAGTAGGGGGCTAGGCTAAAATGCGACTATTGGTTGAGTTTGTGACTTCAATGTCTGTGTGCTAATGAAAATAACATCAGTAATTTCCTGTCTGTCCTCCTGTTCTTATGACATTCCAGGGGGTGTGAAGTTTGAACTGCTAGACTCATCAGAGTGCCCTGGAGAGGAGGAACTGAATAGACTGCAGTGTTTCTCAAAGGATGTAACAGGTCCTGTACCATCCGTGTGCCTGGCTCTTCATAATCAGTCCCTTCCTATCACCAAGCTGTTATACACCAAGTTGATAGACGGGTTCGCTGATCATGGTGGTTGCACGCTTAGTTGGCCTTCACTGCTGGGGAAATTGGCAAAAGGAGAACTGATTTATCCATGGGTGAAACCCAGAAATTCAAAGTAGAAGGTTCAGACATCTCTCTTATACCGCAAGGTACATTTTAGAGTACAGCATTGCCACAATTAAAAATAACATAATTTGGCACATAATTACAAATGTGCAGCGTTTTATGCCCAATTTTTTCCGTGGGGTTTTTGGTCGAGCTCGACGTTACCTCGACTGGTCGTGTTGCGTTTTGTTGTCTCTCTTGTATTGTATCGTCTTGTGTTGTGTTGTGATCTGACGTTTATTTGTTAGTCTAGTTTGTTGGCTTATAGTTTCTGTTTTCCTGTACCTTCGTTGCACAACTCGACGCAACAACTAGACGGACGGACAACGGTTCCACCAGATCGACCAACGTGACGAAGTTAAGCAACACTTCTATCGTGGCAAACACTGACCATTTTTTTCCCGGGGAGTTTTTGTAATTCCGACTACTGTTTTTTCATGCGCCTTCAGTTGCCGTGGTCAAGTTGGCCAAAACCTCATCTCTTTCACTAACGAGCGCATTTTGGTGACCATTCCAAAAAAAATCCCTAACCTTAAAGGGGCTCTGTAACCAATTTTTAGGATTGCTACAAAAATCTAAAGGAGATATTGCAACCAGAGGAAACCCGAAAATACATTTTCAGTTTAGTTGGAAATTACTCTACCAGTTCTCTGAAACTTTAATGAAACTATAATTAAGTGCGCTTGGCAGCAGATCGCTGGGATGGAACTGGCACATTAGGCTAATGTTTTCAAGTTTCTCCTTAGTTTCTCGGAAAAATCACCAGAAACTAACTGCGGTTTGTTCTCCCTTTGAGAACAAAGGGGAGCAGGGATGGCGCAGTGGTGAGAGCGCTCGCCTCCCACCAATGTGGCCCGGGTTCGATTCCCGGTCCCGGTGTCATATGTGGGTTGAGTTTGTTGCTGGTTCTCGTCTTTGCTCCGAGAGGTTTTTCTCCGGGTACTCCGGTTTTCCCCTCTCCTCAAAAACCAACATTTCCAAATTCCAATTCGATCCGGAACCCGAGGGCCACAGGTTTGTCAGTCCCAGACTGTTGTGTGTCACCCTCGTTAAACAAAGTTGATTTATTATTAAATCATTCGATTTCTTTGTGTTAATGTTCTAGGAGCATTCTGTGTACGAGAAAAGCCATATGAAATATTTTTCAGAACATTCTTCAACGGAAAACTGGACCTGAAAATCACTGTGATAGAGCCCCTCTAAGCATACTGCGAGCTTTAACAAGGCACCCCTTTACCCAAAAAGTTAATACTGTGTAATTCAATTGGAAAAAAAAGGTCTACCTTTTGGGTAAAGCTGACAGAGTTTACAGGCTTGAAAATTTAATCTTTCGGAAGAATTTACAGGGTTTTATGTTTCGGAAGAATACACTGATGAGTTAGCTGACTTCGTAGACTAAAAAAAAGATGGTGAAAGAGTTAAGATCGTCTAAAAAAATTGCTATTAGAGTCAGTGCAGTTTGTTGAGTTGGTCGTTTCGCCGAGTTCACAATGTTCGGTGAAATTTGTCGACTCTGTCGAGTCGTCGAGATGCTTTGTCGGTTGGTCGAGTTTGTCTAGTTGGTTCGCGTTGTGGGGTTTGTACTGTTTTATAGTATGCAAGGATTGTTGATCGATTTACTGACGCTCGTTGTGTTTGTCGAGTTGTGCCGGAGATTTTGTCGGCCAGTGAGTGAGGTTTGTTGAGGTTTGGTTCTACCCTGCAAATTACCATTTTTTTACAAAGAATGTCTCGAAGCTTGGTCCGATTTTAAAAGTTGTACATCTGTTACAAGACAGGACATTTTAAATGAGATTATTTGGAACAACCAAAACCTCTTGATCAATAAACAATCAATATTTAATAAGAAAATTAAGGAGGCAGGTTTTGTACATTTGGGAGATATCCTTTCAAATGACGGGAAACTAAAAAATTGGGACGTTTTTGAAGAGAAAACTCTCTCCCTGTCGGATTATTCCCTCCTACTCGGAGTTTTTAGTGCTATCCCGCCGGAGTGGAAACTCCTTCTCAAAACTGGAGACGATGTACACCAAACTGATAAAACGGTCTCCAACGATGATGTTTAAGATATTACTTGTGTGAGTTCCAAATCGATCTATTCGGCCTTGGTTAAACGGGTCCAAATTCCTCCAACTGCGCAATCTAAGTTTGATTCCTTATATAATATTTCCAACATCTTAGACTGGAAAAATATTTATCAATTGCCTGGTCGAGTCACTCTTGACACCAGAACGCGAGCCTTTCAATACAAGATTTTAAATCGTATCCTCTACACAAACAGTATTTTATATAAAATGAAATTAATTCCTTCTCCGTTATGCACCTTTTGTGGAGATCACGAAGAAACTCTGGAGCATCTTTTGGTAAAGTGTGTGTATACGAAAGAATTTTGGTCTGCCACCACTTCTTGGCTAAATAACCATAACATACAAGTTGATAAGCTCGACGAGATAACCATCCTTTTTGGTTGCTTCAACAACAATCTAGATAGTAATTTGCTAAACCATATAATTATTTTAGGGAAATATACCATTTATATATGCCGTAACAAAAATATCGAGCCATCGTTATCCTTATTGAAAGCCAAAACAATACAAATTCGAAAGCTAGAGCTTTTTATTGCAAAAAAGAATGAGAACGAAGCTTTGCATTACAGAAGGTGGCAGAAAATGTTATTGTAAAATGCTATTGTTAACATGGTATCCTGAAGTTAAGCAGTAGGGAGATATATACATAATTAATTAATTAGTCAAAATAAAAGTTCTAGTGCTAGTAGGTTAAAGAATCTTGCTTTCAATGAAATCAGTTAGGCCTGGCTGACTGTGAAATGTAACTTGTAATTAGTGTTACTGTTTTGTTGACTAGTGGTGATACGTCTGTTGTTATTAGTATGTAATGTTAGTAGCGTGTTTGTAAATAATCTGTTTTGTAATAGCAATAAAAATGAAAAAAAAAAAACAGTTGTGTGGTTCTTACTGTCTTTAATAGAGAAAGTGAGCATTATCGAGTTTGTCTATTTGGCAAGGAGGTGCGTCCAGGTGCGAAGTTTTAGTCTGCTTCAGCGCGTGAAAATTTGTAGATTTTGTCAGGTTCATTGTGTTTGCCAAGGTGTGGAGACTTTGTCTGCCAGTGAGTGAGGGTTGTGGAGTTTGTCGAGTTGGTCGCGTTGTAGGGTTCGTTCTTACCTTAGTAAGCGAAGATTGTTTTAAAAGTTCATCTATTTGCTAAGGGTGGTTGAGTTTGTCTAGTTCTCTGTTGAAGAGATTGTCTGCCAGTTAGTGAGGTTGGTTGAGTTTGTCTACTTGTGCAACTTGAACAGACGGAATACTAGAAATGCTGAACTTGTCAACAACGCAACGCAACACAACACAACGCAACACAACTGACTCAACACCACACAACACAACAGAACCCACCTCAACACAACAAAACAGGAAATAAAAACTATGCACATGTGCTAATTAAACCAGTCGAGGTCACGTCGAGTTCGACCAAATCTCCACGGAAAAAACGGGCAAAAAACGTTTGTATTGCATGGAACACAAACTTTTGCCAAGGAAAAGTATTTCTTGTTCAAAGAGGTGGTGTGTGTTATTTGAAATCGTTTTACGTTTTTCGTAGCAAACCAAAAGCAGTTGGGCCGTGAAAATTTAGTCTGCCATTTGAGGAACTTTTCCAAATTTCGATTCTCCAAATATTAATTTTAAACTAACAGTTAAACGTTGATACATTAAGTTGTGCATGAGACATTCAATTTTTGAGGGCCTCCATTCTGGAAAAGAGAGCCTCTAAAATTCTCCCTAGAGAGCCCACTGGGACATGTTTGAAGGCTGACTCATGACTTTGCACTACTTGCAGGCATTCTTTAGGCCAATTGCTGAGGAGTAAGAATACTTTCCAGTTAACAAAAGCAATGGATATTGAACAGTGAAAAAAGATATTTGGTATTTTGGACAGTGGTGGTTGCTTACTAGGAAAGTTCCACTGTAACAAGTCTCCCAACATTTTTGCTTATGAAATTCATTTGCAACTATAACGACCAACAGGAAGTTATACTTGCATAACAGACGACACAGTTCCAGTTTGCTCTAGCTTCTAATAAGTGTGGAAGTGTAGGCAAATAAACACACTGCTATACAGGTTTGTGTCGAACTTTAATCCACCTAAAACAGTATTACAGGGCACCGACTGGGATTCAGCAAGTGTATTAACAGCCTGGAAAGAAACCAGTCTTTAAAGATTGCACAGTATTCCTCATGAGAGACATCTGGGCAGGGAGAAGACGTGGTGTGACCCAGATATGGGGGAGGGCAAATGGTTACTAATTTGATTGACATAATAACACCAGTCAAACATCCTGCATGTGGACGTTCTACTTATGATAATGGAAGATTTGTAATGTATGTAACAGAAACCTGGACTGTCTCCCCTTAGGAGAAATGTCCACCGAGGGGTCACTTCCATTAGCTGAGGTTTGACTGTATTAAATCACATACCGTGTGGCGCTAAATTTTTGCGGGAGTTTAATTTTGCGGATTGGCGGTTATTTGTGTTTTGCGGGAACTAATTTTTGCGATTGGAAAAGACTGATTTTTCTTTCTGGCAATTAATTCTTGCGATTTTTCTGCAATCGCAATGCAGATAAAACAACACTCTATTACACTACAATGGATCGACAACAACTAGGGTACAACTTGATGCATTATCCGGGTTATCTATGGCATTTTCTCCTTCAAACCAGTATTTCTGTATGTAATTTCTACAGTGGAGCAAATTTTTGAGGAAACAAATTTTGCGGTAATTTTATCTATGGCATTTTCTCCTTCAAACCAGTATTTCTGTATATAATTTCTACAGTGGAGCAAATTTTTGCGGAAACAAATTTTGCGGTAATTTTATTTTGTGGGAACTTATTTTTGCGGATCGCCAAACAGAAAAACGCAAAAATTAGAAACCGCAACAATTTAGTGCCACACGGTACACTATTAAGTCTGGGAACACTGTGTCAGCAACCCAGTCATCCTGTGCTATGGAACACAGTGTAGTCATAAAAGGCTGGCATTTTTAGGGCACCATATTAACGCTCACACCACTTTGTTAGTGGTGTTACATTTGACAATTCCAGCTAACTATTTAATAGTAAGGATGTTTCACGTCTTCCAGATGTCCGCTCCCCGAGTCTTCTTTGTGGCTTTAAATCCCTTGTTCAGGGGAAGAATTTGATGTTTCTTGATTGTCTGCAGTGCACCAGCAATGTTCCCTACAAACATAAAGCAACTCAGTGATACTAACTTTTGGAACTACTTTGACCCTCACAAGTTGATTCACTGTAATGCTACGAAAATGAAGGTTCCTGACATATCACTCTCTCCTGACTGGAACAAGTGATATGCCAAGAGTCTTAATCATTTGCCACTCTTCTAAACAAGCAGAGGAACTTGGGAAAATTGCACTTCCCCACTGACACAGCACCACAGTTTATTTAGAGATTAAACCCTTTATTCAAGATCTGACAATGTTGAGACACAATACATGCGTGAATGGAGCCCAGTAATCAACAGAACCACCTGCTTACCGCTCTGTAGCTCAATGTAGACTGCCAGTAACACCATACGGGCAGACAACTCCTTTGAGTAACCCTGAGTACAAGCCTACAGAGAAACACGAACACCTCCTTAGCCATGTCACATGTGCTCACCTTTGAGCTATAAGATCACATGATTTCCAACTTCATGTCAATAAATGCACTTTACTTGCTATTAAGCAGTTTGTGGAAGGTGGTTATTGTTAAAGAATACTGTCATTCGTCTGACGGTGTTGTCACTTGAGATGTTAGTCACACTATTTTGACTGCTATCGATAAGGTGGTGAGGTCGTCTGGTAGTGAGTGACTCGTATTACAATGGTCAATCGCTATTGTCTATTATATAGATTGTCATTATTATTTTAGTGTCCCCAGTCGCTGGGTTTTTTGACTGCTGCTATTGTTATGTCACTTGTAAGTGTATTTTTAAGTATTTAAAAATAAAGATTAACGTTTGCATTTCCTGTATTGAGGCTTGCCACTCCCAGCTGCCATGAGAGGTGTGATATGACCGCTTTTCATTCACTTTCGTTGATTTATTCCTTCATTAGCATCCCATAGCAGAACTACAGAATTACAGCTACCTACCTGTTGTAAACACTTGCGTGCTTTGTCAAACTCACTGCGTAAACTGTACACTCCAGCCAGGTTAATAAGAAACGTCGCTCGTGCTTCACTTAAAGACTGTGGAAAGTACATCTTCTCGCAAGCTATACGATAAACACACCAATCATAAGTTTATATTGACCCAAATGTGTCTTAAATGGGCTAGGACACGCTAATTTATTATCGTAATGCGCTGTGATGATAACAGCATACAGAAGATAAGAATAAAGGAGCCATGAACCCCGGTCAATTTAAGTGCATGCCATCCAATAATTTAGGCTTTCATAGCATGTTAGTCCACGATAGGTCACTTGTCATTATTTCATCAGTTTACCTCTTTTCCTCTACAAAACAAAATGAGGACCACTTCACTGAGCCAGGCTCAGCCCCTAGACCCGGACTAGGAGTCAGTTGTACTAAAACTAAAAGTAGGAGACTTGAAAAACCCCCACATCTCTTATTTAATGAATGAAAGTTGCGTTCGTTCCTGCGATGTTCTTTCAGTCATTAAATCTTTCAAGGGATATTTGATATATTTCACTTCCACCCCCACACCTCTGCTGAAACAGAGGAGGGGCTGCGGTGTTTTGGTCTGGCCTGGCCACTTTCCGTTCTGAGTTGTGAGGGCGGATATGCAGCGTTTCTTCAGCACTTTTTGTGAAGTTTCTTATCAAGCTCAACCACTCGACTATGTATAATTTTATCAGGGTAATATAAAACTGAAAAATCGAGTTTATAGTGGAGTTGTTCTCCTTATTAGACTTCACAGCCTGTGATGACTTTAATCTTTGAACTTGGTGTGTTGGACAAGTTGAACTCGTAGTGTAGGCCCAGTGCAACTGTCGTTGTGTTGCTTGAGTTTGTCGTGACCTATCTTTCTTCGTCATGATGTTACTGTGATGTGTTGTAGGACGCAACCTAACTGGAAATCACAGCAGGCTCGGCAGCACAACTTTTTGTTTTCTTGTCTAACTGGTGTTTTCTTTTTTGAATCAGCTCGACTAACTCGACCAGCTCAACTGAAGCTCTCCGTCACGTTAGTACGGCACTAGTTGCTTTACTTGCATTTCCTTTCGTACAGCACTAGTCGCATTATCCACAATTCCCTTAATACATTAGTATACGGCACTAATCGCGTCTTCTTCAAATTCCTTAGTATGGCACTAGTCGGGTTATCTGCCCTTAGCTTATAGTGCCTTAGTAATGCACTAATCGTGTTATCTTCAATTTCCTTAGTACGTTATTCAGTTACTACGTTAGTATGGCACCAGTCGCCTTATCTGCAATTCCTTAGAACGTTTGGTACGTTAGTAAGGCACAAGTCGCGTTATCTGCAATTGCTTTAGTAGTAAACCAACAACAAATTGTAGAAAAACAAACATGTCTTATTTTTTAAAACAAGTTTCAACACAATCAAATGACATCTTCAATTACGAAAGTGTACGTCTTTCATAGCTGCTCCGTGAGCACTTGTCTTCAGACAAACACTCTCACATCTTCATACACCTTAGGGGTTCTGAAAATTGCTTCCAGCTCTCATTGGAGGATTGTTGCAAGATCCTTGACTCGGCCTCCACACGTTATCAATTAAAGATCAAGGAAGCCATGCACATCCTTTGGGAACAGCCCTCATTGAATATCTTAGTCATACTAGCGTGTTTATGTTCACTATTTACATTTTTTTTTCGATATATATTTTTTCCTTTTCACCTTTATTTTCTTTTTCACGCTTTAATAATTAATTATTACTAGTTTTTATCGCACTTTGTAATCTTATTTAATGCAAATTCATACTCATTTTTGTAGCAACGGACGATGGATGATATCTCATCCGAAACATGGCTTGTCAATGAAAAATGTTGAGTTTTAAAAGCATCGTGTGTTTTGTTAAAACCCTGTTACCTCGTACTGTTAAGAAGCATTAGTATGGCACTAGTAGCGTTATCTTCAATTCCTTCAGTACATCAGTGTGTGCAGTACGTTAGCACAGTACTTAGTAGTCGTGTTACCTTCGATTCCCTTACTGCGTTTATTACCTTAGTACGGCACTAGTTGCGTTGTCTGCAATCCCCCCTTCCCTTGGTTCGCTTAAACTTGAAATCTTTAATTCCCTCAGCAAGATAGTACGGCACAAGTCATACTATCTTTCATTTACAAGTCTTGTAACTTTCAATCCCTTGTGCTAGTACGGTACCATTCTGATTGTCAATTTCCTCAGTAACGGATAATGTGGATCCCAACGTTAGTACGCAAAGTACGCTTACGAAAGAAAACATAGGCCCGCAATGCGTGCAGAACCGACGAAGGTGGTTCGTCTCGAAAAGAAAGCAAGCGAGCCGTGCGTGACTGCAGCTTCAATAACATTCAAGCATCTGTAACAGCAAGTTGCAGTAAAAGTGTGTAACTGTAACTAACGCTTAAATTTGACCAACTGAAAAGGCGACCAATACCCTGGAAAGGAGGTCAACTGAATTATTCACCCTCTCCTCACCAAACATAGCTCCACAGACTACATCCATGACAACATGCATTCTTCACTCAAGATCATTTTTCGTTGTCTTTTGGTCGGTCTTCCTCAAAACCCGGAACAAAAATTCTCAAAACAGACGCATTTCCAAAAACTGGGCGACAAAGTTCCCAATATAAAAACATGGTAACCACATCTTCACGATTGATCAGTATGGGTACCGTAACAGCCCAAAATAATTGAACTTTTCCCCATACCTGGGAACCACGCTTTGTGCACAGTTTCCTTTAATCATGTCAAGGGCTCCTTAAGCCAAATTGTGAATGCAAATACGAAATAAATCATTGCTATGCTCTATCGTACAGGTTACAAGAAAGCGCACTATAGGCATTTACCAGTCGTTTTGACCCACTCCACCCTCGACAAATGTTTTTACTTGGTTCAACGTGCTAACTGGCGTAACGAAAATTGTGTCAGTATTTTGCCCTTTGCGTTGCCGAATGACGTTATGTTTAAAATCTGATGACTTAGCTCATCTGTCTTATCGCTTTGAATATTTAATTTTGTTGAATTAAACTAAAAAATTAAATGCTGATATACATTTGTCCACAACTGAACATGCTTTTACCAAGAGTTGTGAGCAATGTATTGATATACTGTTGCACTATAAAAACATGATTATCGATAAAGACAAAGACATCGTCAGAATCTCAACGTGCTAACCGGCGTGACGAAAATTGTGACAATATTTTGTCTTTTGCGTTACCGAATGACGTAATGTTTAAAATCGGATGACTCAGCTCATCTGTCTTATCGCTTTGAATATTTTGTTGAATTAAAATTAAAATTTAAAGATAAATTTTGTCCACAACTGAACATGCCGTTATCAAGAGTTGTAAGCGAAGCATTTATATACTGTTGTGAATATGGCACTATACAAACATGATTATCGATCTGGAGAAATTAGTAAAAAGCGAAGTCGTCGCTTTATCTCAAACACGTTAAAGCATGTCTTATGACGTAATCGTTAAATCTGGTTTCCTCTTCCGTAATCAGCAAGTCAGTGTCTCGAACTCTAAAATCGAACAAATCGGTTCAAAATCAAAAGAAAAGCAGAAAAATTAAAAAGACTAACTGGTATATCCTTCTGTGCCGCTTATAGTATACTATCCAAGAAGATCCAGCCTCGTGTCGTAATTCATTTCCTACCTCCCAATAACCTTTCTTAACGTTGGCAGCTAGACGTTTTCAAGTAATAAACATAACCACAACAAGATACACCAGAATTTTCCTTTCATAACCTTTACTGAGAACGATTCTATCCTTACGATGACTCAGCAACACTTTGGTCCCACCAGCATCAACAGTGCCACTGGACTTCACCTCCTGTTATTATCAGTCCTCCTTGCTTTCTTTCACTAGTATTGCACAGATATTTCAGTCCGGTCAAAACCAACACTGCTCGGCGGAAGTGTCCTTCTATACCTACGATACTTTTTATGTGGACCCTTGTCCTATCGTGCGTGCGTGTGTGTACTAATCGATGGGCTTAACTGCAGAATACGTCATCCCATCCCGTTGGCCATAGCGAAATACACACCTTATGAGCCTTACACGACGTATTTTGACCGACCAAACCAGTCGACCCTCTTGACATGACTGCTCTAACTCGACTTCGTCGGTTAAAAATAGAATGCTGCTCCGAAAACGGGCAGTGAAAGGGTCAACAAAAAAGATAGCCTCCCACGCAGTCGTAAGAACAGAACACGGTGAAATCCCGCGAACACATTAAAAAGAGAAAGAAGAGTGCAGTAAAAGCAAAATGCGGTACTTTTTAATCATATTAACAGGAAGAAGAGTGAAGAAAAAGTGAAAGAGCGCAAATCAAAGAATAAAATTAGCACGAAGAGAAAGCCAAGGATATTGTGCGAACAAGACAAGTGCATGACTAACGCAACCAACACAACACAACCAAACTAACCTCGATGTTCACCCGAACCAACACAACCTACTCGACATAAAAATAGCAAACAAGTTTTAGACACACATACAGTCAAGCTGATTGAGCTCGACAAGAGACTTGACAGAACAAAGTAATCGAAAAAACGCTGTAGGTATAGTGGGGTGAGAATGAGAGCTGCTGCCATGCTGACACCTGATCTCATCCTTACAGTTTAAAATTGCGTAAAGCATAATACCGTTACTCTCACAATAATTACATATAGTACAATGTTTGCACTAAAACACTGACACATGCCACACTAGGAGTTTGCACTGCGGAATAAACTTACCATGAGGTTTAGAAGATTCTTTGTCTTTATCAGCATTCTCGCTTGAGACAACTGAGGAAAGTTCAAAAGTAAAGGATCAGTTTGCTTCAGTAATAATCAAACAAACAAAAAAAAAAAACGATCAGCCCAGTAAGTAAAACAAGGACCAAGAAATAAATAATGCAGCGCATCTGAGCCTGTTGTTCAGTTTGTAATTGTGCAACAGTCACCTGTTGAGCTGTCCATACTGCTGTTAGATGGAGTGATTGTTATATTGTTGATATTCTCAGTTGAGAGGTGCATAATGGCCTCAGGTAACCGATTCAGTTTAATCAAAGCTTCAGCAGCGTACAAATGACCAAGGAACCTGAAACAAGCAACGGTGTCAAAACAAGAGTTTGGTAAATTGTCTTACATTTGCAAAAACAAAGTACATAGAGTAAACTCTTATTCTTATTTTAATGGTCGCATTAGAATTTCATGCAAACATTTAAGGCACATATCCGGAAAGTTTGACCGTTCAATGCAAAACAGTATAACGCACTCGAGCCATCTTCACTGTCAGCAAAATGATGACCTTACTCCTGCAGTTTGGCTGTGGTTGTTACATGTAGTATCTTTAACAATAAACAATAAAGGCGCAAAATGTCCTGAAGCTTTTTTTGATTTCACCAACGTAACACATGAAACTACAGCCGAGCTCATCCTTGGAGAAGTTTTCTCCCAGAAATAATCACTTTTGTTTTTGTTTACATGTGTGGTTTCATCCCAGGATTACAACAGACATTTTTTAGTCAGAAAAATCATCACTCAGAGATGTCTTTTTTTCTTTTTGCACCAAGCACTTAACTTACTGGGAAGGGTGCTTTCGGAAATTGATAACAATTAAATAAAATCTCTTCCATTACAAGTTGTTTGCAGGAGCTGTGTCATGTTTTATATTCCTTTAACAATGTGTACTCACTTGAGTGCTCCCACAAGGTTTGATTGAGACAACAGTCTCTGTGCGTGAGCTAAAGCCATCACATTGTCTCCCAAACCAAGAGCCACATAAGCACTGCAAGCTAGAATGGAACACCTGAAATCACAATAACAAAGCAAAAATGTTAATTATCACTGCACATCATTACCTCCTAAATGTGATACACATTAAGTTTTAACTCTCTTAAATGTTACTTGCTAGTGACCCTACTCAGTAGTACGTTCTAAAGTTGTTTTGGTTTTGGCCTTTAATGAGACAATCAAAAGTTATGTGAGATGCTTTACCTGAGGTGTGGAAGCTCACGAAGTTTAACAGGGGGTCCAGGGGGAGCTGGGATACTTGTTTCACTTTGTATTGATGAGGATCGACTAAATCCACCACTGTCACTGAAAAGTAACAGCTAACTGTTAACCATGCATTGACCATACAACTTAGTTCAAAACTGGAATTGAAGCAACCATGCATGTTATTAAACGAACACATTCGAACTTCCCATAACGTGTTTACGTTGCATATACAGTATTTTCTAAAACTGAAGATCGAGGTCAGAAGACTTGTTTGCTAGTGAAGGGTGGTTCGCGTTCAACTACTCATGTATTTCTATTAAAATAGATAGAAATATATTATTATAAATTAAAATCGTCATCATCATCATCGTAGTCATTGTCATCAATGCTCATCATTATCATTTCTCGGTGTTTCAGTTGATGTACAAGTCCTTTAATTTAAAGTACATATGGTTCACAAAATACCTCTGGCAGTCGGTGCCAATCTACCCAACCTAAGTAACACAACAAAACAAGATGGATAATAGCCTACTATTTAACTTATTACTGAATTCTAAAACTGACTACAAAAAATGGTGTTTTTGTAGTCATTTTGCTTGTGCACTAATGTTGTTAATGAGGATGTAGCGCATACAGTTACCAAATGAATGCATGATGGCAGTTGTAATATACCTTGAGACATCTGTTTCTTGGCTGAGTGAGTCATCTTCCTTGGTCGGTTGACTCTCCAATACACTCTCTGGTTCATGAACAAAAGTCACCTCAGCACCCTTCAGTAGCATCAGAGCATTCTGAAGACACAATGAAGCAAACGCCAGAGTACAGGCTGGCATAGCAGCTGATTGACCTTTACTTTCCCTGTAAAACACAAACAAATCCTGAATTTACGTTGCATGTTGCGACAGATTTCTGTAACAAGGTATACCTGCTAAACGTGGTTTCCATTAAGCAACACTGCAGTTTGAACAGTTTACACTCAATCAAGAGCACAGTTCTGTTAAACCCTGACAACATTAACCTGTTTAAATAATCGAACCAAAGAGTAGAACAAGGTTGTAGAGTTTACTCCTGAAGCCATGTACTATAGTATGTAAAAGAATGTCGGTTTTTATTAGCACGATCTGGCTGAAATAACTCATTTATTAAAAGGCAAAGCTGACTAATGCAATTCAACATTTACATTTAAAACAGTTACCATATTTTGACTCTTAGTTCTACTCCAAACAACAATGGATTTATTGAGCTATTTTGTCTACAAAATAGCCTCAAAGTCGGCATGCAGCCTCAAGTTTCTGGGAAGGTTGGTTCTTTGGTTGGTTGGTTGGTTGGTTTTTGGGTGGACCATGTTCGGCATTCCCGACGACTGTCGAATTTTACCGAAAGGCTAGTTGTCGGGGCCGGAACAAAAATGCAGATGAGAACGCACGGAAAATTCTGCTACTAAAGCGACACCACGAAAGTGTCCGGATTTCATTCGCTTGATGTTGGATATTTATATATCAAATAGAAATGGCTGGCTTCCTTGTGGTAGACTTCCTTAGAAACCGAATCGTCAGCACAAACCTGGTTTACACGTGAGCGGAAGCGAGTTCTAGTAAATAATCCTTTGTACGCATGCGCACAACTTACGTTTTGAGTTATATGGTTCAACTTCAGAGTGTGAGAAATAACATGACTTCTGTGCAGGGATGTCCCATAGTTAATGATGGTAAATAGATGGCAAATAGTTTGAAGGTATAAAAAGGGCAGAATCGTGAACTTCGAACTAAAACGAATTATTGTTCGCACCTTTTGGTAGCCCATGCCACTCGATCACTAGGTCCGTCAAAGGCACAAGGTCGACAAGGAAAAAGATTGTATGGGTGGCATAAACGTTGCTCGTACGTGCGACTTGCTAAGCGCAAAGTTAGAGGTGACTTATCAGAGAAATGGGTTTCTGGTTAGGCTGCGTGGCGGTAGCGGGATTGTTTGTACAAAGTTTGAGCGGAAAGATCAGCAGACGATCAAACCAAATCAAATCAAATCAAATCAAAACAATTATCACCTCCAATACGAAGACAAAAACGCAACAGCTCTACGCAAGATTCGTTTCACAGTTTTATAGACACAAACATCGGTTATCATTTTTCAGATTACGAAAAACGCATAAATTTACTCATTCCCCGCTTCCTTTTAAGTTTCTCCCTTTTGTTACACAACTCTAGCTGCCACGAAAGCCAATAAAAAGCGCCGAAAACGCACTTATGACAGTCTCATGAAAGTCTCGTGACTCGCCATTGAACTTTGTCTCATCACATGTTTGTACGTGACAAAACACCACTGGTTTACACAAAACAGTAATCTGATCTCACGCTCAATCAATATAACACGTTCTTTACACGTGAAACGACCCACACTAAACATTATCACATGACTGCCTGGCCCTGCGATAAAATTCCCCCCCCGGACCTATTAAAGCACAATTTGGCCTTGAGTTGATCACGTGTACTCCACGTGATAAAATTCACATTGTTTACCACACAGGCCAACCACTCCATTATTCTCGAATTCGCTCATTTAAAATTCCAACGATTCCTTTGCCCATTACCACCTCTCTACATAACGAAACATCCCTTAATATTATTTTCACCCAATTCTGTATCTTACTTTCACATCAAAACGCTCATCAAAACAAAATTTATTCGCTAAACACAACCACTGATGTTTGTGTGGCTTCAGCGAAGCTGAGACCACTACCGTGTGGCACCAATATTTTTGCGGGAGTTTAATTTTGTGAATGGTGATTTTTTTTTGTGTGTTTTGCAGGACTAATTTTTGCGATTGGGGAAACTGTTTATTCTCCCTTGGAATTAATTTTTGCGATTTTCCGGAAGCCGCCTTCTATTTGGAATTATAACATTCTCGTTTTTTGACTATAAACAATGGAATGCAGGTGAACAACATGCAGATGTATAACGCGTTAAATCAGTTAATCAATGGAGTACCTTCAGACGATCCTTTTCTTTAAAGCTTTTAACAGCTTAAGACGGATTCCGCTCAACGTTCGAGCAATAAGTGCAAAAATTATTTACTAAAAAAACACTCATAGCACGGCAACATTGTCAATGCTACTTGAAACATCTCACTTTAATTCACTTCTCAAAGTGACCCCGCGATTAAATTCTCAAGCATTCTCGAGAAAATTAATGTCAAATATGGTGATGTTTGTACATAAATTTCGACAATGGACTAAATTTTTGCGGGAATTATTTTTTTCCGCGGGAACGTTTTTTGCGGATCGTGAAAAAAACGCGAAAATCATAAAAATTTGAATCCCGAAAAAATTAGTGCCACAGTCAACCACACGGTATGTCAGCACGTGCGATGTTTCTGGCTTTTTTGTCAGTTTGCTACGTGACTGGTCACGCAAGACTTGCATAAGTCACACAATGGCATGATCTTTTCTAACAAGGCACGTTTATTACTCGATTTTAGCCGTGTGTTCCAAAATGTAAGTCCGTGTGAGATAATGTTGAAAATAAAACAGAGCTTATCTATATATTTGTCTGGATACGGGAGTTGCCACGTTCGTCAAGCACGATGTCACGCAAGAAGAAGACGTACGTGACTTTCAAGATCGGCTATTCTCTTCTGGTTCCAACCTCGTCCCCAGGGTCTTCTCGCTTTTCAAAATGGCGGCGGCTCGGGAGAAGACCCTGGCACACAGCAGATCACGTGTCTCCAACGAGGATGGAGATGTATTCAAAATGGCGGCTACGGCGAAAAGGGTGAGAAGAACTGGGTACGAGATGCTAAGGTGAAGATAAACAAATGGCGGAAAAAGCTGAAGTTCAGTTCAAGAAAAACTAGGAAAAACAGACACGTTTTGCATGTAAGAGTCTTAGGAATACGGCAAAGTGTTAGAGGTCTTGTTTTTGCTGTTCATTGTTTCTTTTTTGTTATTTTAAAGTTAAGAATAATGGGTTTGAGCGTACTCGACTGCCGAACTCCGTACCGCCAGTTGATTCAATGTTGCTCAAATGAACATATTATATTTTTGATTCATGAGGCTTTAGCCAATAAATTGTCTTATCGTTACATTGTTACAAATCCGTCCTTCTTAAATATTGTTATAAATCCGTCCTTCTTAAAATTATATGCTTCATCTTTAGACTTTTAAAATATATCAGGCTCAGTTTTATTTAAGGCCTAAGCTCACTCCATAAGATTTATAGCTTAAAATATAACTATTATGGAGTGAGCTTAGCCTTAAATAAAACTGGTGCTACAAAATATTTATTCTACGTGGCTTACATCTCTGTGAGTTCAGTGGAAATGACTCATTTATGGAAATGACTCATCAATTTTTGATCTGGCATATTCCAGGTGCTGCTTTGGAGGCAGTGATAATCATTTTGACTTTTTTGAATTTATTTTTGCCCATTCTTTGCGCTACAGTTTTGCTTGTACAGTTGTAGATCTCCAGGGCTTTGTCACTTTCAATATTGTTTTCTACACTTTAGCTTCAGTGAGTCACATTAAACACTAGAACTGAGGAGATTGTGAGACGTTAAACAATGGAAAAATAAAGCATTTTAACAGTTCTGGGGATAATATTCCCAGCTTTGAAAAAATTTTCTGCTTAACAACTTCAATCAATTGAGTAACCTGCAGCTGGGTGAAGTTTGAAAGTGTTTCAAAAATAGAAATGGGAAAGAAAGGATTAAACTCACCTGAGGGAGTAATACACAAGTGATGGAATAGTACACAACTGACGGAGTAATAAACAACTGACGGAATTATCATCCAACTGACTGAGTGTAACACAACTGACCGAGTCTGAGACAACTGACTGGGTAATACACAACTGATCGAGTATTACAACTGACAGAGAAGTACACAACTGACCGAGTAATGCACAACTGATGGGGAAGTACACAACTGACCGAGTAATACATAACTGACAGCGTTATCATGCAACCCACTGAATGTCACAGAACTGGCAGAAAAATGCACAACTGACCAAGTGATGCACAACTTCCAACTGCAACTTGCAACATGCAACTGACAGAAAGGTTACACAAGTGACCAAGTAACGCACATGGACGGGGTAATACACAACTGATAGAATTATCGTACAACTGACCGAGTGATACACACAGGACCTTTGCATCAAATTCCCTACTCCTCGGGCAAGGAAAATACATGTAGCCAAATGTCTGAGGTATGCCCATAGGGGAGAGGGGGATGTTGAAGATTCAAATTGATTAGCACATAACCTTAACTTACAAATCCCACTTTTTAGGATGACTCGTTATTTCTTTCAACCTCTGTTGTAACTTTTAGTGGATTTTTGTGGTGTTCTAATTGGATCTGCAAACCCTCTTTATTTGGCTTAGATTGACATGAGAATAGTTTTAAAGTAGAGACATGAGATGGGAAATCATTTTAAGAGACCATCAAAAACTGATATCCACATAAGAGCACCCCAGGTTGAAAGCAGTCAATTATGATATTCCTTTCCTTGTTCTTAACTTTAAGCCCCGATATCAACAAACATGTTCTCCTCACTATTCTCCGTAAATGTCTTATGGTACTACTTGAGAGAATTCACATAAACATCCAGACATTTTATTTTTGGTGATCATTTCCTTTATTCTCAGGGCCTGTATGTTTGAACAAGTAGTGATATTGTAAGGAGAAATTAGATGTTTGTTTGTCACTACTGGGGCTTAAAGGCCTAACTACAATTTCCAATTTCAAAACTTCATGAAATCTTTTTCTCTCCTTTTTTTTTCCTGAAATCCTCTCTTTCCCATTGATTTAAATTTTTCAAACACTTTCAAACTACACCCAGATAACTCAATTGATTGAAGTTGTTAAGCAGAAAATTTTTCAAACCTGGGAATATTATCCCTAGAACTGGTCTTACATGCAAAGAGGACTTTATCTATCCACTGTTAAAATTCTTTATTTCTCCATTATTTACAGTCTCACAATCTCCTCAGTTCTAGTATTTAATGAGACTTACTGAAACTAAAGTGTAGAAAACAATATTGAAAGCGACAAAGCCTGGAGACCTTCAACTGTACAAGCAAAACTGTAGCACAAGGAATGGGCACAAATAAATTCAAGAAAGCCAAAATGATTATCACTGCCTCCAAAGCAGCACCTGGAATATGCCAGATCAAAACTTAGTTTAACCAGTCCATACAACACTGCTCTTTTCCCATTCCCTTGCACTTCGTTAAATCGAGGTTGCACTGTAAATAAGCTTAAATAAATAAGTAAATAAATAAATAAATAAATGAGTCATTTTCTATTAAAGGCCTAAGCTCACTCCATAATATTTATATTTCAAGCTTAATCTGAGCCTGATATATTCGAAAAGTCTTAAGCTGGAGCATATAATGTTAAGAAGGACGAATTTATAACAATATTTAAGAAGGACAGATTTGTAACAATGTAACGATAAGACAATTTATTGCCTAAAGCCTCATGAAACAAAAATATAATATGTTCACTTGAGCAACATTGAATCAAAAATTATAGCCGTACGGAGTTCCGCAGTAGAGTACGCTCAAACCCATTACTCCTAACAATAAATAACAAAAAAAGAAACAATGAACAGCAAAAACAAGACCTCTAACACTTTGCCGTATTCCTAAGACTCTTACATGCAAAACGTGTCTGTTTTTCCTAGTTTTTCTTGAACTGAACTTCAGCTTTTTCCGCCATTTGTTTATCTTCACCTTAGCATCTCGTACCCAGTTCTTCTCACCCTTTTCGCCGTAGCCGCCATTTTGAATACATCTCCACCCTCGTTGGAGACACGTGATCTGCTGTGTGCCAGGGTCTTCTCCCGAGCCGCCGCCATTTTGAAAAGCGAGAAGACCCTGGGGACGAGGTTGCTTCTGGTTCTAACATTACAGAATTAATTTCTGTGACAAGTTACGCTTCCTACTAGATCCAAAATATTTGTCCATGGAAAAATATTCTTTCCATTAGAAAGCCACAAAATTAAATTTCAATCCATTGAGCTGCCGAGAAACATCTGAGAATGAGCTTCAGAAAGGACTGTTTTGTATCATTTTGTTTGTCCCATATTCACACTGTTGTCAGATATTTTACAAATTTTATCTCACTTTCTTCTTGTTTTGTCGTAATTTGAAGCCACTCTTGTACGCATTAGCGTACCATCTATTGATCAATGACGCATACGAATTCGAAACCACTAATATAAACTCAAACATTGATCTTTGATCACCCTCAAATCTGTAAGAAGCCCTGGGAACGAGGTTGCACAATATCGGACACAGCTCACTTATGAGGTAAACTCTGTCTAAAAACCAATACTTTTCGAATGCTCAACGCTACTCAAATAACCAACATCACGGTAGTGTACCTTGGTACATGCACGTTCATTCAATAACCATTTCCGTACCTCTCATTGACAGCTGCAAAATAGCGCACGCACGCTTTGCGTGCCTATGCTTTATAAACAGTTTTGCGTGTACTAACTGTACTAACACTAATGCACAGTGTTAGTGAACATATTTGTGTATATTTTGTTTTCAAAGATATTAGCTTGGCCAGCACATAACTTACTCTGTACTACAGTGTTTGTCGGACTCAGTGGACAGAACAATCTTCCGATGTGGCCCTGATCCAACAACATCTTGAACTACATCACTCTTCTTGAGGCACTGCTGTCGAAAGTCATCAGACTGCAACACAACAAACAGCTTGGTATATTACAGATGAGGCAACAATACATCCTGCTAAATAATATCAAATAAAATGGCTATGAAATCGGTTACTTAGAAGTAAACCACTGTACAAGACTCAAACGTGCATGGTAACCAACACTGTGCCAATTCTTCCAATCTGAGAAAAACAAATTTAGATGATCTCCCTTCTGTATGATAATGGGGTACGTAACTTCAGTTGATGTAAATGCTCTGAGTAACAATCACTAGACTTATGCAATGTAAATTTCTTAACTCACATCTTATGTCTATTCTAACTCACACCTAACTCAAGGTTTAAAGCCTTTGCCAAGGACAGTATTTCACTGGTAAATTATGTGTAGTCCCTTTAGTAGATTAAGAAAGCTAATAATTAAATTGCTGGTAAATACCATTTCCCTACAACAACAACCCAAGCTGTTAGCATTTTAGAAAGCAGCTAGGCTGTATGCAAACGTCTCCTATTTCCTTTGCTCCATGTAGAAAAGGGACATCCGCATAAAGCCACTGCTAATTGTGTTCCAGTATCCCCCTGGTTTCAGGTTTACATTTTGCACAAATTATATATTAATGTAAGTGGTAAACTGATACTGATTCGTCCGAACGAAATCACTAATCAGGAGAGACTGATGTTTCCACACTGTTCTTTCCAAGCATTCGGATCTTCCTCTTTCTTGAAAGCTTTAGAACTGTAGTCATTAGAACATTCCACCCGAATTTTTGTTACCGTAGCTTTCCAACACACAGCTTATGGATGCAGGGCGATGTTGTGATGTAGAGTGTACAGCGAGTTTTAGAGACAGGATGCCCTTTTAAATGTTAAATTCTCCACATCCTTAAGTTGGATTTCTGCGATCATTCTTTACGATAGGAGAAAAACACAACACACAATCACATGTTTTGTTCTGTCATTTGAACATCCTGCAGAATCGATGCCACATAAATTATCTTGAGTATTTCTTTAGGGTAGCTAATCAGAGTTGATTCTAACAATGGCTACTGTCAGACAGCCAATTACCAGTGGTCCCCACGTACTGTACCAGAGATGTCCCTTTTCCACATGGAGCAAAGGAAAGAGGAGACATCTGCATGCAGGCTATTAAATATCTGTCAGTGCACAGGAAATATTAAAGGATTTAACAGTCAGTCGTGGATTAACCTAGGGACAAGTGAGGCACAATAGATTAAACAAAAGTGCACCACTAAAGCTCCCATAAGAAAAGCATTGGTCCAAAAATGCAGGGCTGAATATAATGAAAAGTTGAAACACAAGGCAAATGTAAGCAAACTTCTGATACATGTATAGCATAATGGGCAGAGGGGGTACTGGAACCTCTCTAGCCCAAGGGCTCACAAGTATTCTTATTTTCCCCTGCTGATAGTAAGTATGATACTTACTAGCTGAAAGGCTACAATACAGCACTCTGCTAGCCTAAGCCAGAGGCGAGGATTTGTGTGGTAAATTTGTACAGCTTCAACCAGACAGTCAAATGCCACCACAGGTCGACCAGAAAAAAGCAGCTGAATTCCCAGATTGTACAGAATCTCATGGCGACGGTTGACACCAAGTGTGACTAGGGAGCGGCTGGAAACTGGAGCATCTGAGGAAATGACAATTTTTGATTTAGCAATAATTTTACATACTAAACTAAAGAAATTCAAACTTCTCCTAGAAAAAGCAGACTTCACCCAACAGGGATAGTGAAATTAAAATTCCTGAAGCATGGATGTCGACAATCAAGAAACAATACATGAGACTGACACAGTAGAGGACCGCTGAGGGAACAGCTTCTCACTGGTCCAATTAGGATTGAAAGGCACCAATCATAGCCAACTGTCACAATATACCAAAGTGAAACGAGTTCCGCTATTAAGCGACTGACAAAGTCTAGCAGTAAGCAGTCGAAACATTGCAACATCTTAAGTGACTACAGTGTGAGACAAATGTGTAATTATACTACTTTGAAAGCTTTGAACATTGCACTGGTCAACATTTGGGTTCATAAGTAAGCAAGTTAGTTGATTCTAATTGCTCTGGCATTGTGCTCAAGGGGCACACAGTTCCAACATAAGGCACTAAATATAACTGATAAACTAAAAGATACACAGAAACCTACTCTTGTCAACAGGAGGTAGTAACAAAAGAGCTTTGTTATTCTCCTGTAAAGCCTGTCTGAAGTAGAAGGCTGCCAAGTTGTACTTGTGCAGTTGAAAGTGAATGCATCCCAGGTCATTGTAGTACATGGTGCTTACTGACTGCCCTCGTTCTGCAACATCGTTTGGTTTTGGTGCACTATTCAACAGCTTGATGGATTTGCGGAAGTTCTGTCGTAGGTACTCAAAGTTGCTTTTGAGGAAAAGACCCTCTGGAGTCTAGAAAAAAGAACAGTGTTGTGTCCATAACACAATAATACCTCATTTAAATACAGTGGAACCCCAGTATGATGAAGTGACAAGGGCTGGCAAAAATACATGTAAATAAATGTAATAATGTAATAACATAATAACACAGATTAGTTGTATCGCGGTTCTGTTTTCTTTACTATTACTCGGCTGAAGAATATCATTTACTACACTGGGGTCTTAGATACAAAGGGGGTTCATTGTATCAGGATTCCAATACACGTTAAAATTACCCAGATGGATAGAGCTTTTCGACATTTATTTTTCTTATTCATTAACAATAAGGTGGCTTTGACTGTATTTATCCTTGGCGTTAAGTTATCATTTTTATTCCAAACTTTTGCCTAAAACAGCAAATTGGTGAGGTGTAAACATTGAAAAGCCACTTAGATTTGGAAAAAATTACTGTTGAACAACAAAAAACAACAATCAGTACTTCTGTTTTGGGACTATCAGTCTGATAGTTTTCCTTGGAAATTTGACGTTCTTAAAACTAGCATAATAATAATTATTATCATTATAATGCTCTCAAAGCACTAATATTTTACATTTTAAGAATATCAAATTTCCACAAGCAACTAT
The DNA here is from genome assembly GCA_964030785.1 of Siderastrea siderea. NCBI lineage: Eukaryota > Metazoa > Cnidaria > Anthozoa > Scleractinia > Rhizangiidae > Siderastrea > Siderastrea siderea. Next base: position 43,331,734 of record OZ034966.1, on the reverse strand, counting down.
GAGCTGTCAGTTCCCTGACAGAAACACCAGACTATTCAAATAGAAACTTTCCTTCCTCCTTATTATTCAGTTTCGAGAATGGTCACACAAGTTTTTGAGAACTCAAAACCACCTTTTCACAACATTTTTTCTTTTTTCCTAAGCTTCCAATCACATTACGCATAACACAATAACATTTTCTGTTTTTGTTTTATTTGGAATTTACAGTATAAAAATTAACATTCACTCAGACAGGTTACTTGGTGCTTACCATATTGTTTGTGTTCAGTACAGTTTTAATTTCACGTTTACAGGCTTTCATTGATTTCAACAGGATATTCAGTCGAGCTTTATGCTGCAATGGAAAAACAACAAGATATGCGTTCTTTGGTTCCTCAGTATTCTGGTTAAATTGCCAAGATCGCAAATCAACAACAGGGGATATTATGTTTTCTGCTTTTAATAATGCAGCCACTGTTTGTTAAGGGAGAAAACTAATCTTACTATTCCTGAAGAAGTGAAAATGTGATATTTGAAAGCTTAAAATTTTAAATAGCAACCAAAAAGCAACAACGGAACATAATTTACCGCATGTGTGCACAGTCCAATAAAATCCATAACCTATTAATTTTGTCAGCTCTAGCAAGCTGTTACATTTCATTCAATGAAATATGATTTAAGAGTCACACAAAACATTGATTTTGTTTCCTTTCTATTTTGTTTGGGCAGAATCATTTTCAATTCAATTTGCATGACAGCCCTCGAACACTGATGGGTAAAACTTTTAGTGTTTTTTTTTAGGGGGGGGGGGGGGCAGGTTGGGTAAACAGTGCTAAACAAATTAATCATTACATACATGCAATCTCCAAGATCAGAGTGACCTGTTAACAGTTGATAAAAGTTTCAGGTGTTTGATAGGTGTATGATTCAGTTTACTTTGCTGCATACCTGATGGACGTTGAGTTTTAAGGATTCATCAACTTCCTTGATGGGCTGTGGTGCTGACTGGCTGCCAGCTGGTCCAAGCTGTGCTTGTAATCCACCTTGGATGATCTGAGACTAAATAATGCAACAGCACTCATTACACCAGGTTTCAGTGTTGTGTACAGATCAGGGTTTCTAAGTCATCAGCTGTTACTCATGACTATGACTCAGCTGAGAAGTCACCAAGCCAATTCTGGCAATGAAGAATGAAAGAACAAACAAACAAGCAAGCAAGCCAGTGAATAGATGGGTGGATGGACCGGAACCAACCAACCAACCAACCAACAAATAAATTAATTGCTATGACTGTGAATGACAGTGCTTCTGCTAATCAGATTTGAAAATCAGGGTCTGTACATGTAACAATGAAATCAGCTGTAGCTTCTTATTGTCTGTTATTTAACAGAAAGTGGCTTTTAGAATTACGCACTGTTGAGAAAATCTGTTATCTGTCTGAGGAGGCCAGCCAACTGAATATCTATCAACCCACTGAACATGCTTGCATGATCATGCAATTATGACAACCACCACCGAATAAAAAAAAAAACAATATCATATCACATAGAATAAACAGATATGGTTCTGTAGATCTAACAAAACCTTAAAAGAAGTCTCTCAAAAAGTGAAATCTTGAGGGTTAGCAATAGATTGAAATTAATGTATGATTTCTGCCAGACTCCTGGAACCCTTAGAAGTGTCTTTAATTAGTGTATCAACAAGTGAACATCATTTTGTTAAAGAGAGGGTCTGCAATTTAAAGTGAAAATTTCACAATAAAATACACCAAACAGCAAATAGCAAAGAGAACTACATGTAATGTCATTGTTGAAATAACGGCTTTTAGTGTCAAATTAAATCTGCCCAACTCAGGCATTTGTGAAAGTGTATGTTGCTTTGATTTCTATTTCCTTCAATGTTCTTCAGTGAAATCTTTCCAAACTTTCACATCTTAATTAATACATAACTTGACTTTACCTCTACAGCTTTACTTGATCCAAATACCAAGTTTTCCAACATTGTCAGGACATTATGAGCCTTGTCTGCCTGGATAAACAAACATGATACAAAAACATTTCAATCAGTAGGAATGTTCAGTTTGTTGTTTGTAGTGTCCCTAATTAGCACTGAAGGTGATCCACCTCAAGCAGCTACTCCATTTCTTGTTTTTCCCTCAGGCAGATAACATAATGTAAGGAAACATTTCAAAAAGAAGTCAAATTACTCACTTCACCAGCTCTCAGACACAATTTGGGATTCTTGTAGATTTTCACGACAATTTGTAAGTCTTTGGGGAGAAGTGCATTTTGATTTTTGTGCCATTTGGCTGTGTTTTGGAGACAAATAATAAACAAATAGATTCCATGACTGACGTTCTTACTGTATTTTGAAGTCATCTGTGCATTATAAGAGCACACACATACAACAACGTTCATATATAATGTCTACATGTATTTCTCATGCTATAATGCCAGGGAAAGGGGTATTTAATATTACTGTCCTTTAATATTTCAGCAGTGCAGTCAAAAAATGAACCTGCAGCATCCTCTCTTTACAACACACAACTGGAAATGGTGTTTAGGAGGGGGGGGGTGGGGATGGGGATAAAGTGGCAGCATAAAAAAAATGGGACAAAAGTGGCCTGGCAGCTATGTCCATATGGACTTGTTTTTTACACTTACAACAAAGTTCACCAATACACGACTTTTTTTTCGTTTTCTTGTTAGAAGATACATATACCTGCAGTGTTTTTTTACCCTTTTTTTCCGTGGGGTTTTTGGTCAAGCTCGACGTTACCTCGACTGGTTTGTTCAGCACATGTGCGTGATTTTTATTTCCTGTTTTGTTGTGTTGAAATGAGCCCTGTTGTGTTGTGTTGTGTTGCATTGCATTGAATTGTGATCCGTTGTGTTGTGTCTGTTGTGTTGCATTGCATTGTGTTGTGATCCACTGTGTTGTGTTGCGATTCGTTGCATTTTGCTGCATTTGCATTCTGTTGCGATTCATTGTATTGCATCTGCTGTGTTGAGTTGGGTTGAGTTGTGATCCGTTGTGTTGTGTTGCGTTGTCTACAAGCTCAGTATTTCTAGTATTCCGTCTATGTTGAAGTTGTACAAGTAGACAAACTCGACTAACCTCACTCACTGGCAGACAATCTCTACACCAGAGAACTAGACGTACTCAACCACCCTTAGCAAATTTGATAAACTCAACAATCTTCACTTACAAATCCCACAACGCGACCAACTCAACAAACTTAACAAACCTCACTCACTGACAGGCAAAATCTCCACACCTTGACACAACGACCGTTACCAAACAGACAAAGTTAACAATCCTCACTTATTTTAAGACAGTACAAACTTAAACGCGCTGAGGCAGACTAAAACTTTGCATCTCAACGCAAGTCAATGCAACTCCTTACCAAATAGACAAACTCAATAATGCTCACTTTCTCTAAGACAGTAAGAACCACACAACTCGACATACCCAACAAACTGCACTCACTGGCAGACAAAATCTCCATACCTTGACACAACTCGACAAACACAACAAGCCTTACTATATCAATCAACAAGCCTTATATACCATAAGACAGTACGAACCCCACAACGTGAACCAACTAGACAAACTCAACCAACCGGTAAAGCATCTTAACGACAAATTTCACTGAACGCTGTGAACTTGGTGAAACGACCAACTCAAAAAACCCGTCGACTCTGCTAGCAATTTTTTCAGACAATCTTAACTCTTTCAGCATTTTTTTAAATCTGCAAAGTCAGCCAACTCAACAGTAAATTCTTTCGAAACATTAAATTTTTAACCCTGTAAACTCTGTCAGCTTTACTCAAAAAGTACACCGATTTTTTTGCAATTGAATAATATTATACAGTATTTATTAACTTTTTGGGTAAAGGTGTGCCTTGTTAAAGTTCGCAGTGTACTTAGAGGGCATCTGTCACCGCTATTTTCAGGTCCAGTTTTCGGTTGAAGAATGCTGTGAAAAATATTTAATATACATTTTCTCGTATACTGAAATGCTCCTAAAATTTTATTAACAGAAGGGAGTGTTATTTTCAAAGGGTCAACAAACCATACTCAGTTTCTGGTGATTTTTTCCAAGAAACTAAGATTCAGAGAACTGGTAGTCAGAATAATTTTAAACTAAACTGAACCAGTACTTTTTGGGTTTTCTTTGGTTGCAAGTCGTCGAGTTGGTCAAGCTGATCGAACTGTTGTCTGTTCTCCTAGTAATTGTGTCAAATTGTGCGACAAAGGTACAGGAAAACTGAGAAATTTGAAGCCAACAAACTACACTTACAAATAAGAGACAGATCACAACACAACACAAGATGACGCAATACAAGACAGACAACAAAACACCATGCAACGCAACACAATCAGTCAAGGTAACGTTGAGCTTGACCAATAACTTCACAAAAAAAATTGGTCAAAAAACGCTGCACATTTGAAGATACAGTCGTACACGTGTGCCAAAAATAGTGCAATACACATAAGTAAACACAAGATCATTTAGTAAACTCTCAAGAGAAGGAATGCAATCATTGTAGCATAACTAAAAAACTGTCCACTGAGGCAAAGTGACAAAATAATGGGACATAAAAGTTACCTTGTAAAGAGTCAGATAAATTTCACCAAGCAGAAAACAGATTTTACATCCAAGGGTTTCTTCTGCAAAAATAGCAACAAATGATTAAATTTATATTAAAGAAAATGATGAACAGAAATAAAATGCTATTAATAATACCAAAACTTACCAAGAGGCTCAACTATTTTAAAAAGTCTTTCAAGAATAGATAATGCCTTAGTGTATTGCCGTAACTGCAAAGACAAACACAGTTAAACGTTATGTCACTGTACATAATTTGCATGGTTGTATTACAAGTACTCTGGTTGGATAGCAATAAGAATTTAACAACAGTTAACAAAGGTGTAAAATCATGCATTTAACATTTACAAAATTAATTTAATGCACGAAAAACAATCAGGTGACTTTGGGAGAATGCACCTGAACATACTCAATGTCTAAAAAAACTCTTCAATTTACCTCAACTCTACTACCATAAGGTTATAAATCAAATAAACAAAACTCTGTTTAACTTATCCCTGGAACAACGTACAAGCATTGTACAATACATATTGACAGATCATAAACTGCAAAGAACCCCAAAAAAGAGCATGCTTGATTATACCACTTCCAAGGCTCTGGTCCTAAGCACCGGCTCATTTCTCCCATGAGGACTGACAATTGAACCTACAACAAGGGCTACCCAAGATTATCGACCACACTCCTAGTTGAAATCGTTCACACCATGTTAATAGGATTCTAATTAGATCCTATTTAAGATCATACGGGACCCTGGATCATGTGCAGGATCTGAGTAGCTGATCCTGGAAGATCCTATGTATGATTTCTACTTGGTAAAAGAACCTACTGCGGTAAGTTTGTTAATTTCACACAGTCAAAGATACCTTTTCATATTGCTTGGTTTAGAAGGTATAAGACATAGTTAAAAAACTGGGCTGTACACAAGGTTTTCTTCTTGAAAGGGCATCTGTCCTTGGAACTAAATCAGCATTTTGCCAGACAAAACATTATAGTCAAGGTAACTTTTTATTCACTTATTACACGATAGTCGCTTGTAGTTAAGCAATTAAAGTTAATATTCTACATCCAACTAAAGTTGGGATTTCGTCTGACATGGGTTAACTTTAATCAGACATTGTCCAATGATGAAAGTTGCAGCCCAGAAAAGAGAACCAAATAATTTAAAGTGATGTCAACTCACATGAAAATAAATAACAGACTCATTGTACAGAAGGTAAGCTGTGTCAATATCATCTATATCTTCACCAGTTTCTCCACTCTCTTTTTCAATCTAAAACAAGAAAAGAGATAACATCCTGAAACACGCTTATGAATACCACGCAAGTGATCATCTGACTGGCCACTGATAACGGCTGACAATCGCTGACTAAACTGGATCTTAAAACATTTGTGGCCAGTTGTCAGAAATAAGGTTGGTACCATACTATCAACAGAAACCATAATAAAAGGCCACCGCTGTTAATTGGCCACAGCTAACTTTGTGCTGTCTCCAAGAGTGAGAATTAAGTCAACTGAGCAAGAGTTAAGTCAACTTTTCTTTATCTGGCTTAAAATGACAGATGGAAACATTAATCTAAAGCTAATGTCATGCTTGACAGAATAAATTGCATTCAGCAGCCTTAGCTTCAGAGAGTACAAATAATTGTGAGAAAGAAATCTTTCAGTTTAGGCAAAACAAGAGAGGAAATCAATTCTGGGATTTGTCATGTATTAGCATTTTCTTACTGTACAAGGTCAATGAATCACAGTTACAAATGACATACTCTGCTCACTTGTTTTCTTATCTTAAGCAAACTCCTCCCACATTCTTCAGTTCCAGTACAGTTTGAATGGTAGAATTGTGCTACAATTTTGTTGTGCTGAACTTTTGGATCATTCCTTCTCAGTTCCAGGAGCTTGCTTAGTGTTGACAGACATCTACAAATTTAAGAGAAAACAATTAACTTTTTCACAAGCTGGCAGGTTTATACCTGTTTAATTATAAAACATAAATATAAGTGCAACAATTAAAGTTTCTTTCTAGGTCATACCTATCAAACTGTTTGCTTTCAAACTCAACATGAGCATCGTTGGCAAGTTCTCGCTCAGCATCAGTGACGCCCACCCTAGGAATGGCCTCTGTCTGGGCATCGCTGCTATCTACGGGACTGTCTGACATCCTGTACTCTGTAAACACAAAACAATATAAGGAAGCATGTTTCCCATGTTGCTGAGTTTTGCAGAATACAGCACTGAGTAATAAAAAATTCAACAATACATGACTTCTAAGTAAATTTAATCTTTAAGTCGACCAGAGTAATTTCTACAGCATTGCTACTGAATTAATCCCAAATATCAGACATAAAACAAAAAGGTAAATTCTTGTGTCCCATCCCCTGGATTGAAAGAGCCATTAAGCTCATCAAGGCCAGCAATTGACTTTGGTTTCTGTAGCATAAGGAGATTAGGAGCATCACTACTTCCTGCAAGATGGGATGCTAGCTGGTCCATTGCCCAGTTGCCCCCAGCTTCATGTTTGAGGGCCAACTATCACTATCAGGTCACTGCCAAAAGGATCAAGCCATTGTTGCCAAAACTAATTAACTCTTATTAAGCTTGAGCCTCTCGACATATTTTCTCTTCTTCATTCCACTCCTTGTTAACTCCTTTTTTCCCCTTCGGGTTGTATGCTGTCTCTTTTCCTTTCGCTGTTTTGTCTGTGTGTGTTTTATCCACTTTCTTTTGTTTGTGTGTCTACATGCACGTGTACCAGTTGGTAACCCGAGAATGGTAACTAACAAATTATTGTAAATAGACAGTATATTGCAATCTCTTAGTGACAATACAATTGCAACAATATTATTGTAATTAAATAGTAAATTGTGAACTTTTAGTTACAAAACAATTGTAAAATAGTGACAAGGGGAACTTAATAAACTGTTGCACAAAAAAAAGTCATGCACTATCATTGACTATAATGAACTATCACTTACTTCGCAACTAGGTTGCTGCTGAAAATTGCCATAAGATTGTAGTAACAGTCCAGGCAATTTTACCATAAGTTACCATGATATGAGTATAAAGTTGGCTAGTGTGTTACTAGCTTTAAGCCCTAGTCAAATGGTGCATGATAGTCGATGATAGTTGAAACTTGCACTTACATTTGACCACCAACTATCTTACACTACCATCAAATGTCATGAACTATCACTCACTTTCAGCCGGTTCAAATTCTCCATGATGGTCAATAACAGTTTTTGCCATTTGACCATGCAGGTGATAGTTGACAATAGTTTTTTGGTCAGCTGTTTCCCCCAAAATTGATGGGGTCATGCTTCATTGACCCAATGACAACCAAAAAAGTGGCTGTCATGTTGAGCTTAGGCTTTCTAGAGCTGGTTGTTGGAACCGACAAAGAAAACCACAGAAACCATGAAAAAAAAGGCTAGGACAATGAAAGTGATGAAAGTGATGACTTTGAAGATGATGAAAACAAAAAACAGAAAAAACTGCATTAATTCCTCCAATTCAACAATATGAAACAGGCTGCTACCCTCTTCCGCCGAGAAAATTCATGGTCACGAAAGTTTGTGCCACCATTTTCACACGGCAGGTGCCTGGAGCTAGAGGCTCAACCTTCCTTGCATGACTTCCAGTAAACTGTCATTGACTATCGTGAACTTCTTCAAGCCTTTTGACCATGCGCATGATAGCTGATGATACATGATAGTAAGTTGGGGAAAATGGATTCTTCAACTATCATTGACTATCATGCGCTGTTTGACCACGGCTTTAAGATGACTGAAAACGTGGTTAACATTGAAGGTCACGACCAAGGATCAGAAACTTTATGTGGCAATACTGTATGCGAAATTAAATACCTAAGTTACTCAAATGTAATGTGTAAGAAGTTATCATCAAGGTTCAACACAGTATAGCTCCTCAATTCCAATATGGAACCCGCTAGTATTAACTAAGTTAAGGTGCTGCTCATAAAATTCCCTATAACCGCCGAGTTTGGGATGTGTTTACTGAATTCAATACGCCACCAAATGTTTATGTAATTATAAGCTTATATTTGGGAAGGACGCTTTTGTCCAAAAAAGCAACAATCACACCATCTAACTGTAGAAAAAATTTTGTCACGAGCTTTTGGTTTAGATGTCTGTGATACAAGAGACATAAGAGCCATTCAAGAATTAAAGTTAGCTAAGGAATCATCGGACGTCTTCAGTCGTTGTTATGTTGGAAACAGAGCTGTTTGTGACCAACACTAAAGCTGGAAAAAACGCTCCCTTAAAAAAAACACAAGTAACAGTTGTGTCACAATCTAGTATTACTGAAGTTAAGATTCACTAAAACAAAGTTCACCTTGAGAGTAACAGTTTTTCGCTTTTTAACTTCAGTGTCCCTTATCTCCTTCCCTCGTCCGTCCTCCCAATAACTAACCGCTGAGCCTTCAACCTTCGCGTACAGCGGGTAGGTGCTTCATATATGGTTAACAAAATAACAGACGGTTAATTAACAATTCTTGGTTTTCACTGTCACGCCACAGACTGGTCACGCCATAAAATATTAAAATCAAAACCAATTGATGAAAGAAGCCAAGAATTTGTAATGTTATAAAGGATACACAACTAAACAACTTCACCAAGTCTGAGATCTGTACGGTATTCCGTTGTTGAGTTATCTGCCGAAACGTTCGACTGAAATTTGCAGAGCTCAGTATGAAAACGCCATGTTGGTGTCCCTCGGTCGTCCCTCGGAGGGGCACAAACATGGCCGCCGGAAATCAATGAAAACATCTGGAATTGACTTCTGCTCTTCCAGCGATTACTTTTCTCTCGTGAACTACTATACAACCACATTAATTTCCCTCCTAATGCTTTAACTGTCCAAACTGCTAAAAATCACGAGGAGAGTCGTTTTTCGCACAGGAGAAAGCTTTGTCACGGACGCTGTGTTGGTGTCACGTAGAGTGAAAAGCCAGAAAATTAATATTCTGTAGTTTCAAAACGAAAGACGCTACCGAGGTGAAAATCTGTGAAAAGATATATTTTTAAGTCATCTTCAACCTGATGGGGATATAAAATCTAAAGACCTCGCGATTTATGATTTTAGAATTTTATGACGTCACGTGAAAACCAGCAATTATTCTACGAGGGCGCGCTGGATATCGAATGTAACTAAATAACCAACGAGGCGCGTAGCGCCGAGTTGGTTATAATCATTTGATATCCAGCAAGCCCGAGTAGAATAATTGTTTTATTAAAAACTTAACCACTACTAAAAAAAAAATCGAGAAAGAACGGGAAAAATGAGAAAAGAAATTTAAACGGAACAAGAATCGATCACATGACTGAACGAAAAAGGCGCCAAAACCTGCGAAGTGTTGCAGCGTTTCATTGCAAAGCTGAATGAATCAATGAAAACTGCTCGAAAGTGAGCAAAGTAGCACACGTTTAGGAAAAAATCTTCTAATCATTGGCTCTGAAATATGGTACATGTTTGATTTTTCCTTAACATTGTTGTAATCATCGTTCAAAGCGGATTGAAGCTGTACAATTTCACCATATAGCTTCTGGAGTTGAAACTGAACAAGTTTGTTATCCGGCTGTTCGCACAATTGAGCCATCATGTGCGTGTTTGATCGAACTGAAGACAGAACAAATTTGAACAGTTGAACTTGAAGAGGTAATTTCTATGCAGCTCATAAGCAAGATTACTGTAGCGAGGAACATTAGAATTCACTATCATAGTTTGTTAAGCGCAAAGCGCAAAATGCAGTTGTTCTCGGTTTAGAGGTTGCGAACGGAATGGTAAAAACAACATTCAAACAACTGGAAAAGCGATTATCAGAGCATTTGGTCCTGTTGGAACACAGAGCTACAACAAGTGCAGGTAAACCAGTGTCAATTTTGTGTGTTAAAGCCGAAAAACAATCTCGCCCTTCCTTCTTGGTAGTTTGCAGCTGTATTTTTTCAGTACTTGTTTAGACTGCTTCATGACTTTCGCACCGACTCACCATGAATGCTCCTGCCCCATTTCACTGTGTTTTATTTTATGTCTCAATGAACACTCAACAACAAAGTGAGCTGAAAGTTTTATCCTCGCGAGCAACCCGGCGATAAAAATGGACGAGAAAAATCACTTGGCAGCGAATTTAAATCAAGCAGAAATTCCAGCAACGTCACCAACAAGCATCACCAACAGCGTCGTCTAACACAAGTCAAAATTGTTTGAAGAAACTGTGCAGAAATAGAAAAATAAGAAATAAGCATTAAGCTTCGTGTTTTCAATTAATTTCTTTCATCGATCGTCACGTTGATCATTGAAATTGAACAAACGGTAAGTTTTATCAGAAAGGATTTCCACTTCAAAATGTCAAGACGAGACATAAAATAAAACACAGTGAAACAACTACAAAGAAGGAAGGGCGAGATTGTTTTTCGGCTTTAACACGCAAAATTGACACTGGTTTACCTGCACTTGTTGTAGCTCTGTGTTCCAACAGGACCAAATGCTCAGATAATCGCTTTTCCAGTTGTTTGGATGTTGTTTTTACCATTCCGCGCGCAACCTCTAAACCGAGAACAACTGCATTTTGCGCTTTGCGTTTAACAAACTATGATGGTGAATTCTAATGTTCCTCGCTACAGTAATCTTGCTTCTGAGCTACATAGAAATTACCTCTTCAAGTTCAACTGTTCAAATTTGTTCTGTCTTCATTTCGATCAAACACGCACATGATGGCTCTGTTGTGCGAACAGCCGGATTACAAACTTGTTCAGTTTCAACTCGAGAAGCTATATGGTGAAATTGTACAGCTTCAATCCGCTTTGAACGATGATTGCAACAATGTTAAGGAAAAATCAAACATATACCATATTTCAGAGCCAATGATTAGAAGATTTTTTCCTAAACGTGTGCTACTTTGTTCACTTTCGAGCAGTTTTCATTGATTCATTCAGCTTTGCAATGAAACGCTGCAACACTTCGCAGGTTTTGGCGCCTTTTTCGTTCAGTCATGTGATCGATTCTTGTTCCGTTTAAATTTCTTTTCTCATTTTTCCCGTTCTTTCTCGATTTTTTTTTAATAGTGGTTAAGTTTTTAATAAAACAATTATTCTACTCGGGCTTGCTGGATATCAAATGATTATAACCAACTCGGCGCTACGCGCCTCGTTGGTTATCTATCATTCGATATCCAGCGCGCCCTCGTAGAATAATTGTTAATTATATCAAGCGAGCTGCTGATTACTCACCGCTCACCCCTTTAATATATTTGATGGGTCTTTGTTGTTGGTCTAAAACACTATAAATAGAAATTTACCGTCACACTTGGCCCTTCTAGATGCATTTTTAGCAATTCCAGGAGACGTAGTCTTCCCCCGCCCCTCATCCCAAGTCTATAATCGTTATAGGTAAGTATGCTCTCTAAGGATACGAATGAGTATAGCCATAAACTTACAAGGACTTATGAGTCTCTGGTATGGTGCGATCCAATCGATACGAACTTTATATAGTGCATACAAGGGCCATATGATCTCATTGTGGTGAATCAATTTTTTCCCTTTCTGGGCAGTTATATTCCAGATGGCCATAAAAAGCTGTAGTTAACTAACTAGAATCTACAGATAGTTCTAACCTCAATTTAACTCTTCCTCTTTTGACATTGAAATGCACTGAGGTTCAACTCCAATTACTCTACCCAGTCCGGCAGCTGGAAGGGTTGGTTACCACTTGGTTGAACTCGATTTCATCTAGCAGTTTTTTTTCTACCCTTAAATACCCTAAACTGGAAATTCATTGATTTCCTATATATCTTGCCCTTCCAGAAACATCTCCACTCTATTTTTCAGCAGTTTCTAAAAGGTGTCAGTAAAGCGCTGCCTCGGCATTGCGGTCGGTTAGGGTTAGGGGTAGGGTTACTAGCCCGCGAGCAGGCTCACTAAGTATGTTATAGGGTTAGGGTTCCATACTCCTAACACTAACCATAACCCGACCCGGAGTTGGTGTTTTACTGTAACCAGCTTCTAAAGAGAGTAGATCAGACGTTTAAAATGATGCTTATTTACTACTTCACCTTTTCAAACTCATGATAACGTTTATTAAAATAATTAATTTAAACAAATAAAATCAAAAGTAGCGTGACGGAGGCTTGGATACCCGTTCATAGATCATTCGGCAATTTTGTTTCTTCGTTTCCTCGTTATCTAGTGACTCTCTTAACAATATATATCAAAGACGCGAGGGAGTGTTGCATCAGCACCTCTAATTTCGCACGTCAACTGCACGTCGTTTCGTTCAAACTCTGTTCTCAGTGTTGGATATCCTGATAAAAATCTCCCTCGTGTTTGACGTAAAAACCCTTCACAGACCACATACACAGTGACACAAATAAAGTCAATGGAAAACAAAATGCTGTATGAAGATATTGGCACACTTTCAAATCCTCGGTCTCCTTCATAATCTCCCCTAAAATTACCTCTTTACAAAAGAAAAAATGCCCCGCCCCCCTTCAACCAACTGAAAATATATTAACCCTGGTAACGGTAAATTAATCAGTCATGACAGGTCAAGAAACTATTAAATCACAGTCAGGCTTTAGAAAATCAATGTTTTAGCCGTCGGGTAGAATTGTGCGTACAAGTGTTTAAAAGCAGTTTAAAACATCTGCCAGCTTTAATCAGTTTCAATATTACCTTAAAACACAACTAGAGAATTACCCGAGCAAGCGTTTAGCCCTACTGCCTTACTCAACATTTATCAGGTAAGAATCAAAGAGTCAGTTTTAAATCATGTATGCGGAGTGGATTGAAAACATGTGACTTGTAGGCAATATTACCTGTTTTCTCTGTTGCGTTTGGCCAATTTTGTTTTCTCTTAGTAAAGCACTCACAAATGGAATTACAGTTCACATTCCACTGGCTCAACAGTTATTTTTTAGAACACCGTATTTTTGTAAGTGCAACTGTCAAATGTAATGACAAATGGTGTTGTTCAAGACAGGGACAGAGTTCATTCGTGTGGCTATAGATGATGACTCGCCTCGTTATTAGAATCACACTGTAATTGAAAACTGTTGATTTGCATATAAAACGATTTAGAGAGTTCAGTCTTTTAAGTCATGTATGGGGGTTTCTTACTGAGTTACATCTGCTTTTCGCTGCTGGTGATTTAAATCAATATTTAAATAAATCGGTCTTGTCAGTACATTTTCTTATTTGGAATAGTTTGTTCTCGCCACATGATTTTTTTCTCACCAAGAGACAAAATAGCTTGCTGTTGAGACTGAAAACTGATAAATCACAAGACTCAGTGAATCGCACTCATCTATGCAAGTAATACAACACAAGCGATAACCTCGACTACCGTGAAAAAGCATGAAATGAATAACAAACACAATTTGATTTGGCTTTCGGAATGCCAGAGAGGTAATAAGCTAAGTCAGGATCATGGACTAAGTTTAATGTGGGAGACTCGTTGTGCATAAACGCTTTTCAACACGATCGACAATGCACAGGTTTTCATGGATGCATTTTTCATCTTCCAAAGGCGGTCAGCGATTTTCCCCATGGATTTTAAAAAAATCGTTCTCATCGTCGTTTATTGATCGTCTGGTTGATATGTTTCATAAGTCGTTGTCAGCTCATCTTGCTGAATACCTGGCAAAATATTGTCGTCCATGTTAGTCTACATGTTATCTGTCCTAATGCGTTTTTGCCGATCGCAGTCCACATTTGATTGAAAGCAGACTGTCCAGACGTTTCAGTTTGCATCTGGAGGTCCTTATGTTCTATTTCAATATTCACGTAATATTTTTCCCCACCACTGCAAGGAAAACGCTTGCGTGATTAGTTGGCTGTGGCTTGACTAGATTGTTAAGTTCTTCCATGCAAGTCATTAATTGAATAGATCAGGGCCCGGGGGTCTCTTATGTGTGTTGCAAAACATACACGCGTCGTTCTCGTAAGTTGACAACTTAGGGCCTGGCTAAACATTGGCTAACATTGCGAAAACATTGCTGCAGTCGCAAATGTTTCCATGTTTAGCCGCGCGAGAAACACATGTTGCGGAAGCAAATTTTGCGTCTTGGAAGCAAGGAAATGTTTCTGAATCAAGTCAAAAACATTTTTGCTTCACAGACGCGAATTTTGCTTCCGAAACGTATGTTTCCCAGTTTAGCCACCCAAGGAAACATGTCTGGAAACAATCGACGACGGTAACGCAAAGGAAACGTCATTGAAGTTGTGGTTTTCGGTTCTTTTATTCTTCTTCGCGATTATTCCAACTCGTTTAACTTGTCTAATGTGGCCGAACTGTCTGGGAACTGAATTCGCAGCGACAGCGCTCAAGTTCAGGAAGAGAAAAAAAAATTCACCGTCGTGTGTTCACGTTCTCCAAAAACCCTTAAAACTGGTCATTTCACGTTGTTGTTTTGCAGAGGACAACAAAGAAATGTACCAGAATGTCTAACGCACGTGCAGAGTCATTGTTTTGCTCATTAAAGCCTATTGTCTTTTGATGTTCTCGTTGCCATCGCCGTCGTGGTTGCTTAAACTCCCTAATGTTACCGCAACAATGATTCCTAGTTTAGCCACTAATTAAGTGACAAACGTTAAGCTTCTCAACACTCCTTTCAAATACTCCATGACTTTGCAACTGTGATTTTGTGTAATACATTTAGGGGCCGACCATTTAACTCTTGAGGGGGGGTGTGGATGATTTCGAAAAAAAATTTCCTGCAAGCCCTTGTCGGAAGAAAAAAATTGCATGCAGCACAAATGAAATAGAAAAAAATTCTTGCACTGCTGCAAGCAAGAAAAAAAAGATGTTGCAAAGCTACTTCATCATTCCAGGGGGACTTTACAAAATCCCAGCAAAACTGCAACCATTCTTCCCTTGCTCCCTTTAAACTCTGGAGTTGGTTATGCTTCAGATTGTGCAATGCATTCTTAGCTTTATAGGGTCCGACAATCTGTGAGCCAGCGAGCCAATCCAGTTAGCCTAAATCACACTCTGGTTTAGCCAAAACAACATTCCGGTTAGCCTACCGACTTGCATATTTGCTTGTAGTGTTCTTCAAGTGCTGTTTGCTTTTATTGCTTATCAATACGAAAAAAAGTGTTCTACCAAGAATTCTTTCGAATTCTCCGATTAAAAATCACAGACATGATTGCTTAAAATCTCCGAATAAGGTCTTGAAATAGCTAATTTTATAATAAAAAATTCCTCTTCAATCTATGCGTCCAATTGAAACGCCCAAATTGAACACTACTAAAAAGAATAAATCCCCCCCTCAAAAAAACATGTTTTTGTATAGCATGATTTTGTATAGCTTACAACATTCTTTAAGGCTTTGCAGCTCCATATTGAACTATTACAACAATAACCACAATGTAAATGTAAATACATTCTGTAAATGTAAACACATGACACTTTTTTGAGGAAAAAAAATCCTGCAGAGAAATGAAGAGGAAAAAATATTCTGCAGAGCATTTAGAAGGAAAAAAAATATCCTGCCCACCAGGTTGCTAGAAAAAAAAAAGCTTGCTGACCAGAAATCATCCATCCCCCCCCTCAAGAGTTAAATGGTCGGCCCCTTATGCGAGTTATGTTCACTTCAGAAATGACGAGTTAATTGTGAACGAATGAGAGTCATTAACAAATTTGAATGATCGGATTCCTTTCTCGCTAGGGCCATTTGTAGGTCAAGTAACTCCTCAGTTTCTTCTTTTATATAGAATGTGCCTTTTGATCTAGTTGCTCATCAAAAAGTGATACAAGTTCAGTTGACGATAATGATGATGATTATGATGACTATGGTCATCATGTCAATAATGAAGACACTGATGAAACCACTGAGAGGCGACAACATGGTGCTGAATTCATTCAGTCGTTTTTTTCTTAACAGTTACTCAGAGAAAATTAACTTACATGCATAGGGAAAGTGCAATGCACATCTGGTAGCAAAAACGATTATTGAGACCTTAAATACCACACAAAATCTAATTTTGTATTTTTGTAGAATACAAATGGAGCATTATGGTTGTTCTTGTTGTTGTTGTTTTTTTAATAACAATTTTTCTAAAGATTATTTAAAGAATAGAAACAAACGTAGGCATCATGTAGGCTTAGGCTTTTCGATTGAGAAAGGTTTATACAACACCCGTTGATTTTGTTGTATAAACAGCACTTAAGTGGTCACTTACGACGATCTTAAGATCCAGTACTTAAGTTCATTTCATAAGTAGTCTCTTAAGTCTGTTTACGCAACACCCCCAATCTACCGCGGCACTTAATCGTTACGGGTGCTACTATGATCAAAAAATCACTTTTATTTTTTCTTCGGATTTCGAAACTATGTTTATTAAACACTCCCCAAGCGAAATTATAAGCCTTAATTTTGAGAAGAAGACCGTTAATTTAAACTGCAATTTTCCGTTTTAATGGTCCGCCATTATTACACCAGAAAGGATACAATGACGTCATACACTCAAGAGATGTAGAATGCAGTGTGTGTGAAAGTGCCTTATTTAGTATGCAGCACGGGAGTTTTGAGCTTTCACACTCTCAAACTCGTGTTTTGCATAATTTGTAAGCTGCGTTCACACACTACATTTTACAACTCTTGAGTGTATGACGTCATTGTATCCTTTCTGGTGTAATAATGGCGGACCATTAAACCGGAAAATTGCAGTTTAAATTAACGGTCTTCTTCTCAAAATTAACGCTTATAATTTCGCTTGGGGAGTGTTTAACAAACATAGTTTCGAAATCCGAAGAAAAAATAAAAGTGATTTTTTGATCATAGTAGCACTTTAATGCAACTGGGCGAGATTACCACGTGTTAGGAAAAATACGCCGAGAAAATACGGTGCAGACACAGCACGCGCTAGCTATTACTAGAGTAACGGTCTCCACAGACTAGACATTTAGTTGTCGACAACTACGTTTTTGACCGTCCTTTCCGTGCGTGGGAATGGTTGGTTTCGGTTGTCGAAAGCTAGCGTAGCTGCGCACGCCATTTTGGAAACGTTCTGCGTTATGAACATGCTTAGTTCCGAAGCTCTCACTGGCCTGACTTAGTTATCGACGACTAACAATCCAATGTGTGGAATGCTCGCGTTGGACAGTACTAATTGTCGATAATATTTAGTGATCGATAACAAATCACGGCGCTTTCAAACCTACCTGAGCTGACATCTAGCTTGGTGACCGCGCTTTATTAACTTGACCGCATTCCACAGTTATTAAGTCTGTTAATAGCTAACAGCACTTGCCAGTTAAATGGTTGTCGACAACTAAATGTATAGTCTGTGGCGGCCCTACGGCACCCTAGTAATGCGTTTACATAATGCGCTTCCCTCGTCCACGCGGTTGCAATGAATGCGCTTTTTATGTCTTCACTTTTGAAACCGTTTTGGAAAGTTTCTGTTCCCACCAGCTGTTTCATACGTAAACGCATAAAAATCTACGTTTTCAAACGAAAATGCATTATTGTAAACGGATTTGTGTTTTAAAACCCATAGGTGTGAAAGATAAGGGAAACACCACCAGCAAGTATGCTTTCTGTCAAAAAAGCATTACAGTGGAATCTCGCCATTGGACCACCCTTTTCATATGATCACTTTTCTCACTGTGGTGTAGAAGGAGATAAGCAGACAAACTTAGACACAAGTAACATTTGGTTGGAATCTTTCCACAGGATTGTCTCAGACCAATGGTTCCGAAATACATTTCCTTCCATGCGATCAAATCAGAGATGGACACTGTCAATTTTGAGGAGTCCCTTGACCCATACTCCGCTTTCCGCAAAGCGTCTGAAGACTCCACCGTGCCTGATCAGCCTCTCTGGGGTCTCCTGGTCTGGCAAGTTGTCGGCATATTCTTACTTGGCCTTGTGCTTGTTTGTAAGTGTTGCTGATTTAACTCATTTAGATAGTGTTTCTTTCTTCTTTTTCAGTTTTCGTTAAATGTGAGAATTGTAAAACATGAAACATTACATCTGGAACGTGAGTAGTATAGTATGCATGGAATTAGCCTCTTTTAAAGGTGGAATCTCATTAATTTGAGGTGGAATATATTACCTTCGATGACGTCATAGGCTAGTGTCTTCTTCTCATGAATAAAATGCGGTGGATTTTCATTAGCGTATAACCGGTTTGACTGGTTTCCAACTCGCATCTCATTTGTGATTCAAAATCACTGAACCGTGACGTTCTTGTGCAAGCTTCCATTTCTTACTGCTTTCATTGTTACTGCAGTATTGTTCTTTAATAATAGAAAACTATTTTTCGGTTCACAGACTCACAAATTGTGCATGTTAATGATGGTGCCAAGAAACCAACCCTCCTCCTTCTCCACAATTTTTATTTCACTCCTTCTCATCCACAATTTTTATTTCCCTCGTCCTCCTCCTCCACAATTGTATTTCACCTCCTCCACCAACCCCACCACCACAATTCTATTCTTCTCCAGCACCACCACAATTCTATTGTTTCCACCACCACTCTAATTCTATTGTTTTCACCATCACCACCACCACAATTCTATTGCTGGTGGAGGTGAAGATGGTGAAAAAAATAGAATTCTAGTGATGGTGAAAACAATAAAATTGTGGTGGTGGTAGTGGGGGTGGCCGTATACAACTGTGGAGGAGAGGACGACGGAAATAATAATAGTGGAAGAGGGTGAGGGAAATAAAAATTGTGGATGAGGAGGAGGGAAATAAAAACTGTGGAGGAGGGAAAAAATTTTCACTTAAAATCTGTGTAGTTGGTTTCTCATTAACTGCACAATTTATGAATCAGTGAACCAAAAAATAGTTTTCTATTATTAAAGAACAGTACTTGTCTGCAGTAACAATGAAAGGAGCAAGAAATGGAAGCTTTCATAAGAACGTCAAGGTTCAGTGATTTTGAATCACAAATGAGATGCGAGTTGGAAACCAGTCAAACCGGTTATACGATAATGAGAATCCACCGCATTTTATTCATGAGAGCAAGACAATAGCCTATGACGTCATCGACGTTAATATATTCCACCTCAAGTTAATGAGATTCCACCTAAAAAAAGAGGTTAATATCATACATACTATACTACTAACGTGGGTGGTCTTCGTGTAGAGTAAAACAAAACATCGCAATCATGACACAACGATGTTGGGAACATTTGGGGCCAATTCACTGTAAACTGTCAGCCTGGGATGTGTGTTGTTTTCAGGTGCCGTGTCTTGTTATTGCTGTGAACGTTACTCAGTCAGGATACCCAAAATAAAAAAACAAGCAGTGAAGTCTGAAGTTGACCAAGAAGATCCCCGTGTTGCACTTATTACAAGGGAAGACTCTGGCGAACACAGGCCGAGTGCTGAATCAGAAACTGAATGTTAATGGAAGCTCCTGCGGATGCACGGAGACAATTTGTATCGACATTAAATTCCGAAGAGGAATTTAGTACACTTACAATGTAGTTTTCCCCTTTCCCCATACAGTTTTAGGGTTTTTTAAAAGAAGATTTTTGTAAACGAAAATAGTTTGATCTGTTCAGATTATTTCTCTTATTTCTGACGAGATGTTAGCTGTTGTCTTTACTTAGCTGGGCTTTTTTGCATGCAAAACTTCACCTTTACCCCCTCATGCTACAAGTTCGAGGAGACGTTTTATTTAAGCTCTATCTTTTCAGCACAGAGAAATCCCAATATGGGCAACTAGTGCCATACCAACAGCAAATACATTGACAGACGTCTCATGACGTGAATTACGACATGATTTGCAAAATCCGCCATCTTGGATTTTTTCCATAGGCTCACAAGTAATCAAACCCAGCAATTAACTACATTGTAATAAAAGGACCGTTTCTTTGGAAAAATATCGAGTAATACTTTTTTTTCTTATTTGTTATTTAGTTTATTTGTTTATGTAAAAGTGCAACTGAAAAGAGAACCGCTACTTACACTGACTATTATATACTGTAATAAGCAGAACGTACCGAAAAACCAAGCTTGTTCTTTGGACAACATGATGAACAAACCGTAACAGTATCTACTGTAGCCTGCATGCAGACGTCTCCTATTTCCTCCTATTTCCTTTACTTAAGGTGGCCCGTATTTGCATGAGGGGCAACTGTTTTGAAATCAAATTTTTAGCTGCTCAACATTAATTCATACCTTTATTCAAATTATTCCCCAAGGTGGACTCCCAAGGGGCACATGTGACAAGTCGTCCCGTGCAGAATTCCAAAACAGCATGTGTGATATTGATTTGTTTTTTCAACAAAATGGTTTTCAGAGCAGTTTGGTTGAGCAGCTCGCGAGTGAACCGAATTTGCTGCCTTATTTCTGAAAAGCAGATTTTCAGAATATGGCAAAAACTGGTCAGGAGCTTTGTTATCGACTGTTTTGTGGGTGCTCACGACGGTTTTACGAAATAAGACAAAAAGAGCAGAAAATTTAGCGAAACCTGGAAAACAACCTGGTTGCCATAATTTTTACCGGCAAGGCGTGCTCTCGCTTTACCATATAATGTTGACAAAACCGTTCCTTATCGCTTTGACTCTGATACATAAGTTACAAGGCATATTTACCTTTCTTCCAGTAAGTGCAATTCTTTGTTGCTTCAATCCTTTTCGTAGTAATCATGGCTAAATGCGTGTACATAATATTCTAGGTTGTGTGGAGCCGATTTATCTGAAACTTGGTCCGTGAAATCTTTGAGGTTCCAGCACCTGTTCAGAGTAATATGAAGGAAAAACGTCTTTTCATTTTCCCGATAATACGCATTTTCTTTGAAAACCACATTCAAGAAAACTGCCGAAAATTTTCGTATATTCGTATCGATCTCAATAAAACACGCTTTTGATAAACTTCAAGCATTCCTTTTTCAGCGTCTAAAATATCTCAGCAATCGAATGCTGTTGAGCAGCTAAACATTTGATTTCAAACACGCAAATAAATAGCATCGGGCCACCTTAAGCAAAGGAAATAGGAGACGTCTGCACAGCTATATCTACTGGCTAAAAAATAGTTTACTATACTGACTTACCCATCGAGAAAGTAACAGTTACAATTCACTAGCCCCAGGCTATTGGATAACATTATCTTAGCACGCTGGACCAAAGGATTGACTTATATTCTAACAAAGTAGCCTAAGCTTCATATTGAGTGTTACACGTGTGTTTTTATTATCGAAACTCGAGTTCATTTTCACCACAAATGTCCTGGTGAGCGACAGTTAACCGACTTCCGACATTGCTCTCAAGCCATATTAACCAGAGTTTCCTCATCCCCATACCTTTTGCTCTTTTCAGAGCATTCCGTACTGAAGACTGGTGAGGTAATCAAAGCGATACATAATCAATATATCAACGAATAATGCAACTCAGAAAGAACTTCTTAATGTGCCTGTCATCTCTAGAGATCTCTTCTTCCTGATATTGTCAGCTTCTCATATTTTGGACGGTTTGACGGCATCGTTGCTAACTTATAAAAACGTTAACCTAGTGACGCTACACTAGCAGTCACAATGACTTACCATATGATGATGGGGCTAATTTTTATTCTCAATTGTTCGCTGAAACCTTATTCTGACTTGCTTGCTAAAATTTCCTTCTAGAATAAAAGGCAACAATAGAAACTTAAACTGAGACGTTTTCAACAATTGCCATTAATTTACTTGCCTACAGGGATATGGTGTATAACAGGTTTTTCAAAAGCCACACTTTCAATTGATACAACTTAGATAACTCAGTGCTTTCTTTTAATTTCATTAGTACGGTATTCAAAATAAGAAAGAAACACCACCTGGTTCAAGGAATGCTCATCTTACAGGAGGTAACTACACTGACAAACTACGACTGCTGGTCAGCTTTGTATGTTAGAGAGTGCTACATACAAAGTAGACTTCAGGAGCAAAGTCTGCAACAGAAGTTCTAAGTACTACGTTTTTCCATAAAGAAAATCAGCATTCAGTAGTCTCGACTGAAGACTTAGCAGTTAGAATAAAAGCCTAAAATAAGTAACGTCTCCCACCTCAAACACCACTCGTACATTTTCCTCTATTTAGGCCATAGGAGGCTAACGAGGGGAGAAAGCTAAATAAAGGAAATGCACAGTTCTCTATCCTCAATAAATGTCCATTAATGGCCACCTCATTATTGGCCGAAGAAAAGTTAAAAGTGTATCATCTTTAATTTTTTTGGCATCAACATCAGGCAGAGAAAGAAAGAGGAGACTTTATGGTCCTGATTCATTTAAGTTGTGACAAGCGGTAGACAGACGCTTCATCACTGAAGTAGTCTTTCAATAGCAGCATTAAGGTCACCACCAGTTGCAACCAAAGCTAAAAAGAGAAAATGCAAATAATTGTTATACTAATTGCACGGTAATGGTATTTCTCAGCTTACATTTAAAAAATCCAAGACCTACACAACATGGCAAGAGCACAACTTTAAAGTGGGCTATATCCTGGTGCCAGGAGTTTGTTGTTTTAAGTCAAACCTCTGCTAAAATTGTCGACAAGTATGTTCACGTGAAAACACCGCTCCAACTTTATTTAAGTTGCAATGGTAGTCCAGGCTGTGATTGTCATGTCTTTGGCATTTTTTTTACCAGTGCTCACTGGGAGAAGCCAAGAACTGTAACTGCAGTAATCTCACAAGCCTTACCTTGAATATTCCGTGCACGGTCTACAAAGCCCATCTGTGCCAGCTGCTCAAGTTGAGTTTGGTATCTCACCTCAGGATTCTGAGTCTAGATTTGACAACGAAACAGTTTAGATGACGGAAATATTTCATTACACCATGGATGAAAGATGTAGTACACATATATGATGTTTCGTTTATTTCACTGTCATTTATTTATCTTCCACAGACATATTACGAACTCACCAAATGCCCAGTTCCAAGCTGGCTTGATAGTTCAGTTGGTAAGAGCACTGCACCAGTATTGCAGGGTCAAGGATTTGAATCCCATTCAAGATCACATTTTTGGCCATTTTTTTTCTTTTTGCAACTGCTCAAGTAAGTACATAACTGAGATGATCTTTTCACATTAAAACAATTTTATCATATCAGATATCGCACCCAAAGTTAGCCTCAAGATGAAACGTTTCACTAAATGATCTAGGATACCTGAGTCATAGCTTGCATCATCTGTGTCATAAGCTGTGCCATTTGGTTTCCCTGTGAATTTCCTAATGGATTTCCAGGCGTACTTCCTGGAGTACTGCCTTGTGTTGTCCTTTGTGAATCAGCTGGTGTGCCTGTAGACAAAGTATAGCAGGGCTTAGTAGCAGAAATATACACATAGAAACTGAACGAACAGAATAGAATAGAAAAGCAAACAAAAAAATAGAACAGGAAGGAAAGGAAAAGAAAGGAAAGGAAGAAAAGACAGAAAAAGAAAACGAAAGCAATAGAATTGAAAGTATTAAAACTAACCTGTCTGTGATGGCGGCGTAGCTGTGGTGCTGCCAGTAGAGGTTGCTGAGCCTGTTGTCATTGCTGAAGGTACACCTCCCGTCAAACTAAAATAACAAAATGAAACAAACGAACGCTCAGTGAAATTGGCCTAAACTTCTGTGAAGTGTTACAGCAAATGAACAGGGCAGAGCGCTCACAATTTTGTGGTGAGGGTTGAGTTTATAAAACAAATAAATTAAAAAAAGAAACGGAAACACTTTATTGCACCTGGGGTGGTAACTGCAGTGTTATGTGGAATATGTTTGTATGATCAGTAGTTTTGCTAGTGAAACACCATTCCTGGTGTTTCATGATTTTCAATATTGACAAGGAAACAGACAATACCTGCCCCCATTCCTGGGAGGCATCAACACTGACATGGCAACAGATAATAACTGCCCCCATTCTTGGTGCCTCATGATTTTCAATATTGACGAGGAAACAGACAACAACTGCCCCCATTCCTGATAGGCGTCAATACTGACAACGCAACAGATAATAACTGTCCCCATTCCTGGTGCCTCATGATTTTCAATATTGACAAGGAAACAGACAACAACTGTCCCCATTCCTGGTTGGCATCAATATTGACAAGGCAACAGAGAACAACTTACCCCATTCCTGGTATGAGTCCTGGAGCCTCATTCTGCAGCTGCATCATTCCCTGCTGTATCTGCATCATGGCTTCCATCACGCGAGGATTGGTCATAGCTTGTTGGAATTCAGGATTCTGCATCTGTTTAGCAAGCAACAAGGTTTTTATAAGTGATCAGGGATAGAGAGATACACATCCCAAACATGAACCACATACCTAACTGATATCCACTGAAATAAATTATTGGAAATTGATGAGCCATCAGCTGGTTGGTCATTGATTATAATGACGTCAGTTAAGCCTAATAAAAAGCAGAGTTGGAGTGGTATCTTTGTCTTGGCAATGATACCACTGAGTCTTATGGTTAAATAATCCCATTAAAATTGTCTTAAATTGGTTACAGACTGAAAAACTTGAACACAACCAATACTTCCCACGTGAGATTTCAAGTGACTACTCAAAATTGAAATAGATCAATTATTACGTAGACAGTAAACCCACTGGCAAAAAGTTTGTCTAGGGATCTCTTGAAAAGTCAGTTTTCTCCTTTAATAAAGAATGAAAGACTACAATACAATACTATACAGTGCAGTACTGAACTGTAAGCTAGTTTCCAGGCTCACAAACAGGAAAAGTAAACATAGAATTAAGCTTAGTAGAAGATTTTAAAGTTATTTAAGATATCTTCCCAAGCATCAGCTTGTCCCAAACAGTAGTTTAAAGATCTTTACGATTTATAGTTTCAAGGCAAGATGTAAGCAAGATTTAATTCTTACTACATCTACAGAAATACTGCTACTTTTGTTCATAAAGATGTTCTAAGACACACACAAACAAAAAAAATGCTTCCTGACCTGTGACATAAATTCTGGAAGTCTTGATGCAACCTAGAAGAAAGGGTATCAGATACTGATAAACAATGCAAAAATAACACACAATGACAAAGACAGCTAAGCCTATTATATTCCTTTCCTTTAGAAAGAACAAAATATGTGTTCTACTTATTCTAACATAAGAAATAAGAAGAAAAAAGACAAGAATACTATGCTTTTCATTCCAAAAGAACATAAATACTTGTTGTCGTTTCTTTTAATTTGAACTAAACTTACTGGAATGTAAAGCTATCACAGTAACCACACTTGGGCATTGTCAAATGAGTAGCCCTGTGTACGACTGATAAATAGAATTTAGGAAAACGAATTCCTTGAGTCTTTTCACCACCAACCTGATCTGCTAGCTGGCTATTTCCTTGAAACATTGGGTTAGATCTTATCATCTGCAATGTAAGAGTAAGTCAGACAAAGACTCGGTAACATGGACTTTCCACTTGCAATGGATTAGACAGAGGACAGGAAACTGGATCCTGACATTCTAAGGATTCCAAGAGTTACTACAAGTTCTGTGATCCTGGACTTTCTCAGTGGATAAAGGTTGTACAATTCTATTGCAGGTTGCACTCCGAATTCACTAATTGGTCTGGCCAAGATAATCTCCTAAAACAAAGCGATTTTAAAGCATTTCCTAACAAGAAAAGCCCCAGGGGGCATTAACCCCGCCGTTGTTCTCTCTGCCCTTGGGGTCCAAAATATATTACAGCCAGGTAAAAGTTGGTGTTTTATCGTAGCTTTTACGTGCTTGCGATGATAATATAAATCAAGGCACGACTTGCCTAATCATCCTGTTTTAGCGTGCGTGACGAAAAGCGTGATGAAACTATTATTTTGATCATAGCGTGACTCAGTCTGGCCTCGTAGCTCAGTTGGTTGAGCGACGGTGTTCTAATCCGGAGGTCGTGGGTTCGAATCCCGCCGGGGTCAAAGATTTTTCTTTTATCTTGGTTCTCATTTCTAATTTCTTACTTTTAAGGCCTGTGGTCGGGGGGAAATTATGGAGGGCAGTATTACTCACTTCTTGGCACTCATACCTACATACTTTACATCATAAATTACTAAGCTCATAGCGATCGCGAGTTCATGCCAGCTTTCAAACTTAAGCTCCCTAGTACATTCGTCCTTGCTCTCGTCGAAGAAATGTTAAATCCATTGAATTCCTTGTACTTTTCTACACAACTTTCCCTAAAGATTTTGGCGAAGCAAAGCAAAACTGCCAAAAAAATGCTTGCATTTGACTGTTGAATTATTCAACTTGGCGAAAGCAAGGACTTCCCCGAATCGGCTTCTGTGTTTCAGTGATGTAATGTTTACGCGCCACGGCAAGTTAGGCCACAGGCAGCCCAAGCTAAGGTTGGGAGCTACGCATAAATTAGACTGTTTTTTCCACGCTATGCATAATAATGACATCGGCAACATTTAAGAGTTTGTATGGAAATGATACAAAACGTCTCAAATTGCCACAAATCAGAAAGAAGTCGAAATAAAAAAGATTTGTCTTATTTCATTGTTTTATTGGTCATTATTGGAGGGCTTCCTGGGCTGGTTTGAAGCTTTTTGGGCGAGAAATTGAGGTTTATATTTTTCATCAGTTACTGAACGTTTAGAATTAATTAAAGGCAGGAAACAGTTTCACACTGCACCTCACTTGAGGTTCGATAAATTCCATCACAATAAACGAATCGCCCTACAACTTCAAAGGTGTATTCTTGGGTCTTGCACATACCTCTGTTCTTTCTCATGGGTTCCAGATCCTATTTCAAGCCGTCAAAAATCCCTCTTAAATACGAAACTCGCCTTTCCTGGTATGCGTTTTCATTTGAAGTGCACACATGAATCATTGCGAGCCGCGTTTCGACGACAAAATGTCCCTCAGCCGGGGACAGGCTGAGTGAGATTGTCGACATTAGCAAACACGACACTGCGGAGTCCAGAGAGGTCGGTTTACAGAAATAGACAAATATTAGAACGGCCGTGAAATTCACTCGCCTCACTTGACTTGGAAAAGCATAATTTTGTTATAGGGACGAACGAAGAACTATCTTTTGCTGCACTCTAATCAATCCATTCGATGATTTTGTGCCGAGTATTGGCGCAAGTGATCCTGCTCACTGCCCGCAAATCAACCTCATTATTTAATTTCCATGTATAGGGTTGTCTGCCCTAAAAAAAAATATTGCTGTGACCGTGGAAAATACCCACCACAATTTCCATTCCTTTGAAAACCGGTGCAATTTTTTTTCTAGGTGGAAACTGCTCCTGGTCTCTGCTCTAAATTTCGACAACATTTTTTTTGCGGTAAACAGGTAAATGTGACGGAACAAATCACTATGCTAATATATTGTCGCACGAAGACATTAAAGCGTGCTCGTGGCGTCAAGTGAGGCGACTAAATTTCACGGGCGTGCCGATAGTTTTCTATCAGGCCCTCAAACCGACCTCTCTGGACTCCGCAGTGTCGCCTTCTGCTTGTGGACAATCTCACTCAGCCTGTCCCCGGCTGAGGGACATTTTGTCGTCGAAACGCGGCTCGCAATGATTCATGTGTGCACTTCAAATGAAAACGCATACCAGGAAAGGCGAGTTTCGTATTTAAGAGGGATTTTTGACGGCTTAAAATAGGATCTGGAACCCATGAGAAAGAACAGAGGTATGTGCAAGACCCAAGAATACACCTTTGAAGTTGTAGGGCGATTTGTTTATTGTAATGGAATTTATCGAACCTCAAGTGAGGTGCAGTGTGAAACTGTTTCCTGTCTTTAATTAATTCTAAACGTTCAGTAACTGATGAAAAATATAAACCTCAATTTTTCGCCCAAAAAGCTTCAAACCAGCCCAGGAAGCCCTCCAATAATGACCAATAAAACAATGAAATAAGGCAAATCTTTTTTATTTCGACTTCTTTCTGATTTGTGGCAATTTGAGACGTTTTGTATCATTTCCATATAAACTCTTAAATGTTGCCGATGTCATTATTATGCATAGCGTGGAAAAAACAGTCTAATTTATGCGCAGCTCTCAACCTTAGCTTGGGCTGCCTGTGGTTAGGCGAATTCATTCCAGCTTCAAAGCTCGCTAGCACCTTCGTTCCTACTTTCATTGGACCCCGCCGTTTTTCTCCTCCTCCCAGGGAGCAAAATATATTACGGTCACTCAAGATACGAGCTCAAGTGGTGTAAATTTTAAAGTTGATGATTTATCGTACCTGTGTTTGCTGCCATTTCCCCTTATGCGTCTGCTCCGCACCCTTCTCCCTGTGGTAACATGAATCCCTGATAGTATGAACCCCATCCCTCATCCTTGGTCATCCACTTGTCCTAGCTTTCGCGAAGAAGAACGTGACGAAATATTTTGACCATAGCGTGACTCAGTTAAGTCACGTTTTTTTTAAATAAACGAACTGACATGTCAGCGTAATTCTAAATAGCAAGGGCACGGAAATTTAAATAGATTTCTTGATAAAAAACTCATTCTAAAATCTAAAGGAAACTGGTAGCTATGAAAAACCGTAAAAGTCTATTTTAGGCCGTGATTCGATGAGTGATTTGGCGCAAGCAAGTTTACTTCTCCGAATCGGCTTCTGTGTTTCAATGACGTAATGTTTATGTGCTACGGCACGTAGCATGAATCACTGGCTTTCAAAGCTCGCTAGCACCTTCGTCCTTGCTCTCATTGAAGAGAAGTCAACTCCATTGAATTTCTTGTACTTTTCTACACAACTTTCCCTAAAGATTTCGGCGAAGCAAAGCAAAACTGCCAAAAATATGCTTGCATTTCACTGTTGAATTTTTCAACTTGGCGAAAGCAAGGGACTTCCCCGGATCACCTTTTGTGTTTCAGTGATGTAATGTTTACGTGCCAGGGCAGGTTTGGCAAATTCATGCCAGCTTCAAAGCTCGCTAGCACCTTCGTTCTTGCTTTCATCGAAGGAATTTTCATGCCATTAAATCGCCGGTAATTTTCTACACCAACTTTCATGAAAATTCTGGCGAATAAACACTAAATGAACAAAGTTTACCGGCAAGTATTGTTTTGACCGAGCGGAGGTCTGGGGCAACTGACCACGACAAAAAAAAAAAAAAAAACAAGAAAAGCCCCAGGGGGCATTAACCCCGCCGTTGTTCTCTCTGCCCTTGGGGTCCAAAATATATTACGGCCAGGTAAAAGTTGGTGATTTATCGTAGCTTTTACGTGCTTGCGATGATAATATAAATCAAGGCACGACTTGCCTAATCACTCTGTTTTAGCGTGCGTGACGAAAAGCGTGATGAAACTATTATTTTGATCACAGCGTGACTCAGCCTGGCCTCGTAGCTCAGTTGGTTGAGCGACGGTGTTCTAATCCGGAGGTCGTGGGTTCGAATCCCGCCGGGGTCAAAGATTTTTCTTTTATCTTGGTTCTCATTTCTAATTTCTTACTTTTAAGGCCTGTGGTCGGGGGGAAATTATGGAGGGCAGTATTACTCACTTCTTGGCACTCATACATACATACTTTACATCATAAATTACTAAGTTCATAGCGATCGCGAGTTCATGCCAGCTTTCAAACTTAAGCTCCCTAGTACATTCGTCCTTGCTCTCGTCGAAGAAATGTTAACTCCATTGAATTCCTTGTACTTTTCTACACAACTTTCCCTAAAGATTTTGGCGAAGCAAAGCAAAACTGCCAAAAAAATGCTTGCATTTGACTGTTGAATTATTCAACTTGGCGAAAGCAAGGGACTTCCCCGAATCGGCTTCTGTGTTTCAGTGATGTAATGTTTACGTGCCACGGCAAGTTAGGCGAATTTATTCCAGCTTCAAAGCTCGCTAGCACCTTCCTTCCTACTTTCATCGGACCCCGCCGTTTTTCTCCTCCTCCCAGGGAGCAAAATATATTACGATCACTCAAGATACGAGCTCAAGTGGTGTAAATTTTAAAGTTGATGATTTATCGTACCTGTGTTTGCTGCCATTTCCCCTTATGCGTCTGCTCTGCACCCTTCTCCCTATGGTAACATGAATCCCTGATAGTATGAACCCCATCCCTCATTCCTTGGTCATCCACTTGTCCTAGCTTTCGCGAAGAAGAACGTGACGAAATATTTTGACCATAGCGTGACTCAATTAAGTCACTATTTTTTTAAATAAACGAACTGACATATCAGCGTAATTCTAAATAGCAAGGGCACGGAAATTTAAATAGATTTCTTGATAAAAAACTCATTCTAAAATCTAAAGGAAACTGGTAGCTATGAAAAACCGTAAAAGTCTATTTTAGGCCGTGATTCGATGAGTGATTTGGCGCAAGCAAGTTTACTTCTCCGAATCGGCTTCTGTGTTTCAGACGTAATGTTTATATGTGCTACGGCACGTAGCATGAATCATTGGCTTTCAAAGCTCGCTAGCACCTTCGTCCTTGCTCTCATTGAAGAGAAGTCAACTCCATTGAATTTCTTGTACTTTTCTACACAACTTTCCCTAAAGATTTTGGCGAAGCAAAGCAAAACTGCCAAAAATATGCTTGCATTTCACTGTTGAATTTTTCAACTTGGCGAAAGCAAGGGACTTCCCCGGATCACCTTTTGTGTTTCAGTGATGTAATGTTTACGTGCCAGGGCAGGTTTGGCAAATTCATGCCAGCTTCAAAGCTCGCTAGCACCTTCGTTCTTGCTTTCATCGAAGGAATTTTCATGCCATTAAATCGCCGGTAATTTTCTACACCAACTTTCATGAAAATTCTGGCGAATAAACGCTGAACGAACAAAGTTTACCGGCAAGTATTGTTTTGACCGAGCGCAGGTCTGGGGCAACTGACCACGACAAAAAAAAAAAAAAAAAAAAAAAAAAAAAAGGAGTATTACTAGACCCCGTCCTGACGGCGGGGTAAAAAAAAAAAAAAGGGGTATTGCTAGACCCCGTCCTGACGGCGGGGTAAAAAGGAAGATTACTATTCCAAATAAGGATCCCGATCCCATAAGGTCACAGGGTGCCACAACCACGCCGGCCATATTTCGCTTTGTGAAGCGAAGTAAGGTGTTTTGATTTGTTCTTCGGTTATTTTTCCTGCTTTTGGACGTCGCTAATCTGGTCGAAATGTCAGAAGCGGGGTCAGAATATTCAGGGACTGCGGAAAGTCCGAACAAGCACATTGATCCTACGGGATCACTCTCAGTTTGAGACGAAAACAACCTCGATTTCGGCCCCCGAAGAGGAGTCTCCTCGTTCGGTACGAAAATGTCATGGAGCAGTTCTGGACTCCCAAGAGGGAGCCAACGAACCAGATGTCTCTAAGGCTACACCATCAAAAAGGCCCAGAAGGGATTCTTTAAATGAATCTCTTGGCCTTGACGATAATTCTGCCGCGAAAGAGTCAGAAAACTTGGGCTCTGTTCGCCTTGCACTGGGAGGCTTTCCTGTCTTGCATTTGCAGAACTGTGCTTTGAGCGTTCATGCCCCCAGTGAAGTATCTGTGCAACATTCCAAGCAACAGCCCGCTCTCCTGACTAAGGATCGTGCGGATCCCTTTCAGGCAGCTCTGCAAGATGCGAAAAAGGAATCTTCCCGAGCTGGTAAAGTACCGGTTTCAAACAAAGTTCCTCTGCTGTCAGGCTTGTCCAGCTTGAGGTACTCCTTGTGGACATGCGGTCAGCAACTTAAAGACATATTAGACATCTATTTCCGAACCCCTCTAGAGGACAAGAACCATTCAGAACTTTGTAAGCAATTTCCGAAACCTGATGTGCCAGCCCTGACAGTCCTGGAACTTGACCACTGGCTGGTTTTGGTTGGGGGAAAAGAAAGCCTTGGCAACTGCTTTTTTTTGCAAGAGACGTATAGCGATGAAAAATCAAAAGCGATCTGGGAAGCAGAATGGGGCGGGAAGATTTTTTGCAGTCACGGCACAAAACATAACAAAGGCGTGATGACCTTATTCAATCCGAAATATGATATTGAGGTAGAAAGGTTTGAAAAGGATAACTGTGGAAGATTAGTTATCCTTGACACCAAAATTAACGGTTCAAACCTTATCTTGGTTAATGTTTACGCTCCAAGAGAAATTGCACAACAGGTACAGTTCTTTGAAAAGATCAACAACAAACTTTTAAGTTACGCGGATGAAAATATTTTAATCGGAGGCGACTTTAACTGCCCCTTGACTGCCTTCGACAAAATAGGAGGCAGACCAGTAGAAAATAGAAAAAACAGTCATTGACAAGATCTCAAACCTTTTATCCATGTATTCGCTGCACGACATATGGCGCGAAAAAAATATCAGTAAGAAAGAGTTTACCTGGGGAGATAAAGCTTATAAAGTACAGTGCAGACTAGATTACTTTCTAACAACTCCAAATCTTACTAAACTCACTCGGAATTGCGACATTATTCATGTACCAGGATCGGATCACTGCGCGGTCAAGCAATTTATTCAATCAGAAGCCCTCAATAAGAAACCTGGCCCTGGATTCTGGAAATTCAACTGCTCGTTACTTGAGAATGAAGCGTATATCAATGAGCTTAAAGAAAACATTAAAGTATACAGAAACAAATATGATTATCTAGAAGACAAAGGTCTGAAGTGGGACCTTTTGAAAATGGAAATGTGAAGTTTCACAATCACATATACCAAAAAAAAAAGCCAGAGAAAGAAAAGACAGAAAAAGTGCTACAAGAACAATTAAATAATTTACTGGCACAGTCGGAGCATTGTAAAAATAATCCTGCTCTCAGAATAAAGATACAAACCGTGCACTCGCGACTGAAACGAATAACAGAACAAAAAGTGAAAGGTGCGATGATGCGAAACAAGGCAAGGTGGACCGAGTATGGTGAAAAAATATGAGATACTTTCTTAATTTGGAAAAACGAAAAGCGGAAAAGAAAAGGATTGTAGAATTATACCTAGAAGATGGTACAGTCACAGAGACCCAAGACACCATTCTTAAAGAAGAAAATTTTTTCAAGTCTCTTTGTAAGTCAAGTAATAATAATACAGAAACAACAGATAGCGAAGCCTTTTTCAAAAACGAAGTAATCAAACCACTAAGTGATGAGAGCGCAGACTTATGCGAAGGTCGAATATCTAAAAAAGAATGCCGAAAGGTTTTAAAGGAAATGCAGAACGGAAAATCGCCATGCTCAGACGGTTTTACTGCTGAGTTCTACAAAGCCTTCTGGGAAGAAATTGGTGACGTTGTAGTTCAAAGTATTAACTATGCCTTTGACAAAGGTGAACTGTCTATCCGTCAAAAAAGGGGCATCATAACACTCCTGCCAAAAAAAGATAAGCCCACTAACATACTCAACAATTTACGCCCAATTACCCTTTTGAACACCGACGATAAGATTGCAACAAAAGTGATAGCCAAAAGATTAGGGGAAGTACTCCCAGACATCATCTGTGCAAACCAGACTGGCTATGTAAAAAAGAGATACATTGGTGAAAATGTGCGACTTATCTCCGATGTCATTGAGTACACAAAATACAAACAGTTACCGGGTATCGCCGTTTCTGTCGACTTTAAAAAAGGTTTCGATTCACTCGAATGGGATTACCTAAACAAAGTTCTGGATGTGTTCAATTTTAAAGACGATCTTAAAAGGTGGGTAAAAGTTTTTTATAATGACATCTCAAGCTGCGTGATAAGTGACGGCTTTGCCTCTCCCTTCTTCAATCTAAACCGCGGAGTAAGGCAAGGTTGCCCATTATCAGGCCTCCTGTTCGTGCTTGGAATAGAACTGTTGAATCTTGCCATCCAAACGAATCCAAACATCAAAGGAATCAGTGTTGGTAACACGCAAATCAAAATCACGTCATATGCGGACGCACTACTCTTTTTCTAAAAGATAGAGACTCAGTTCAAGCGCTTCTTGAAACTTTAGAAAGTTTCAAAAAGTGCTCCGGCTTAGAGGTGAATAAAGCGAAAACAGAAGCTATGTGGCTTGGCTTGTGGGCAGAAAGAAACGACACACCGTTCGGCTTCCGCTGGCCGAAAGACTCAGTATACTCTCTGGGTATCCACTTCACGAAAGAGAAATGCATAAGTGATGCGTTGAATTTCGAAAAGAAGTTAGAGGATTTACAAAAAATCCTAAATTCTTGGAAAAGAAGGAAACTAACGCTTCTTGGGAGAATTAACATTGCTAAGTCGTTGGGACTTTCCAAACTAATTTACAATGTCTCGGTACTATCATTACCGGAGGAATTTGCTAAAAAAGTAGACAAACTGGTCTTCGATTTTGTCTGGGAAGGTAAACCCCACAAAATAAAAAAAAACCACGCTGATCGGCGATAAAGACAAATGTGGGCTTAAGATGATGGAGTTCGATTCCATGAACAAAGCTTTAAAGGCCTTGTGGGTGAATAGGTTTAAAAACGACATAAGTTCACCGTGGAAAATCATTCCAGATTACATGGCACATCACCCTGGTGGCTTCAAATTCCTTCTGTCATGCACATACAAAAGTAAAGAATTAACACTAGACAATATTCCCCTTTTCTACCTCGAAGTACTAAAACACTGGGAACTGATCAACAAAGTCATATCTAACTGTGATGAAGACAAAGTAGACATAAGCGAAATTATAATATGGAACAATACAGATGTGAAAATTGATGGAAAACCGATCTTCTATCACTCTTGGTACTAGTGTGGCGTTGAAAAAGTAGAACACCTCTTGGACGACAGTGGTAATAACTTTCGTACATACGAAAACTTTATTGATCGATACACAATCAAAACTAACTTTACAACATACTATGGCCTTTTACACGCAGTTAGAAGCAAACGGAAACTTTCGCTACTTGCCACGCAAAAACAAACTCCACAGCGAAACTGGTTCAATACTGAAGAGAACTTTTCTAACGCTGCCTTGCATAAGATCATCGTCAACTATAAATTCGAACCACCAAGTAATGAAACACGAATTATCAGTTATGGAATAAATCCGTCTGAATTATCAAGCATCTATAAATGGCCTCTTACTGTCACTAAGAACGTAAAACTGGGAATGTTTCAATTCAAGATAAATCATAACATCATCTATACTAAAGATAAGCTCAAAAAAGTCAATTTAACGTCAGATGATTTGTGTTATCTCTGCAAAAAAGAAAGACATACACTCGAACATATGCTGCTAAGATGCTCCCATGCAGTTAAATTCTGGAAAGAGTTTTACTCCTGGTGGTTACAAATCACCAAGGAAAACATAACTCTACCTGATAGAACCCTTCTTTGTGGACCTGTTCAACCTGGTAAACACCAACTTGTGCTAAGCTCAGCACTGCTAACACCTAAGTACTTCATCTATAAATGTAGTCTAACAGAAGAGCTTTTACTTTTTGAGTTGTTTAAACTACAGTTCTATGATCATGGTATGACTGAAAGATATCTAGCTATTAAAAACAGATCTAGCAGTACTTTTAATGAGAAATGGCAACCGTTCATAGTTAGCAACTTCATACCTCCCCTTCAGTAACCAAATTAGAAACGCCCTCTGTATTCGCCTTTTTTTTGGTAGCATATGTTAGTGTATATATTGATGTAACAGTTAAATAATCTTTTTCTTTGTATTCATATATTTATTTATAAATTTTCTTTCGCTGTATTGTACTTCAGCTTATATTTCAGCTTCTATAAAGAAAAAAAAACTGCACTGGGAGGAGAACCTACAGCGAACTATGAGCAATTATATGGATGTGGCTGGACCTTTGTGTATTTTGCTCCAGCACCTGCAGTCTGACCCTGGCTCTGTAACTTGGCATTCAGCGATAGACCTCATTCTTAAGAGCCTCCAATTGCTAGGGCATGCAGTAGCCTCAGTCAACAAGCAACACAGACAAGAAATTGTGAAATCCTGCAATATTACAGATGTTACTCAACTAGCAAAGCAGACTGATCCAATGCAGACTTACCTTTTTGGAGAGAGTAAAGCTTCTGAGCTTAACTTTGTGGGCGATCTTGCACAGCAGGTCTCTAAAGCAGTTCATTCTAAAAAGAATGCAAGCTCCAACAAAGCCAAGCCTCCTTACAAACAGGCCAGAACCAATTCCTTTAAAGGGTCTTCTGGCTCCTCCAAGCCCAGAAACCTTTCATCCCATGAGCACCAGCCTTTTTGGAGGGCTCCCTTCCAGGGAAAACGGGAACCGGCATGGGATTACCCAGACCAACTCCATTATAAGATCCCCAGAAAGAAGACTTCAACGCAAACGGTCTTCAACAAACCCATCCAAACTCCAAGGTAAGCTCAGTAGAATGTGATTTTCCATTTTCCTACTCCAACAGATAACATTCATTCTCAGATGGTGGCAGGGAGGATGCAGTTCTTCAGTCAGAACTGGCAACACATTACACAGGACCCATGGGTCTTACAGACCGTACAGGGTTACGAAATAGAACTGCTAGACCGTCCTTGGAAGTCCATGATCCCTTCTCCCCCTGTACTGTCACCCACACAGACCTACCTAGTGGTAGAGGAAATAAGGAATCTCCTACAAAAAGGAGCCATTTAGAGGTTCCCTTCAACTCCAATGTGGGATTCTACAGCAACCTATTTCTTGTGGAAAAGAAGGGTGGAGCAGGACAACATCCAGTTATCAATCTTGCGAGTTTCAACAACTATGTGAAATACTCCCACTTCAAAATGCAACACTTGAAAGCAGTTGCAGACCTGCTGAGACTGGGGGGATTTCGTGTGCAAGCTCGACCCGAAGGATGCGTATTTCACCATCCCTTTACATGCCAGACCCCAAAAATTCACCCGATTTCAATTCAAAGGGAAGACATATCAATTCACTTGTCTCCCATTCGGTTTAACCTCAGCCCCACGCATCTTCACCAAGGTACTCAAACCACTAGCGGGTATTCTAAGAAAAATGTGTATCCGGATAATAATTTATTTAGACGACATGCTCATTATGAAGAGCACTTTCAAAGGTGCCTGGGAAGACATCCTAACCCTGAAGTACATTCTAGAGAGAGACTAGGATTTCTAATAAACCTGGAAAAATCCACTTTCATCCCTGTGCAGGTCATCGAATTCCTGGGAATCCTTGTAGACTCCACAAACATGAGGTTTCTCATGCCAGAAGAAAAAGTTGCTGCAATTCAGAAAGAATGCTGCCATCTGGTAAGCCATCGTGTTGCTTCATTGAGCCAACTTTCGCAGTTCTTTAAGCCCCCCTCTATTGAGGGATTCAACATTTGAAGAACAGCAAACCACTCACTCAGACAACAATGTAGAAATAGCTCTAAATCATCATGCTCTAGAGGATCTAAGATGGTGGGCAGACAATCTCCCCCTTGCGAACGGGCGCCTCATTCGGAACTCCCTACCACATCTAGCAATTCAATCGGATGCCTCCAATTCAGAGTGAGGAGCAGTAAGCAATGGGGTAGACACCAGGGGGACATGGACACAGGAAGAAGCCAGTCTTCATACCAACTGCAAGAAACTGTTGGCAGCATCATTTGCAGTGAAAGCTTTCACCAACTATCTTCAAAATGTCCATGTCTTGATTCAGATGACAATACCACAACCATTGCCTATGTAAACAAAATGGGGGGGAGCCAAAAGGTGCCTCCTCGATCATCATGCACGACATCTGTGGAGTTGGTGTCTCGAAAGAAGAATCACTCTAAGGGCCGAACACATCCCAGGCTGTCTCAACACAATAGCAGACAAGGAATCGAGAGCCAAACTAGACACATCCGATTGGCATCTGAACCAGAACTTCTTTCAGACATTAATGAACAGGCTAGGTCAGTGTACGATTGACCTTTCTGCAAGCAGAACCAATCACCAACTTCCCAGGTTTTTCAGTTACAAACCCGACCCGGAAGCAGAGGCGATCGATGCCCTGACACAGCCATGGCAATAGAAATAGGCTACGCCTTTCCTCCATTCACTTTAATAGCCAAATGCCTAAGGAAGGTAATCCACGAGAAGGCAACAATAACTCTAGTTTGCCCAGTTTGGCCCACTCAGCCATGGTATGCACAACTCCTCCAACTGGTGGTGGACACCCCCATCCTCCTTCCCATAACACCAGGGCTCTTAACAAGCCCTCAGGGTCAAGCGCACCCTCTGGTGAGCAACAAAACCCTCTTACTTGCTGGCTGGAGGGTATCAGGTGAGATCTTCTTACAAAAGTCTTATCAGGACAAGCTACAGGCATTGTCCTCGCTGCCCAGAGAACTTCAACTCAGATCAGTACAAGTCATGCTGGTCAAAATGGGTGGGCTGGTGTGATGAACAACAAGTTGATCCCATCCACCCTAGTATCATAAAGGTGGTAGATTTTTTGTCTGACTTATTTCAGTCAGGCCTCCAGTACTCCACCTTAAATTCTTATACATCTGCAATTAGTTCCACCACACCAACTGTGGATGCAAGCCAAGTGGGGCAACACCATTAGTATGCAAATTCATGAAAGGGGGTTTTAACATGTGCCAACCAAAGTACTCCCACACTTGGGATGTTGCATTGGCGACTAAGTATTTGGAAAATCTTCCAAATGACAGTGATCTGCCAATCAGTACTCTTACAAAGAAATGTGCTGTGTTACTAGCCCTCTCAGGTTCTAAGAGGCGATCGGATCTTCGGGCCTTAGACATTAGGTTTAAGAAGCACATCCCTGAGGGGTAACTTTTCAGTTAGCAACTTTGACTAAGACTAGGAGTTCCAAGCATTCTATGGAATTCTTTTCTCCTTCATTTACCCACATTAAGAAGTTATGCCCAGTAGCATGCCTAGATTCTTACGTAGGAAGATCTAAAGCCTGGAGGGGAGTTGGCAATAGGCCCCAACCATTATTTCTCTCCTTTCAAGCTCCCCATAAACCAGTGTCCTCGGCAACTATTGGGAAGAGGTTAAAGGATATAATGAAGGAGGTTGGTATTGATGTTGACACATTTAAAGCTCATTCCACTCGTGGGGCAGCAAGTTCAGCTGCAAGGGACAGAGGGGTCTCTATCCAAGAAATCTTACAAACAGCTGACTGGACCAGGGAAACGACATTCAACCGTTTTTACTATCGCCTGAACTATTGTAACTCATTCGGCAAAGCAGTCCTCCATGTTGAGTGCTTGCTTTAAACAGACCAATTAGTGAATTTGGAGTGCAACCTGCAATAGAATTGCAGATTGTACCAGGCTACATAGTAGCTGCTGAACAATCAGAATTCTATTAAGGTTGCACAAAGAATTCACTAGTTCCCACCTCTCCCGCCTCTCTTAGAGTACTTCTTTACCATAACTCTTTGTCTCTCTCTCTTCAGATGACTCGTCGAGAGATGCCTAGGACTTATTCTGTTGACAAGTGCCTCTACGTTGGACTTTAATTATGGTCTTTAATCAAGTCTGTCTTTGGTTGTTGCCATTGAATGTTGTTTAGACCGATGCAAGCCACAGATACTGGCTTTAACGTTTTTTCTGTCTTAATAACGCAGGTTTATTTTCTGAGATTTGGTTGCCTCTGTAATAATTAATAATGCAAAGCTCAATATGGCTGGCATGGTTGTGGTGCCCTGTGGCCTTATGGGATCGGGGTCCTATTTGAAATAGTAATCTTCCTTTTTAGGAAATGCTTTAAAATCGCTTTGTTTTAGGATATTATCTTGGCCAGACCAATAAGTGAATTCTTCGTGCAACCTTAATAGAATTCTGATTGTTCAGCAGCTACTATGTAGCCTGGTACAATGTGCAATTATACTTGGTAAGTGTATCTGTTTCAATCCTTGGGTGTACTGGTTATTGCCTATTCTCATCAGAAGCTGTTTGTCTACTCTCAGTGAATTTCTGTGGAAGTTTTATAAGAATCAGTTTCTGAATGTTTGTAATATGGTATGATCAAGTGCAAGGTCAAATAATATTAGAAAAAAAAGTGTTTTACACCCTCACAGCACCACATAAATGCTAAAAATTAAGACAATTTCCGCTCAATGTTCAAGCAGTAAGTGCAAAAATTAAGTTACGAAAAAAATACTTGCAGCACGGTCACATTTTGACAACAGATAAGAAGAACTTATCGATACTTTTGCTCCCAGGCCAACCTCACCGGAGAAAATTGGATCTGAACTTATCTATATTTCAATTAAAAAGACACGTCATGTCAGTTCAAAACAAAATGGCGCCCATTTTTAGCATATTTTTAAGAGATTTGACATTAATTTTCTCGAGAATGCTTGAGAATTTCATCGTGGGGTCACTTGGAGAAGTGAATTAAAGTGAGATGTTTCAAAAAGCATTGAAAATGTTACCATGCTATGAGTGGTTTTTAGTAATATTTTTTGCACTTATTGCTCGAACATTGAGCTGAATCCATCTTAAGAGCGGTTATCTGTAACTTTCACCTAGGACCATGCAAGATAGAAAAATCGAAATTTGCCAAACTTTGTCACAATAAAGGTCTTCCCAAACCATTTATAAAAATATAAGTTTCAGTTTATTTCGGTAGATATTTTACCGTTACGACGACTTTATCATTCCGATGGCTCTGGAGCGAGTAAAAACGACTTGAAAGTGTCACTTAAATCAACCGCTCGTCTTGAATTGTGAAGACAGAAATATCAATATCAAAGCCATGTAGTATAAGTAGGATATTCCCTTGTCATGTTTTCTTTGTCAAATTTGAATTCGATGGAAACCAGAATTTTTAACAGATTTTTAAAATTTAACCGTTTCGAGCGGCATAGTCGCACGCTAAAAAATGGCGAAATTCAGGACCAAAAAAAGCCCTCTGGTATATGGCTTTCGCTGCTGAGACTACACTTGTTGGAATAAGCAATCTTTCCTCTACGATTTGATGAAAAAAAATTTTTGGGTAAATGAAATGGTAAATTTTGGGAGCGCTTTATCTACACCCTATTTTCCAGGCGAAGACGACCTTTTGACCTTGACAGGCAGGGAAGTAATGACCAGCGTTTTCAAATAACACGCGCTAATTCCATTTTTTAAAGAAAATTTCCACAATGTTTGGTACTTACTAATTAATAGAATCTCAAATAAAGTCATCAGCCGAAAACAGGACATGTTTTCACTAGCAAATACGTTTTTTTGGCCAAGGGAAACTTTGGTTGTTAGTGATTAACATCGGCAAATTTGCATAAATTTGAAACATTTGTTTTTCACAAGAAACTCGTTTTACCTTACTTGTTTCTAAAGTAAAAATACTAACGAAAACCAGTAAAGCATTACCTAACTATCTATGTAGCAAATCGTACCTTAATAACCATTTTCTGTGAAGAAATGACGAGATTTCTACTAGCCGCCCATGACAACTGATGACAACCGTCGAACATTTTTGGGTAAGTGATGGATATACTGTCACGCAATACACAGTGGTCTTAGATTACAAAACCACATGGCCAGGCAAATGCCAAACAGCTGTCAGCAGCCAATCTCCAATGCGCAGGAATGGACAAGAAACAAAAGAGATGTCTAAAACTTTGCTGTTAGTGCAATGAATTCTTTTAAAATTCAAACCAGTCTTTATAGCATTAGTACTGTAGAATGTAAAATTATCCCAAAGTTCTTAACCAAAGAAAAATAAGACCCAAATAATGTTACCGGTCATTATACCTGAAGTTGCGAAATACTTCCACAATCATGATGTAATAAACATGCCTCGTGTCAAAAAATCCCGACACAAATCTTACACGTGGGTTGTTCTGCTTGGAACGCCACCAATCTGTCAAACCTCATAAACTACCATGGCTTTGTGTGGGTATTCGGAAATAGTTGGAGGAAGTTGTGGGGCTAGTTCAGACAACCCAGCGAACTGGTCCAGTGTGTTACTTACTTCTTATTAACTGAGCGCGAGGGCCATACTGTGTCCAGTTTTCGTCCCTGATCCCACAAATGTGGTACAACCTGATCCTGATCCCCATAAGAAACTGCTGATCCCGATCCTATGGTCTGTGATTCCTGATCCCAGAGCTGTGGTCCTAGATCCCACCCTTCTGATCCCGATCCCACCCCTTTGATCCCTGATCCCACATACCTCGTTACGACCCTGTAATAAGAAGTTTATTATATGGCTATGCCTAACACTTTATTACTTGAAAAGTGAGCCGTGGCGGATTGGGATGAATGAAACAGTTTACCGGAAAGCATACAAAACTCAGCAGTTTTATTCCACACAAGAAATTTATAGCGCACCCGGAGGAGGGGGGTACTTCCTTACATAAGCTATATAGGTATGTGCGACCCCAAAGGGTATGGTTTTTGAGCCTTTTTGGTCTGAAATAGGACATAGAGTTTGACCATTTTGGTCTGAAATAGGGTGAGGTTTGTGCCCGGGGGGTACTCCCTTATATAAGCTATATTGGTATGTGCGGCGCCAAAGGGTATGGTTTTTGAGCCTTTATGGTCTGAAATAGCGAATAGATTTTGACCATTTTGGTCTGAAATAGCGTGAGGTTTGTGCAGTCTGATATGGGATCTGGTAAGGTTCTTACAAGGAGCTATCTTTTTATTAATTTTCTTCTCCAAAGAACTAAGTTTTGATTAACATTGGGAATTTGAAGCCCTTCTCAACTGTTTACGCAAACGAAATAGGGTTAGGGTCTCGTCTGAAATAGGATCTCAAATTTTAAGT
The DNA here is from genome assembly GCA_964030785.1 of Siderastrea siderea. Classification (NCBI taxonomy): domain Eukaryota; kingdom Metazoa; phylum Cnidaria; class Anthozoa; order Scleractinia; family Rhizangiidae; genus Siderastrea; species Siderastrea siderea. The sequence goes on along the minus strand of OZ034966.1, from coordinate 43,288,641 downwards.
CAGGTCTGAAATAGAGTAGGGAAAATCACATATCTTGGTCTGAACTAAGGTAAGGGTTTCCAGAAGCGCACTGCACACCGCCACCCAAATCTTCGGGAAGTACCCCCCAGGGATATCGCACAAGAAAAAGTAAAAACTTTCAAAGAAACTGTCTCTTTTCATTTAGCTTCAAATCATTCCAACTATTTGAATCAAATGTACTTTTACAAATTTCTATATTTCCACTTTACTAGCCGGGCATTAACATCGCTCATAGTGCCCGTGGGCATTACGGGAAAATCTGGCCCCGAGTATTGGCCAATCACAGCGCGCGTTATATATTTACAAACTCTAGCCATATAATAAAATTGGGGAATGCAGTAAAAACATCAAAGGACATCTGAGAAGTTACAAGGTGTCGGATGCCTCACTAGATTCAGAAGCAAAGCTTTTGTTGGCAAGAGCAGGTAACTGTACTAGCTTGTACTGTTGAAAAATTTGGGTACTTATTGCTGTAGACTGCAAAATACTTTCTGCTGTTCGCTCTCTTTCTCTGCCTCAAAATAAGAAAAGGAAAGACAAGAAGAAGAAAACTCGCGGGGGCACGAATCTTCCGAAAAAGGTTAACTCGCTTGGCGCGAAGTGCCGAAAGCGTGGATTTTCCCGCGCGTTCGTATGATGCACCAAGAAATATGTAATGCTCTTTAGCTTGGATACAACTGTACATGCCGCCACCAGGAGTTGTAAAATCTTGCCTAAAGGCCAAATAACACGGAAAACATTCGTGCAACTATTCGCGCAACGATGTTGCGCTTATTATCACCTCCCCGTCGCGTGTTCAGGTTGCGGAAAGTTAGTTGCTTCTACTTTTCAAAAAATAAAGATTTGTTGCGTGTATAGGTGAGAACACTCTCAACTTGTAACGCATCCTTGTTGCATAACACGTTGCACGAAAATCTTGCCGGTATTACTGAAGAGAAATAATGAAATTACTCATGGTATCCACATTTGTTATCACCCGGGGGCGCAACACCCCTCTCTCCATCTTGGGGTACATCCATAGATAATTGAGGGGTAAACGAAGTTATGCACTGCCCAAATTAAAAATTCTGTTAAGATACCCGCCTGTTACAATGAGACATATTTGGCAGCTAGGGTGGGTGAATACTTCCACGGGATATATTCTTTTTGACCTAAATGAAGACAGGAAAACTGAGTGTACCTTGGCAAAAATTCTGACGTTTGACGATACTCGGAACTGTTTTTTTTTTCTAATTTTTAAAGGAATTTTTTAATTCAATGAAGTTCGTTTGGGTTTAACAATATGCCCGCGACACCGGGAAAGGTTTAGAATCCGCTGGAGATCCTACAAGAAAAACTGCAGCTGTCCAAGTGAAGTGTCTGTTAAATATTTAGGTCCAATTTGCAGCAAATTATGTGGTAGGCCAGATAGTAGAGAATTACAGTAATCGATCCGAGGAGTTGCAAAGGTCTGTGTTAGTATTTCGCGGTTTTTGTGTGACAGGAACTTTCTGGTAGTAACTAGATTACGTAGATGATAGAAAGCTGTTTTGTACAGTTAGTTCACTTGCTTGTTCATAGAAAGCGCACTTTCAAACCATACGCCAGTGTTCTTGGCTATTTATATAGCAGCCGTTTATATATATGTAGTCGTCGGTAGTATCGTGGAAGCCATTGAAGCACACCCGCAAGATAGTTTTTCATTACCTAGGGTGGACCGGAATATCTACGTTTGTTTATCAAGAAACATTTTTAGGGCAAGGGGCGTCCAGCATACCCCTATGAATGATATTTTTTTCTGCTTAGAATGGTTAAAAGTAAAACCATCAGCATTAAATTTATCACAGGCACTTCTATTTAGAAAAAGTGGCAACCAAAAAAAAAAAGACACAAACAAACAAAAAACAAGTCATGCCCAGAGATTGTAGCCAGACAGCATTCCAGGAGACAAGAACAGGAAAAAACATCAGACAGATTCTGCCGCAGGCTAGCAATAAAAAATTTAAATCCAGGCATTTTATCTTATGAGGTCCTTTTAACATGTCCGATGATCAATCCCGTCGCTTTTATATGCCCTTCCCCTCATCCCCTCCCCTCTCCAGCTCTATGCTTTGCAAGTTGTTGAATACTTTCAATAGCATCTGAGCCTTTTCTGCTGCCTTGTCTTTCTGTGAACTGCCCACACTTTTAAATTGAGGATCGTATGTGTGGCTCCAAAATAACACGGTAAAAGCCAGGATGGGACCTCTCTGGTTTGCAATTTAAGACCAGTGTGTATATTGCGTGACAGCAACGTTTTCGCGACCACCCAAAAATGTTCGACGGTTGTCTCGCGCGGTCAGAAGAAATCTCGACGTTTCTTCATCAGAAAAGAGTCATTAAGGTAAGATTTTCTTTATAAATAGTTGGGTCACACTTTATTGGTCTTCTTTACCATTGTTTTGCAAAAAAAACTGAAGGCAGAAAACCGACTTTGTTGTGAAAGAAAAATGTTTCAAATGTATGCAAATTTGCCGATGTAAATCACCAACAACCGAAGTTTGCCTTTGCCAAAAAAACGTATTTGCGAGTGAAAACCTGTCCTGTTTTCGGCTGATGACTTTATTTGAGGTTCTGTTAATTAGTAAGTACCAAACATTGTGAAACTTTTCTTTAAAAAATGGAATTAGCGCGTGTTATTTGAAAACGCTGGTCATTACTTCCCCGCTTGTCAAGGTCAAAAGGTCGTCTTCGCTTGCAAAAAAGGGTGTAGATAAAGCGCTCCCAAAATTTACCATTTCATTTACCCAAAAATTTTTCTTCATCAAATCGTAGAGGAAAGATTGCTTATTCCAACAAGTGTAGTCTCAGCAGCGAAAGCCATATACCAGAGGGCTTTTTTTGGTCCTGAATTTCGCCATTTTTTAGCGTGCGACTATGCCGCTCGAAACGGTTAAATTTTAAAAATCTGTTAAAAATCCTGGTTTCCATCGAATTCAAATTTGACAAAGCAAACATAACAAGGAAATATCCTACTTATACTACATGGCTTTGATATTGATATTTCTGTCTTCACAATTCAAGACGAGCGGTTGATTTAAGTGACACTTTCAAGTCGTTTTTACTCGCTCCCGAGCCATCGGAATGATAAAGTCGTCGTAACGGTAAAATCTCTACCGAAATAAACTGAAACTTATATTTTTATAAATGGTTTGGGAAGACCTTTATTGTGACAAAGTTTGGCAATTTTCGATTTTTCTATCTTGCATGGTCCTAGGTGAAAGTTACGGATAGCCGCTCTTAATTGCTATAGGTGTGATGTAGGGTAGACTGTTTTAGCTTAGAATAAGAAAAACTTTGAGTTAAACAAGATTCTAGTTATTAAGATTCAAATGAAGCCTGTCATACTCTAGAGACTTCTGTCAATGTAATATCGTTTCTGACAACTTACTGAAGCCATGATATCAGGATTCTGCACCATGCGTCCCATCAAGTCCTGCATGTACGGACTCTGCATCATATTTTGGAACATATCAGGATTACTGGACATCTGCTGCATCAGGTTTTGCATGGCAGGCGTCTGAAAAATGCTCCCCATAGTATTTCCACTACCACCACTGAAAACAAACAAATAACAACAAAATGTATCGAAAATCTAAAATGCAGAGATCAGGGCATTTTAAAATGTCTTCAAAGTGTTTGAAAAACAATCAAGAACTCTGTGTGCGTCAAGTTATCAATATGAGATGAGCATGATTTAGAGAATTCTCGTGTTTTTGTGAAGGAGATAATCTTAGGGTACGAAAGCCTAGACAGCACCCAGTGTCCGTTTCTCGAAAGTCCCGATAACCCTTCGGGCCCGGAACTATATTTTAAAAGAAAAATCTGTAGAATGGTGGTGTAGCTTTTATCCCACAAACCAGCACGACTTAAAACCAACAAAAATTGCAATCTTTGAGGAGAACCCTGCGCTCATAAAACAGCTTTCCGGGCCCCAAATGTTATCAGGACTTTCTAGAAACGGGCCCCTGGTGGCAATTTCTGCGACCAAATTACAAGGCTGTGGTTGACCAATCTAATAAAACTAGCAGTGCCTTTTGGACTAGCTATTGTGAGATACAGGTTAAATGCTGGCATCCAGGTAGCATTATTGGTCAACCTACTATGTTGGTAAGTCTCAAAATGTGACTGAATCTCCTTGTCAAATAGCCAAACTGAAGCCACACATACCTCAATAGGAGCCAGGAATAGGTTTGTAACTACAAGCCCATTTCAAACCATCACTACACAGGCCCTTTGATTATCCAGTGCAATGAATACAGGTGCATGTTAAAAATGTTTCTGACGTAAGCTTCAAAACCTACCCAGTGCTAGAAGTATTAGCTGTAGGAGCACTAGTAGCTGTAGTTGAAGTTGTGGAGGAAGTGGTTGAAGCTGCAGTCTGAGGAGCTGTCTGCTGTTGGACTGGCTGGGTGGCTGCCCGAGTAGCTGGCTGGCTTGAGGCTGCAGGGGGAGAGGGGGACCATGGGTTTGGAAGGGGAGAGGTGTTTTCTGTGCCTTGCTGAGGGTTTGAGGCTTGACTGGCTTCAGCTCCAGTACCTAAAAAATTCATGAAACTAAATGAAATAGAAATACATGCACTTGGAATGCAAAAAATAACCACAAGAGTAAAAAAAATACACACGCTTAAAAAGTAATCCTCTAAATATAGCTTTCACAGATTCTGACCAAATACTCTTAGAAGCTGGAAATTGAATGAAATACCAGGTAACTACACTTCAACCTGACTTAGCTTGCCTCCAGGAATGTTTTTAAACAAAACCAAAGCATTGACAGAACTGGCATTTCATTTTTGAGCTATTTTGTCTACAAAATAGCCTCATAGTCCTCATGCTGCCCAAAGTTTCTGGGAAGGTTGGTTCTTTGGTTGGTTGGCTGGGTGGACCATGTTTGGCATTCCCAAAGACAGTCGAATTTTCCCGAAAAGAGCACGACCAGTGCCCGTATTTCATATGCGTGACGTGGGGTATTTATACATCAAATAGAAATGGCTGGCTTCCCTGTGGTTGACTTCCATAGAAAACAACTTTAGAACAAACCTGGTTTACATAATTTGTGTGTTATCTGCTATTTATGATGTTCGGTATAGGAAATGTTTTTCAGCTTCGTTTTGGTAGATGAGAATTGGCACAAATCCTTTTTACGCATGCGTATAAAGTACATTTGGTATTATATGGCTCAACTTTAAATAGAGTGTGAGAAATAGTGAGACGTCTGTGCAGGGATGTCCCATAGTAAATGATGGTAAATAGATGGTAAATAGCTTGAAGGTACAAAAAGGGCAGAAATGTGAATTTCGAACTGAAACGAATTATTGTTCGCACTTTTCGGAAGGTTTTAAAATTAACGCCCACTCATTCACTAGGTCTGTCAAAGGCACAAGGTCGACAAGGAAAAAGATTGTATCCCTAGATGGCATAGGCGTTGCTCGTATGGGCGACTAGCTAGGCGCAAAGTTAGAGGCGACGTACCAAAGGAATGGGGTTCTGGTTAGGCTGCATGGAGGTGGCGGGTTGTTTGTGCGAAGTTTGAGTGGAAAGAGCAGCACAACAAGGAGCAAATCAAAACAACTATCACTTCCAGTACAAATAATAATATGCAATAGCTCCATGCAAAACTCGATTCACAGTTTATAGACACAAAAATCGGCTATGTTTTTCAGATAACAAAAAAAAAAACTCTTTACTAATTCCCCACTTCCTTAAGTTTCTTCCTTTGTGTAACCTCCAACTACAGCTGTCATGCAGGCCAATAAAAAGTGCTGAAAACGAACTTATGACAATCTCATGCAAGTCTCGTGACTTGCCATTGAACTTTGTCTCATCACATGTTTGTACGTGACAAAAGACCACTTGTTAGCACAAAATAGTAACCTAATCTCACGTTCAATCAACATGACACGTTCTTTACAAATGAAACGACCCACACTAACCATTATCACGACTGCCTGCCCATGTGATAAAATTTTTCTTTTTCTCCCACAAGCTAAAAACATTTTCCACCATCTCCCAACATAATTCCTATTACAACTTTGAACTGCTATCTATATTTTAACCAAAATATCATAACCTTGTATGCATCAGACGTCCTTCTTCAATTTTTCACTTCCATTTCACCGCTAAACAGCCAAATATACAATAAAACAAAATTTGATCTCACCTGATCACATGTACTCAACGTGATAAAATTCACGTTGTTTACCACACAGGCGAACCCCTCCATTATTCTCAAATTCGCTCATTTAAAATTCCAACGATTCATTTCCCCATTTCCACCTCTCTACATAACAAAACATCCCTTAATACTGCCTTCACCCAATTTTGCATCTTACTTTCACATCAAAAGGCTCATCAAAACCAAACTTATTTGTTGAACACAACCACTGATCTGGCCACTGAACTTTGATCAATAACGTGTACACTAACATAACCCCCATTGGCTGACACAAACATGATTGATCTTTGACCACCTTCAAATCTGGAAAAGCCCTGGGAATGAGGTTGCACAATATTGGACACAGCTCCACTTAGAAACCTGGGCTATCCAATCGATGGAAATCGATGATCAGTAAGGCAATCGATCAATCGATATCAATCGATGTCATTCATCGATTCTCATTGATTGGCAAAACAAGTAGCTCCCAGATTTTTAACGTGAAGAATAAGTACTGCGTGGCATGTGCATTTGAATTTAATACCACTTGCCATCGTGAACACAGAGAAAGTCTGAGTCGCAAGAAGTTCAACTGTCCATAAGAGGCATCATTAAAGGCTACCACCATTACCGTTTTGGAGGACTGGCACTGGTCTTTGGAGCGAACAGCGTGTCTTTTGATATCTGAGACTTTTCCACCAAAAATGTTCTGATAAAACGCCTCCAAACGCCAAAGCACCATGGAAGAGGGAAGAAGAATACGAGCAAAGATACGAGCCGAAAGAGGAGGAGAGAGTCAGGCTCACAGACTGAAGACAAAGAGTGTTGCAGCAGTTGCCATAGTATGTCCGACATCATCGCTGACATGAACCATAAACTTGACCTAGTTCTAGCGCAGGTAAAAGAAATTGACGAGTTGAAAGAGAAACAAAAACAGCTGGAGAAAGAAAATGGGAGTGTGACAGAAAAAGCCTTGAGTTTGCTCTCGGGTCCATTAAAACCTTGACCGAACGAGTCGACGCTCAAGAAAGATGATTTCAGAATTAAAGAAAGATGTAAATGATTTGACCAGAAGTGTGAACTCTGAGAAGGAACACACAGTCAAACTAGAAAGCCACAGCCAGAGAAACAATTTAATTTTCTATGGCATCCCTGAAGAAACAAATGAATCCAATGCTAAGAGCGAATCATTGCTTTACTCCTTTCTAGAGAGGGAAGAAGAAGATATCGATGGAATTTCGGTTCAACGTGCACACCGCCTTGGCAAGCGAAATGCAAATGGTGACAAGCCGCGCCCGATTATAGCAAAGTTTACCTTTCACAAGGATAAAGAGCTCATATTATCAAACGCCCGTTTTCTTGCCGGATCAGACTTTGGAATCTCGCAAGACTCTCTTTGAGAGATAGTGCAAATACGTAAAGAACTAGTGAAAGTTTTGAAACAAGCAAAGAAAGACGGACACGATGCTAAGCTGGTCTACGACAAACTCTACATTAACGGCAAAAGATACCAAAATCCAGTTCATAAACAAACACAGGCACACTGTTCTTATGGGTAACCCTCTAACAAGAAGCTTGACACCTCTTCACGACAAGGTGTGCTTTGGCTGGAGACTTTTCCCATACTAAGTATTATTTTTACAGTTAGTGTAATTAGTGTAACTGTACATGTTTGTTTTCTTTATCTTTTTATCCCAATGTTGTGTTCTTTTTGCAGTGAGCAGGATATCCAGTGGGAGAACCTTTTATCTATGGAACCTATTAATCTTCTTGCGGTAATTTTTACTCACTTTCTATGGTTAATGTAACTATTTCATCACTTAACATTCGAGGCTTGGGCAATAACAAAAACGAAGAGAAACTTTCCAGTGGCTTAGAAAGAAAAACTATTCTATTTACATGCTGCAAGAGGTCCATTGTACAGAGAAGTCCTTTGAGACTTGGGCCGCTGAATGGGGCTATACAGCCCTTTTCAGCAGCTTAGCAACTAATAAAGCAGGTGTCGCTATTCTTTTCAATAACAACTTCACTTTCAAAATTTTGAAACAACCATGTGACAAGGAAGGAAGGTACATCATTATCGATTTGGTACATGTAGTCGGTGAGCTGACCTTAACGATTTGTAGTATCTATGCCCCTAACAAAGATGGTCCCGCTTTCTTCCAAAATGTGACTGAACAAATGACATCTTTTTAAATGTCAGGAAATTATTTTTGGGGGGGATTTTAACCTTGTTTTGGATGTCTTGAGAGATAAAAAGGGCGGGAAACCAAGTACCCATCAAAATTCTTTGAAAATGGTCCAAAATTTTCAGAATAATCTTGATCTGACGGATATATGGCGGGACTTAAATCCGAAAGAGAGAAGATATACATGGAGGCAAAATAAACCTGAAATACATTGTCGTTTAGATTTCTTTCTTGTGAGTGTAAGCCTTGCTGGAAGAGTTTTAAAGTGTGATATTCTCCCCACTCCTTGTGCAATATTGTAATCAACTTCCACACCAACCCCAGAGGACCAGGCTTTTGGAAATTAAACTCGTCACTTTTAGGTGAGATCGATTACGTAAACGATATCAAATCTACTATTGCTAAAACAGTGCATCAGTACGAAAATGACGAAACAGTTGACGAGGTGTTGCTTTGGGAAATGATTAAGCTTCAAATAAGAGATACCTCAATCAAGTATTCCAAAGCCAAAACAAAGAAAATGAAATATAAAGAAGCCGACGTCGAACGTGAAATAGCCACTCTTGAAAGGGAATTTGAGAGCTTTTCGAACAATGACAAAGAAGCTCTTGCTGATGGAATTAGAGAACATTATCGAATACAAAACAAAAGGAGCCATAATTAGATCCAAAGCTAGATGGTACAATGAAGGCGAGAAAAATAACAAATATTTCCTAAACTTAGAAAATTGACACTGCAAAAGAAAAACAATTATGCAGATCAAGACAAAGGACGGGAGTAAATATTACGAATGACTCTGACATTTTGAGAGAATGCAACTCCTTTTATAATGAACTTTACACATCCAAAATTACAAAGAGAACAGAAAATTTGGAAGAACTTTTCTTTGATCAGGAACATCCTAAACTCAATCAAATTGATAAGGAAAAATGCAAGGGCCAATTAACTGAAAAAGAATGCCTAGAAGCAGTGAAGTCGACGGAACTCGGTAAATCACCTGGTACAGATGGTCTTCCCGCTGAATTTTATAAAGTGTTCTGGAAGGATATATCTCCTTTTCTTATAAGTTCCCTTAATATAAGCTATCAGAAGGGTAAGTTAGCAATAACCCAGAGGAGAGGTATCTTATCATTATCCCCAAGAAAGACAAAGCGTTAAACGAATTAAAGAACTGGAGGCCTATAACCCTACTAAACTGCGACTACAAAATTGCGTCTAAGGCAATCGCTTCTCATCTCAAGTCTGTGTTGTCGGATCTAATAGAGTACGATCAGACTGGCTTCTTGAAAGGCCGTTCCATTGCAGAAAACATTTGCTTAATCAACAATGTTATTTCATACACACACTCAAAAGGTATTCCTGGATTACTTCTCTTTGTTGATTTTGAAACAGCTTTTGATACTATTGAATGGTCTTATGTTCGAAAAACCCTAGAGCATTTTGGTTTTGGTTCATCTTTTATTAATTGGATCAGTCTATTTTATACCGATATCCAAAGCTGTATAATAAATAATGGCTGGTCAGGGGGTTTCTTCGACTTGGGTAGGGGTGTAAGGCAGGGCTGTCCGCTCTCACCTTACATTTTCATTCTTTGTGTAGAGGTGCTAGCTACTGCTATATGCAGGGATAACGAAATTAAAGGAATCTCTGTTAGATTAGTCAGTTTGCAGATGACACTACAATGATTCTAGATGGCTCACAAGTGTCACTTGAGAGATCCTTTACATTGCCAGACAGCTTTGGTCAATTGTCTGGCCTGCGAGTTCACTGCGAAAAAACTGAGGTTCTTTGGATAGGATCCAAGACGGGTTCAAATCAAATTATGTGCCCAGAAAAAAACTTGACATGGGCAAATGGCAAAGTTAAGGCTTTAGGTGTTTGGTTTTGTACGGACCAAAATTTAGGAATGAAAATGAATTATGAAGAGAAGGTTCGGAAAGTTGAGGACATCCTTAACAATTGGCAAAATAAGAGATTAACGCTTTCTGGAAAAATTACAGTTATAAAGGCCTTAGCTGCATCTCATCTTGTAGACGTTATGTCATCACTATGTACATGTCCTAAATCATTAAAAGCAACAAATGACCTGCTTTTCAAATTCTTATGGGATGGGAAAGGGGACAAAATTAAATGGATTGAAATGATAGCTGATTATTGCGATGGTGGTCAAAAAATGTTAGACATAATGGAATTTAATAAATCTTTGAAGATTGCATGGATATTAAAATATATTTCTGATGAGTGCAAATCTAAATGGAAGTGTTTTTTTGATTTCTATCTTTCTAAATTGGGAGGCAAATTAGTTTTTCTTGGGAGCTTGAGTAAAAAAAATGCTACGAAACTCAATGTCAAAGATAATTTCCTCCAAGAACTTATAGAGATTTGGGCAGACTTTAACTACAGAGATTCTTTTGACTCCCAACGTGACTTTAGTGGTAGTCTGATATAGAACAACTCATTAATGAGAATTGCTGGTGAGGCTGTCTTCTACAAGAACTGGGCAAAAGCCGGAGTAAAAAATACCAAAGACCTCATGAATGATGAGTATGAGGTCATAACTTATAGAAACTTTAAAGAGAAGTATTGTTTTCAATTGTGTCTTTCCTTGAATTTTATGGAGTAGCCTCGGCCATAAGGTCCGCCATGAAGACTTTGAAAATGAAATCACAAAGTGAAAACGATCAAGGGATTTCAGTACAAAAACTGCTTGCAGCAACTAAGCCAACCAAATTAGCTTATGAAATTCTAATAAATAAAAAATCTATGCGCCCTAAAAAGAGTCAGGAAAAATGGGTAAAAGACTGTAAACTTCAAGCTGTGGAGGATTTGAACTGGACTTTTATTTATTCACTTCCAAGGATATGCTCAGTGAGTACTAAACTAAGGCATTTCCAGTTCAAATTCCTCCACAGACGTATAGCAACGAATTCCTTTCTTTTCTAAATTCGAATATCGGATACAACTCTTTGTTACTTGAGCAAAACAGACGAGGAAACACTAATTCATCTTTACTGGGAAAGCTCAGTTACAAAAAAATTTTCGCAAAGCGTGAAATAATTTTTTGTTTTAATCCATCTTATACCAGCCTCACACGTTTTAGACATGTATGAATGTTTAGGCTTCAGAGGAGAGGAAGATGATGTATTACTAAACCACTGTTTGCTCCTTGCAAGATATTATATCTATTGTTGTAAATTTAAGAATGTCTCTCCATGTATCGGAGAATATGTGCAACGGCTGAAATTCAATTTTGAAATTGAAAAACAAGTTTCTATGGTGACAGGTTCAGAGAACAAATTTCAGCAGAGATGGTGCAAGATTCGTCAGGCACTATAAGAAGTGGCTTCTTACACAACTTTTAATCTCCTCCTTTTCTTTGATCCAAAACCAATTTTTGTTTAAGTATTTTTTTTAGCCGGGTTCCTCCCCTTTTTTTTTATCCTGCTCTCCGTCTACTTTGCCTTCAATTTGTTCTCCCCCCTTTTTTTCTTTTAGTTATTTATTTATCTATTTATTTATTTATTTATTCATTCATTTATTTAATATTTCTTTATGTTTTAGTCATGTGAACCTGTGTAAATGTGAACTGTTACAATAAAGTGTTAATTGAAAAAAAAAAACCATTGTCGTTTTGAAGTGAATACTGGCGAGCTGGACCATGTATCCGGAGGTGAATTCAAAATGGCGTTACAGTGCAGGGGGGAAAGGAAAATTTACTGTCGTGTTTTCACATTCTACACGGAATGACAAAGAAATGTACCAACAGCTATAACACACGTACAGAATGTCATTGTTTTGTTAATAACAGCTTTTATTTTGAGAGGTTCTCTTTATCTGTCTCGGTCGTGTTTGCTTAAGATCTATAAAGCGACAGAAGAGAGAGAAAATAGGTCTTATTCTCCTGTTCATGTTCCGTGGAATGAAATAGATTCCGTTGACAATCTGTACGTGAAAAGATGTGATTGGTCATCGATTATCATTATCAATCGATTAATTGATATCGATTGATATCGATTGTCATCAATTATTGATTTCATCGATTGGATACCCCAGGTTATAAGGTTAACCAAAACTTTTCAAATGCTCAATGCAACTCAAAGAAACAACATCACAATAGAGTACCTTTGTACTTGCACGTTCATCCAATAACCATTTCCTTACCTCTCATTGACAGCTACAAAATAGCTCGTGTACACGTTGCGTGTCGATGTTTAATTAATTCCTAGCTTTTGAGAGTATGTGCTTAACATAATTTGATCTCTTTAAGATTAGTATGCAATGCAATAACTCGCGCGTGCATTCATGACTTTCACTTTACCACAATTAAAAATCTAAGCTTAAGATTGTGTAGCCATGTGACAACAAACATAATAAATGGCTAGATAAAAATAGTACAGATCTGATAGTGATGGCCTCTGTCACATGATGAGGGTCTCAATGCACTTCTGTTTAACATCTTGTCAAACAACCAGTGACACTTCTACATGATTATTACCTTGGCTTCCACCAAACAATGCAGAAAAGGGATTCTGTGCCTGCCGCATCTACAAAGGATGAAAGATAAGTGCATGGTGTTTACTTCAATATACAGATATACTGCAAAAGCTGACCTTGGATGTTCCAAAGGTCACCCCTTTCAGGAGTATGAATTTCATGAATGTTCGACTTTGCAAATTTCCATGCATGTGTAGTTTGCTTCTGTTTTCCTTTTTAATTTCCAAACTGAACTATTTTGTTTTTGTACAATAACATTTTGATTTCCAAACAGACTGACCTAGTCAATTCAAATACTGGACAAATGCTTACTGAGAAGCGAGCAGGCTTTGACCTTAGCTTAATAAGATTTATTTACCCTTGCAGGAGCGAATTAGAGCAAACTGGATTCAAGCATTACAGTACTGTTCGAAAGCAAACCAAATGGATTTTGACTATTTAGTGGCTATTAGATGAGACCCTAAACTTGAGAGATTCGGTGATGGCAAATTTTCAGCAATAAATCTTTGACACAGGCTAGCTTGCTTCTAAGAAAATACTAAATTGAATGCACTTTTTCACATTTCTACATTTGCAAACAGAGACACAAACTTGACAGGCTAAAAGTCTACACAAACTTGGCAGACCCGAAGTTAACACATTGAAACTTAGCATAACAACTTCTAGAATGATTCCACACATTACCAACAGTGCACACTCTGCACTAAAAAGGAGGCAGAAATCAACTATTTTTGTTCACACTACTAAGACTAAACTTTAGCTTTTTTTATAAGTTAATGTTATATCTTAACAATCACAATTTGAACAACTGTAGGTGGCTGAGAAAAGCGAGACAAGTATATTGGATCCCGTAACATCTGGGAAAAGTGACAACAAAATAGGAACACTCACTAACTACTAACCACAATTCCTACACTAACAACGATTAGAGCACTGCAACAATTGCAGTGCTCTAAACTATTATTAGTGTAGGAATTAGTGTTATTGGTGGTTTATAGTGATGTGAAGTTTCCAACATCACTTATTCTAAAGACAGAACTTTTGAGAAACTGAACGATATATTGACAGGCTCCCAGGTATACATGTAGTATAACTTGCTATGTGAACTTCAATGAAAAATGAGTATCCTGACATTACCTGTTCTTGTGTAGCATTTAACATGGGTTCTTGGATGTCCGTATACATTCTCTGTAAAGCATTGAAGCCTCCAGGTAAACTCTGCAGTTCAAGCAAAGAGAAATAAATTATTATGGAAGTTTACAAACAGCTAACAATGGCTTAAGGTATCAGTATAGGTGGATTGACGATCTCTAGTTTTCGTGATTTTGCACGTGCACTTTAAGCGAAACCCCAACAATCTAGTATGCATTTTCTGAAAGCTTATTAAATTTTGAGTCTCCCTATCACTTTGAATTTCGTAAGGAAAAACCTCTTAGAAATATTAAACAAAGAAGCCAGATTCACCACTAAGCCTAAATTTGGTTCGTTTCCCCACGTGAATTAACAGGGCGGCATAATTAACATTGGAAATGTTTCACCACTTTGTCCTTAAAAATGATGTCTGTGATTTCTCTTATGTGGTTTCGATTTTTCAGTATCCCCTCCTAAAGTTTGTTGAGCTTAGCGCAAGCGAATTGCTTTAGAAAAGAGGCCATCATTTAAAAACGGAGCCAAATTTTAAAAAAGCCCGACACCGCCTTGCGTTCAAATTATAGAACATTTCTGCCAAATTTCAGGTGATTTGGTTAAAAAGTGTACATAAACGAACTTAAAATGTTCAGCTATGTGCACCCAAATTTTATTCTGAGTTACATACGAAAATTCACTTCTCAATTTAGTCTAATTAGGCATCAAGGAAACACCGAGGGTGCCAGGCTGCAACGATGTATTGACAGATCGGCAAGAAAAATCAAGTTACAGTAACAATAACCTCATTGACAACATAATAAACAGTCGAAACTGACGCAAAAACGTAGTTTACTACAGTAAATTGCGAAGTCGCAAGGATATTAGAGGATTGTATTTAAAATATTTGGTCCTCGTTTAAATCCAACATTTACAGTAAATCGCGAAGTCGCAAGGATATTAGAGGATTGTATTTAAAATATTTGGTCCTCCTTTAAATCCAACATTTTCATAAATTATTTTGTTGTT
Source organism: Siderastrea siderea (assembly GCA_964030785.1). Classification (NCBI taxonomy): domain Eukaryota; kingdom Metazoa; phylum Cnidaria; class Anthozoa; order Scleractinia; family Rhizangiidae; genus Siderastrea; species Siderastrea siderea. The sequence goes on along the minus strand of OZ034966.1, from coordinate 43,273,612 downwards.
TAACAGTACTAACGTCGCGTTTATTTCGAAACATTCTTAGGAAACCGCTAAAAGATGCCGAAGATGGGGCAAAACCCGTGACGAAAAATAGTATGTAAAATGACAGGCCAAACACAACTCCTGTTTGTTGCTGAAGTTATCCTAGCCTTCAAAACAGAGCTTTCCTTAGTACAATCATAACAGCTTTGTCCCTTTGGTCAAGATGATTCAAAGGCGACAACTAAATCGATCAAGAGAGGGAACTCTCAAGCTGTGATACTGTTTGGTGGGTTTGACTTTCTTAGAGCCGTTTAAAATCTTTGTGCCATCGTGTGTCGACTGGTGTCTTTCGACTTCTTCGCCGAAGAAAAGGATTGTGCTTACGTTTTCTCCAAGGCTTGAAAATTTTTTATAAAGCAAACCTAACACGGATTCCTAACACAATAACTTATTTAAAAAACTCAGAGACAGATGCCTGCCCCCTTTTGCAAGATATGAAATCTAACACCAAAATAAGCATTCACATTTCGCATGATCGAAATGCATGACAGCCTGCGGTCCATTTTAATTAGTAATGACAGAAACTTGTCAAGAGTCAATTAGTGGCCATTAAGTAATCAAAATACTTTTTTCCACTTTCCTCGAAAACTAAAAAAAGCTGTTCTCTTCATTCCTTTTAGAAAAGAAAGATCATCAGCATCTCCATTTCATTAGTTAAAAAAATATTTTTAACGTTTTTCGCCAAATAAATTTTTAGAAATAACACCTGTTGAAACAAGACACTTTTAATAATACTTTATAACACTGAACAAAACTTTACATTACTAGTAATAGAACTGAATAGTCTTGACTAATACTAATTACAGATAATATAAAATTAGCATTTTTAGTTTGCAAATAGCTGATAATGGCTAAGCTAACAAAATGTAAAATGACAGAAAATACAGAACAATTTGCTTTGTTTTCAACTTTCCCTGCAACACATTCTCCATTGTAGTTAGGATTTTTATGGACACTCATGATCTTATTTGAAACAAGTTACCTTTCAGGATCTAAAGTTCAATTATTAAATACTTTAACTTGGATGATGAAAAGGCTTACAACTTGTTTCAATTATGAGTACAACAGGATCAAGGAACATTTGCCAGAAATATTAACATGATGGCCAATCACAAATACGTTACCTCCAAGTTACTGAGTGCTCTGTCATGTGTTCTCATCATCTCTTGCATGAGGGAAGGATTACGCACCATCTCCATTGTCTGAAGTCATGTAACAACAGATTAGTAATGGTAATTGGTCTGACTGGAGTACAATTCATAATCGGGCGAGTAATTTTAAATTGGCCGAGCATGTAGCGCAAGGACGATTTGAAATTATGAGCACGAATTGCACCCCTGAATTGTACAACACAAAGTCCAGTTACCAATTTATTGTATCTATAACAAAAAGGCGAGATTAGAAAATCTTCGTGCCTTTTAAGGATATATTTTTAATCATCAGTTTTGCAAGCATGGAGAAACAACTATAAAAAGAACCATTTCAGTGCACCTGATTGACGCATGCACCATAGTTGTCCGATTACAGCCATTACAGAAGTGCGCCCATTGAAACGCGTCGCCCGGGAAAAGTGGGGTACCCATGACGCTTTCCGGGCATCACGCCCTCGAAACGAGGTTGTAAAGGCTGCCGACGTTTTCGGCTTCTTATGATCCTAAAGCGACGAATTCCCAAAAGAGAGCTAAGAGTTATGCCTCTGAGTCCTTTAAAGGACAATGCTGATGAATCAGTATTGTTTGAAGGTGTCGAAATGTTCTTTGGTAAAAGCCACTTTCAACGGAGCGTGATGTGTTTATGCAAAACCTCGCAAGTAATAATTTCACGACAAAAGATTGAAAGATTGCAGCGCCGTTTGCCTCGTGCCAGCTCGTGGAGTTATCAGAGTTAAAGCAACTGATCGGGAATGAGAAAGCGTGTTCGCGCTTCAGCGCTAGCGCTTGTAGCTTCAAGTTTGCTTTCCAATAGTTAATAGATTTATAATCATTTGTAGTTCTTTGGAACAACAAGAAAAATATTTGCGAAATACGGTTTTGTTTTCAAGGCGAGTCAAACCTCGATAGCCTTGGCTTTACTAGCTTTCGTTAATCGCTTGTCGGAAGCCGTCGCTTCGATCGATTCGCGTGTCGCAATCTAACCTAAACTCACCGTGAAGTAAAAAGGCATCAACAGCCATTAACGGCATGAAAGCCTTTTGCCTTGGACAAATAAAATGTAAGTACTTTTAAAGTTGACTGTGATGTATTCAATTTAACAACATTTTTAAGAGCTTAACGTCTCCGGCATATCGATGTGCGACTTTTTATTAAACATTCGATCGATCGTTATGGTTTTTTTTCCTTGAGAAACATTTAAAACAAAACAATCTTCCGCTTTTTCACTGTTCATTCCAATTAAAAAGCGGAAATCAAACGGTAATTGGATTTTACAACTCAGAGATTTTTAAACAATACAGCGTAATTAAGATAACCTGACAAGTTACGTCTATTGTTCTTCGATGAATAGAGCAACGTTTCGGTAGCCTGAGCAAAAACAATGCTTGAGAAGTCCACCTACACAGGGGATTACTTGATTGACAGTAAGATTGACAGGCCGGCCTTAAGTTAGGCATGCTCTGTGTCTTGCTTTCTTGCTAATTTGAATTTTCCCGTGCGACGTGTTTCAATGGGCGCAGTTCTGTAATGTATCCAATTACAAAAAGTTCAAATTGGACAGCTGCAATTGGACACCAACATCATCATCCTCCAATTACATATCAAATGGATAGCGGACAACCAATCACAATCAAGCATTTTGTTATAGATACAATTAAACTTAAAATACTAGTCTAGTCCAGTTTTAATAACAGACACTTTTTGTAGCCGAGCCAAGCCTGGTTTCATTTTAGCCCAATCTACTGATGAATTTTTTTTAAGTGGAATACTGCATGCAATGTTCACTGTGTGGATAGCACAAAGACATCAGAACATACAGTACAAAAAATAAAAAATAAAATTATAAAATAAACAAAATAGTAAAATGATAATGTCATAAAATAATACTAGTAAAGATAGTCACACTATAAAACAGCAAATAAAAATGTATTTCTGCGTGTTTTCTGCATGTTGTGATGTTGTAACCTGGCTCCAATTGTTGAAAAACTTAATAACTTTATCTGCAGGGTAAATTGCTATAAAGCAAACAAAATGTAGTCCAACCAATACATTTTAGCCCCTGGGTAATGATTTATGCAGCTGATAAATTTATCCAGCCTTTGAACACCTGGGGCCTGGATGATCAATGCATACATATATCTTATTAGATGTTTCAGTGTGAAGTATCGCCGTATATTTTTACAAGTTGTGCTGTATTTTGATGAGCCAGCAGGGCGAATAAAAATACAAACAACGAGTAAAAATATACGGTGATACTTCACACCGAAACATCTAATAAGAGATTTATTATCCAACTTAACCTTTTTCAACCTTTTTCAGTAACTTGAAAGAAAACTACAAGTGGAAAAGGATGAGCATGCATACCGTACTGTAAATAAGCAACCGTACAATATCGTGGGATATTTGTACTCATTTTGCGCGCTTTCTGTACAATAGCTATAACAGTGGGATAATAAAACCTGTTAAACAATTTTCTGTTTTAATATGCTAATTACGACCAGATTTGGTGAGCCTTATAATTAAGGAGAAAAGTACTCAGTATATATTCATTTACTAAAAATTTACTTCAAGACAATCAAAGATCATAAACTCCATAAGATAAAGAATCAAATTACACTGCCTCGGACTTATGGCCAATTTCATTGCTACACTGATGACTTTTCAAAGCAAAACATTAAAGGCACTTTCGGAATAAAGTACTTTAAAACACATGTGTACAAGAGGATTTTACAGAGTTCGCAGTCTGGCTACTGTCAGTGGGATTCAAAACAAAACAGGAAAAACATTCACAACCCAAAAGTAAACAAGGTGGTTTGCCAAAAGATTTTTGTCATAGGGGAAAATAGTTGAGGTTTTTGTGGTTTTGTCTAGTATGTTATAGGTAGCCAGACAATAAACTCCTTCCATGAAAAATGTGATTGATGGAAGAGTATTGCAAATTTGCACTTGGAGTTTTCCTTTTACGTCAATGTTAACCAAGATATCCAACATAAGCATGAGGTCATCAAGTGCTAGTGGTCAACAGGTCAATTAAGTTGCTGATAGTCTCATTGTGGGAACCTTTACTGCAAATGGTTTGTTGTGGACTGCTTGTACATTAGAAGTACATGTATTTCTGGGGCATTCTGCAGGTTTTTTCATCCCTTCCTCCACCTGTTTCCCTTAACTTTGTTTGCCCAACCTCCATTGCGTTATGCAAGGCAGTTGGTTAAAAGCCGCAAACTTTAAGTCAGGTGTCCATGTACTTCCCCTCTTTCTAAGTTTGCACGTAATCTGACACAGTACAAATGTATAGTGTTACTATACATTGGGGAGAGCACCAGATGCCACTATTTTGTATTTATATTTCACTTAACCCTATTTACACATTCCCTTATTGAAGACAAAAACCAGAAAAATATTTTTTTTGGGGGGGGGGAGGTGTGGGGTGGGGTGGTGAATGGTTTTACCACGAATTAAGGATTCGCAAAATTTCAGTGGAATTGTAAACGTCTTGCAGTCTCATTTTCTGAGCGATTCTTTGGTCTTGAGGTCTTTAATTTTCAGCAAAAACGGTGTTGAAGTCTTGATTTTTTTCTCCCTTGCCCTCCAAGGCTCTCGATCTTTTTGCGAAGCTGCCTAGAGTCTTGATGTTTTAGAGAAGGTTATAAAATGAATCTTGAAGTTCAAATGTGCTAAGGTAACATCTTTAGTTGCCTAAAACGTATCTGAAAGCCTCAGGTTGAATTTTTATGTCTTAAATTAGGTTTTGGGCTCGCATTTAGAAAACTCTAAAAGCTTGGTCATGCAATTTGAAAATTGAAAGGGTTTGGGCTTGCACAAGAAAGGATCATCTTGCTGTCTCACAAAGTCTTAAATTTACCATTTGCCACACCTTTCTTTTGCTGTTTGGCACTTTATAGAATAGTCTGAATAGTCCTCTCAAGCTAAACCTACATCTAAATTTAGGTTTAGCTCAAGCTCCTGAGTATGTTTTTTTTTATTTTACATTAATTTTTAGTAAAAGTTCTTAATTAATTCAATCTATCATTTATTATTTCTTTCTTTTTCTGATATTCTGTTATCTTATTGAATTATTGTTGTAATTATAATTAAAATGGTGATTTTATTATAAACAATTGAAAGGTAAGTTTATTGTCACTGCAAATTCCATTTTCCAGGTTTATTTCTGGATGTCTCAATCTCCCTAGACCATTCTTCACGGATCCCAGTTACAGTTAGCCATATGTGGCAGGCCCATACTAAAAGGCGAGCATGTCTGAATTATTACATGTAAGTTAATTTAATTAGTACCTGTCTCATCAAATCTGGGTTGTTCAAAATGTGAGAAATTTCAGGATTCCTCTGTTGAAAAAATGTCATTAATATGATAAATAAGACACTGTACTTCATGTGTTCAAATCAAAATACAGTTTGTTTTGGGCAAACCTGTGTGGCTGTGGCCACAGAAGTCAACATTTTTGTTGAACTGGGGAACAACAATCATTAAGTGGAGACCACACCATTTTCGCCTTAATTCTGCAATACATTTACCTTACCTTCTTAGAGATGGCAATCAAAAATATATCAGAGGCATGGAAATGCAAAAAAACTGTCATTTACTTAAGTGAAAATAGTATAATAATTATAATTGCCTAAAGTAATGACCCATTAAAAGAATGAATTAAGACTAACTGCTAAAAAGACAAAATAATAGTAATAATCACAAAGTCCACAGCACAAATTTGAACTTTGACCATCCACTCTGCAGATCATGCATTATACCACCATAATGCATGTGAAAAAGTATCTCAATCTAGAAAACCCAGAATAGACAGATACAGGAAAATGGGCTGCTGCTGCATTACAAGGCTCAACAAAACTGCTTTGTTTGCTGCAAATTTAAAACCATACACCCCTGTACAACATACCTCTATAAGTTGCTGCATCTGTGGGTTACTAAGAATCATTTGTCTGATCAGATCAGGGTTAGACATCATGCTCTGTGATACAAAGAATAACAAATCAAACGGTGTTTTCTTCTAGCACACATCGTTAGGGCCAATTTAATACAACTCTGTCGTATGCAACATGTTGACGAATAGCGTAACATGCTAGTTGTTTTGTGTAAGTCAAAGCTACAACTTGCTTCAGATTGAGGACATACGTCGTAGGATTTTGAAACATGTTTTAAAACCTTCCAACAATCATAGCCACAGCCAATGATACAATACAATACAATACAAATATGATGCAATAGTTTACTTATCCACGTGACACTGAGGACCTTACAAAATCCCGTTTAAAAAATGTGATAAATGATGTGAGTTGCACGTGAGAGAGGTAAGTGTCATAAGTTAAAGTCACACCATCTAAATCAGACCTCAACAGAGTTTTAGACACAGCTGACAAATTACCTGCACCATGGGATTGTCCATCATTTGCCTCAACATGTCTGGGTTAGACATCAGCTGAATAGTTACAAACAAAGACCTTTTATTAGAACTGAAAGAACTCTGGCTTCTTACACATGTGCCAGTAAAACAGAAAAATTGTTTGTGGTATTAAAATGAGCACAATTAATTTTAAAAGCACTTGCACTTTTCACATAACAATTTATTAATACAATCAAAAATATTGTTTTACTGCTCTGGAAACATGATTTTTAAAATAATAAAATATTTCCTGACTCAGAGCGTAATAAAAATTAAAAACTGTTGAAGTGGAATATTTCGTCCGGACCAACCGAACTTCATCAGCCACGGTAGAAATATTCACATTTCTACCGTGGCTGATGAAGTTCGGTTGGTGCGGACGAAATATTCCACTTCAACAGTTTTTAATTTTTATTACGCTCTGAGTCAGGAAATATTTTATTATTTTAAAAATTTATTAATAATCAATTCAATCTCTTTACCAACCTCCACCTCCATTAGCCCAATACACATCAGAAGTATACAATTGTTAAAAGGACTTTTGATTGCTCTATCAAGAGTGGGAAGAAAATTACCCCCACAGTGGATATCTTTAAGGCTTTGATGTATGTTGAACCACGAGCAGCCCAAGAGTGTGATCAGTATTACTTGTAAGTGGTAATGTTGATTTACAGACTTTGTACGAAAAAATTCACTTCACCACTCAATTTGCTAAAATTAATAGAAATGAATGTGGAAATAAACTTAATAAACGACAGGTTGTCTTTGTGTCTTCTATAAAAGCTGAGCACAAGTTGTGGCCATTTTAAGCAAGTTTTTGGTTTGGTGTTGTTTCCCCACAGAACATTGTGAATTGCTGCACCCAAGAATTAAGGGGTGGAAACACAAGTCTAATCAACTGTACTAGACAGTTTCCAGGACTTATAGGTCTTAAGGAAACAAATTCCAATCATAATCCTTATGATAGCTAGCTTTGCAGGTGGTTCTACAACATAACATAATAACATTAGGTTATCTTGCAACCCAGAGTGGAACTGCACAGTTGACATAACTAAGAAGTGGCTATACCATGCATCTCATAAGGCTACGTATCAAGACGTTTTCGTAAACCAACCTGTTGGGACATTTGCTGAAGGTTTCCTAAGTTTCCAAATGAGCCCAGGCCACCTCCAAGTCCATCCAAATTTCCTACACCAGGACCCAAAGGAGGTGGATTTGGCTGAGACTCGGAGCTGGCTGGTGTAGATGAAGGAGTACTTGTAGAAGAGGTCTAACAGGAAAATTAAACAATCAGCAAAGTAATCTACTTTAATTGCTTTCATAAAGTATCAGAGACAAGGTGTCATAACAGTTCCTTTTAGATTTCTTTCTCCTAAACTAGCTTAACAGATCTCAGAAGAAATATTTCTTTCTTATTTACTTGCAAGCAATATCAGTCAAGCCACAAAATCAAGTAGTGAAGCTATAAGCCACCGATCAATTTTATTGAGAAGGAGGAAGAAAGAAAACCCTCATGTTTAAAACAGAGAACAAACTGAAGGAAATTTGCCAATTAATCTATAATGTAAAATCATCTTAGTTTGGATTGCAAGCAATTTTATTTTGCAAGGAAATCTTGGCTTGTCTGTGTCCATCTGGTGTGCCTTAACAAGAAAATATTTCTAGTGATGGGTTACCAAAAAATGGATTTTTAACATGTACATATCATAGCTGAGCAACATTCTGAACAATTTTTCAACAGAATTGAGCAAGCGTATTCAAAACAACAGTTTTGCCAAGACACTTGAAAACCGTATCACTTTCAAAATGCTTCACTTTGCACAGTGATTTCGAGACCATATGGTTTCAGCGAATAGTTGTGTAAACAAAAACTGTAACTGCACCAAAAACAATCTGTTCACAAATGAAACCACATTTGTGTAAATGTTGTAGTTTAAAATGAATTTCAGGTCAAAATGATTTCAAATGTGGTTTGATTTGTATTTTCCTTTGTTTCAGATTAGATAAGTTTGATGATAATCACTACAAAACAAAGGAAAATACAAATCACTTGAAATCATTTTGACCTGAAATTCATTTTAACCTACAACATAAACACTGCTTTAGTGGCTAACTTCTGGGTAGCCCTTTTGTTGAGCCTTGTATTAGTGAGCAAATGGAAACAGAAATTGGAATCTGTAAATTAAAGGAATTTTCTGGTAGTTATTGAAACACTTACCTGTTGAGTCGCATGTTGGGCTGCCTGTTGCTGAGCCTATGTGTACAGTAACAATATAAAATATTAATAACTTAAGATGAAGAATATGTGAATGAAATCTGATAATTATATTATTTATTACATGAAAGTACTGGGAATAAAGAATTGAATGAAAGAATGGTCATTGCAGTCAGGAATGCAATTTATGCAATTTGAAATATCACCTGAAAAAGATTTCCAGGCTTCAACAGGATTGAATCCTATGTCTGCTGTATTACAAACAAAATTCTCTACAAACTGACAATGTAGGTAAGGTAGGTAAAGTCGCTCACAAGCCGAAGGGGGCCCACATGAGCCACAGCTGAACACAGTTTCTGTAGCATGAAGCAATTAGGAGTATTACTACTCCCCCCCTGGATAGGATGCTAGTCCATCGCAGGGTTACCCCCAGCAGTACGTCGATGGTACCCATTTATACACCTGGGCACAGAGAGACAACGTGGGGGAAAGTTTCTTGTCTAAGAAAACAACATGATGGCACACTTATTCCAAAAGCTTGGTTTTACTATTTAGAGATATTTATGATTTTACCGCTGACATCTGACTCCTGGTAACTCAAACCTTGGTAACTTAAAGCTTGTGTTAACTTGAACCAAAATTGATTTCCCCCAGATTTGCCCCATACATTTACTGTAATTTTACCCTTGATAAGTGGAACCCTCAATTACTCAATCCTCCCACTAACTTGAAGTGAATTTTTTTCCCTTTGGGTCATTTACTTTATAATTTTACCCTCAATAACTCAAACCTCATTTGTCAAAGTGTAATAAGACAAACATTGAATTTGTTTTGAATCAAATTTCATCAAATTTTGTCAGAATTATTAAATGTTTGAAGTTTACAGCAGCTAAAAAGGTAACCCAGTTGACTAAGTTTGAAATCTGACCACATCAGCTTTATCATCAAATTCAAACAAATTTCTCTGTTCACTTAATTAACTGTGATAAACAAATTACGACTGCAAGGACATACAATACATAGATTATTGACATGTTTTTCAAAGTTTTACTTGAGTGTTTGAGTAATCACGAGAACAGGTTCATCCCCTATGCAAAGTATCTTCAATAACTAAGGAAAGAAACATATAACTTATCTAAACTTGTCTGTGCTTGTCGTAAAAGCGTTTCACGTTATTAAAGCTTATTAATTTAACGATTACTTCAACGATTGCATCATAAGAAAAATGCACTTTTCTTGTCCATTCTCCTGGCTTAATTATAATAAAATGTCGTGAGCATTTAACTCCATCGAAAACTCAATTTCATTTCTAATCGAATTCTATGACACAAAGATGTACTTCAGAATACGAGAGCCAAGGAAACAAAAACTACAAACCCTGTTGTCAGACTTTATAACAAGATGAACAGTGAGGCCATCTTTGATCGCTGTAAATCAATAAAACAACACGTTACAGCTATCCAAAACAGATCCTGTTAATCTAAAACAATCAATTTCTACCCATAAATTGAAAGAAACTTACAGTAGGATTCAAGCGTCTCTCCATCTTTCAAAATTCTTCCGGCAAATATCAGACACAACTGAGGAACCGGCGCGTTGAACTTGGTCGATACGAGTTGTTTGAACTGCAAACAAACCATCTATTTTAGCAACATCCATGCTAATTTTTCATTATTATAACAGAAAAATACCTCAAGTATCGTTGCATTTGATTCAGTTTCTATGGTCTCTTTGTCCTTCGAGGTTTTCACCACAACATTTATTTTCGAGTTCTCTTCTTCCCTATCGTCGGCCATGATGGATCAGCTTTTTAACACGCAACTAGTGCCCAGATTTCCCTCCTCGTCCCAAGCGTGCCCTAGAAATCCTGGGTACTTTTCCAAAGGGAGGGAGGGCCTGGGTTTGATCTCAGTTCAAGATGGCGCTCATGTTCCAAGCAACTTCCAGGTATCAAATTATTATAAGCTTATACATATTTTGATCATGTAGCTTTTTTCACACTTGATGTGCTAATTCTTTTAGAAGTTAGAGACTCTATTCACTACCTAGAGTCGTTTAGCCAAACAGCGGTTAGATGTTTATGTACAACTTTTGCATGTATGATACACAAGCTTTTTCGGAGGAGATAATGCGCCGATCAATTCGAAACTTCAACATCCCCCCCCCGGGCATACCCCGGGCATTTGACTGTGCATCGTGCCCAGGGAGGAGGGGAATTTGAACGTTGCATTGAAAGGGTGGGGAATTTGAACCGGATTTATCTCTTGTTCTGGCGTAATACGCCCGTGAGTTTTTTCGGTCTTTACAGGGTTTGACGGATTCACAAGATAGAATTTCGCTTTGGTTAGTGAATAACTCTTTCAAATACGTATTTAAAAGAAGTTTGAAGGTATCATCACGGGAGAAACACGGGAGTTGCCCGGGGGGTGGGGGGGTGTTGAACTTTCGAATTGATCGGCACATAAGCTTAATAATTAGCTTTTACTATGTATTTTCGGTATCCTCACTAGTGAGGATATCGATGACGTCATTTCCGGCTTTTACATTGTTGTTTGTGCAAAAATACTCTTGTCTATATAATAAAAAGAAAATAACATGGCGGCTTGAAGATATGAATTTTATTTTGGAGTGGTAAAAAACGATATTTTACTCACTCGCTGCGCTCGTTCGTAGAATATTGTTTTTACCTCTCCAAAATAAAATTCATATCTTCAAGCCGCCATGTAATATCTTCTATTTACCAAACCAGTGGATAGTCTTTTTTGCGGGCTCTGGTTGGCTACTTAAACTTGGGATAGCAAGTGCTATTCACAGGGTTTGTGCCAGCTTTCGGGCCTTAGGAGACAATTTGTCCCTTCAAGGCCTTTGGAAGGGGACAAATGGGGACAACTGGGGGACAAAATTTTTTTTATCATTATAGAAAATGTAACATAAACAATAATATGTTTCTTAGTACTAACTAACACTCATTATTGTGAACTGAATGACTTTATCATTATGTATATAATTTACTAAAAAAAGTCTTACGATGGAAATGTGACATGTCATTTGTCTCCAATGACAAAACATAGCTTGGTTTTCGTATCTCAACCACGCGTATTCTTTTAGCCATTTCGCCTCCTTTTAGCCATTGGCGCAGCCACCAAATTTTAAGGGACAAATCGTCACCGAAGTGTGAGAATGTCGCAACTTCCCGCTCTGGCTCAAACCCTGTATTCACCTCCCGGTATTTTTCTGCATTTTGCACGCGAGTTTTCCGTCATTTCTCAGAGAAAAAGGAACTATTTTGGTAGTGGCTATCCACTGGTTTGGTATAAATATACTAAAACAATTATTCACCTCAGTGTCGATGAAAAGTGGTGGATATATTTACCTCCCCACTATGCGGTTCGGCAAATATTCACCACTATTCACCTCCACTTCGGTGAATAATTGTTACCAAGCGCCAGCCTCAAAATACCTCCTGTTACAGTTGGGGTGGGGGGATGGGAGGTAAGAACTTCACATTTGTTGCTACTGGCTTAGCACGGCAGGTTATCATGGCCTTTATGGTTGACAAGCAATGGCCCAGGATGATCAGTCCAAAAATTGCGGAAACAATGCACTGACAAGCAGAGAACCTTGGGCCAGAGAGATCGATCATAAGGCCGTTATCAAATTCAAGTTTTAATTTGAATTTGATTAAAATGAAATATCAAGGTCAGATTACATGTCTCATTGGTTGATTTGCACCAGAAACAAAAATCAACCATTAAAACACATTATCTTACCTTGGTGATTGATTAGTTTGAATTTGATAACAGCCATAATGATCGACCTCTCTGGACCACATCCTCTGGTAGTAGCTAGTTTGCAGTGATTTGAATATTTGTGGCAGCCTTTTAGGTCATTTGAGCCAAGCAATTGCAACTGTTTGTCACAGGTCTTCAGTGCTTGACTGAATCCTTGGCATGTATTTAGTCCAGTACCCCAAGCCACTTGGCAATGCTACCATGCCAATTAAAATCACTTCATGTCTGACTACAGCTTATGATTGGTACCCTCCTTTATTAGACACAACAAAACATCTATGGCATTCTGAAGGTGCTATTTTTCTAATCATATAATTTGTAATTCTTTATAGGTTGAAGAAAGCAGTTCAACTGATTAACAGCTTAGACACTGCTAAGTTTCCCCTTTTGCTGAGCAGGATTGTACAAAAACTTCATTTAAGGGTATACCAATACTTTGTCAATGTTCTAGGGGGGGGGAAAGCAACTTCCCATACATTCTCTTAAATGAAATCCAAACGATGTTCTCACAACTTGCAAAGCAATCTATGAGGTTCTAGTCAGCGGATATACCTCCTACGCGTGCGCAGATGTTGCATGTTCCAACGGAACTCGGACGCTGAAGGGAAAAAAATTGTGGCGGCCAAAGGCGGCGGATTCGGTTTTGTCCCTTCGTTTAGGTAATTGACGAATTGATCGTATTTTACACTTTTATCATGTTTTCGTGCATTTTGTTTCTTATAAAGACAAAAGTTTACTCTCGGAGTTTTTTAGTCGCAAAGTAGAACAGTAGCGCTTCGATCAAACCAGTCTGTGCTGATCGACTGTATAGAATCAGATAGAATTTTCTGAAGCTGGGTTAAAAACTGGGATCGGGTTCAAAGTACTGAACTGTGAAATGATCTTGTTAACACATAACTGGATTATTGGTAATAAAAGTCGTATTTTGTGCATAGGTGTTGTTTCCATGCATTAGGTTATAGTGGTTTTGATTGAATTTATTTCCATCGATGTTTTATGGCACATTTCCCATTGCAATTTATTTAGACCACGCTGAAGGAAAACATACAAACCGAGTACAGCCATAACTGTCTCATCTCATGCTATCGATTCGTTACAGAATGGGATGTAAAGAAACATTGACAGTATTTTTATTTATCACATGCATCAGTTGAGCGATAGGCAAAGACCAAAATTACGTCGCGGAGTACAAGAAATAAAATCCTGAATAGTTCAAGCGCTTTCTCTCGGTGAGTAGTTTGTTTACGTTGAATTATCTAATTCTAGCATTCAACTTTGAAACGTTTGTCGCAAACCTGGTCTCCAAGTATAAACAAGCGAAACGTGACTGCCGTACAGCTCACAAGCTGATCCACTCGCCACTGCAACAAACAAAACATTGCAAAAACAGAAGCATCTTCATCGATGTCGCTTCCATCGAATATTCTCTTGTACGAAACTGACAGTTAGTTCCATGAGAGATTAGCCGCTCACCGCTTACTTTCCCCCGACAAAATACACATAAATTTTGCGAACTATTTCGGATAAGTTAATCATCGATCGGAAATATTTATTATGACAAACACCGCTGTCCACGTTTTGACTGGACCACTTTGCAAGTTGTGAGAACATGGTTTCTCGCTCCCAGGCCTCGCTTCTATCCCCCCCCCCCTGTCAATGTTCTCTTTTCTAAATAATTATCCAATATTTGATACTGACTTTAAGACCTTGCTACAGGCCAAGGGTTTCTCAAAGCCAATTGGTTGACATTTAAGTTTTATAAAACAAATGGAATTTCTGGCGTTTGAGTGGATACGAATTAGCCAGAAATGAAATATTTCTGCGGCACAAGAGCAGGGGGACTGGAGCTGGTTTAGTTGAAGTGCAGCATGGGTAGAAGGGAGGGCTATATAAGTGACGTAAGTCACGTGGGAGATCATTCTAGGCTGACACCTCGTTCAGCTTACGTTATTTTGAATTTTTAGTAAGTTGTTCTTCGTTGTCATACGTCCGACTTTTATTTTGGTTGACGCGGGTGGAGATGTTTGCAACATGTAGCCTTGTACGAAGGGCTATTTAGAGCTTAAGCCATGGTTCCTACCCAGATTTCCTGCCGAGTTTTTTCCCCATCGGGTTTTTTTTTTTTTCAGGCAGGTTTTTTCTGGCCTCCGTTCTGACAGTAACGTCTTTGTAAACTGTCGCTCAGCTCTGTTTTTATGTGCCATACGTTTGGATGTAATAAGAGGTTGTAGTATGACTTATTGTTATAGTTCCCGGTGCTCGGCCGAAACCGCCAAAATAAACCTAATGGTTTTTGCTCATGTTGTGTACTGCGTGGTAGAGCTGAAATGAAACATATTTGAAAAAAAGGTGTTTTTAGGAACGTCCTTATCTATGATACCTTATGAAGAAAAAAGGTGACTGTTTGCAAGTGTGTGAGCAGGCTCAACCTTTAATCTTTAACTATAAGCTTTGTTTCAAATTCTCTCAATTAGGATGAAAGAGCATTCTCAGAAGATGAAGAGGAGAAGCTCCAAGTATCTCTGGGACTTGAATCTGATGACCTTCACATTGTTTTAGAGACTTGTGCATTCATCCTAGAGCAGGTGAGCAATGTATTCTTCAGCGATTATTCCTGGATGGGTTCAGTGGTGATTTCTGGAGACAGATGAGAAGAAAAAAGAGGAAACAAGGACTCGCACTCCATTCCAATCTGTGCAGTACTACTGTGTCCTGACAAATCACTAATTTACTGTCACCTGATGATCCCTACATGTACATAATTGTGAATTAATTTTGTTTCTTTTTTCTAGGCTGCTTATCATAATGCAAAAGGACAGGTCTTAAAACAGCAGTTACAGAATATTGAATTAGCAGATGAAAAGGTATCATTTAGCTTACCTCGTCAAACTCTACTGTTAAGTTCAGGAGTTTAGTACTGTTGTTGTTTCAGTGGATTGGATCAGCCAGGAGGCTAATCAGTGTCATTGCAGCACATCGCCAGTTTTTTTAGTAGGAAACTTTGGAATTGACCTAGAGGCACCTGGGGTTCCCTTATGTCATGAGGGCTGCACTCAAGCTTTGAAGGACAAAACATTGGATAGAATATACCACAATGAATAATATAATAAGTGGAAATACTGTTAAGCCAGTACTAGATAATGGTCAGCACCCAGAATGATGAGCGTCAACTGAACATGCACAAAACGAAAAACAGCAACAATAACACGAATGAAAAGTGTGTGGGACCCTACCATCTAAATCTGCACCAAGGCTTCATAAATATACACCACAGACATGAGGGGGACTGGGTGTACCCTCTGGATGTGATGCTAATCTGTCTTAGGTTACCTCACCCATCCCACCTGTAATGTGACTTGGCTGACTTGATAAGTAATGTCAAGTCTTTATTCAGTCAGCCAAGGAAAAGTGTTGTGACTTGGTCAGAGGTTACTAAAAGATTTCCATTCAACCATCAAATCAGTTTAAAGCTACATTTTGTACACATCTGGGATACCATTAGATTAGGTATAGATTAGCAGATTTTTCAATTTTTTTTATTTGATAGATTTAAATCCAAAACTCCTTTCAACTATATTCATACGAATTATGAATTACACTCATCAATACCTTTCAAATGGGATATAATGCATGGATACTGAGTTAATTGTGTTTTCTAGTTTTGACGAAAAAAGAGTATGTAATTCAAGGTGGAACACAGCATGACCAATGCCATGCCACAGGTTACTCATGATGCTCCCTCATTCATCCTCACACCTTCTGATATTTGTTCTTTTCTTGTTTTATGCCAGGTTCAGGCTCTAGTGGATCTGTGGACATCAAATGGAAAGTCTGTTGTAGAAAAGTTGAAGCAAAGAAGTCTCGCACCCAAACAGGTGACAAGCAGAGGGCCAGTTCCTGTTAGACAAATATGATAAGAAATTTGTGATGTTGTTTACAATCTCAAATTTGTAATATTGTGTGATTATTTCAGGTGCATAATGGTAATTATTCATGTTTACTGCATTTGTAATGATGCACCAGTATGGTATTGTTGTCCTGGGGAAGGAGTTCAATATTTATTATTCCATGGAACTTCAGTGGTGCATGTATTCCATAGCCATCAAGGCATAGAGTGCCAAGTTGGCTACATTCTCATGTAAAACAAGACTGAGTGGAACAATAGTTGTTTTATTGTCTAAAAGATCTTCTTTGCTAACTGGATATTTAACAATCGTAAAAAGATAAAAACTTTAAACATAAGAAACATATTAATAATGGGCAATTATTCCAGAAAATATCCATACCATACCACGGATGGCTTCCATATTTTAACTCCCCCCCCCCGCCTTCGGAATTTCCAAAATGCGTTATCCCCCCATGCCCTCGGATTTCCATAATCATAAGCCCCCCCTCCCATTCGGATTTTCCATTTTTTTGTCAAACCCTTTGGAATTACCTGCAGGGTTCACTAATATGCCCAATTTGGCTTATTTTACGGAAAATTATTTCAAATGACTCTACTTCTGTTCAGTACAGCTGGTTATAGAGGGAGTCATTATGACTCCGGAAATTCTGCAGTGAAAATTTTAAAAAAATTAAAAGTTTTCTCCTTACCACTGTTCAACAGATGCAACCTACAATAACTTTACATTGCCCCAAACTGGTACAGAACATTAAAATAAGAATATCATGTGATGTACATGTGTACACTCGGAAGATATTACGATCGAGTGTATTTTCGTTTCCGTCATCTTGAATTTGAGCCATCGGGGTCAGCAGTCGCTCCCAATCCCACGACCTTCAAAACTGACGTCCTTGTCAAAGGAATGTATTGAGGAAATATTGAAGTCCTACAAAAATTCGAAAAATGTTTGGGATGTATTTATACAGAAACTGCCTTCAAAGATATACAAAATGTGTAGCATTTCTGGAATTAAACGGCATCAAAAAAAAGTTGTCAGGTCTCATAATGGGCCATTTCCCAAACACGAGTTTTCACCGTTCATGCGAAGGGAGTGCAAGAAATATACAAGCGGTGAGAAACATTTTTTTTCATATTTTATTAATCTGATAAGAAATTCATCAACGTTAAGGCCTCTGGAGCTTGATGTACAACCCACGTTTTGTCGGTTTTCTTCTGAGAACACGAACACATGTCTGATCGATCGATGCTTGTCTTGGATCCTGCTTCTGCGGTAGTCGGTAGTGTCATCAGTTCGTGCTTCATTTGCGAACTGATTTTAAAAGTCCATAAAATTAGCTTTTTCAAGGAATACACTCTTGTCTGTCTCCTGTGGAAATCCCAGATCTAAAACTCCCCCATGCCTTCGGAATTCCAATCATAAGTATCCCCCCATGCCTTCAGATTTCCAGTTCAAAGAACCCCCCTTGCCCTCGGAACTCCGAAAGGCCGTCCTTGGTATGGTATGGATATTTTCTGGAACTGCCCAATAAATTTTTGAAAAACACCTCCTAATGGTGACTTGATACCTTCAACATTCCCTGATGATGACTTGATAGTCAAAAACGTTTGTCTTTTTTTAAGTTAAAAGTTTTTAACATATTGCCCCAGTTGTTTTATTGTGGTTACAAGTCCTTGGAAAGTTTATTTGGTGACCAAGAGAAACTTTCATTCAGATATGTTTTCATTTCCACCATTAAGTAAGGCAACATCTGTTCAAGTCAGATGGATTGATAGTCAAATCAGAGCATGCAAGATGCTAGCTTTGTAGTAACTGTGACATTTGTTTATCACTTTACCTAGGGGTCCTGTGAGGCACTGTCTAGCAATGAACTATTAAATAATAAATAATACACAAAGCTCTCAAAGGACCATTGCCTATAAAACTTTAATGACCCCCAGTCTCTAGGGCATATCATCCAATTTGTTTTCATCAAACCTCCAAATAATTCAAATTACCACTTGAAAATATTTGTACAAAGAATTCCAAAAAAGCCCATGAAAACTGATGTAGACAAGAATTTTATTGCCCAAAATATGTGCTGTTGCCATGAGCATAGTTTGACTGTTGTGTTTGTTTTATACAGCTTGAAGCAGTAAACTGGAGGTTAAACCTGCAAATGGCTCAAAGCAACATGACCAAGATGAAACTCCCCAATGCCATGTTTGAGCTGAGTCTTGCCTCTGGAAGCCAGGTTTAAATAAAATGATTACTTTTGAAACCATAATCAGCAACAGATGTGTGGAAGGGGAACAGGGACCAACCCCACCCCCTTCAGCAAACCAATTCAAATTCTGTTAACGTGTTATGCACTGTATTGACATCTGCTCATCATGAAGGAGAACCGGAAGGCATCTGTTTTATTTTTCTGTGTGTTCTGATGTCAGCACTTTAAGCCAGAAACATCAAAAGAAGAACTTTCTATTTGTAGTGAGAGGCAGAAGCATGCCAAAAAAGGCAAAATCTGGGCCTAAGGTTGCCATCCATGACATGCAAGATGTCAACAATCTTGTTGCTTAAAGTCCCTTATTATTGAAAGGTGCAGGGGACTTTGTAGGAATATCCAATCTTGTACCCAGATTGTCTAGTGTATGAAGACAGAGTACCCTATGAAGCCTGTCCCTGCAAATTAGGGACCAACACTTTTCCACAACCAGTGCATTGCCAATAAGCAGTCATGTTAATTTTAACAGCTCCTTTGAAGTTGAAACTGTTATTGAAATTATTATTTTTTGAAATATTATTATTTGGAAAAACAATTATTTAGTTTAAAGCAAATTAAAAGGACACTGTGAGCGTCATGGGGCTTTTCACGTTTTGGGGTGAAAATGTGCTGAAAATTGAATTAACTCCTTTCTTCACGTACACAGAATACTTCTAGAACGCCAAGAAGATTGATTTTCTCAAAGGAAGAAAAAACCATAGTCAGTTAATGGCAATTTTTCCACGAAACAAAGGGAAAACTTGAAAACATCAGCGTGATGTTTTCAAGTTGCAACCATATCCATCCTAGTGATCCACAGCAAAACACATCAGAGAACTGGTAGAGTAATTTTAAACGAAATTCAACCAGTATTTTTGGATTTCCGTTTATTCGAATATGTCCTTTTGCCATTAGTACATACCAATCCAGTGGATAGTGTTTTTTGCACACTCTGATTGGCTACTCAAACTCGGGGTGGTATCTGCTATCCTCCTCCTGGCATTTTTCTGGATTTTGCATGCAAGTTTTCCTTCATTTCTCAGATAAGAGGAACTATTTGGTGCTGCCTGTCCACTGGGTTTGTTTATACTTAAACAATAATATTCACCTCAGTGTCGGCGAAGAGTAGTGGATATTTACCTCCACTATTTACCTCCACTTCAGTGAATAATAAATTGTTAACTGAAAAAATTCGAGTAACAGCTATTTTAGTATGGCTGTTGTTTTGTCAAATCAGTAGTGGTGAAAGTACTTGAATCTCCATGTCAGCCTTAAATTTGTACAGTATCTCAGTTCTGATTCTCATTCCCCTTTTTATTTCAGGGAGTTAAAGAACAAGTGCATTTAGAATTCACTCATGAAGAACTGTATGCATTCTATAATCAGGTAACCGATTAGGTGTTAATTTGCAGTAAATGGTGATATAACTGAGTGGAATTGAAGTCGGTCTGTAATCAAACATGTGCTCAAAAACTCAGAAAAAATTTGGACGACCCAAAGTCCTGTCACCAATTTATCATATTTTTATCAAAATTCAAGGAAAAGATAGCAGTATGTTGAAGTTTTTGTTGACATTAATGGCAACTTACTCAGTCTGGCATGATGGGATAGAGTCCTGTCAGTACTCAAATAACCAATCAGATTCATTAAAGGAAGGTGTTTGAAAGCTTCTGAAACGAGATGAAATTAAGAAGAGAAATGTCATACTTGAAAGTTCTATGCCCCCCCCCCTCCCCCGAGCGTGCAAAGAGTATTTTCAGGCCTCATTAGGGGGACTTAATAGAGAAAGGGGCATCTTCCAAATAAAAATTTTCAAAAATATGCAATTTTACTTAATAAAACAACATTGCTAAGTTGTGTACTGCAAGTGCGATTCATTTAGAACCCACAGCTCAATAATACTTCTGAGCATTAAAGACCCAGTTTTTGCTATAAACTGACTGAAACTTGACTTGTGTCATGGCCATTAATTCGTTCTTCCTCTGTGACTATAGGACCTTTGCAGGACCTTCTGTCGACAATGTTGCTTAAAAAAGCGAACAAAGGATGGCAATTGTGATTTATTCTCAGTATTGTATTTGCTGTTCGTGCTTTTCTTTTTAATCACTTCTCAGGAGAAAGTTGATTGCTGTTATTTTCTGTTTTAGTTGGAAACCATTCAGAGTCAGCTAGATTCACTCAGTTGACATGGGCTGTTGCAAGATAAAAGACTGCAGTTTGGACGATGAATACAGAGAATGTTAATTATTGTGTGGAGGAGAAAACAAATTTTGCCAAACAAAACAGCAATGATGCAGTTTAAGTTGCTCAACTAACCCTGTCCTTCCCTGGAAGCCATGAGAGCGTATGATACTCTAGGATCCCGTGTTACACTGTTATGTCCCGGTTTGATCGATTTCAAGTTGAGCACTGGAGCTAAAATGAGAGGAAACTGAAATAGAATAATAAATACCTTATTCTAGAATACTTGCCGACATTTTACTCATTGCCACTCAACTCGTAGAATATCCGTCCATATTATTCGTAAAGTCATTGAATAAGGACACGTATGACGATTGTCCAAATTTCTCAGTAGAAATAAGGTGTAGGTAGAAATGTTTTGAATTAACCTCAAAGACTGTGAACAATAATTCAACTTATGTATCTAGATCTATGATAACGTACAATTCAGCGAATAACAAAAAAGCTTCTATTTAGGTAAGATAGCATACAAGAATTTTTTGTGTTTAGTGTTTATTCGACTTTAGCGAGAGTATGTTGCTTCTCTGGAAAAAAACAACGGACTGCTCGTAGTCTAGATCGATTTCCTGTTTTCTTTCTTTCGGACGTTTCCCTGGAGACAATTGCCCATTAAAACCTCTTTTACTTTTATGAAATGTTTATAGGAAGTCATTCTCGCTCTTGCTAACTATTTTATAGGAAACACATTTCTTGGCAATTACACGTCAGTTAGACCTCAAAAGTTGAAAGAGGATCAAGCCTGTGTGGAAGCTATTTTTATTGTAATTTTCTAAAAGCATATTTGTAGCACATAGAGTACTCAAATTTACGATGGACTAGGCTCGATTGGCCGAGAAGAGATAAAGAGATGGCTATGGAGCCTAATCCAAGAAATTTTGTAAGTTGTTGAAATAAAGTTTGGATATCATTCTGTTGTGCTCAAGTCACTGCCAAACCTACACCAGCTCTTCAATCACTGTATTAAACCTACACTAGCTCTTCAATCACTGTATTAAACCTACACCAGCTCTTCAATCACTGTATTAAACCTACACCAGCTCTTCAATCACTGTGTTAAACCTACACCAGCTCTTCAATCACTGTGTTAAACCTACACCAGCTCTTCAATCACTGTATTAAACCTACACCAGCTCTTCAATCACTGTATTAAACCTACACCAGCTCTTCAATCACTGTATTAAACCTACACCAGCTCTTCAATCAGTGTTAAACCTACACCAGCTCTTCAATCACTGTATTAAACCTACACCAGCTCTTCAATCACTGTATTAAACCTACACCAGCTCTTCAATCAGTGTTAAACCTACACCAGCTCTTCAATCACTGTATTAAACCTACACCAGCTCTTCAATCACTGTATTAAACCTACACCAGCTCTTCAATCAGTGTTAAACCTACACTAGCTCTTCAATCACTGTATTAAACCTACACTAGCTCTTCAATCACTGTGTTAAACCTACACCAGCTCTTCAATCACTGTGTTAAACCTACACTAGCTCTTCAATCACTGTATTAAACCTACACCAGCTCTTCAATCACTGTATTAAACCTACACCAGCTCTTCAATCACTGTGTTAAACCTACACCAGCTCTTCAATCACTGTATTAAACCTACACCAGCTCTTCAATCAGTGTTAAACCTACACCAGCTCTTCAATCACTGTATTAAACCTACACCAGCTCTTCAATCACTGTATTAAACCTACACCAGCTCTTCAATCAGTGTTAAACCTGCACCAGCTCTTCAATCACTGTATTAAACCTACACTAGCTCTTCAATCAGTGTTAAACCTACACCAGCTCTTCAATCACTGTATTAAACCTACACCAGCTCTTCAATCACTGTATTAAACCTACACCAGCTCTTCAATCAGTGTTAAACCTACACCAGCTCTTCAATCACTGTATTAAACCTACACTAGCTCTTCAATCACTGTGTTAAACCTACACTAGCTCTTCAATCACTGTATTAAACCTACACCAGCTCTTCAATCACTGTATTAAACCTACACCAGCTCTTCAATCACTGTGTTAAACCTACACCAGCTCTTCAATCACTGTATTAAACCTACACTAGCTCTTCAATCACTGTGTTAAACCTACACCAGCTCTTCAATCACTGTATTAAACCTACACTAGCTCTTCAATCACTGTATTAAACCTACACTAGCTCTTCAATCACTGTATTAAACCTACACCAGCTCTTCAATCACTGTATTAAACCTTCACCAGTCAAAACCAGCTCTTCAATCACTGTATTAACCGGACATCACTTGACAGAGTTCTTGCAACAACACGAATATACACATGGACTTGCAATAATCTTTCCGATAACTCACCCACTTCAGATGGGTGAGATTCAGTAAAACCCTCAGTTTTACAGAGGGAAGAGGAGGACCAGATAGTTGATTTTATCGGTTAAAATTTTCACTTTCTGTAAAAGCAAATTGGACTACTGGGATGATGAAGAGTTAATTGCCATCCTCCATTCTATTTAGCGTCTGAGACTCAGATTTCTTCCACTTTTATTCTCAAAATTTCTGACGGTTTATTGAAGAAAGTACACGGAAAGATTTGTCAGTTAAAATCTCCACTCTCCTTGGAAGAAAAATGTAATACTGAAATGACAGTTGCCAGGTTCACCCATTTGAGACTTTTTCAGTTCTATTATGGTCTAAATGTGACTACGTCTACGACTCAAAGTTGTCGTTGCAACTACAAATTTCTGTGCACATATTGGGCCAGTCAGCACGTGAGCTTTCGTTGATGTTCGACAGATCTCTAAGAGAGAAACTTCGCTGTAACATCTGGCTATGTCGTGGACAGTTTGGTGTCGAGTGGCAGGTTGTGATCTGTGTAAAGTTTGAAATGTGATGCGTTTATTTCGTGATGTCCATAATCATCAGTGAACCTTTGTTTGAAGGGAAGCAATAGTGTCTACGGGTTTGACTCAAATATGTTCGTTCTCGAAGGATTTCAGCTTCAGGAGTATCAAATATTTTCATTCAAAATCAAGGGAAAATAAAATTTCGCACTGGAAAAATGTTAAGCTTTTTTTGTGATTTCTTTCACCATCAGTCAATAAGAGTGTGGGATGGTTTGTAAGTAAACTGTTTCGTAATTAACTTAACTTGTTGACAGTTTGCCTTGTTATATTAATTTTTTGGTTTGATGTCACCCATCATTTGGACCAGTACAATCAAGTACAAAGTTTGAAATATCAGGCGCTCACGCGACTAACCTGCCATCATTGTTTTGTGAACCAGATAGAAAGTAAATAAATGTGTAAATTATTAATTAATTAATTAACACGCTTAATGTATGTACTAGCATACCAGTGGGGCGGACGGGAAACAATTTCTGATACATTTCCGTCCAGAGGTGTTAAAACTATAGTATCTAGAAACCTCTATCAGCCAAAACCGCTACTTTCTATGGAAACAAATGTAAGGATTCAGTAAAATCAGTTAGTTGCCAGGTTCACCAATTTCATAACTCTCCTCTTTTGTGCAGAAAAAAAAATGACTTCAACCTGTTTTCTAATTTTTTTGTCAGAGTGTTGTTGAAAAAAGGTATAAAAAAAAAATAGTTACAAGCACTACTTTCCAAGAAAGCAAAATGGATTACTGAAATGAGTGCCTGTATTCTGACGAGCTGCTATTGAAAAAGTATCACAAAACAACGGCTAAAATCTCCACTGTCTGTGGAGGCAAAATAAAACTCTGAAATGTTAAAAAGTTAGTTTTCAGGTTAATCCAATTCCTACCTCCTCTATCCTATTAAACGCGAATTGCGACTATGACTCAGAAAAATTTCTTCCATCTCTACTCTCGAAATTTGTCACCAGTCGTCGTTTAGAATGTATCCAAAAATGTTTATCAACTAAAATTTTGACTTTTTACCGAAGCGAAATGGAGAACTAAGTTGAAAAAGAGTTAGTTACCAGGTTAAACCATTAACAATGATACCATTTCTATTCTGTTGAGCACCGCGAATGGTGACTGACGTCTAAAGGCCAGAAAGAGAATGTTAGCTGGCGATAGCTTTTTTGTTTTTCTCCTCGAATGTTATATTATTATTAGAAGAACAGAGTCTCACGGTGACTGTTACATGAATTATAGAACTTAACTCCAGTGAGTAAGCGAGTAAGTGACACCACCCCACATAATATCGGTCCCCGATGCTACACGAGATGAAATCCCCCTTTTTGCTTCTGAAACCCGACCCCCTCAAAAAACAACTTTATTCGTCCTTTAAAGAACGTTTTATTGACAATTCACTGTCGTCATGCTTTTCATAATCAAACGATACCTAATATACATTATAACAATATTCCGGCTATCATTACTTGCAGGTCACATAAAGTAAAATAACTTATGCTGCATTACTATTAATCCGATAATTAAAATTAATTAATTTACAAATCATCTTTCGGCGATATAACGTATTAAAGGCTAGAAATCAAACAAAAACCAAACAAGGAACGTGCAAAATGCTCATTGTGGGGATCAAGGGTGTGCAGGATGTGCGGCATAATCTAAAGCGAGCACGTGCGTGTGTCTGTGGAGTGACACAGTTACACCACCCCACAAAATATCGGTCCCCGATGCTACACGAGATGAAATCCACCTTTTTGCCTCTGAAACCCGACCCCCTCAAAAACAAACAACTTTATTCGTGATTTAAAGAACGCTTTATTGACAATTCACTATCGTCATGCTTTTCATAATCAAACGATACCTATATACATTATAACAATATTCTATCATTACTTGCAGGTCACATAATGTTAAATAATTCTGTGGCATTACTATTAATCCTATAATTAAAATAAATTAAATTTACAAATCATCTTTTGTCGATATAACGTATTAAAGGCTAGAAATCAAACAAAAACAAAACAAGGAACGTGCAAAATGGTCATTTGTGGGATCAAGGGTGTGCAGGATATGCGGCATAATCTAAAGCGACCACGTGCGTGTGTGTGTCTGTGGAGGGGGTTGAAATAGCACAAACCAAGGGTGGGAATAATCTCGAATACAAAGGACGAAACAGATTGTCACTCAAAAGTACAGCATTATTGGTGTAATAGTATGGTGCAAAATGCACGGCACCCAGCAATCTAACGTAACGGCCGTTTAAACTGATTCATCTATTCCATGCTGAACCGAAATCGTAAAAACCTTAATTCTTACTACTCCCAGAAATGGGGCGGGAGATCAGGAGAGTAACACGACAAGCGATAACACTCGGCTCCTCACCTCGCACCCTGTTGTTTTACTTTGAATCTGAATTTGCTAAGAAACACTCGAGCCATGGATAACATAGATAAATGTCAATCTAACTTTTACCATCATGTTACAGTGATTTCACAGAACTAGTGAAATTACTAATATTTAGAATCTTTGTTTAAAAATCCAATGTAAATACACATGGGAATTTGTAGCTAGACTGGTCAAACAAAAACCGGGCAATATGTCAAGCTACTAGAAATTTAGAAACTATTTCACACTAATTCCCATCGTTTTATTTTGTTTAGTGTTGACAAACATTACTATAGTATTAATTTTTTCAGTGACAGGTTAATGAAGTCACTTATTTCACAGGTTTTGTGAAATCACTCTAACATCTCCTAGCCAACTGCAAGAAGACTGTTTTCTTGAGACTTGGCAAAGTAAGTCATTCAATTTTAACTCATCAAAATACATCAATTCCATTTGTTTGTTGTTGTTTTTTCATTCAATAAAAAGCTTGCGGGAAAAAAAAGACTCCCTTCATGTACAATTAATTTCTACACAGACTTTTATGTAAAATTGTGATAAATAGAAGATACTTGTTAAACTTTCTATTAATAATAAGCCGATATTAACGATGTGGACCCTGTCAGCACTCAAGCCAAACAAACTATCCACTCCCAACATACACTACGAGCGAGAAAGTAGCCTGCCGCGCGGATATCCCACGCGTGTCGATTTTCCGCTTGGTAGGAGACTTCCCTTTTCACTCGGACTGCGCGTAGACCATTGTCAAAACAGATGGAAATATTTAAAGCACACTTTCCATGGAAAGAAACATTCATTTGTTTAGTGTTTACTAGTGTTTGTCTCTCCATGACAGTACTGAATGCAAAAATTTGTTGGTGGCAGTTAACGTACTTATACCCGTGAGGCAAATTCCCTTTATTTACCCTGCCCACCCTCGAGTAAAGGTAAGGGAATCTCCCTCACAAAAAGGTTCCAGTAGTAGCGAACTAAACCACTCTTAACATCTAGTCTCTGATACAGAGAAGACACGTACAAAGTCTATATACATATTAATATTAATATTTTCTAAATATAAATATCGCTAAGTACCTATCTTGCTCCGAGTGACACACTAGTGCTTCCTTTCACAAAAGGAGCGCTGAAGGATTGTCTTGTACAAATGACTGCAGTTAAAATGTTTACAAGTCTTCCTAACTTTGTAACACTGTGCCTGTTTCAGCAATCCACCGTTTTTCGCACTATATGGTAACTAAAATTGTAGTTACGTTTCTGAAAATTTCTTTGTTTCATTGAAACTTTCACGAATCTGGAAGAAGAGAAACAGCCACGAAGGCAAACAAGATTTCGTCTTACAGCAAAAAAAGACAAAATGAGGTGTATAAGCACAACACTTAGCTGTAGCTTAAATATTTCGCCAAACATGGATAACGGCCACCCCACACAACAAGCTGTCGCCTATCCATTTAACCGCCGCGGGCCGACCTAGAAGATTGGTTTAATGTCAGTGGCCGAAGACCCTCAGCCTCCTCTCTCTGCTGCTAACACGCATCGCCTATCTTTCCATTTTTCAGTGACGGTTTTTTCTTCTCAAATCTGGTAATAGAAACCGACGGTGATATTGACTTAGCAGGAGAGCCGCTTGATGGTGTGTGTTTTTCTTCTTCTTGTCCGATCTTACCAGCAGTGGAATTATCACTGTCACTGTCATCTTCCGTCTCACCCGTTCCAACTCGTTTCTTTTTCAGTAGATTTTTCTTGCTCTGTGTTTCGTACTTGTCTCTAGGTGGTGACTTGGTATACTTCACTCCTTCAACGGTTTTGTTTTTTCCGTCACATGATTCTGCATCTCCTGATGATCGTTTGCAGTGACTGAAAACCTGTCGATGAAATTTCACGCCCAGTGCAAATCCCAGAATGAGACTTAACAAGATTGCGGTAACCACAGCTACAGCAAACAGGCCATTGTCCACGGAATCTAGACACAAATTATTCAAAATAAGCTACTGACAAACTAAGATCTTGAATTAGTTTTCAGACTCTTAGAACACTGGTACGGTACATAACATTAACCAATCAATCAGACAATTAATCAATCAAACAACCAATCAATCACTAAATCAATCAATCAATCAATCAATCCTTCATTCAGTCAATCCGTCAATTAATCAACCGTTCAGAGAGGAAAGTCACATCACTCTCGGGTTGTTTTATACAGATCCTCTTCAATGGTATCGAACTAAAAATTGAAAATATTTCAGGTGGGACGAAAACCAGAGAACCCGAAGAAATCCCTTCGGAGAGAGGACAAAAAGCAACATCAAACTAAAACCCACATATGACGCCAGGTACAGGAATCGAGCCTGTGACGCACTGATGGGAGGGGTGAGTGCTCTCACCACAGAGCACAGCAAGGCACAAACAAATACAAACGCTGCCAACATAAAGATTCTTCTTTGAATATAAACCGCCTCACCATTCTGTTTTCCTCAAGGAAATAAACCGCAAATAAAAAATAGGGAACGGGAACACTGAATCTTGGGAAAATGAAGAGTACAACTGCAGGTTATCCTCAAGGGCAATCATTTGAAAGACAGACAAGTGACTACCACTCGCTCACTGCACAGATAACTGGCGTCATACCTTGTCTGTCTGGCGCTGGAGTTGGTTCTGAAAGAAAAACAATGCTTTGATTAAAGGGGCATGGTCACGAGGATTTCGCAGACTTCTGGTCAAAACTGTGCTAAAATTATCGGTAGCTAACTTTACCCATGCCCAACATTATGTTTGAACATTTAAAGGAACATATTAACTTAATTTCATCAAGAGAAAACAAACTATGACCATTTAGTATCGATTTAATGTCAACACGCTGAAAGAAATTGAAAAGTTTAGCCTAATTTTTTCAAATTGCAATCCATTTCCATCCGTGCCATCCGTAGCATCAGACGACAGAAAATAGTTTCAGTGAAGTAATATAGTCTTTGGTAACAAAACTAAACTATTATTTGCAGGCGTTCACTGACGTCAGGACATATTTTTGATTTTTAAAGTGAACTAAAATAGCGTGACTATGCCCCTTTAAGGTAGACTGATAGGACATATAATGAAGTTACATCAAACATAAGGAATATAGACAATCAAATTAACACGTGTATAAACGGTAAAAATTGATTTTCGTTCAACAACATGTTCCAAAGCAACTAGCCCAACGATATTGCCTTTTAGTTCCCCTATAACCCTTAATGCACAATTCGCGAGAGCCAATAGTTTTGCGACCATTTTTAACAGGATTATTTCCGTGACAGTATTCACTTTACAACGAGAAACAAGTGTCTAAGGATGTAAGACAGGCCGACTTCCATTGCACATTTTAAGTTATCTTCTAACAGGATCTTTTTGCTACTAATTCGATATAACTTCATAAGCAGGAAACTGGTTCTGGAAAGAACTGCGATACAAGATACAACTCTGATAGCCTACGCCTTCTCATACTCCGAGGCGAGCTTCTGACAAAACTCAGGAAAGTATAAGATTGTGTTTACACTTGACAGATGCAAGGACAGTTCAATTGTCGTTGAGCGTTTAACCAAATAATTTTTCACCCAAACTGGACCAAAATGTCTGCCGCTAAATTAACAGTGGTCTGGTTGTTGCGTTGTTTAATGTGAAGTAAAGCAAATTTCAAAACAAAAAATCAAAATCACACGCAACTTCCATAGCTCATGCTTCGGCAGGGAATTACCTTTTATTTGAGGAGTAGTAGGGTAACTACCATTGGTCACTTGTTCAGTACTAAAAACCGGCCGGTGGGTTGTTACTTCTGAAACCAATGTATGCGCACAAAAAAGATCAGTGTTTGGTCAAGTGGACATGCGTGTTTGAGAGGCTTGCCTTTACTCCATTCAGTCTTTCGTCGACGTTCTCATGCAGTTTGTGTTATTGATGACGAGCAGCTAAACATGGCAATGGTAATAAAGTTTACATCCATCCAAATTGGTACCGAGAGTGAGATAAGGGCAAGAAATGTTGTCGTGCAAAACAACTGTCAAGAACGCAAGAGATGTATGGAAGCTGCGTGGTGATGATAAAACAGATGATGTGTAACAACAACTAGAAATGAACAGAAATCTACAG
This sequence comes from Siderastrea siderea, assembly GCA_964030785.1. Lineage (NCBI taxonomy): Eukaryota > Metazoa > Cnidaria > Anthozoa > Scleractinia > Rhizangiidae > Siderastrea > Siderastrea siderea. The sequence continues at coordinate 43,243,216 of OZ034966.1, read as the reverse complement.
AATAATGAATCTAGGACAAGAGACTATGAAGTGGGAGATTGCATTCACCTGTTCAGCAAAGGCTACTTAAGTCAATCGAACTATCTGAGTCAAATTTTATGATCAAAATATTTGCCCAGTGGGGATATTCAAACCATCAATGAGACAATTTCATTTGACTTTTTTTTTCTGTTATCATTGTCATTCATACAGGATCGTATTTCAAACAGGAAGTAGGTTAACCTTGAACAAAAACTCTGACTGATAGCAATTCGAGTTTCAGGTAACATGATCACACTTGTGCATGTCATATCAGCAGGGTAAGATACAAACACAAAATAACCGGAGAATAGAGGGTAATGTTGCCATAAAATCAGAGCGTTTCAAAAATAGCAACGGGGAAAATAGGTGCAATTTTATAAGAGTTTTTCTACTTTGCACTGAACGGGAATATAATAGCATGCTAGGTGGTTCGGTCTCGCAAAAGCTGAACATATCCTCTAAATAATAGTTGAAACCATCACACAAAGACAGGAAAGAAACGCTAGGAATCCCGTTAAAGAGTATGTGCGGTCAAACTTGCATCTAACTCAAACGGATCAGTCCAAGATCCGGTCAAGAAAATGAAGAAAAGTACATGGTGAGAGGATGAAAAACAGATCTTTCTGGGTTTATTCTTCACAGTGGCTACAGTACTGCCTGGAAGAGTACAGACACTGACTCATGCAGTACATTTTATGGTGTGCAGCAATTTGCCGTTTGCATCATTTGAAAAGCACAACATACGTGAGCGTACAGCATGATAAATATCTTACCAACTTTAGGTTCGACATTAAGTACATGAGATGTATCCACAGTGAATTGCCCCACTTTACCAGTGGATACTTCAGCCTGCAAGTCCTCCAACAGCTCAGCGTTTGTGTTCAAGGGATCAGCAGCAAACGATAGAGTCATTTTACAAATTACACTTCCTTTACTGCAAACATAAAAATAAGAAGAGTAAAAAATTAATCAGTTTAACAGACCATTCAGAGTGAGATAATCATCATCATGCACATCTTCAACAGCACAAGGTTAACCTTTCAGTCCCTCAACAAACAATTACCTGAATGAAATCTCCTTGAAACCAACAAAGGAAGGGTTTTTGGCATAGGCTTCCCTCACCTAAAAAATATCAAGTCATTCAAGAGATTAGTAAACAAGTGACATCAGTATTACTGTACAGCAATGCACTAATTGTGGGCAATATCAACGATTTGCGTCTCAGCAGTAACCGGTATCAATCACATCATTACATTTTAAGTATGTGCTTAAACTGTAACAGTAATCTTAGAAGGACTGTCCTTGGTGATATTGACGTTTCAATAACGTGAGTGGAAGTCATTTCAGAGTCACGTAAATTGTGTATCATCAGTTAGTATGTAACGCTGTAACAATTACAACACCTGGAAAAACTAGCCTGTGTACAGGCGTCTCCTACTTCCTTTGCTTTACGAAATAGGAGACGTCTGCGCACAGCTAGGAAAAACCAGGTCGAATTAATGCACTATTTTGAAATGAATGAACAAAAATCCTACAGCAGCTAAACCATTTTACCGCAAACCAAACATTAAACACATACCGCAGTTCTGACTTTATCTGCCAGGGCTTTGTATTTGTCTGACTTCTCATCAGAAAGCTCTGAACTCCACCCTTCATCTGTGAGTCTCAACTCAGCTTTGACTTGTTTATCTGTCAAAAAAATTAGCACTTTATCCTTCATGCAACATGGGAAGTGGCTGCGGGCCAGGGGATAGTCCATCAGGGACTGGTCACCCCAGGCTGAATACTGGTGTGCAATGTTATCACAGGTGCATGTTTATGTTTACTGCACTAGTTACTAGACATCACAAGAAAATTACATATAACGTCTTTACCTGCCATCGTTTCTATCTAAGCGTGCCTGCACGATGAGAAACATGAGAATCATGTTCCAATAGGGTGTCAAACGTTTCATGTTTTATCGTCAATTATTTGATGTTTTACAGGTTGTTAGGTGACTTTTGGCGTTCAAAGTAAGTTGTTTGTCACGAGATTGGGTAAAAACTGTGGTTAACCCTTGATAAGTTACATCTATTTTGTGTTTAGATAAATACAACTCGTTGGAAAACAAAATTGTTTCTGGTCGACAGTTATGGGTGCAAAAGTTCCGCAAACACTGACGCAAACGTTTTGAAGGTAAAACATGTCATATTTGATACCAAACTAGATCATGTATTTTCGTGACCTGGCTACCCGCCTTAAGTCAATCTTGCGGGGATTATTATTGTCTGGGAATTGATCTTTCTCTTTGCCTTAGTATCTACTAGCTTGCGTGACCCACACCAACCTCAGGTGTACGCCAAAGAACATAAGCTTGACTTGAAAATATTGAACATCTTGAGGTTTTTTCTTTTCGATTTACAAGCAAATTTTTGTTACATACCATATATTTTGACAGTCTTTCCAAATGACGAGCCAAACTCATTTTGTGCTACACAGTAGTAGGAGCGCTGTCCTGAGTCTGCGCTGATTGGAACTTGGTGTGAGTTAATTACATGCTTAACGCCACCAATCACTTTGTGGATAGTCACACGTGGAGTTGGAAGGCCAGTGGCATTACAAACAAACAAGGACGTGTGATTGATCTTCACCAGACGAGACATGATAACTGGTAATGCTCCTAACAACAGCAGTGAAATAAAAAAGTTATAAAGACAGGCATGCTTATCGGGAAAAACATGCAATCTCATACCAATGGAAGTAGAAAAGTCAGAAAACACAATAAGTTGGAGGACATAGAGGAATTGGGTTTGAAACATGAGATAAAGTTAAGTCCCACACGAGCCAAGGAGGCCCACACGGCCGGAGCTTATCCCGGGTTTTGTAGCATGAAGCAATTGAGAGTATTGCTACTCGCCCCTTGATGCTAGTCCATCGCAGGGTTATCCCCAGCAGTATGTCGCTGGCACTCATCTATTCTAAAGAAACACTACGATGGCAGGGACTGGGCCTCAAACCAACGATATTCGGATCTGAAGGTCAAAAAAGAAGGAAACACTATAATTGGTCAAAGGTGAAGTTGGACTGCAGGCCAAGATGCCCCACATGGTGGAGAGATTAGCCCAGTTTCTGCAGCATAAAGCCACTAGGAGTCCTAATACTCCTCCCTGGATGGGATGCTAGTTCACCACAGTGCACCCCAGCTTTCTTTCTTTTGCCTGTATTGGGTACCTGGGTAGACGGAAAATACATGTGGAGTAAAGTTTCTGCCGAGGGAAACAAAAAAGATAATGCAAAGACCAACCTCGCCTCAAAGCACTTCCTCTAATCACGTGTGCTAACTAACACACCATCACCTCTCCACTTTAAGGAGACCACTCTAGTCATGATCTAACAATTATTTGGCTTTTCTTTTTTCATTAAATATCCCTTATTTTACAAATGCAAGAAGAGAAATGTCTCTGACCGTTCACATGTAGCCTTCACGCCACTGCTAGTACTTACCCCTTACATTCATGGCACATGAAGAAGACCCCAGTTTATTAGCCACAACACACTCATAAACTCCAAGGTGGTTGATTCCAAAGTTTCTAATTGCCAGTATTTCCTGATCACTTGTCTTTCCTGGTTTAAACTGGTAATCTGCACCAACAGTAACAGCTTTGTTCTCCTTTGTCCACTTAGTCACTTTAGGAAGCGGTATTCCCCGCTCTCCTTGGCAGGTCAAAATAGTTGTACCTCCTACCTGCTCTTGAGTGACTAACAATGAACATGTTGGCAGCTCTAAAATGAGATAACAAGGGAAAGCTTCTTCTCAATGAGTCATTTTCAAAAGGAACAGATGAATGGCTGTCACCCACAGCATGTACGACACAGGTTGTTAGCTGATGCTTGTGGCGGTCAATTCTCAAGCTTTTCATTTCTCACTATGGAACTGTCTTATAAACCTGTGGTTTATTCATAGAAATGCGGCACAGTGACACGCACTCACTATTGATTGGTCTGCTCGGGCTCACATGCAACAAGCAAGTTGTACACTTCAGTTGATGGCTTAAATGCACGTTTGTACGTTTACTTTACACTTTCATGGTCCTGCAATGGTTTGTGCTTCACTGTTAGGTTAGTGCTTGCTTTGGCAAAAACACAAATAGCCAACAATAAATAAATTATTGGTTGCTTAAAGCGGCCTTCACACCTCAAGCTAATGTTGGCCAACTCAAATTGGTGTGTGTGAACAACACAACAACCTGATGGGCAAACTGTTAGTGAAAAATAGAGCTTGTCTAGAGCTTGTTCTCGCCAACCTTTCGCCAACAGGTTGCAAACATGTTGTTACGTCGTTCACACACATCAATTTGAATTTGCCAACACGAGTTGGCCAACATAAGTTTGATGTGTGAAGGCTGCTTAAGTGTTTTACTACAAATAAGCAACCAAGGAGATCAGCAGAGATTAATTTTACCTTCAGGACAAACTTTAGAAAAGTTCGCATGGCTTATGTCTTGCGTCCACGTACTGTTAAAAGAAAGACAGAAAATGTCATAATATTTAATGCACAGGGTGCCCACAAACTGTCAGGGTGTAACAAGAAGCAACATTAACAAGTAGCCAGGCTGAGGGCTTCAAACCAGGTCATTTGGCCCCTGTCCTCTCTCTGTCACCCTCGCATATCCCCTGTCAGCTTGACTAGCCATCTGAAGCAGTCCAGGCCACAGACTGCAGTTCACAGTTAATTTGCTTATTTTGCCTCGGAAGAACTTTCCAGAGAAATACCGTAACTCTCATTTCTCAGAATCTCGAACAATTTGGACTTGAATTCAAGTTATATAGAACATGATATAAAGACAGCATTCAAGTTGAGGGTGACAGAGCAGGGTAGACATTTTTGGATGAAGGAAACTGTACATGTAACAACAATATGTTGCATCTCCTTCCTGAGAAAATGCCTTGCATAATCAATTGCTCCACAACCACAGGTACAAATGCTATTTGGCAATTAAACTTAAGATAAGTTAACATTATGACTCCTGGACACTAAGTTATACATAGAAATAAATCTAGCACAACCAAACAATTCTTGTCATTTACCTTCCTTCCTTGTTTTGAAATGTTGTGCATTTGTTTTTACTCCAACCACAGTAAGGATCCAAACTGGAAATACACGTCCTACAACAAAACAGTACTTGACATCAGCTAAACTTATACAAGGTACATTGGCTTTTGAATCAATTGGGATTATGGCTTGTGGGTGGCATATACATGGATATGGAAGGGAGGGGCTACACTATTGTTGGAGATGTGGTACTTTAAAAAAAAATACATAAAATAAAAATAAATTTAGGTAAATGGAAAGTGTTTGCTGATTCTCTAAGGGTAAAGAAAAACAATGGAGACAGTGATAAAGGCCAGTAGCCTCAACAGAGCCATGGAGGCCATTTGAGGAAGCCCCATGTGCAACTTTGAGAACTTTACAGTGGCATGCCTTCAGGGCCTGATCTTGTGGCGGTTGTGAATCTTTCTTTAGGATGGCTTTATTATGTCCATCAATTATCTGTTTAACGTTTGGCATGTGGCTTAATTATCTTGAGGGTGTTTCGGTTAAAAATCTTCCGCTATTTGTGTGTAGTCGGAAAGCATTTATCAATAAGACAGAGGAATGTTCTGCCTATGCTGCTCTTAACATTTTTGCTGAAGGGTGGATTCTACCAGATTATGTTCCGAGACCAATTATGTTTATGCGATGGTGGTGTTTGCGGTTGTGGCTTAAATTCTAGGTTGTAAGTGTATCTGCTCTTCCTTAGCGCTTCCTGGTATGGTGTTGCCACTTCGTTGTATGTATGTATGTATGTATGTATGTATGTATGTATGCATGCATGCATGCATGCATGTATGTATGTATGTAGGTAGGTAGGTAGGTAGGTAGGTGGGTAGGTAAGGTAGGTAGGTAGGTAGGTGGGTAGGTAGGTAGGTAGGTAGGTAGGTGGGTGGGTAGGTAGGTAGGTAAGGTAGGTAGGTAGGTAGGTAGGTAGGTAGGTGGGTAGGTAGGTAGGTAGGTAGGTAGGTAGGTAGGTAGGTGGGTGGGTAGGTAGGTAGGTAGGTAGGTAGGTGGGTGGGTAGGTAGGTAGGTAGGTGGGTAGGTAGGTGGGTAGGTAGGTGGGTAGGTAGGTAGGTAGGTAGGTAGGTAGGTAAGGTAGGTAAGGTAGGTAGGTAGGTAGGTAGGTAGGTAGGTAGGTAAGGTAGGTAGGTAGGTAGGTAGGTATGTTTGTATGTAAATAAAAGTAAATTGTGTTTTACAGGTGCAATGAGTAGTATCAAGCTCATATGGTTTGCTATTAACTATAAAGCAATCAGAAATAACCAAACTTAACACAACTGTTTAATCTAGGACAATGAATGACCAAGACAATGATCAAGCATATAGTATGACTGACATTTACCTGCAGGTTTGGTATTGGCTGCAGTGTTCGACAGGAAGCTTCACAATGCTGGAGCTGCTTCCAATGAACACAGCACCCTGCCAGCAAAATACAAGGCAAAAAAATGAAGGTCGAGAAAGAACCGCAAAGAAATAACTATAACTTCCAGGTAACAGTTTTATTATTTCTGAGCTTTTTTTCTAAACTCACTAGATAGCAATTTGTTTCACTTTTGTTTTTTTGTTTTTTGTCACTCAGTGCTAATATCCACCATTTTTTTACATTATTTTTTCATTTAAAGGTTAACTAGAAGTGGACATGTTTGCAGCTCACCTGATAAAGTTTCATTGTATAGATAGGATCTGGTTTCTGCCGATAAAGGAGTAAAAATGAACGATCAGTACTAATATACCAGAGAATAATCCACTAATATTACATATAAGCTAACATGACCCTTGTAACCAAATATGGCGTGAGCATTATCATGTGCTACCTTGGGTTAAGCCATATATCCTGTCTGTCCCATAACACTCAGCATGCATCTTCTTTAACCATGCAAAACAGCTGTTTGAAATAACAGTTTCAAGGCTAAATAAAACAGACAAACCTCAAAAATGTTGATCTGTTCCACAATAATAGGATTGTGGTCACCAGATATGTTGTTAAAAACTTTGAACACTGTACCATTATCTGGAAAAAAGCATAATTATTTCTAATAAATTATATTAGGAGAAACAAAAACCTGATACATATGCTGTGAGGACAAAGGGTTGTTTAAATGGGGCATGCATGCAGGCTTAGTTGACAATGCTCAAACTAAAGTTAACAGCAAATTGTAGTTCATTTTGTATCTTTAGCAATGACAGTCTCAGACCCAAATGAGCTGCAAGTTTCATGCCCTTTACTCAGTGGTGGATCCAGGATTTTTGAAGGGGGGTGGCTGACCTGACAGAATATCGGAACAATTGGAGACAAAATCGCCTCAGTGATAGTTTCGTTCCCCTTCTTGATTTCATTGCTTAAATGACCCCAGAGAGGCGGTGGCTAGCCACCCAATCCACCCTCCCTGGATCCGCCCCTGAAACTACCATAATTACCAGTAAGCATCTAGGGACTTCACAGGGGACATAGTCCAACCCGATGGGTCTAACTTTGATCCTGAGTACACCTAATTAATTCTCTATGCTTCAGATGTAAATGTTGTCAACCACAGTGACAAAATAAGGCAAAGAACTCCTAAGCATACTGTACATAAGTGTCCTATAAGGCAAAGAACTCCTAAGCATACTTGTACATAAGTGTCCTATAACATTGTCTGAGCTCACAGGTAACAGTTACAGGTGACAGAGATTTATCTCTTACCTAAGGAAATGAACATGACAGGAACAACAGCTCCACCCACGCCCTTAGCTTGATCAACCACAATGCCTGTAAATCTACAAAACATACAAGAATCCACATTTTATCGCACAAAAAACAAACAACGATTAAAAGCAATCTGTTGTTATTTTTACAGACAGGAGACGTTTATAGAATAATATTGAACAATAACTATTTCGGCGACACTTCTTCATTAATTTACATGATGACACATCAGAACACAGTTACATGGGTAGACCTCCACTGTGGACTCTTGTAAATAAGCAATTCTGATTGGCTTATAAACGTCACTGCCTATTTGCTGATAGAGAGAGATCGCACTCTCCATGTTCGTCAATGGAAAGTAATTTTTTTGTAAATATGACATACAGGTTATTGTTTTCTGGTTGCATTTATTTTGTTGTCTACAAAAACAAGCAAAATAGCGTTACTCTTCGTTTTCTATCAGCAACAATCAGATCAGCTACACCTTGTTGCTTGTTGACTATTGCTCAGAGAAAACTCAGCCTCAAAGACTATTGTTTTTAAAATATGAAACGTTTTGCTGTTACCTGGTATCAGCTCTAGTAATGAGAGGTTTTGCTGGTTTAGGTGTAAGTGGATCAGCCAACAGAGTGTGGTCAATCGCAAATTGGTTGGTCCCAAAAGAATAACTCTTGGTGTCAAGGCTCCTATCACACTAAACATAAAAAAGCACACAACATTAAAGTTTACAAAACAAAGAGGGTTTTCTTGTATTAATTGGGTCACTTTGAAATACACAGTCATAAGGTCTGACTGCATTACATGTTTCATTGCAAACAGATTCAGTTCCAAGCTTCTCTGTACTAAGCGACCTTTACCATAATAGTTATCCTCTGATCTAGGAACCAGTTAAGTCGTCTACTTTAAGGTATGAATATAATAAGTAATAACAGTGGTTTATTAAAAAATACCTTGGCAACATAGGGGTAAATTGCAGTAAATTTACAAATGTGGAAAATAAAACAAGTTTTATATGTAAAAAAAAAGTATAAAAAGCTGAAATACACATAGAATACTTCATGGAAAGTGTGTGCATATGGTATTTACGCACGAGTTGGTCAAGTATCGGAAATCGAACCAGTGAGCGCAGCGAACGGGTGAGATTTTTGACACAAACTAGTTAATGAGTGCATAAATACTGTACGCATACACTTTCCATGGTGTATTATGTTTATTATATACATACTGAGATTTACAGTGAAACCCATTAAACCGTGAATGCCTAAAATTATTTCTGGAATGTTTATTGTTCTGCGACCAATCAGATTAGAGACGTAACTCCAACAAACCGCAAGAGTAATTAGCTGAAAGGTTTCGATCACAAAATGAGTCGGTGGCTTTTGCGTCCATGATAAATTCTCAGTTTCACCGCCGATTAACAAACACTCTGAAATTGTTATTTTTTTTCTATTTCAGAGTTTATGCATAAGCAAAGAATAACCATAAACGATATTTTACTGAAAAGACACGGCTAGAGACTGCGTCTGGGAGCAGAATAATTGTATTCAGTTTTTCATTTTTTAAAAACGGCCTCTCCGGTGTTGTCAGTTATAATCATTTGTTTTTTTGTTGTTGTTGTTTTTTGTTGTTTTTTGTTGTTGTTGCGGTTACGTCTCTAATCTGATTGGTCGCAGAACAATAAACATCCCAGAAATAATTTTAGGCGTTCATGGTTTAATGGGTTTCACTGTAAATCTCAGTATGTATACAATAAACATAATACACCATGGAAAATGTATGCGTACAGTATTTATGCACTCGTTAACTAGTTTGTGTCAAAAATCTCACCCGTTCGCTGTGCTCACTAGTGCGATTTCCGAGAAAAAAAAAGAAAAAGATAGATATATATATAATCATTTGTAGGTTTCAGCCTTTTCCCTGTTTGACCAAAACAGTTTACTGAATAAACTTTGCAAAAGTTTCCCTTTACCCTACTTTGGTGCGGAGAACAGTACAACAAGCTCATTCACGGCAAAACTCTTCCGTCCAAGATGTCACGCAAGCCGTTACCTGAACATTTAACGTTATGGATATGAAACAACGAGCTGGATTTTTCTTCCACGATTCTCAATTTTTTTAATACCCTTTGGAAATACTGAAGTTGTTATTGTTTTCTATTTCAGATAGCTTCTATATGAGTGAAGGATAGACGGCACAAGTGAACAAATGTCCAGTTCTAGTGGAAGCGATTCGTGCGTTTAGTATATTTTAAAAAAGATATGTTTCCTTTGGTGTTTGCATAAACATCCCATTTATCACTTCTTTGGTTTTGCCTCAAAACGTGCTTGTTTTTGGCTGTCATTTGATGTTTTCGATTCCTATCAGTCCAAAGTAACACAACTACCGAACTGAGAACTAAATAGCCAATCAAAAGCAAGTGTAATTTTTCAAAATTTGCAACGGTACGCAAGTTGCACGCATGTTTGTATCTGTAATGGCAGGCGTGTTTGTGTTTGCTGTGAAAACTGGGGTCTAACAGAAACTACAGTAATTATTGCTCTACTGCAATAATCGGCGGTGAAACTGAGAATTTACTGTGGACGCAAAAGCCACCGACTCGTTTCGTGATGGAAACCTCTCAGCTAATTACTCTTGCGGTTTGTTGCGGTTACGTCTCGAATCTGATTGGTCGCAGAACAATAAACATTCCAGAAATAATTTTAGGCGTTCATGGTTTAATGGGTTTCACTGTAAATTCTCGTTTAATGACAAATTTGTAAGTTATATAAATGTTTTGACTATACATTATTCAAACTGTCTATCATTGACGATACTCACCACGGGGTAGTTATTTTTCTTCAAATGCCTTTCAATACTTTAAACAAGACACCTTAAGCTTAAGGGCTCATTATCTTCTCGTCTTTACGTCTAACAGAGCGAATTGACTGCGCAAGATACTTGTTTGATTCTGCTGGCTATTTAGTGTGCACTTCTTGCTCGTCGTTCTTTTCGTATTTCAAAAATTCTTCCAACAATTTCACATGCATCTCGCTTCGTCTTCTCTTCTGCGTTTTTGTTTTCGAGACTTTCCACATAATCCTGAACTGAAGTATCATGGTCAACAAATCTTTTCTTGCTCATGTAAACTAAAAAGAAAGTTAACTTCAACACTTGCAAGAGACTTGAAAAGCGAAAGCCTGAATGAGAATGACCTTGTTATGGCTCACACATCAAAAAACATGATACGCGGCATGTGATTGGACATATCGTTTTCTTCACATGTGAAACAAGTGATACACGTCATTTGATTGGCTTTCAGCTACTTGGACCAGCTTGTGAACGAAAATTTATTTCGTGCCTTTTCAGTGGGTAAATCTCAGTATGTATATAATAATATAGAATATTAGTATGTTTACTCTTGCAATAATAAACCTATGTCCTTTTTTTTGGCATTTGAACATTGGGACCTAACTGTAAGTTAAAACATCTTATTGATGTCAATTGTAGCAAAGAATGACTTGACCATAACTCAACCTACCCACAGGTTTACACAAAATATTAAAAAAAAAATCTGATCACTCATAGTATTTTGGTTGAAATTCCAGCTGCACGCCATGTTATTTCATCTCACCTTTGGCCTACCAGGCACCTGAGTCAAATTGACTGGATTTACTGCCCTCCAAAGAGAATTGCCGTCATAACTTTTGATGGACGTGTCCTCTTCCAAGTACTCACTCTTGTCAAACAATTCCACTACAGATTTCATGCTGTACCTACAAACAGCTGAACCAGCTACTCCCAGCCTAAATTGAAAATTAACACAGAATTAAAAGGTTTAAGTTTTGCACAGTTTTTCTGTGAAACATAACCTGGAGCCCTAAATCTCAGAGTAAAAAATAATACAGTTTGTAGACTGCAAACTTCAAAGTTAACTGGCTAAGGAGTGCAGAACTGTAGCCAAGGCTAATTAATAAGCAACTTTAGCTAAATTAATAGATCAAGTATTAAGCTTAGCTTGGGCATAGTATTGACCTGACAAAGACCTTTTAGGGTAGCTTTCCGCCACAGTGAGTAGAAAGTCTGCAGTTTACAAAAATTTGGATTTATCAACTGAGTTGATAAGGTGACTTGGCCACCGTAAAGAAATTCAAAAGCTGACAAAGTCGATCTTCATTTCTTTGGTGGCCAATTTACTTTGTCCAATCAGTTGATAGATCCAGACCAATGGCGTACCACTGAGTTTCTTTAGAAACTAACTCCTTTATTCAGTCGATCTGCAAATTTTACACTGAGACAACTTACCGAACGTCCTAAAGGAGTACAATGGCAACTGTGATTTGCATATTTTTTGCACTAGGAATGACGCACTGGGATTGGGAATTTGCCAATGGAAAACTGCTTACTGGGAATGAAAAAAATTGGGCTGGGAAATAGGATCTTCAGGGCCCTCAGTTATTGTGTTACTACGATTATCAGTTGAGTATGACACGCGGGAGGTTTCGTGCCTAAGTTTTACCGTTAAAATTTTGCTGTTGTCAGTCTTCTGTGTGCGTGAAATCTCTTACTTTTTCGAAGAAATGGCAGAGTATCAAGTGAAAGTTGAATATACAGGAAATCAAAGAATAGATGAACAGAAGTGGATCAGCTTTATGATTCCAGTTGGGTTAGTGCACTCCGGCCATTATGTCTTTCAGTCACTGGTGCAAGACATCAAGAGTAGATGCACAAGTCTGAATTTTTTGAATGAACATAACATGAGACTCCGGTACTTCGACGATGAAGACAACTGGATAAATCTAAACAACGACGATGAGCGAGGCTTTCAGGAATTTTGGCAAAGCGCACGAACTGTTCCAGAAAGGGAATTTAAAAGAATTACAGTAAAGGCCGGGGTTCTCGTTTCTCCAATTCAAGCTGTCCCTTCTCAAGCGAATTCTTCAAGCACAAATGTCCAGTTCGATGCGAGTACTCCTTACGTATCGTCGCCCGCTGAAACACGTACAAGCAACAGTCTTGACTTTGGAAAAAGTACTGCTACTCGAAACACTGCGCTATCAAACACAAACTCCAACCCGGTGGATCGGATACTATCAAAAAAACTTGCAAGCGTTGAAAGTGCGAAGAAGGCGTTAGAACATGCGAAAGTCCAAAAAGACAACTTTGAGAGGGAGCTTTGTCGAGCCGTGCTACATAACTCAGGTTCTCTTTCCATCTGTGGGAGATGTCACTTGAAGGTGGGATACACCAGAAGAAACTGTGACGGAGAAGATTGTACATCTGCCATGCTATGTGGAGTCATTGAGAAGCATCCCAATGACAAAGCTGAAAGACGAAAACTATCACAGCAGGTAACTAAATGCCAGACTGAAGTAGCAAATCGTGACTACAACAACAAAGTTAAAGCTTATAAAGTGGTTGAAGATTCCTTTGCAAGAAAGTTTGAGGCCGATACCGTCACTTCTGATCCAGAGAGATCCATTGTTAACGGTGTAAAAAACTGGGTGCTTCTAAATAAACACGTAGCACTGCTTCAAAAAAATGCAATGGAAAGCTGCCTCCAAGGCAAGGCATAACCCGTCTGTTGAGAGAAGCAGTTGAAGAGCACGAAATGAAATCAACAAGCCGTATGGCGCACAAGGAACATTGTATAAACCCAAAACAGTGAAGCTTGGAAGAAGAGTGCGCCATCAGATTTCCTCGATGTAGTTCACCAGCCACAAGTACTTTAACAGCAATGGAAGAAAGTGATTTTAGACTAGCAGTTTGTCTACAAGAGGAATTAAATAACGAAGATTCGAGCGATGTGTTGGCCGCTGATTTTGTTTCCCCCGGCAAAGATAACCCGCAATCTGGTATGTGTGTACCCGGTCAGGGCTGGAAATCGCCTATGTTTGAACCTGAATCATGTCAGAGGGAACAGGAAGCAGTGAATGCCCTAGTAGAACTTCAAAAGAATAATAAATGATGCACAAGAACATTATAATTTCATTAACCTGATTTGTGTAAACGATTAGCCTCCGTTAATTTGTTGCTGTGATAGGGTTCTCGTTGTGTTGGAATTTGTTCCCAGTGCTTGTTTAGATTGTGTATGTTCATGCGTTTATCAAGAGAGACAATACAGATTTAGTAGTTTGGGCTAAGGAAAGACTTTATTTTGCTGAGCATTTTCTTTAATATCATTACAAGTTGAACCGTATAAAAGTAATCGGTTTTCACATGGTTTAAATTTGAGATTGTGTCATGTTTTGTAATAATCACAAATAAACATGCAACGTTTTTCGCCTGGGTTTTTGACAACCGCATTTTTGTTTGTGACAACAGTTCAATTTGAATCTAGATACTCTTGAACTACATACTTGTTGTGATTTGGTACTATTTTTTGCAACAACTTAATTTAGTGATTGCTGACATTCCCCGCCAGCCTGGAGACTACAAAGTTTTAGTAGTCAATGCTTTCAAAGATTTTCATCACTTATAAGGCAAACAAGAAGACGCCTGAAGGCACTTACACGGGATGTGCTGGTGTATGTAAGGACTATTTTGAACGGTGCTGGACAGTTGTCGAGTACATGGGTTGGTACGATATGTGAAAGAGAAACGGAGATGTTCAGTATTACAGTGTAAAAGGATATAAACAAGAATAAGACTAGTGACCAGTGAGCCTCTCCAGGAAACACCGGTGTTGCGTGACAGAGAAGAGGGGCCACTGGACTAGAAGAAATTCAATTATCTTTGAGTGGCGACAAAAAAAGATTTCGAACGTAATGTTAACATCATGTTTATAAGAAAAGGTTTTTAACGATTACCGTAATTTCCGGCCATTTACCTGCATGGCAGATTACCCACACCGGTCGATTTTAGCCAAAAGGGGAAAAAAGAATCAGCAGATTACCCGCACTTGTGGATAACCCAAAAACAAAAGAGAATCGGGTTAAACAGTTTGAAAACTCAAATGTGAAAGTTTGACGAGGTTGTTTCAAACTAGGCATTTTTTAAATTTAACTCGTAACTACGACGTCACTGATGATGACTCATGGATACACTTATCGCATAAAATTGAGCGATGCTTGTAATACTTATTGAGTCAGTTACCTTTTTATAATGTTTAGGATCAAAGAGACTTTATCCATTGTTTTTGTAACAAAATACTTTTTTAGCGTGCAATTACTTAAATTTCACACGTATTATTTTCGATGTTCATTGAGAATTTAAATAAATGACTTGTAAAATTTGGTTCGCAATTTTCTCAAAAAAAACTATCTCAGGATCCACTGGGTCTACAAAATCGCTTGAAACAGGAAAATACTTCCTAAATCAAGGCAGTCCTTGCTGTGAATATTTCACTGATGCGTCGAGTATTCTTGTATTATTTTTATCCCTGTCAATGTTTTGTTTACACGCCGACAATGCCAACAATGATGTTTTTCATCACGTTCCACTAACTACGTGGCACCATGAATTCAGCAGGTCCCTGAGATATTTATTTATCTCAGGTTCTACTGGGTCTAAGAAATGCATGTGATTCAAAGTGTTACAGCCAATAAAATCGCACAATTTTTTCTGGGACATGCCTTGAGCCTCATGCCAAGGGCACGGCAAACGGGAAAGTTAAAAAAAAACATGCCCATTTGCACACAACCGATGAAAAAATTCCATCGACCGAAACCTTAACGCTGGCTGACTACGTCATCCCGCATAACACTAATTAAAAGTGAATGACTTTATACGTGAAGTAGCTGAAACTGACTACAAAATTAAGAAGTCACTTTTAAAATAGTTGCCTTTGTTTACCTTTCAATTGGCACCAGTATGTCTGCGGCAGTATTCTTGAGAAAATAATTGAGTTCTTGTAAAAGTGGATAAAGTAATTTATACACTTATTTGAATAAACTTGTTGTAAATTAGAAGTATTAATTACCTTTGTAATTGTCATTACGCGAATGAATCTCGAAAACATTTTTATATCTGATCATATAAAATCCTAGACCAAGACGCTTTTTACATGCTTTGGTACACTTGGCCAGAAAGACATCAGTTTGACGTTGAATTATTTGCCAGAGTAATTCTCTGACGAAACCATCAAAACACTAAATATCAATGTATGAAGTGAATCTGAAAAAATTCACCATATCATTTGACATTATGAAGTCTACTGCTGCTTGGACTGCAGCAAGTTCATGTTCTCGTTTGTGACTTCCAAAAGTTCATAACGCATAACGCTCCTCATTTTATTAAAAACAAACTCAACAGGGTTAAAATCAGGAGAATAAGTTGGCGTATAGACAAGTTCAATGTTGCACTCATTCAGCCACTCTTGTAATGCTTTGCCACCTGCAAAATGGTGAGTACCGCAGTTATCCATCACCAATATGTCTCCGACTTCAAGCGCTGGTCTTCCTCTTTCCATGTTGGCTGCATTTCCTGCTTCACCAAAAAACTGAAGAAAATGGATGGTATCGGATGCACCCTGTACAGTGTTCATATATTCTACCCCATTTAGTCCAGCTAATAAGTTAACTGTTATGTTAGGTGAATCGTATTAACGTAAGAGCTCTATGCATCTTTCTCCGACTGGTGCGTGACTGTACAATCGCTTACCATGGAAAGGTAATTTTAAACCGCATTCATCGAAGAACTTGAGCTTAAAGGGATCTTTTGCATGGAGATAATCAATAAACATTTGAGTGTATGCCATATTTTCTACACTAAATCTTTCATGAGCAACAGTACTGATTTTTTTTCTTGAATATTTCAAACCAGACAACATACTGTTGTTCAACGCATGCGACATCGCAGAAATGGAAGTTCCGTTTGGAATATCGCCAAACTCGTTTAAACCGTCGTAAATTTCCCTCAGTGATGAAGTCAGTCTTGCTCTCTTAACAGTCTCGATAAACTGCAAGTCACCTTGAGTTAAATGAGAGTTGTTTCCTCCTCCATTTCTCCGTGGTTCAATGGTATGTTCTGTATGTAGACGCTGCCATAAGCTTATCACAGTGTTTCTACTTACTTTGAAAGCGTTTGCTACATCCGAAAATTTACCAGGAAAGTAGCCCGTATATATGTTGCCACCATTTCTAACTATTTCATCGACTATCAATGTTCGCAGATCACGTGAAAGTGCACAGCCCTTGGTAAAGGTCCTGCCTTTCAAATTAAGCCTTTCCATGATAGAAAGCATAGCATGAACGCGACAAAACATAATAATAGTACACCGATGTAAAGAAGACTTCAGTGACTAAAATTTTGCGTGCTTTATTTTAGATGATGTCAATAACACAAGGCGTTTCCAATGGATACTTGCATTGTCGCTCCTAACAACAGCAAAGTTTTAATGGTAAAACTTAGGCACAACACTTCCCGCGTGTCATACTCAACTGATAATCGTAGTATGTACACCTTGGCCTTCTTAATATCATATTATTTTTCCTAACCCCAATTAAAATCAACTACTGTTTTTGAGAAGTTATGTACTTACTCTGGTGTGGTAAAAATTCCATAAACATAGTCTTCATTTGTTTTAGGATCAGTAGATTTAACAGCAGCTTCTGTAAATCCAAATGAATTGCTTTTTCAATGCAGAAAATCATTATTTGATGGCAACCATGTGTAAACACTATATTAATTCAATAATTCAATTCATTTAGTCAAGTAAATATTACAAGCATTTACACCACCATGCCAGCATTTACAGCCAGGGCTATTTGAGGCTCATAGTCCTGGCTGGTGGTCTGACCTTGAGGAAAATTTACAATTAGTCCTTCTTTTAAAGAGCTCCAAAAATGTAAGAAAAACTAAATATACCTCAAAGTAATGCGCTGATCAATTCGAAAGTTCAACATCCCCCCCCACCCCCCCACTGGCAACCCCCAGGCAGTTGAACTTTCAAGATTGGCTTGTTCAAATTCCCTCCCCTCGGGGCAAAAAAGCAGTTCAAATACCCCACCAATAAGTACTGAACTGCCTCTCCTTGAAGACAAATTTCGTCATCAATCAAACACTACACGCCTTTCAGAGAGAGTTATGCCATAATGACACCTTCAAACGTATTTTAAAGACCCTTTTGAAAGAGTTATCCACTAACAAAGGCGAAATTCTATCTTGTAAATCCGTCAAACCTTGCAAAAACCAAAAAAACCTACAGGCATATTACATCAGCACAAGAGATAAATTTGGTTCAAATTCCCCCCTCCTCGGGTACGAAGCACAGTCAAATGCCCAGGGTATGCCGGGGAGGGGGGGGGGGGCGGTGAAGTTTCGAATTGATTGGCGCATAAAACAATTATAACATTTTGTGATAAACAGTGTAGAGTGTAGAGGGAAAAACAGACTTGCCAGGGTATATACTTACTAATAGACACAAATAGAAATAAAAGCAGTATTAAAAATATCCTGGTAATATATAGGATATTTACCACATAATGCATTAACCAATTAACAGAGTGAGAGAGCACTAATGCACAAAGATAGAGGATAATTTGTTGAGATCTCATAGCCAAAAGTTTTTCCAGCCATACAAAATTTTATATTTTATAGTTTGTAACTTAGCCAGATGATGTTTCTAGCAAAAGAGAATTAAGTCAAACAACTTTTTACAATAGTGACTACACAGACACAAAGAACAGTGCAATACATGTCTTCCAGATATGATAAGTTAAAAATGAGAATTTGAAAAAGCAGAAAACACGTAGGCTATAACTATAAAATTAATATAAAAGGCTGTGTTAAAACTAGTTATTTCTTACATGTTGTGAAGTCACATTGTATGTAGGGTGAATTTAGGTCAGAAAAGGAAAATAATAGTTGAAAAATAGTAGTTACTTACGTATTTGATCATAGTCAAATGGTATTTCACCAGGGACGGAGCATATTATTCTGGTCTTCACAAATGATGTAAATTTGCCTTTCAGAGCATATTTGGCAGCACCTTCATCATACTGAAATGAAAAGTTCTCATTTAAATTATAATAATTTATTTCCTTAACTGAACAGATCCTTCACCTAGTTAGTTAAGTGTATACTAAGCAGAATCATGACAGTTGAGCTATTGACTGGTTAAGTTCTAAACTTGGAAACCACAACATTAACCCAACATTTGCTAAGAAATAGCACACCTTGTAAGAAATTGTATATAAAAAGATTAATGCCTTAGGAGAAAACCAGTTTTTATGACACAATTATACAATGTGTTTACTTTGTCACAGAAACTTCAGCTTAAAGACATTTTAAGCACAGCAGACCCTGTCATCTTGAACCCCCACTACCTTGAATTCCCTGCCAAAACTCCTTTCCTTGATTGATGACGTGTTAGTTATTAATTTACTATTGGCCATCTTGAGCTTGTATAATTATTATCTCAAACAGTTTTATTTTTGTCTTGCTCATTTGAGACATGCTGTAGCAAGAGTCTACACAAACATACTCCAGGAAGTAATAACTATTGTGATCTACTTTCATTGACATTTTTATTCATTTCCTTTTCACTACCAAAACCAATAACATCCCAGCATCACTATGATGAAAACATAAATGTACCAGTAAAAATTAAATTCAACTTTTTTTACCAAGAAAAAAAAAGTCAAATATACACATCACTTCATACCTGACAAACTCTGGCAACTCTTGAATAAATAATACGCTGTGATTGGAAAGCAAATCATGCATAATAAGATGTATTATAGCCTCAGTGATATTAATTTAGCTCTCTAACAACAAAGCTATCAAGGCAACTGGGAGCTGGTCATTTATGAGTTGGTATTATACCTAGTGGTTGGTGAATGAATGAAAGTGAATATATGAAGGGCCCGGTGGAAAAAGGGCGTAAGTGACGATTTGAGGTTAAAATCGAAATTGCTCCTATTTAGCTGAACATTGGCACACAGGCTGGTTTTCACGTGAGGAATGCCGTAGCACACTTATTTCTTGACCTGAGATCTAAAATTTGAAGAATTAGCGTATTACTTTTGCTTAAAACTGACACAAAGAAAACAACAGGACCACGGATTCTAGGTTGAATTCCTTTGTTTTAGTTCAGGCAGAGAACAAAAGAAATCTTTCACGCATCACTTGAGCGAGTTCAGTTCAACAACACTTTTCACGCAAAAGTAATACGCTAATTCTTCAAATTTTAGATCTCAGGTCAAGAAATAAGTGCGCAACGGCGTTCCTCACATGAAAACCAGCCTGTGTGCCAATGTTCAGCTAAATAGGAGCAATTTCGATTTTAACCTCAAATCGTCACTTATGCCCTTTTTCCACCGGGCCCTTCATGAAATAATCATAATATTAATGAACTGTGGGCGAAATAAGAAATGATGAGGACCATCGCATTGAAGATATCATCTTACAGAGTTGGAACAGGGGTCATGGCCTTGAATCCTGTTCAGGCCTGAATTTTTTCAGGTTCTTCTTTTTCGACTTGATATCTTTATCGTGATGGTTGTCATACTGGATCTTTAATTTATTGTGACGGTTGTTATTTCACTGGCAGGTCATATATTATATGATCATTTCATATTATATTCACATAATTTAAGACTGTCAGTAGTTTCATGCAAATTGACTCCCATTGTACTCTCCAATTGGGCGGTTCCAGAAAATATCCATGCCATACCACGGACGGCCTTTCGGAATTCCGAGGGCAAGGGGTGGTTCTTTGAACTGGAAATCCGAAGGCATGGGGGGATACTTACGATTGGAATTCCGAAGGCATGGGGGGGGGGGGGTTAGACCTGGGATTTCCACAGGAGACAGACAAGAGTGTATTCCTTGAAAAAGCTAATTTTATGGACTTTTAAAATCAGTTCGAACTGACGACACTACTGACTTCCGCGGAAGCAGGATACAAGACAAGCATCGGTCGATCAGACATGTGTTCATGTTCATTTGCAGAAGAAAACCGACAAAACACGGGTTGTACATCAAGCTCCAGAGGCCTTAACGTTGATGACTTTCTTATCAGATTTATTTAATAAAATATGAAAAATCTATGTTTCTCACCACTTGTATATTTCTTGCACTCCCGTCGCATGAACGGCGAAAACTTGCGTTTGAGAAATGGCCCATTATGAGACTTGACAACTTTTTTTGACGCCGTTTAATTCTGGAAATGCCACACATTTTGTATATCTTTGAAGGCAGTTTCTGTATAAATACATCCAAAAGATTTTTCGAATTTTGTAGGATTTCAATATTTCCTCAATACATGTATTTTGACCGAGGACGCCATTTTTGAAGCTCGTGGGATTGGGAGCGACTGCTGACCCCGATGGGTCAAATTCAAGATGGCGGAAACGAAAATACACTTGATCGTAATATCTTCCGAGTGTACACACGTACATCACACAATATTCTTATTTTAATGTTCTGTACCAGTTTGGGGCAATGTAAAGTTAATGTAGGTTGCATCTGTTGAACAGTGGTAAGGAGAAAACTTTTAATTTTTTTTAAATTTTCATTCCAGAATTTCCGGAGTCATAATGACTCCCTCTATAACCAGCTGTACTGAACAGAAGTAGAGTCATCAGGGATGTAGATAAAAGCCGGCAGCCGGAAAAAATCGCCGGCTATTCCTAAAAAATTTCCAGCTGATGAATCTTGGAAGGATGATACACAACTGCCGAAGCCACACGCAGTTTCTAGTGCCTGCCGCCTATTACAAGTATTCTTCCACCTATTGAAAATTCTAACTACAACCCTGGTCATTTGAAATAATTTTCCGTAAAATAAGCCAAATTGGGCATATTAGCAAACCCTGCAGGTAATTCCGAAGGATTTGACAAGAAAATAGAAAATCAGAACAGGAGGGGGGTTTACGATTATGGAAATCCGAGGGCATGGGGGGATAACGCATTTTGGAAATTCCGAAGGCAGGGGGGAGTTAAAATATGGAAGCCGTCCATGGAATGGTATGGATATTTTCTGGAATTGCCCATTCTGTCAGCCCCTAAACAAGTCTTACCAATTCTGAGTTTCATTTATCGTCACTTCTACATCAAGGCAAGTTGAAACATAATTATTTCATTTAAACCTTGTTTCATAGGAGGGAAGACTCTGAAAAAGTGAGTCACTTAGAAAACACATGTTTTGACCACCCTAACACTGACAATAATTTGTCTTATTTCAGACTGCTTCATTCCTCTTATGACAGAATTGTTTACCCACCTTGCCTCGCTCTACAGCTGACTCTCTCAGGAAAAAGTACACAAAGTTGTCATTGTATCCAAATGATGATACAAAGTTAGCATCTAAAGGGGAAATAAAAAGGTACTTGTAAAAGGACAGATCTCATGATACCGAGGAATGAGGGGTTTGTTATCATGATTATACCTTTCAAAACCTTCTCAGAATAGAAACCCGTCATCAGCTCATTACTGTTTGCAGCTGCCTCAGTCCTGTAAATAATTGATCCTCTTGTGCCAATGTCTGAATTGATTCCAGTGAAGAGGTGGTCACCTGTAATAACAAGCTTGCATTTTACTCTCCAAAATGAAATCTAAAGATGGGTTGACACCACTGTTTCGATTAAATAATATTTAATTATGATACAAGTCCAATATCGAGTGATACATAGGGTGACTGGACATGTTTGCAATATCAGTACCATTTTGTCTTAACTGGATAGACCTAACAGCATTATAGTGCAACACATCTAACCATGGCCACCCAAACAGACTTTTTTGATTTGAAAGTCACAATTAACCAATTATAGTGCAAAATCTAGGTTGATGGTTGCGCCTTCTTGAAAAGTACTTTGCATGTTAACAAACGTATTTGGTACCTCATGTCTGTTTCAGCAAAGAATTTTGGGAGAAAAATCAAGTTTACTGAACTAAAATTTAAAATTAGTTTCAAAGGGTCGTACTCCTATTATGAAGACCCAGAATGGAGCTCAAAATGTTGCATTCCATTCAGATCCAGCTGTGTGCCTGATTTGTTTTCTACTATCATAGGTAACTGTAGAAGCAAAGTTGCCAAAAAAGTCCAATCTTGGAAATGAAAAACTCAACACCGAACAACTCGACAGACATGCTGTGAGTTGATACATTTTACGTTGCTCTAATATCCAAATTCCTTTCAACTGGCATTTCAAGGTTTTCCAGACAGATGTTAGAGCCAACAATATGAGATTAATACCCAAACATGATACTCCTATTTTTGTCCTTCGGCCACAAGGCCAAATGAACTTTAATGGGCTCGTCCCAGTCCTTGTTTGCTTTGTGCGAACCAGTGGCAGATTTCAAAATATTCCCAAAGCCTGTCGTTCATCTTTCTTTCTCATGCTCCTACACATATATTGTTTTTTTTCACAAAGCATTGATCCATAAAAATTGGCAGGAGAAAAAGAAGAGAACTTCTACTGCACCTAGCCCGTAAATTAAACCATAAGATTTGCAGTACAAGGGTTCAAAAATGTCAAAACATTAGGAAGGAGGCATGCACATCAAACAAATTTTCACTCCCTGATTTGCGAACTTGTGAAAAAGTTTTATCGGGCTGCTACTGTTAGGCATGTCACACTATAATAAAATGCTGCTCTCAATGAGATACCCCAGGCCAGACTAATAGCTGGGCTAGCCGCAGTCTAAATCAAACCAGTTGTAGACACTTACTTGTAAAGGTGCCAGTGACATTCTGTTTGTAACTAAAGGGAGTTATTCCATTCCCATCGATCCCATCAGGTGGTAATGGACTCAGTGCACTAGTCCTCTGCCACAATTAAATCAAATAAAAATAATGATCACAAATTAACTCAGAGTTTTCTTTATAATTATTCATATTTAAATAACATCGATAGTGAATTACCTGAAATCTCCAGCACCTCCTTTTTGTTGCACAAGTACCACATGCAAAAATGAGGCCATCTGTATCAAACAGCAGTATCTTTATATAATTGTTTTCACAATCGCTCTAATGGGAAGGAAAAACATCAACATTATACAGCTGGACAATATAACTTTCAAGTTTCCAAGTGCTTTCTTTACAATTCTGCATCCAATGTTGTATAATTTAGCATATGCATTAAGCTATCAGCCAACGCAACAGTTCATCCGTGCACAAGTGGCTTTAGCATTTTTGATTTTTGTCTGTTTTTACCAAAAATCCCTTGCTTGTACAAGTCATGTAAATGGTACTGTCCACGCAGTCATACATGTATGCTGGACGTAAAAGGGAACAGGATTAATGCTAGTCAACATTTTTAATAAAGAAAGATGAAAAAAATTAACAAAGAACAATATTAGCAAACTTACTCTTGTAAATCCCCCATTTTTAAAACAATCCTTCACTGCTCCCGGGCTTGGAAGTAAAGCTACAAACTGAAATATTTAATATATGTCTTACAGTTAGAAATTTGAAACAAAAAAAGAAACTGTCCTAAGTATGTCCTACATAGAAAGAGCCATCATTATAGACACAAAAATTTGTTATTGTGCAAGTTTAAGACAAAATGGAAGAGAATGAAAAAGAAATTTGAGAAGTCCTGTTACCCGCTGTTTCCCAACAGTAGCACAGATAGTTTAAGTTTAAGTTTCTTTTTAAGCTTCACCTAGCTTCTCTATGCTTTCATTTCATACATGCATTTTAACCCTTGCACTCCCTAATCAACATCCAAGGATTGAGTCTAGATGACAACATGAACAGTTGAACACCTTTAATACTGACAACAAAGGGACAGGTCCATTAGTGTTTGTATCACCAAGTTGTCTGTGTTACAGAGGCAGAGATTATGTGAAACTTTGTTTTCTTTGGACTTAAGGATGTTCACACTAATTGTTTATGCACATCGTAACTGCACATGCAATTCACATTGTATGCAATGTCACGCCACATCACAAATCAAGTGTATACGCTGAGGAAGAAATGTTACCAGACAGACTTAAACACAGATTTAAACACAGATTTAACTCTCTTAAATGCATGGTGACCCCTTTTGTTTTCCTTCCTTAGATCACTTCCTTTACTGGTTCTCTTCATTTTATCAAAAAAAAAATTCTGAATGTGAAAAGTTTTAATACTAATTCTTTTGCTGCGTGAATGAGGGTACAGGGTGCAAGGCTTCCAAGAGACTAATTCTACCCAAAGGAATGACATCAGCTACAAATTTTTTCTAAACAGGCCTATTAATTGCATTGAAATCAACACATCGACCTTACCTAGAGTTCCCCAGTTAACTTTTTCATTTGTTGGTAGCATAAAGCCGATAATACCTTACATGACCAAAGCTTCTAGAAACACTACAACACAACATGGTACCCCACAGTTTTTTTTTTTTTGCTTTTCTGACATGAGTTGGTCATGCATTTAACTGTAGCAAAAGTGTTAAAAAAATCTGAATGTGGGAAGATTTTGGGTGCAAACCTCCTTTAGAGAGTCTTCAGTGAACTGTCTGTAATTTAGAAGTGTCCACACTACCGTTATACAGAGGTGCCAAATGTTTTTACATATTATGTATAAAATTTGTTACGGTTCTTAATGTTGTCCACAGTTTCTCCTTGTTTTTTTCTCAGTCTTTCAACATGTGCTTGAGAATCCACACTAAATCAATGAGAGGGTCTTTTGAGAATTAAAGTGACATTTAAGTATTTCACATGCACAATCACCTTATTTAGTAAGTTTCTAGTCCTCTATTATTCACATATGTTCTACCTGTCCATAACTAATAACTAAAGGGACTTCAAAAAATAATATACAGGTGCTGTATACTCAAGTAAACTTTTTAACTAACGAGGTTATCAAATACTTACATCACTATTAGCTGATGGTAATTTTAAAGAATTAAGATCAATTCTGAAGAGAGAGTTCCTGAAAAGAAAAGTTCACAGCATAATTAATTGGACACTAACTATTGTAACTATTTAAAGCTTTGTATTCACAAATAACCTATTTGTAGTCCTACTTAAGATCTGCTTAACACAGTGTGTAAATTAATAAAATTCTGTCAGTATATTGAGAAAAAATGGATTGAATTGATCAACTTGTAATTGCCACTGTTCTTCTACTGCCCAAGGAACAAGTAAACATAAATCCAGCTGACAATAGACTGTGAGCAGTCTCTCTTTCTGCTCAGGGATAGTCCAGGAAAACAAAGAAGTGAGCGAACGCGAAATCGCCAGCTGCATTGAATCGTGACACCCACGTTGAGCTACCAGAGCAGTGAGCTGGAAAGAGAGACTACAGACTAAGCCACAGCAGTTGAATTATTTGTTGCTCTCACAATGCAAAATTCTCATTGGCTCTCTCCCAGAGATCTGTCAACACTCCCTGGGGACTTTTCAACACTCACGAGATTATCGATGTGGTTTTAGTTTACAGACATGGCTTTTCTAGTCAAATTTATTGAAATACACGAGGATTACTGAAGTAGGAGCAAAAGCAAGCAGTAGAACCGCTTTCGTCAGGAAGTGATGTTGTCTTCGGCACAGAAGTCGGTAAACATGAGTATTTTCAATTGGTGATTTTGCCATTAAACAGCATAGTTGAAGAGCAAAAGTTATTGAAATGGATGACCTTGGTATATGCCGTCCATACAATTGAAGGCAAACATCCAGCAGTGCTTGAAAGACATTTCAGAAGGGAAGTTTAAAATAATACTTGGTTCTACCCGAATATGTAGAAAACGTTAATAGCGGGCTTTTAAGCTGGCCTTCCCACAGTTTCCTTCAGACCCCACCAGCATTGACATGCACTTTAAGGAGCTGGTCATTTATTACCTGTGAGGGGGGGGGGGCATTTTGAGAAAGCTTGGAATATTTTCAAACTGACCCCCCACTCCATCCTAGTTTTTAGATATGACACCCCGTAAAGTTTAAATATTGTGAAAGTGACCCCCAACCGATTGCTGTGGAAACTACGAATATTCTAGCTACAAATCGATCGTGCCGAAGTTCACCACATACTTTATCTACAGTTGTGTTTATAAAGATCGGTGTTCACTGTTCATGGCTGTTTAATACATTCAAAACTTACCTTTCAATTCACGCTCGTTAACTTCTACCATGAATGTTCTGCTTGATATGATTGGAAGCAAATACTACTATCACTACTGATTGTTGATGTGCATGCTAAACTTTAAAAGATAATTTCCAAATGGTGTTTATTGTTTATTGCTATTTAAACAGCCTGAGCAACAGCGCTACTCTAACTCATAACGCATGCTCAAGAATGGAGTTTATGATCGCTTTGGCAACGTGTTGAGTTGGAAGCACTGTGTAACCACTACAGTTGAATGAGTCAGCAATTCAGTGTATTTATCTATCATACTTGTTGTGGCTAATCAATAGCGACAACCAAAATACGTCTGCTCTCGATCTCGCAGGCTAAGTAGTCTCAGCTATCCGGAAAATCAATATACCTACATCGCTCTCTTAAACAAAAAAGATGTTGTTTACTGGTACCACTTTCATAAGAGTTAAATGACCCCCCAAGTAATGCTCCCCTTATCTGAAAATGACCCCCCAAAAGCAATCAAGATTTTGAAAATGACCCCCCAGCAAAATGGCCGGCCCCCCCTCACAGGTAATAAACGACCAGCCCCTAAAGGGGAAACCAGGATCCATGTTTTCGCCATTTTTCATTAGAATTGGTGGAAGTGACTCCGAAAGGAATGGAAGCACACGGATGGTGCAGAGCTTTACCTCACAAGGTGCTTCTCATTGCGATCACGAGACATTTTTTTAAATCACGTGATAAGAATTTAGCCACCACCAGTTCAAATTCCCAACAGCATTTTTACCACTCTTACTAGTGATTATGATAGTAAATTCGAGATCCCTCTCACAAAGACCAGCAAAAAGCACGGTTTTCCTTGTGTTGACAATGATATCTCGAGGCGACATGTAATGCAGTTTAGCGGTGATATGATCCAGTTATAGAAAGATAAGAGGAAGAATTCTATTGGACATTCCTGATTGGCTTGAAAGATGATACGAAATTGACACTTCAAAATCACTTGGCCATGAACAGTCGACACCTGTGGCTTAGGCTGTAGTCTCTCTTTTCGGCTCACTGCACTAGTGGCTCAACACGCACATCACAATTCAATGCGGCAGGCGATTTTGTGCTCACTCGCTTGTTCCTTTTCCTTGACAATCCTTGAGCGGAAAGAGAGACTGCTTGTAGTCTAGCTGACAAACACTAATATTCCAATGTAATACATTAAAGAGTGAGCCACACTGCACCTTGACACAGTCATCCCACTCACAAAAATTGGGTTTAATTTTGATTTAATTTGCATTATATTGTGTAAAGTTGGCATTCATACAAAATGTACATTACCACAATTTTCATTTACCTGGCACCAGCAATAAGCCTTTTATTTGTTGTATCAATAAGAATTCTTTCTACATGTGATATTGTTGTTCCATTTGATGGGAATCTGAGACAACCTAAAGGAAAAAAATCGATCAAAATCCACTCAATCAATATATAGCAAACAAGCAAAGGTTTACTATCCACTGTTTGAATGGTGCCTTTGCTGTGCATTTACAACACTGAGTGGATGCACAACTAAACTTTAGAAAATTATGTTTAGGGCCTGTTACCCTGAATGAAATGAAAAACTACTAACAATGTAAATTTTATTTTATTTTTTCAAAATAATCTTTTCAAGATTACAGACGGATCGAGTCATTCTCAAACAAAGGATAGTAACGGTACATAGTTTTTCAGTAACATGTCTCTTTCTGGCACCTGTACAGTGTTTCATTATGGAAGGTATGTGTATGTCCAGTGTTTAGCTTTCTTAATATGACAGTAAGACATACTCACTTTTACAAGAAGAAATTAGCTTTGCAAGTATTCCCTCATGTTAATAATAAAAGATGTACAGTGAGGAAACTTCATTCCCTTAATTATAAATTCAAAACTGGAATTCAGTTTCTTTAAGATTTGTGAAACCCTTTTATAAACATGGTAAAACTTGCGAAATGTTTTTGAAATATTTATGGAGCCTTGCATTTCAAAACTATGATGGCATTTTTAGATTGCATGACAGCTCTTATTTACTTAGGATTAAGTTCAGTTTACCTCTGCAGTTGCCATACGAAAGAACATGCCCATCACACAGCGTAGAAAATAGAAACCCAAACAACAATGGCAAAAGACACTTGCACATACTACCTGCAAAAGAATAAACCAAAAAATCAAGAAAAAATCTTGCTATTTGGTTACTTTCAGATGACAAAATTTTCTTTCTAAATACCTGGTATGAAGTACTAGACAGATCATTGTCTCCATACTGGGGCTACAATAAGGGAATCAAATTAAATGAAATAAAGTTTTAAACAGGCCTTTTGATAGAGTGCGAAAAATATTGGGCAATTATGCGGAATTTCCAGGAGGTCACATTTTGCGGCAGAAAAGGTTTATTATGCGGCAAATTATGTGATTTCTCTGGAGAAGATTTCTCATAGAACACATACTGTCATAAGATTCACAACAACATTGAAGATTTCAGAGGCTCTGCATGATGTTTCCAATGCTAAATAGCCTTAAATTAGAATTCTATGTTTGTTACTTTGGCCAGCTTATGTATTTTTTATCAATTAAAATATTTCTCATGGATTATGCGATTGGATGCGATTCAAGATCAATTGTGCAAAATCACACCATCGCATAATATCAGAAGCCTTGTTTCAAAGCAACGACCATGTTAGTTTTAGATTTTATCAAGCAGCTTTTTCCTTTCCTACTGACAGGGTATAGCCATGATTGTCAGGTAAAAAGAACATGTACTGCATAAGGAGTCGATTGAAAACACACGTAAAGTGGCACAGTAATTTTTATTTAAAATAGTGATTTTTAGATATCTCAAAGAAATAAGTCTTTGCAGTCTGTTTTAATCCTCATTAACAAAATAGATGGCTGTTTCAGTCAGTATACACTATCTTTCAAGCACTTTTGTTCCAGTTTAATGGGTGCTTTGGTAACTGTGGCCCATTTCTTGAAATTCTTGATAGCCTGCTAAGTAATCTCTATGATTGTGTGTAACACATTGGCAACTTTGCCCTAATAATTAGCCCAATATCCAACAGATGGATTTGAAAAAAAAGTACTTATCAGGCCGGCAGGATTTTCAAGAAAAAAGCCCCAGGGCATCTTTAACTCATTGCCCATTTCTATTCATATAGATAGTCAAGCCATTTGGGAGAACATTAATTCTAGGGGGTTGCTCCTTTTGTGATCTGCTAAAATTTAAAGTTGCAGAGAATGCCATCATTTATAAAAAAAAAATGAGACTCTAGAGGTATTAGGAAATTTGAAAGGAACAATAACAGCATGACAGCAAAAAGACAAAAATAATATTTAATGTCTCTGCAGTCTTGATGGACTCAAAGACTGTTAACTCACTGTCTAAATGAAAGTCTCAGAAGAGATGCTACTTTAATGGATTTGCTTTTCGTTGTATATGTGTATTAGGTGTCACTATTTTATGATTTATTTATCCATCAAAACTTTATTGAAAAGTCATTTTAAGATATTGTTACTGGTAGAAGCTTATTGCACTCATAAGCAGCTTTCTTTTAATACACCTATGGGCCAAAAAAGGTACACATGACTACTAAGTGACAGAGATCCATTTAAAAAGTAAACAAGTAACAACATGCAATAGTGCCATATACTGTACTAACAATCAGGCTAAATAATTTAGCCTGACAGAAATGCTTCCCACTGCTGTTATACATAAATGTAATACTCCACAATGACATTTCAGAAAGTAACTTGATCAGAGATATACAATGTCATAACAAGAGTTATACGTAAAACTATTAACAGTTTATCAGCCACAGCATAGTCACATCTTGTTACAGCAACAGTGGAATTCAACTGATGGATTCAAGAGATTATCTTACAACAAATGCTTGCTTACATATGGCATACTATACTCAGAGAAATTGTATGGTTGACCATTATGGGACCCTTACAGTAACCCTTACATAAATTAGTCTTGTGTACAATCATGTGTGGGTGCCATAAGAGAACCACTAACAAAACAAAATAAAGATACTGGAACGTATCCATGAAAGCAGTGCCAAAAGCAAGTCATAATCTCATTCCTTTCATCATAACAGAGCTTTTAAGTTTACCTACAAAACAAGGCCATTGTTTCTTATAAGCTTTTTCCTATTTGAGACATTCCAGCTTTTATCACATAAGTGGCTAGACTCATTTACGATGATGGCTTTCACAAAAAGAGGCCTGCTAGGAAATTTTTGTCTTTATGTGCACACTGGTCCAATTAACTAAACAGTCCCCAAAAGTGCCATGAAGTTTGTCCCTGTTGTATCAATAATAATTGAAACCCTTGACATTTTATCAGAACAGAACAATCCATTTGACAACCTGAAATTTGATGCAACTTGCCCAACCAAAACAAATACAAAGTTAACAGAGTAAAACGACGCACAAGTAATCCATTTCCTTCTTAATACGTTGGATGAATGTCTCTTTGCAAATAAATACGATGCAGTATAGGTAATAAGCTAGTAAACAAAATTCTTCGTTTTCACGGGTTTCAGGTCATTCGCACGACATCCACGCGTCTAGGTGATAGTATTTCATTCGCTTGATTAGTTCTGATAGCAGACTGACTAGAACTTAATTGGAAATACCAACATAAAGTGTAAAATTCTACAGCATTGCGCTGGCTTACCAATGGAATCTACACGTAATTTAATTGGCTTTCTTTCTGTCAATTTTTTAAACGAACTATCGTCACGAATAAAAATTTCTCCAGTTATAATTCTCACCGGAGATTTCAGCTGAATTAACACGAATGGGTAAGGTGGTTAGCTGTAGGTTTGTAAAGAATGTAGCCCTCTGAAGGAATTTTAAACACACTGAAGGCGATAGAAAACACTCCTCAATCTAGCAATAAATTCGATGGTAAAATCTATGTTTTTTTTAACGTGCATAAAATGATACATAAAAATAGATACGCCCAGACATAGGTGCCATATATAGCTGAAAACTTATGGATGCGAGTGCGAGCATATGCATGAGGACTTCCTTGGGGCTAAACTCGGTCCGACAGCGATCAATTTGTAAAAAAAAAAAATGGGCACCCGTTATTGGGCCCTAAAAAGTCCGTCCAATTTAGTGCGTTACTCACCCTCTTAAAGAAACCGACTAAAGGTGACTTGGTACAAAAACATTGCTTATTTGGTTGCATCGATGATGTACACATTGGAGTTCGTTACTCTGACTCCCAAGCGCGATGACGGTGGAGATAAATTATCAGCTTATACCTCCAGGATTTGATTGATTACAAAAATATAAAATAACGGTGGAAATGATTAGAAGTTTCTTTCATTTAAGTTTCAATCAATTCATGAAACAGACCAAACTTAAGCTTAAGCTAAGCTCGTACACTTTCTGACGGTTGGCAGATTAGAGGTTCGATAAATATAAGCTTATGTCTTGAAACTAAAACCACATTTTTCGTAAGGTATTCGGTTTTATTATGATCTATCAGGATGATGATCATCTGACGCAAATTCAAAGCTTTCTAATATTCAAATGATGCTTGTTGAGCATCGGCCCTGTTACGTTTTAATCTCAACTTATACGAATCAGCTACTCCGGTGTGCAGTACTGCAAGAAGAAGCATCTACGCAGCGAAGACTTAGAGAAAACAAACAATGGTTAATTTAGACGAAAGACTTACCCTTTACTCCCGTTTACGGTTACTCTTTCCAATATCAGATGTGACGTGCGATATCAAACACAAACAACAACTACAACGACGCTTAACTCGAGACTTCCACCAGAGGGTACTGAAGTAAAGCGGAAAAGACATAAAACTCATCGAAATTCAAAGACATCCACACGTTCCATCCCTCGCTCTTTCGAAACAGTCAAAGTATGCTGTATACAAATAAATCACAAGCTAAACTCGCTATATGAGACAAACGGAAACCCGTAATAAACCATTCCTCCTCAAGCACATTCGCGGTCACCTCGAACAAAAGGTTGGTCACGTGCTCCTAGAGGCGGGATATTGTGATTCAAAAAGACAATGGTCACAAAAATAGCCCTTGTAAAAAGTAAACAACTTTTTATTTCGTCGAAAACAAAAACTAGAAATGTGTTTTGAAACGTGTCAATTCTGGCAAGAAATTGTTTCAGTTTCAAAGAAAATGTCAAAATAATAATATATCATATTACAAGTGGATATTTTTCCGCAAGATGACTCGAATTCTTGACAAATGAAGGGAAGTAGGAAGATGTTGTTGAGCCGGAATTGCGTGAATGGGTAGGCCTTTGATACCCTTGTCCAATTTTTTTTCAACTCGTTTAGTTTTCTAATGAATAATTTCCTCTCAAACAGTTGAATTTTTGTTGTTAGTGTATTTGGTGTGAAGGGAAAAACCTACAGCCATATCCGTGAGTGATTTATTTGTATCTGTGCTGGTGAAGGATATAGTAACTGTGGTCCCTGGCGCGGTCGCATTAGGAGTGCTACGCCCGCGAATAAAATTTTTTTAATAACACTTCCCAAGGGAAAATGAAGCTTCCAAGTGCGGCTGATTGCGACCATGTCTTGACATTTTAGACCTGCCAACTCGCACGCCGTATGCCGGCAGCTCATGCTGCATACGCTGTGCTACCCTGCGAGCAGAGGCCCTTCGATCTTTCTTTGCTCGCAGGGTAACGCTGTGCAGTCTCGTATCATATTAAATCATAAAGAAAATACAAGTTTATAAAAAGCGTTAAAATATTACAATATTTAAAAATAGTGACATCACAACTTTACAAAAAAAAAGAATTTTTTTTCCACCATGAATAAAGTTTTATCATGTTTTAAGGCACTCTCGAGTTTTTAGAAATAAGGAGTGCCAACAAAGAGAGACTGTTGACTTTGGCTTACATGACATAGCCAGTTCTCATGCAAGCTCCGCTGACTAAATGTTGCACCACCAGTGAAAAGACCTTTTCCCGACTGTCCCTTTTCCCTCGCTTCTTTCCAGCACGCGAACCGGAGATATTTTTTAAACAACATGCGGCTTGAAAAGTGCTATTTCTGTTCGTCCACAATATATCCAGGGCACGGCACAGTATTTGTAAGGAATGACTGTAAAGTAAGCCATATTTCTTCAAATTGTGGAGCAGATTGAACGGAGATGTTCAGATTGTAGTATGTGTACTAAGACACCATTGAGAAGCTTACCATAAGCTTATGTTTTTTAATTTCCTTTCAGATCTTTAGATTTTGCCGTTCAAAATGCCATAAAAACTTCAAAATGAAGCGAAATCCACGCAAAATCAAGTGGACAAAAGCCTTCAGGAAGGCAGCAGGCAAAGAGCTTGCCATAGTAAGTAAAAATAGTTATCACATCTGCTCCAAGGCCATCTATCAGCACTATTTGGCGTACCTTTATAGGCTGTCCTTAGCTGAGGGATCAGCTTCTGAAGAAACTGTTATGCTTTATTGCGATCAGAGAACTTTGAGGAAAACTAAAGCTAATTATCTCTACTGGATTTCTGAAGCTGTCTTTTTAAGTGGACTCTGTCAGGTTGGCCTTTGAAATTCACTAAAATACAATGTACATGTATAAGGCATACCCTATGGCCACCTTATGACCATGTATGACAATCAAGTTTTAAAGCCGCTATTTCATTAGTCTGATGCTCAGACGGTTTGACGTCACTCTCCATCACTTTCTCCTCTCCTCATTTTGAGATCATGTTCTTTGATATCAACACGTTTGTTAAGGCATGTGACGATTAAAGATAAGACAAATATAATGAAGCAAAGTCTTAGACATCCTATGCAACTTATCCCTTCTCACTTTTGTAAGTGCTTATATGACCAGATTAAAATTCTGAACATGTCTTCTCTGCTCGGAATACCAAAATTCTTTAAAGAGAGAAGGTATGTTTGATAAATCCGTTCATAGATATGGAAGTAAGAGACCTGTTTCCATATTTATGTGCAGTTGTAGTTGTAATTTGTTGTCACCCCTGCTGAGTTAAACAATGATAAAGTGAAACAGAATTTTTGTGTTACACGTCAAGCCTTCCGTAAGCAACCACCCAAAATGTCAAGTATAGGTGGTCTCTTACAGTAGGTGGTTGCTTACGAGAGGTGGGACCACGTGGGGTCTAATTTTCGGGTCATCATCCTATGGTAGTTTCATTGGCTTAATCTATGAGTAAATGTATGCATAACCCACAATGGTGTAGAATTGTTAATTATCCTGCAAAATCGCACGGGATATCACCTGATACTTAGCCGACGAGGCCGTAAACCGAGTTGGCTCAATCAAGGGATATTCTGCAAGATTGAGCAGGATAATTGTTTTATTATTCAACAAATTCTCATCGACTACCATTTTCATAGCGAGAAAAACTATGGCTCTATGGTGAAAATGCTAGTAGCTAGCAACACATTATAAACATGAAAACAGAACTTCAAGAATATGAAGTTTACTACCTTTCACTTAAAAAAGACTTATTTACAAGCTCATGTTTGGAAAGGGGAAGACAGAGTAAAAAAATACTGCTACCTTACCGAGAATAAGTCCTCTTTCTGTGAATTAAAGTCTTTTCAACTTTACAACTTTCCGTGAGCAAGTGTGCTCCTTCGTTCGCAATACCATTTTCTTGGTTGAGTTCTCACTATGAAAATTCCAAGTCAACCTCTGGATATCTTTGTGAGCTGAAGCAAATACATGTTGACTTTTTGAGAACATTTAGTCGTGGAAAGTTTCTTCCAGGGAGTTAAAATTTCCGGAGAACACTGTTAAAACTGCCTCGCTTTTCAAAATGTCTGCCAAACAAGCAATGAAAGAAATCTGCAGTGCACTTCCAAATATGGTCATTTACATATATCGCAGGATATCTGTCATGTACGGATGACAGATATTGAGGGCTTCCTTACCATATATGAGCATAGTGACAATTTGTGGAATAATAATGCCTATTAGTGGATACAAAAGTATTTCAAAATTTCGAATATCATACGACTAGGATGATAGACTTTCTCAAAGTCCGTTTTTGGTAGACTCTGTAGCTCGTCTCACAACTTCATAGCTCGCTTTCGCAAGTTTGTCGCTCTCACTCACTTGCAGTCGACTTGCAGCATGTCTACCAGGATGATTGCTAAAACAATAACAGCATATGGGGTAGATTTGTTGATAGCTACTTAGGGTTTTAAGGCATCATGAAATTCAATATGCTCCCTTGTCCCATGGTCATATCTCTCCTCTCCTCTCTTCTCTCCTCTTTTCTCTTAGCTACCAACTTTTCCAATCAGAACAGGACAGCATATACACACACACACAAAAAGAAACATTTTAGCATTCTGATAGGATTGCAAATAATTGATTGCATTAAAAATGAAAGAATGTATGTTTCTGTTTGGAGACAGGTTA
Organism: Siderastrea siderea; assembly: GCA_964030785.1. Classification (NCBI taxonomy): domain Eukaryota; kingdom Metazoa; phylum Cnidaria; class Anthozoa; order Scleractinia; family Rhizangiidae; genus Siderastrea; species Siderastrea siderea. The sequence goes on along the minus strand of OZ034966.1, from coordinate 43,207,083 downwards.
AGCAAATCTGAAAACCTGTCAAATTTCAATGTGCCTGTTATGCGAGTCAATCCAATAAATGCAATAAATTAATCAATTGGAACTGGAGTACTGTTACAAAAGTTTCATTCAAGCCCAGTGGTGGTTGGACACGGTCCGAAAGGCATGTTGGATCATTATATTAGCCAATCACGAGCAGTCTCTTAACCAGGACGAGAAATCAACATGGCGGCCTTTGATGCGAAGGAGAGCTTCACTTCTTGTCGTTTTAACGTGCTATCTGTCTCCAGTGCAACTTACATTTAACAAGAATAGTTAGGATTGGTGTGTATCTAGATGTCTTGAAATTTTTGGATCTGGTCATCTTTTGTAAGTCAAGTTTGAGCACAATTTCGGCGTAGGTGGATCGAGCAACGTGTGCTTTCATGATATTGGAATAGGTCTTACATTTTGAGAATTTGTAGGCTAACCCGCAAATCTAAAACCGTTTATTTTCACCAAGATCAAGATGGATAAATTTGCTTTTATAAAATTATATAGCGCCCGATAGCGCCCCTCTAGTTTGAGAATTATGCGTTGTTTAAGTTGTCAAATTTTCTCTCCAATATTACTCTCACGTTGCGAGACGTGAAAATTACCCGCGAAATATTAGCGCGAGTGATCGTCTTATTTTAATTATGACAAGTATCAACAGTATGGTGTGGCATTCCAATTGAGTGTCTTCCCTTCTTTATTTTGTTGTTTTTAGGTTAAGAGAGCCAAAATGGTTTCTTCAGTCTGCTCTGTTGCCCTGTATACAACAAACTTGTAATTTGTTGCATCATCTGTTGTGAATTGGTTTCCTAAGATCCCCTAAGCAGCAGCCTTAAATGGGCTATGTCATGCTATTTCGTATCTTTTTAAAAAGCTAAAAAGTGTCTTGGCATCAACTGATTTCCAAAAATAATGGTCTAGCTTTGTCATTAAAGACTATCTTACGGCACTAAAACTGTTTCCTGTCATCTGTCGCCACTGATAGCAAGGATGGAGATGGATTGAAAACAAGTTTTGATGCTATGTTCTCAAAAATCACCCAAAAATTATTATGTTTAGCTCTCCCTGATAAAATTCATTTGATATCTTCCTCATAGTTTTACAGGAGCATTTTGTGTATGAGTAAAGGCACTAGGTTATGATTTTAGCACAGAATTGACCTAACTGATAGCAAAATCTTTGTGACATAACCCCTTTAAGGTTCTTAACTTACAATCTCTGCGCAGTGAACCATTGAGAAAGCTTAAAATTCAGTGTTGATCATTCGGTTCAAGTTAGTGGGGTGTGCTGTGAGAAATAAAATCCAGAGCTATTGAGGGAGAACTGTGAATTATTGATTGAAGATCCCTTTCAATTTGTCAGTTAAGTTGTTATTAATAACAATTAGAGCTATTGAGACCCATAAAAGGGTTAAGAACTGTGAATTGATTAAATATCCCTTTTCTAATGGAACTCACAACTTTTGCTTTCTCCATCAATTTTTTACATTGATATCAATCCTTATTTGTTTTCTACTGAATTGTCTTCCAGGAGACAGATTTCACACCAAAATGAGTGGTCTTACGGTGTTTACATGATTATGGTACAAGTTTTTGCACCGGATCGGATCAACCAGAATAAACTTGCACTGGTTAATGACTCGTAATGGTATGAAATCTTGTGCTGGTATCATGTAAACAAAGTTATACAAAGCCATAAGAGGGAATGAAACTCAAACCTGCATTATGTAAACACCCCTTAAGTTTCTGTTACTCGACTTAACAGGCAGACTTGGTGCCCAGTGGTGAGTCCAGCCTTTCACGGAGGGTGGGGTCCAAGTTTAATCGTGGGTGAGGGCAGACAACAAAATACGAAACTTTTGTGGAGTTATATCTTGGTACTATTCTGTACTATACTCTGACTATAAGTAAATCTACAAAAAAAAAAATTCAGATGCTTTCTGAGTGGAGTATGCTCTTGTACACAAGCTAATCTGCGCTCTGCTTCGTTGTGGTCTGGAGTAAATGTATAACTCCATAATTGTTTTGTTCATGTATATTGCTGTCTGTTTTATCCAGCCTTATTTTATTTTGAACAAAAAGGAGGGGATACCCTTGGCCCCTCCTCTGGATCCACCATTGACTTTTCAACGAGGTAGAGGTCTGACGTAAACAAATGAAGGACTGGGCCATTGTTTGCAAGGGGTAAATGTTCAAAGGTCAAATTTAGTTAGAGTTTGCTCTGTAGTTGGGACAGCATTCTACTAATTATAAAAATATCACTTTACTCATTGAAAGAATTGACAGATTTGTAGAAATGACATTGGATGTATTGCTCTAATGTGCTTCACTAGTTTTAAAAGGATCCAAGCTAAACAGGTTCTCTGTGACCTCGATAATTTTGTCTTGATGATCAGTGCAAAGCCCCCAACAACCCTGTATTAAGGGTTAAAAACTATTTTCTGGTTGAAGTCCTTGTGGGTAAATGAGTCAATGCTTTCGGCATTGAAGTAGCTGAAAAAAAAATATGGGTGCACTGTATATAATATTGTCACACATTCTACAGGCTGAACAGAGCTTTGTTAAATTTCTAAAGACAGATTTTCATGTCCGCTGCAAAAGAGAGTGGAATTCTCGTTCAATCACAGACTAACTTTGTCAGCATCAGTTACTTTCAAAAGCAAAACAAATTAACCTTAATTAATTAATTCATATTGACAGCTAGCAATTTGAACAATAATATTTTAATACAGCCTTGTTTAGCTAAGCTGTGAAAGTATAATTTCAGACAAGCCCTTCAGGGTTACTACATCCTGCATCAACGGTATTTTTGAGAAACTGAAGCTTTTGGACAACCTGGAAGTTAAAGGACTGTTAATGCTATAAAATGAACATTCGTGTTAAAGGTTTTTCATGACACGTACTCAACGCTTATCCGTCGGGCAAAGTTTACGATTTCACACAACTGTAGCAATTACAAGACCTCAGAAAGCCAGGGATCTGTGTTTTCACTTCGAAATAAGTCCTTCATGGCCCAAGAGGCTATTCATGGTAAGATGTTTGCACATATAAGTTACTAAAGAGGCTTATTCCTGATAAACCCGGGATTGAAGTCTCCACGTGTACGCGTTCAATCGATCAATGCATGAAACCAGCCGTTAAAATGTTACATCAAATATTCAGATGTAAGCAAAGGATAATTAGACCACAAGAATCGGAGAAACTTCCATCTTTGTTATTTCCAGTTCTTTGTTTTTTTTCTCTTCGAGATCCGCACAGTACGAGGGTTCATCGCAACTGAGCTCGAATCGATCGATAGGCCCACCATGCTTTGCGAACCGTGTCCAACCACCACTGATTCAAGCCTATGATACACATGTAATAACCCCAGTTCTTTGAACATTTTTATTCTCTGAATGAAATCATTACAGAAACTGCAATAATTAGCTTCACTTGTTGTTCTTGGAGGAATGCTGCCAATGTTTTGACTGTAAGTCTCCATCAGAGTTGTTCTTCCTACAACTAATGACTAGGTTTTTGGCATTATCTGCTAGGCTGTCAGGTGAGACAAAAACTAAAAACCTACGAACCCACCAAGAAACAGAAAGTACTTCAGATTAAAAATATGGAGAGGTGATTCTCAAATTACAGGATAATGTTCAAATCTCAACTGACAATGTTTAAATATTAAACTCGTTTCATTTCATTTACGCAGGACAGTGCTTTTGAATTTGAAAAGAAAAGAAATGTTCCAGTGAAATATAACCGAGAGCTGTGGTCTAACACAGGTGGGTAACCTCAAAGAAGAGACAACCATTGTAACTTACTGAAGAATTTTACAAAATAAATAGTGCAGATTGTGCTTGCCTACATGAAGTGAATACCGGATAAAAACTTAACCTGGCGAGTGATTGTAACATGATTGCTTAGTAACAATTTATAAGTAGATGATTGACAAGGTAATGATGTCATTCTTCGTTGCATGTATTTGAGTTCTTGTTATCAGCTCACTCTCCCACCACTCACACCCTATTTTATTGTAAGTTTCTACTCATTTACGTGATCAATAATCTGTTGTCGCCAAATGTCTCTGTGGTTGATACTATGGTTGTCCAGTATGGGGAAGAAAAGATGCCTAAGCTTTAACATACTGTTCTAGGAAATCTTTTTTGTTCCCAGCAACTGGGAATCTCAAGCTAGTGTATTTAGAAGTTTTGGAATCTATATGGGGTAACTTTTAGTATCTGGTAGTACTGTTATTCTAAAGAAAAATGCATTTTAGTGTAATTGTTGTCTGTCACTGCCTCATAAATTTAATTTGAGCTGTATTGCCATTGTTACTTCACTTCCTAACAAACTTTCTGAGGACACAATTGTCATTAAGGTCATTCCCCTGTATTGCATTACACATCCTTACTGCACACGATTTGTTGCGTCATTTGCATGCTGTGAGCGCGCGCACGTCCAGGGAGTAATAGGTTTCCTATGAGGCTAAGCTCACCAGAGAAAAGAATAGTTATTTACTCTTAAAAAACCTTGGGGACCTATCCTTTTTTCAAATATTTTTGACCTGACATTCATCCTCTTTTTGTTGAAAGAGTTTGAAAAAAAAAATTATAACTAGAAACGCATTGCTCACGGAGATGAAATCACGACGTCGAGAACACGCACGTAAGGAAGGTGTTAAGTCAATTCCATCTGATGCTTCGAGCATCTGCCATAAAACGTCTACTAAATTGTTCCTTGTTATCGATATTTTGATCATATGTAAATGTAAAAAGCGCTATAGAAGTATTAAACATTATTATTATTATTATTATTATTATTATTGATATTTTACGTCTAGTACATTGTTTCAAGGTTTGCTTTGATCATGTGCTTCCTCTGCCTACGGAAAGTAGCGTAAACTGATCAAATAAACATGTGTTCGTTAGATGAAATTGCACGGAATTATGGGGTAACTTGAGACGATGATATCTCATAAACGAACATGGGGACCTACTCTTTTTATTTTATTTTACAGAACATTGACGGATAGATAACTTGTGAAAGTTTGACAAAAATCCTATGTTAAATTTTATTTCGGGGGAATGACCTTAAATGATGCTGTACCTGATGGTGATCCTGATTTTTTTTCATCCATTTTAATATTTAGTGAAAGCTATGAAGAGAATAGAAGAAATCAGAAGCAAGAGGCAAGACCTTCACATCAAAAACAGGTTTGTTTTTATCACGAGCATCAGAGATACTTTGTGATGTACTTAGAAAGTCGTTAATTAGCCAGTTCTGAGCTATTAGGCTTAACCAGTGACGTCATAAAAAGTCTAGAGTTATATTCCTGATGTCATCCCTGTCTTGTATAGTGAGTGTTGATGTTATATTATTTTTCATTGTTATTGTGAACAGCTTTCAACAGGGTTCCACCCCTAGGCCTGCCACACAGTTTCATGGCTGCATTGCAGTCAGGAGAGTGCTTAAGGGCCATCTGACTTTTAGCAAAGAGATAACTGAATGATGATCCCATCTCACAAACGTATCTGAATAACATGTCTCGTGAGAGGCCTTAGAGGTGTCAGAAGTATTGATATCATCTGTGATGGTGGTTTGTTTCTCACTTGTCAAGTTGCTGTTATCATCATATGTTATCATCATCATATATCATCATATATCATCATATGGGTTGTACGTTTTCCCTTCGGGCCATGTCAGTAACGAATAGATAAAGAAGTTAGTTTCTAAAGAAACTGTGGTATTCAAAACATCAGCCTTTGACTTTCTTTGCAATGGCCAATTTACCTTATCAACTGTGTTGATAAATGCAAATATTTGGTGCACCATTGCAGTAACATGCTTGTTTGTTTGCGATAATTTTTAAACTGGAATTTTACAACAGAAAGTTAGTGTAATGGTAATTATGACCAACAGCCCTGTGAATGAAGGGTCATGAGATTTGTATTTGTTGAGGGTAATTTTGTTTTAATACACTAAAAGAGTAAAGCTCTTATACTGGCATAACCTGCTTTCATTTCTCCAGATTAAAGCCTGACAAGCAACTGAGAAAAGAGTCTGAGATGAAAGAAGTCAAACAAGGAATCACTCTCATTGCTCCTCCAGGTTTGTTCATTTGCCTTTATCATCCCTTGTCCTTAATAAGTTTTTCCTGTGAATACGTTTGTAAACCTTAGCTTTTTTCTGTAGGACAGCCAAGTCTCTCCAAGACAGACACCGTCCAAACCAACACTTTGTCTATCTAGCTAAAGAGCGGTCTGCTTTAGAGAGAGTTGACAGTGTGTCGCAAGTGCAGCCTGCAACTGTGCTTTTTGTGATTTCATGTCCTCCATGTCCCTTTATGTCACTGAACCTTCTTCGGAGAACCCTCGATACAATAGTCAGAGTAAGTCAGTTTCTAATTTGCAATTGATTTTTGCCTTAACAGTGGAAAAGAAAAGACTTGGACAGAAGATCTCACAAGTCATGCGAGAAGCAGAAAGCATGGAGACTGAAGACTGAACGGCACTTAATCCTGAAGCTGCTGAATGAAATAAACGATTTTTGACCAAAAAGACTTGTGTAATTGTCTTACAGTGTAACCGGCTTAGCTCCGATCCTGGATAAGGATGGAGGAAGAATGAAACTGAGATCAGGACCAGAACCGAGGGAATTCTAAACGAGTTATGAGGTTGTTACCCTTAGCAACGTTTTGCTGGTTCCGTTTTTTTTTTTTATTTTTTTTTTTATTTGCAACAGCTGGGCTAGCAAACGGTGGAAATGTTTAAAAGTATTCCAGTGGGTAAGCGTGACCTAGTGGCTAGGCTGCTGCACTTGCATTCCAAAGGGTCCCGGGTTCAAATTCTCCACCCTGCCTGAGTGCCACTGGCTGATTTGTCTTCACTGATCGCAAATTCAATTCCTCCACGCTTTGTGAATAACCAACTGGCCAGCCTATACCATTTGGGATTCACAAACACGTTATTCTTTTTTGCGTTTGTTTCGTGTGCACGGCCCAAAAGCTTCTAGGTTTAAATCTAACGGTCTTTACACATAAACTTGCTTAACCGTTACCTTCTTTAAGTGGGCACAACATTGAACAGTGTATGTTTTCAGTGTCTTTTCGGAATGCAGTAGTCTCCTTCGCAGCCGCTCGGGCCGGAGTCACGCAACGCTCCCCGGCCCGAGCGGCTGCGAAGGAGACTAGGAATGCACGGACTATGTTCCAAAACACGCTTCCTAGACAGATTTTCTCTTCGACCTTGCGTCGTAGCTTTGTTGTTAAGTAAGCTGCGCAAACGTTGCTTTGTGTAATGCCGCCTTAAGAACATTGTTGAACCTATCTAAAACTGAAAAAACCAGGTGACGTATCAAGTCTTTTGTTTTTTTTAATTCTTAAATTTTAAAGTTCATACTGAAAGTTTTTACTTCCCATCGTAATTTACTTGTGTGCGATTGAGCAAGGTCCTTTAGCGGTAGACTTCCCACTCTGAACCGAGAATAGAAGAGAAATCGCGCGGGCTGTGTTCGCTGAAAGTTCCATAGGAATGCAAAATAAATCTCTCACTTTATCTTTGAAAGCATGAGAATATATACCCCAACAAATTGCGAGTGATGTGAATTTGCTTGACGCGATAGCCACCAACACTACAAACACCTGTTGGACGCTGGCCTGGGCACGCCTTGGTTACAATCTCAAGTGCTGCGCGTCCTTATGCACCATCAGTGAACCAATCACAGTCCGCAGCTGAGGCGTGGCAACTCGACTCAAGGTAAAATGTATCTTAAGTTTTCATCGAGAAAGGATTAAAACCAGTTATGTATATTTTTTGAACCTGTTTCAAGGAAAGTAAGTGTTTTTTGTGTGATTTTTAGCCCGCGTCGTATTTCGTTGACACCTCAGTCTCCAAGGTTGGACTTCGATTGGCGCTGAGAAAACAAAAAAAATAACGGTTTTCATACGTCAACTATTCCGGGACATAACAGTTCAGAACGCAATCCAGCTTTTTTTTCGTATGAGCTCTTTTGAACCATGGGGAAGAACTTGGACTTGAAAATGTGTCTCTCTCGTCAAAGCAAGCATTATCATCCCGGCGAAGTCGTCTCTGGTGAATGTGTTTTGCAGCTGAATGATCACCTTAAGCTTCGCTGTGTCAGCATTGAGTTTCAGGGTGAATCTTGGACGTACTGGGAAGAAACGGAACTCTATACTTCAACGCACAAGAATGCAGAGATATACTTCCACAAGAAAACCACACTGTTTGGAAGCTGTAAGTAGACACTGTGCAATCAACAAACAATTGTCTCCAAGACGCTCCGAAATATAAAAGTAAATTAAATTTGTAACTTGAAACGGGGTGGACGTGTTATTGGCGATTAATATTCCGGGAAAATATTAATTATAACAATATTCCTTGAATACCACTTCTTAAAACTTAGTTGACTGTAAAAAATGATAACTCTGGTCGACAAACGAAATTCAAGTTACATCTCGTACTAGTGGATCTAAATTTTCGAGCTAAGGGATTTGTTATCGTTCCGATATCGTTCTGAGTATTAGTATTCCAGAATATAAAGACCAATCGAACACACCCTTAGCATTAATTGTCAAGGTACTGTGAAAGGTACTAGCCGATCGCCGTAAAATAACAACAGGTAGATGTCGTTATCGACTGTAAAATGCTGGTAGCGAATGAAAATGTTATTAAAATATACAGGTTAGCTATACCACCCACATCCTTGCCTTTATCTCTTAGCTAGCCACCCGTTCCATCTTCATGGTAGTGTTAATATTGACTAACTGAAATTGTTAAGGAAATTGTCATTTTAATTTTGCTACCGCTATACCCTAGAAAACAACCCAACAACCTTAGAATAGAATCGTCGTATTCACTTTTCCTTGAAACGTTGCCATATATAATCGAATATTCTGACATACTGAAGGAAATTATAATTATTTGGATTACGGCACACGTGATGCAGTTGCCCCTCATGTACACTGCTGAGTCCACTATTTGTCACTATGATGCGAAACATTTTGCGCGATACTCGTGCCAGTGTTGTCATAGCTACAGGGGTCTCGGGATGTTCTGTTAACGTCTAAACAAACTGACGCCACAGCTAGCCTTGGTTGACATAAAGCAAAGTTACATTCAACGCACCAGTAACATTCGTTTGTACTGCCAAGATTTGACATTAGCTTAAAACCTAAACCATTCATATATTGATAAAACTGTCTTAGAAACTAGACTGATCTGTTCTGTTTTGCAGGAACAGCGAAATAGAGAATACGAACGTTTACTTTTCCATGTCCGAGAGCCTGGAACAGGCTACGTACTAACAGCCCATTTGATTAACCTTGCTTTCATAGCTGATAAGAAGAAAAGTCAGACGTCATGTCTCCCAGCCGGTCGTCACGCCTTCCAGTTTAGCTTCAAAATACCTCCCTATAGTCTCCCCTCATCCTTCGAGAGCAAGCATGGCTACGTCAGGTATTGGCTAAAGGCGCGGATACACAGGCCATGGAGATTTGATGAGGTTACCAAGGAGGTGCTCAACATTTTAAGCGTAGTTGACGTTAATTGTCCCCGTATGTTGGTGAGTCAAGTATGATAATATAGAGTTCCGGGTAAATAGCATTAGAACACTAACGACGCCATCTAGAGAAAAAGAACAATTCATACAGAAACAGTTTACAAGCGGAAAATAAGGTTACTGCATCATGAATTGTTATAAACGAGTAGAAACAAGAAATTGAAGGAAGCCCAACGTGAAAAAAAAAACGACTTGTAACGTAGCCTGTTCCAGGCGTTCAGATAGTGGAGCGCGAGCGAAAAATAAAGCGAGCGAAAGAGCGGGAAAAAAACGAGGGGAGTACTTGTAACGAGATAAAGTGAATTTGGCATCTCATTATGCCATCCTTTTTATTCCTCTGTTTACCTTCTTCCGTCCTTACCTACCCAGATTTGCAAAAAAGAGGGGGGGGGGGGGAATGATCATGATAAGCATATTATGTCTTGTAGCAGTCACTGAAAGCTAATACGTCAAGTACGTTTGTAGTAGGGTATCGTAAATGCCTTTTGTTACAAACTCGGACGGCTTTGGCTAAAAGTGGGACGGGGACGCGGGGACAGGGACACGGCAAAGCGTGTTTCAGGGGGACGTGAGATGCGGGGCAGATTCTCTAGCGCAAATTCGCGACAACTTGGTGTCGCTAAATATCTTCCGCCATTATCATACGGTAAAATCTAAAACTGATGCCATTCTGAATCATCTAGCTCCGGGGAAGATCTAATTATTATTCTTTAACTTTGCCTTGCAGTTGCCAACTTTTGGCGAGGCTCAGAAATCGCTCAACTGCTTGTACGACGGAATGGCCTCCCCACTCAAACTAGTGGCGGTTACTGATCGAAATGCGTACTGTCCACGAGAACGTATCATGCTGACCACAGACATAAAGAATTTACCGCTGACAAAAACATATCAGACATCAATATTTCTTGTGCAGACGATCTCCTTCAAGTCCCGTTGCGGTAAATCAAGGACTGAGCGTTGCCAACGTAAGATAGTCCAGCGGCCTTCACTCTCGTGGGCAGTGGACGAGCTGGAAGTCCCAGATGTCCCGCCGACCATGAAGAGTTGTGGGATTCTGGCCATTGCATATCATATTAAGGTAGTCTTAGTTAACTCTTTAGCTGTGACATAACACACGGCTGACAGAAGACTGAATCGAACTCGACCTGGACTGAAGGTACCGTGATAAGATAACTGACAGCAAAGTGACATCTACTGCATGACAGAACCTTGGCCACTGACTGTGGGATTGGGGCGGGGGAGGGGCAGGGTAGCTGTTGTGGTGGTTTAAATCAAAAGAAAACAACAACTCATGCCATTAAGACTTTCCTTCTCTGTCGTACCACGGAATTACAATGGAGGAGGTATGCACTTCTACACATTCTAGCAATACCAAGCCTTGCGAGAGCATACTGTTATTCCGTCCTGGTACAAGCAAAGACGTCAGCAAAGGCTGTTGTAGACTAAACTAACATCTAAGCACTATTTGTTATGTCACTTGTTTCCTTAGGTGATACTTTCAACCTGTGAATCTGATGGATCTAATTTAGAGGTAGAATTGCCTATCACTATTGGCACCGTACCTCTTCGACGGTCATACGGAATGATTAACAAACTGATCCCCGCAACCCGACTGAGCAGGAGTTACAGCGGCGAATGCAAGACGTTTGTCACCATCAAGAGAGGTATGGTTCTTTGTAAATAACTTGATTTCTTTCACCTTCATATCTTCTATGTCCAGTAAAATAGAAACAACGCGTAACGGAGTGATTTTCAATTGAGCTTAGAAAGTAATTCATGTTTGCTTTAGCTTTGTTGCACTACATTATGTGATTGCTTGAAACGTTCGTGCCACTTCTGTCTCGATCAGTGATAAGTAGCCTCCACTCTGTCGTTTTGATGGGAGTTGCATTTCCCTCCTCTCTCCCCCCGCCCCACATATTCATAAGATAAACAAACCGAGGCAACTTTTCACAGGGCAGCATCATACAATATTGCTGCTAGCTCGTCTCGCGCCAACCCACAACTCGTCACTTCTCTCCACCTCCTGTTTGACGAAAAATAGGAATATATACTGTAGGGAATTAAACCATTATTACTTACGATTATGAGACATTGCTTTTGTTCTTTATTGTTATTTCTTATTCAATATAGACAATGGAATCCATTCTGCCGCAGCCATTACTACTTAACTTATGAAATTTCGGACAATCAGCAACGCCAAACAAGAAAGGAACAGCACACCTTCTGTATCCATGGTGTAACTAGCTAGAGGTTTCTTCAGTATCATCAGTCTATGAAGAGAGATCATGGTTCCACCACAAAGAAGATAAAATATTAGAAAATAAAGTAAAAGTACAATTCTATCGAGCTCAACTTTGTAAAATCTTAAGTATAAAATAAGTTAAAACTTCTGTTACACGGTGGAGCAGGCTCGATGATTAATGAAGATGTTGTAAACAAACTGCAGCCAGTCCCTTTTGTTTTTCTGTTTTGGGAATGTGGCTGCGAAGGACTGGTGTCCCACTGTTAGGAGTGTAAGTGCACCTTACGGGAATTGGCATTTTCAGTTTTTATAGATCACGGCTTAGATTAGGGCACGACATTTTTAAAGGCATTCTTTACGACTTGCAAAAAAAGGCTTTTCTTCAATTCGCAAAAAAATATTATCTGCAAAACTTCTTGTATCACTAATATAACTGAGTGTAGTTGAGCTTTTCAGCTTTTCACCGTCTTCAAAAGAAAGTGATCATTTAGTTACCAATGACGTACTGGAGCTGCAAAGTTTCGCCACAAGGAAGCCACACAAACTGTGTGATCGTTTGTAGTTGTAAAATATAAAGAACTGTAAGGGAATACCGTAACGTTTCTATTACAGTAAAATATTGGGAGCAATATTTATTTACACTTAAATTTGATTAAATGTGATTTTACCCCAATCGTTGTGTTTTGTCGTCAATGTGCCTCTAAAGGGTAAATATTAGCGATTTCCAGGGTTTTGCCAGTCGACCGCATCACCAAACCCTGACAATCGCTAATATTCGCCGCTTAGAGGTACAATGACGACCAAACACAATGATTGCGGTAAGATTACGTTTTTTTCGAATTTTAAAAATGAAATTATTACTCCCAATATTCCACGTTAATAAGAACGTTTCGGTATTCCTATACATTTCCTTATATTTTGAAACTACACTGAACGGTCACGCAGTTTGTGCAGTTACCATTCATTATAAGTAAAACGCAAATTGAAATACAGCGTATGCAGCAAGTCATCGATGTACGACAAGAGCTCTTTGATCTTATAAATCTTCAAACGAGATTCAGTAATACGCGAGAGGAGAAATGTGCGCGTGCAAAATGTTCCCAATCATGCGTGTTTCTCTCTTCACTGGGAGAACTCAGTGAGGTAGATTTCTTGCCAGATGTGTACTTGTTTCAACTCCCTCCTCTAACGAGAGAAAGAAAGAGATAGTGAGAGGCAATAATGCTTGAGGTACAAGTGTGCGGAGAGCACCGTTGATACAGCTGTCCGGCAAACCTTCAAGACTACGCTACAAGACCCCTCTGTGACACCTCACCCGTACAGACAAGGAAACGCAAAAGGGACGGCTTACAATATCCTAACTTCCATCCTACCGTTCGACTGATGAAAACTCCGAAACTTAACAAATAAACTACCTACAGTAACACACTGCGTTTTCTGGGGTAAGCTTGAGGACTTACTAAAATCCATCAACATTATAAGTGAAATTAGTGAGCTGCGTTCCGAGGAGTGCAGACTGGGAGTGCAAGCGTAAATGCCTGCAGCTCTTTTTACAGCCAGTCGCCGGCTTGATCGTGCAGAATTTCTCGGGAACTTCTTGCAAGAATGAAGTTAGAATTAATATAACGACCAGCAAATTTTATTTCATGTTAAACATAAAACCAATTATGACGGGCGAGAAAGCTAAAAAGTTGGAATCCCCCTAAACCTAAAACACGAGAGTAAACATTAAGTAATTTTCTTTGAACAACCGTCAAAGTACCTAAAATTTAACGGTCAACCGTCAAAAAGCCATATTTTTAAACGTCAAAGCTGCTATCACTATTGAGACCCTCCTTTCATAATCAGGACCTAGTGTTCGTTTCTCAAAAGCCCCGAAAAGCCATTCGGTGTAAAAATATGAACCACTAAATAAATTCTGCAAAGCTGTTATTATAACATATGTTTAGATAATGGTGCTTAACTTATAGATAGACTTTACAGGAAAGTTTCATGCTAAGGAACTTATCTTTGTTTACAAGATAAAAAAAATGTGATTTCTTATGCCCGAAATCCACCCAGAAAGTGTCGGGACTTTCGAGAAACGCACGACTAATTGTTCGTTCACCGCCCACATTGCTCGAGTGTTTTCACCGCAGAACCACAGCGTCTCAAAGATAAGCTTAGTTCTCCCTAGGAAAGAGTATTTACCAAGCGACACCCAAACCCACCCCGGATGGCGGGAGGCAGTCTACTCGACTAATCCACCGAGGTTGAATTTAACAGGCACCATCACACAAGCTCCCGTTCTCCGCTTTTACAGCCTTCAAGATGAAGTTACCCTTAAATGCGATGCTTCTGAAACAGGGTTAGGAGCCACTTTGCTTCAGCTTGAGTAGGCAAACAGAGACCAGGTACACGCAAAAAGAGAAGGAGCTCCTGATCATCATGTTTCCATGAGAGAAGCTCGACAAGTACATCTTTAGGCGTGATGTTGTCCATGTGGAAACTGATCAGAAGCCTCTGCACAAAATCTGTAGAAAGAGCCTCTGTGACGCACCGACAGCGCATGCTCTTACGTCTTCAGCGCTACAACCTCGATGTCAGATACAGCCCCCCCCCCCCCTCACCCCTCCCGCCATGCTCATCGCAGATACGCTAAGCCGCGCGTACTTCGGAGGAAGTAAAAACCCCAGACGGAGAACCTTCGAGTTTCTCCGTCTCGGATGGAGCGAATTGAGCAAGAATCAGCGCGAGATCCTGTCTGTACTAATCTTCGACAAGCCAAATGCGATGCTTTCTTCCAGTTTTGCGATGAGCTGATTGGTCAAGGAAAGGATGTCAAGTTTTGGTTAAAAGTTGTTTTCGGTATAAAAATTGAAAAGTTTCTACACATCGAAAAATGTTGATCAGGCGTACACGTCTTGGCTTCACGCTTTTAATTGTGGGCAGCTCAAAATCCTTGTTTCTCTTTGCTCTCTTATCCCTTTTGTTTTAGCCAAGTCTTATATCGTCTAAAGCACCGTGCTAGGTTTTAGGCCAGACAAATTAGTGTAGAGGTCGTGGATCCTCTATCCCCACCTCCACGTACAGTCCTTTGAGATTTAGAAGTTTACCATTTCAGGAGCCCATATTGGGCTCCTGACCATTTACAAAAACTTTCCGGAAAATTCGGTTGGAAAGTAAATGGGATCCGACTTTTCGGGTCGTTCCAGTGGAAAATTTCCGAAAGAAACGGAACGTCTGAAAAGATAGTCCTGTTTTCCCGGTCGGAATGTTCCAAACGAAAATTCTCGTTCCATTTCTTCAACCCTTCTTTGATATTAGTTTCAGGCTTTCGCGGTCATTTTTTCGGTAAATGGGACTGATTTGTGCAAATGGTAAACGCGAGTCCGGAAGGAAATTTCGTATACCAGTCCTGAATTTCGTTTGCCATTTGCCCAAACCTTGATCCGACCGGTTTGCCCATGCAAATGGTAAACAACCAGGGAGTGTTTGGTTGTTTACCATTTGGCAAATGGGCAAATGGCAAACCGCAAAATTCAGGACTGGTAAGCTCGTTCCCGACTCGCGTTTGTCATTTGCATAAAACAGTCCCATTTACCGAAAAATGACCGCGAAAGCCTGAAACTGGTATCAAGGACGAATTTGAAGAAATGGAACACGAATTTCCATTTCCATTTACCCAAAAAATCGGTTGGACTGTAAATGGTAAGGCTAATTTGGTTTGCCCGACCGGAAAATTGCCAAAACAAACGGAACGTCTTGAGAGGTAGTCCATAATTCTCAACCGAAATATCCAAGCGGAAAATTGTGTTCCATTTACTTTCTTCTACCAGTTCTACTAGTACCAGACTCTATGTAAATTGGAGTGAATTGCACAAGTGGTACATGCTTAATCTCGAACGGAATTTCCCGTTCAGGAGGTTTTGCTTACCATTTACACAAACCGTAGACCAACCGGTTTCCCCTGTAAAGGGTAAACAACCTTATCGCAATTTGTAGGGAGGGCGTTTGAAATAGAGAAAGGAAAATTCAATGTCATGTATTCACACTCTCCGTAAGACCTTGAATTTGGACATTTCATGTCGGTGCTTTGAAGGACGAGGACGGCAACGAAAAGTAGAACGCACGTGCAGAGCCATTGTTTTGCTAATCAGCTAATTCAGCAGACCGGGACGTCCAGCTGTCGTCTGCTACACAACCTATGATAAAACTGCACCCAAGTTCTGGCTTCGTGCTTTCAACGGTTTAAACAAAAGGTAGCCGCTGTTAAAAAGGTTTAACCTGTTCACCGCAACTGCTGGTATGAACTTAAAGAGCATTGTTTTGAACGTTCGCTCGGCATGTTATGGTAACACGAGAATTAGAGAAAAAATCCAACTGAACGGTGAAATACCAGTCTTCAGAAGTCGTGCTTAAACTACGTTTCTTGTCCTCCCAGACTTCCACTCCTGTTACCATAACTCTGTTGAAACACAGAAAAGGATTCTTAGTTCTTAACTTCGAGATGAATTGCAAGAGCTGCCATTTTATTTGTTTCTCGTTATGTATTGTTCTAGGAAGAAAACGGCGAAAATAAAAATATCAAAGGAAACTGAGCCACTTTGAGAAAAAAGGTACCAGTGGGCATTAGAGCTTCTTAGCAACTAAGGTTTCTGCCAAGAATTAGCCTGCAGGAAAGTTAAGCCGAGGACGGTACCACTCGTGATATGCCTTCAGTAACTCAGAGGTTCTCAATTACCCTCAAATGCTGAAGAAAAGTTTTTACAGTGCCGACAAACATGTTTTTGTGACGAAGAAGTAAGTTCTGCTCCACTTATATGAGCTTAAAAGGAAATTAAAGAGCCTTTTAAAAGCCTTTAGTCTCAGAAGTTTACATGTGGTTTCAGTGACCCCTTAATTTAGTTATCCGTGTAAACCCGACCATACTGAACAACCCGTTATTTCTCAACAAGTCGGAATTTATTTGTTAAATTTGACTTGTGTTTTCAATTTAAGGAGGTTTAAGTATCATTTTAAAGATCTGTTTTTTCACAGCAAAGCAACAAGAACATCGGCTCGAGTATGTAGGAAACAAGAACAGGACGACATTTTTGCTCACACTCATCAAATATCTTTCTGCTGTTCGGAAGTGGTGGAAAATTATTTGCCAGATAGAGGGGGGGGGGGGGGGACGAGTGTTCTTAAATTTCAAAAGAATGGGAAAATCTGCCATCCTTTATTCGTTTCTCGTTATGTATTGTGCCGCTGTGAATAAAACGGAAAAGACATCGAAGGAAACCGAGGCAGTTTGAGAAACAAGGTACCACTGGGTACTAAAGCCTCTTAGCTGACTAAGGTTTCGGTCAAAGATTAGAATTTCAGCCAAGAATGATGCTAGTGGTTGAATTTCCTCTATAGCCTCGCAACTAATTTGTATAAATTTTATTATCTGGCAAAGTTTCCATTTGCGAGCTCGTTAAACTCATGATCCACCTACATGCGTGTTTTCCGATATAGGCATCACCTTTCACTCTGTTGACGCAAGTGCACTTTACCAAATTTCACAATTTTTATTTCTTCAGGCCCTGGGTGGAGAGGGACGGCAAGTTTAGAGGGAGTTCGACTTATGAACGTGCATTTGCAGCAGCGCTGTTACGGTCGCCATAAAGGTAATGTTTTTCTTTTCCTGTTGTTTCCTGATCTTTCTTATGATCAAGGCAGATAGTACTTCCACAGTAGTTACACTAAATGCCTAGCCCGATATGTTTGTATTGAGGCTTAGTTACAGTGTACCTTAACATCCTGGGGCAATAGCCATTGATGCCTACACTTTAAATTAATCCAAGTGTTATAGAATACTTCATGGGAAGTGTGTGCGTGCGGTATTTACGCACGAGTTGGTCAAGTATCGGAAATCGAACGAGTGAGCGCAGCGAACGAGTGAGATTTCTGATACAAACCAACGAGTGCGTAAATACTGTACGCATACACTTTCCATGGTGTATTATGCTTATTACAAACATACTGAGATTTAAATTCTTGTTTAATGACAAATTTGTTGCACAGATTCAAGTCAAAAGCTCATAAAAGATGTAAGTGCTTAAATGTTTTGACTACTCATTTTCTAGTCAATTCAAACTGTTTATCGTTGACGATACTCACCACAGGGTAGTTATTATTCTTCAAATGGCTCTCAATACTTGAAACAAGACATTTTAAGCTTGAGGTCTCATAATCTTCTCCGTCTTTACCTCTAACAGAGTGAATATACTCCGCAACATACTTGTTTGATTCTGCTGGCTATTTAGTGTGCACTTCTCTCTCTTCGTTCTTTTCGTTTCTCTCTAAAATTCTTCCAACAATTACACATCTCGCTTCGTCTTCTCTTTTGTCTTTTTGCTTTTGAGACTTTCCACATAATCCTGAACCGAAGTATCGTGGGCAACAAATCTTTTCTCGCTCAGTCATGTTTTTAAGCTTAAAAGAGCTAACTTCGACACTTGCGAGAGACTTGATCGGGGGTGGAAGCGGAATAATTGTGCCTCACTTATTCCTTAAGGCCCGTTTACACATGCCATTTTTTGTGCAATTTTTGTCGCACTTTTCAGAGCATTTTCTGTCCCGCTCGAGCTCGCGATAAAAATTGCAAGTGTAAACTAGGGGCGATTTCTGTGCGATTTGTCGCCACGATATCGCAGAGGTTTCGAACATGTTCGAAACTTGATGTAACTTGGTAGCGATTTGGGGGAAATTGCAGCAAATATTGCACTGGAATCGCAGCGAAATCGCTGCTAGCTTACACTTGCGACCAAAGTTGCATTGGAGGGCGCGGCAAAAATTGCACCAAAAATCGCATGCGTAAACGGGCCTTTATTCCTTTCGCTTTTTCTGACTTATTCATTATTCATTTAACATTTTACGGATATTCCTTATTCATTATTGCGTCCTGCTGCTGTTCAGATTTTGTTGGACAACTTCAGGTACAATCAGGCGCACTCAACGAGAAAATTTTAGCAAAATACTTGAAATATCATTTTCTGCTTCTTAGATATTTGTTTCAGAGCTTTTTAAAGGCATATTTGTGTAAGCTAATACCGATTGATCTATTTGGATTTTTTAGCTGAAATTTAGGCCGCAGAAAATTTTAGGAAACAAAGTCCTATGCCAAATTTCTGAGCTGCTGATGGCTCTACGAAAATGCCAGCTGATCTTATTTTGCACTCTAAACGACATAGTCGTCCCTCCGAAAACAATAGGAACTAATAAGCCCTCTTGTTATGAAAGTCCGACGTGATGTTTCGCCAAAGAAAACTTTAGCTTTTACTGAACTAAATCCAAATATCTCAGGTGAGTTTTGGCCCTCCAAACAGATATTCCCCGAAACGAACCGCGGGGTGCCCCTGTCGCAATGCCTGTCCATGATTTAGGAGATAAATACTGAGACCGTTTACAAAGTTTGAAGTGGTTTCAAGTTGTTTAAAGGAAAAAGGAAACAAAAATGTTGAATACACATTGTCTCTTTTCTATTTTGAGGAGCGTATGGAAGTGTTTTAGTTGCTGTAAATTTAACTCACTTTTTGCGCTTACTATATATACATATGCTAACTATATTAGTCTGTAACAAATAACGTTGCTTGTATCAGCCATGAGAATGTCTCGCAGTAGGATTTTTTTTTTTCGTCCCACTGTATGTGGCAAGAATTTTTCTTCGACATTTGTGTTGCACGTGGATTTTTTCATTTTATAAATTTGCTACTGAGTAGGATATTTTTTTTGGTCAAAATCACTCAACTTAATCAACTACTGATACTGACAAGCCGCACCATTCATGAGGAAGTCGCCAGGAAAGACTTGCAGCCGGGAGTTCTAATTGAATACAGACCATCCAGAGTGACCATACTAACTACAAACTACTGTTTTAGCTGGCCTTCACACATAGCCGCAAATACCGACAAAGATTTTACAGGGATGAGTGCGTAGCTGCAACATTGCGACATTTATTATTCCTTTAAAGGGACTGAATTATTCATTATTCCGGATGTTCAAGCTCTAACTATTCCTTATTCATTTACTGTTTTAACTCGTTATTCATTATTCATTATTCCCTTTCCACCCCCGAGAAGCGAAAGCCTGAATGAGAATCACCTTGTTACGGCTCACATGCTACTGAGTCCAGATTGTGAACGAAAATTTATTTCGCCCGTTTTCAGTGGGTATATGTAAATCTCAGTATGTATATAATATAAAACCTTATGCTGACTGTTGTTCTCCTTTCATCCTCATTGGAAAAGTCCCACAGTACATCCAAGAAAGCAAAACAAAAAAGGTGACCCCTTAGTCTTATTGGCCAGTGTAGTTCTAGTATCCACGCCGAACTCATAGAGCTGCTTTAACAAGTGGTAGTCAAGGTGCACAGAAAGTCACCAACTCTCGTCTAATCTGCC
Organism: Siderastrea siderea; assembly: GCA_964030785.1. Classification (NCBI taxonomy): domain Eukaryota; kingdom Metazoa; phylum Cnidaria; class Anthozoa; order Scleractinia; family Rhizangiidae; genus Siderastrea; species Siderastrea siderea. Next base: position 43,186,858 of record OZ034966.1, on the reverse strand, counting down.
ACATCTACCACACATCTGCCACACTTCAATTTAAGGATGTCTTTGTCAGGGCGTCGATTCTTAGCTGATCAAGGTGTTGAAATTAGGATGTACAGAATCACGCAAGCTGAATACCAGACATACTGTATATTAGAGCTTGGCTGAAGTATTTGGGTGATCAGTAATGCCATAAGCCAGGTGAGTCAAGCCAAGTTTGTTTCTTTTATACACACATACCAAACTACTAGTGTCGGCTATAATGTAGTAACAACTGCACAAAGTACCTTGAGCAAAATAGATGAAAAAATAGTGGGAGAACATTCCTAGTTACCGAGGGTTATGGCTGAACTGTTAGCTGCTATTCAAACACAACAGATCTTGCCAAGCTATACTGACGCATGAAACCCTCAGAATGTACCCAACCTATTGCAAGAATTGCCTAGCTATAGACGGTATGTCAAGCAGGTTGCATACGAATTTAAGCATCTTTAAAACTTGTTTTTCTTATGGCTCTTATCGCAGCAAAGAGAACCGGGGCTTCACGCAGGGCCGTAGCTAGCGTGACGCAAGACGAGGCACTTGCCTCGCCTAGATTTCATACAAAAAAAAATACTGTTGGAAAAAATAACACCTAAAAAGCATATGCCATTGAGAGATAAAAGATTGACCCAGGTAAGGTGTGCGAAAAGGGCTTTGAAAAAACTCACGTGGTTTGCATTCCGGCTAGCAGCTTCATTCGGGACGTAACAGTGACAGACTGTGTGACACCTATCCCGTACACATCGCTACGACTACTTTTTTTTTTTATTTGTCCATTATATTTTTATTTACATAAATTGATATATCTCTGCAACTTAACAATAGGTTCAAATATAATGGCAGCAGATCTTAGCAAGCTCTGCTGAGCTTTTCTAAGAAGATCCCCTTATGTTAAAAAACTAACTTAAGTGGCAGATGGATGTAATATTAAAGAGTAATGCTGTCAGGCTTTATTGTATAATATAATAACATTATTATAATAATAATATATTATAATAATATTATATCCTAAAAATACATCTGATTTTGCACATAGACTTTTGTTGCTTTTTTAAACAGGCTGTATGATTTTAATATTTTCAGGTCCTTTGGTAACCTATTCCATATCTGTGCCCCCTAAATTTTAATGAAAATTTCCCATAATTTGTCCTTTTATAGTCAATATATATATGTTTGAGGCAGATCGTGTATTATGACAATGTATGTTGTTAATTATTTTGAAGTAATTGGTAAAACAACTCAGTAGATTATCATTAAAATATGTGTACATGAAGAGCGCCATTTGGTATATATTTAACTCATATATATTATGAATCTTTAATGAGAGGAATAGTGGCCTGGATCCCTCACTGTATTTTGAAAATGTCATAATTCTAACTATCTTTTTTTGGATCATAAATATCGACTTAAGCCTAGTAGGATAAGTGCTTGACCAAATGATATTGCAATACGTTAAGTAAGGGTACACCATAGTGTTATAAATTGTCTGTAAGGTTTCTAAAGATATGCAATGTCTTGCCTTAGCCATTATTCCTGTCATTTTTGATATTTTATTTACAACTTGGTCTATATGATATTTCCATGTAAGCTCATCATCTATATAAAGGCCCAGAAATTTAGTATTCTTTACTTGCTCAATAGGCTGTCCATTGATTTTAACTGAGACATTTTGATTTGGTTTTTTCCCTCTTGACTTAAAGATTATAAAGTGTGTTTTCTTAATATTTTGGGAAAGCTTATTTGCAGAAAACCAGGATGTAATTTTTCTTAGCTCATGGTTCATGGTTTTTTCTAGGGTATCTAAATGTTTGTGACTGAGAAACAGATTTGTATCATCAGCAAATAGAATAATTGATAAGATCTCTGAGCACCTAAAAATATCATATATATATATAAGAAAAAGAAGAGGCCCCATGATGGAACCCTGAGGCACACCACATTTGATTGTCAAGCTTTCAGATTTTTTTTGTTTATATTTTACTATCTGTTTTCTGTTTGCTAGGTAATTTTTAAACCACTCAAGGGCAATCCCTCTGATTCCATAATGTTCGAGTTTTGTAAGCAATATTTCATGGTTAACTGTGTCAAATGCCTTTGCTAGGTCTAGAAGTACTCCAATTGTGTACTCATTGTTGTCTATTGCCTGCAATATCTTTGTCATGAGCTCTATAGTTGCTAAGTTGGTTGAGTGTTTTTTACGAAAACCATATTGACTTTGAAACAACATGTTGTGCTTATCCAAATATTTAAGTACTATTTTATACATAATTTTTTCTAAAATTTTACTAAAACATGGAAGAACAGAGATTGGTCTATAATTTGAAAATTCTTCCTTGTTATTTGCCTTGAATACTGGAGTTACAAGTGCTATTTTGAGGTTATTTGGAATTACTCCAGTGAGGAGAGACTGATTATATATGTATGTTAGTGGTTTTACAGTAAATTTAGAGATTTTCTTAACTAAATTGGGTGGTATTTCATCATGACCACAAGATTTATTTCCGTTTAGATTATTAATCTCATTTTCTACTTCTTTCTCTGTTACTGCATCTAAAAAGATAGAGTTTACAGATCTCTTTCCTAAGAATGTTGTAAAATTAACTTTATTGCCTTAGATTTTGTCAGCCAACTTTGGTCCAATGTTAATGAAATATTCATTGAATTTATTGCTTATTTCACTTCGATTGGTTATTAATCTGTCATTTTCATTAACGTGATCTGGTAATTCCGTTTTAAATGTGCCCTTGTTTATGACTTCATTTATTAATTTCCACAAGTATCTTAGACTACCTTTATGTTCATTAAACTCTTTATTGTAGTAATATTTTTTAGCAGCATTCTTTAGTTTATTAAATTTATTTCTATATGTTTTATAAGTTAATTCATTACTTTGAGTTGGATTTTTGATAAATTTCTTATATAGCTTATTTTTAGTTTTTCTTGATTTAAGAATACCTGTTGTTATCCAGGGTATTTTTTGACTATTGTTTTTCCTTTTATTCTTGATTTTAACTAGTGGCATGTTTTTGTCATACAGTTTAAAGAGTTTATTATAAAAATTATCATAAGCTAATTGGGGATCTATTTCATTGTAAATGTCATTCCAATCTTCAATTTCTAAGTCCTGGCACAATTGATCTATTGCTTTTTTATTAATTAGTCTATATTTTGTATTATTGCATGTAGAATTTACTCTTTGTAAGGAAGATGTTATTTGAAAGACAGGTAGGTGATCAGAAAGATCTGTAAGGAGGATACCACATTTATACCATTCATCAAAGTTGTTAACAAATATGTTGTCAATTAAAGTTGCACTAGAGTTTGTAATTCTTGTTGGTTTTGAAATCAGTGGGTAAAACATAGATGAAAACATTAGGTTTATGAAATCCTTTATGTGATGATTTTCTCCCATTTTTAACAGATCAAGATTAAAATCTCCCATCAAATAACACTTCTTTTTTTTGTAAGGCTAGTTTTTGAAGTAGCTCACAGAGGTACTCCTTGAACAGATCTAGCTTATTGTTTGGTGGTCTGTATAATATTCCGATTAAGGTGTTACTTGGCTTAGTTGTTAATTCGATGAAATGTGATTCTATTACGTCCTCCATGTTAATTGCAAGGTCAGTTCGCTCTCTAAATTGAAGAGAACGGTTTACGTATAGACCAACACCGCCTCCCTGTTTGTTAGTCCTAACCTTGCCAATGTTATGGTAGTCTGTTAATGGCAATTCATTTATATTGTCGGGATTGAGCCAGGTTTCAGAAAGCCCGATAATTGAGAATTTATATTCCAAAGAATTCAAATATGCTTTTAAATCATCAAACTTATTAAGAATGCTCCGAATGTTAAGATGTAAGATTGAAAATTCGTTATCTTTAGAATCCTTTGTCATGCAATGAAAAGTATCTTCATCATGATAATCACAACCTTCACTATGGGTCGTAATTTGATTGTAGTAATTTTGATCAGGGTCTAAATCAGGATTTAGTGTTAAACATGTTTTTCCGTGACTGCTTTGTAAAAACGGATTGAAAGACAGATTTCTTAATCTTTCAATTTCATTGTCATTCAGATCAATTTCAGATTGCTGATGGATATAGGTCTGGAATTCACTGTTATTCAGTTGAGAAAATGGCAAAAAGTCATTAAGACTGGATGTATTCACCAACATTTCTGTTTCATTATTGAATTATCAAACAAGTACCTTATTTCTGTATCTTATTGTTATTATTCAACGTTTGTGAGTTCTCCCCAGCTTGTTAATACCTTGACCCGTGGATCGTCACGCTGTTTGTACTTGATTTTTCCGTTGCAAAACCAAGAGCTTTCTACAGATTTCTTTCTCTTAAGCTCCTTCAGCCTCTTTGCAATATCGTCAGCCATGTCCTCGGAGATGACCAGGCCTTTACCCTTTAACAGCTTTCTTTTTAGAAGGATCTTCATTTTGCTTTTGTTGGAATGGAATTTAACAATTACAGGTCTCGGTTTACCTTCACGTCGTGACCCTTGATCTCCTCCTCCGCCGCCTTTCTTGGGCCCAATCCTGTGGATAATTTCTATTTCTTCAGATGTGATGTCTTCTTTGAGATGATCACAAACTGAGGTTATAAATTTCTCCTCCAGATTCTCTCTATCTTCTTCTTCTAGGCCAAAAACCCACAGATTGTTCTTACGCGAGTACTGTTCATTTTTGACCGCATAGTCCCATACACAGTCAATGTCATACTTCAAAACACTTTCTACATGATTTATGCTGTCGTCCACATCATCCTTGAGCTTCTCTACCTCATTCTGCACATTCTGGAATTTTCTTTCCAACTCTTCGATTTTAGTAGCCACCATAGCTTCAATTCTAGTTGCCAGCTGGTCAAGCTTAGAGTCAAGGGCTGCATTGATAGCATCCATTATCTCCAATTTTAGAGTAGAAGAACAATTTGATGCAACATTTTTACCCCGGGGGGGGGGGGGGGTGCTCGGAAAAAATTTTGATGGGAGTGTGCCGCTAGGACTCTGAAACCCTTAACCTATACCAGACCACGTTCATGTCGTTTTTGCAACCCTATTCTAGACTAGATGCCAAAAATCCCTACCCTATCCCAGACTAGCTATTTTCGAGCTATCCATCAGAAATATAACCACACAGTGCTTTTAATGGAAAACCATCTCTCGATCAACAATATTGTCACGATTTCATTTATATTTTATATTTCCGAGTTTTTCAAACCCATTAATTAATTCGATTACATTTTCACACCACCCATTAGTTTCCCGGTAACTGATACCCTATCCTAGACCAAGACTCCCTGATTTCTATACCCTATCCTAGACCAAACTGCTTGAAAACCATACCCTTCACAGCGGCACATACCCATATAGGTTATGTATGGGAGTACCCCCCCCCCCCGGGATTTTTACTTTCTTTGACTGCCTTTTTTGTTTGCTATCGCGCAGGACTAGAGCTTTTTTTGCCAGGGGTTGACAAAACCTCCTTAAACCCGCGTTTATGTAGAACACCCTTTGCCGCGTCCATCTCTGCCACCATCACTTACAAAAGACAAAACTCTTAGAGAATCAGTGCAAACGTTTTCTTGAGCTACTTTGTCGCACTTTTTGACATACATTGCCTAAAAAACTATTAACTGGATTGTAATTTCGGTGTTCTGTCTTGGAAGAAACACAAATCGACACGGACAGAGTGTGCATAAATCATCAATAAAAGATTACAAAGTCTGTTTGGCTGACTCAAAGCTTTTCACCTAGCGGACATTCTGTAAAGGTCTTTCTCTAGAACATTCATGCTGTTTACTAGTGAGATGAAGTTTTCTCTCAGGCCACAGTGGAGTTCTACAGGTCGCAGCTGCAACTGAATTTTATGACCTTGAAGCATCACAGTTTTTGCATGAGTTACAAACAGGAAACCAGCCATTGCTAGCGAGGGAGAAGGAAGACTGGGGTGGGGGGGGGGGGGGTGCATAAAAGCAATGCGAAATTCGGAATAGCCATCTACTTGGTTCCAGTGTTACACGCCCTAATAGTAGGTACAAAAGCGGGTTGAAAGCACTAGAGAGTCTGCCATTTTACACTTGCACGATATTGAAGTTTGAAAAAAATATATCTTGAAAAATCATGGCGAGAAATTCGAGACAGGCATGCGCAATGACAGTTGACACTTAGAAAATATCAGGGCATTTCACAATACAGACAATTGACTGACAAAAGAATAAAAATCGAAAAAAACTGTCCTCAAACCATTCGCATGCCTCGGTTTCTATCAGATTCGATGAGTACTGCTGTTCTTTCAACTGAATTTGCTTTAATTCTCACCTTGCAAGTTGTATCCGTTGCGGTTTTGAGATAAACAGTAACCCGACAGTAAGCATAACTTTTGAGCAAGCTTTGTGTGTCTGTCCTCTCCAAAAGGCCAAATGATACCCTGCTTAAGTGCTCCAGTTCGCGTTATAACTTATCTTACACACCAGTTTCCATCTCTTACGTGAACTCGAAGGCGCTTTCTCTCAGGTCGAAGTACATTTAACATTCGCCGATTTGAATCCTCTGCGGTATCCAGAAGGAAAAACATGGTAAATTTCAGTAAACATTCCACGGCTAAAATCTATGAACTTCGATCTGCAATATCTCCACCGAAAATCATCCAAATTTCCTGAAAAACATCTCGCTCGGAAGATAATTTACTACCTTTCTGTTGCTATTCAAACTCTGGACAGTATCTTTGGTCAGCAGCTTTTATTTAAGCATAAACATGGTTGTGTTTCACCCTTCCATTTGTATCGTGACTATGAGCCCGTGTCATACCGCTTTTATCAGCGGGTTATGCCATTTTAAAGAGGTGTGAATGTAAGCCGCACGAAAAAACATGTCTCAGATTTCTCGCCATGTGCTGAAAATAGCATTTCAGAGGGAGCAGAATTAACTGATTTTCCGGGGGAGCATGCTCCTAGATCCCCTAGAAGTTTGCGCATTTGGCGCTCGCGACACTGGCCTCGCCTGTTCTGAGAGTCTGGCTACGGCCCTGTTCACGGAGATTGTCAGTGAAGGAAGTGTGCATGTCAGTGGAGAGCATGCATTTAACACATCATCATCTCTGTTAAAACAAACAAGTGCATAGCTCTAGGGGGTCCAGAACAGACACGTACTTTCTGTTGTCCTTGGGAAGTATTGCTTGGACCTAAGGCTGTGACAGTTGCGGAACTGCGAACAGAACAGCCACTCCCAGGAAGGACACAAAGAAAGCAGTTGCTGATCTTTTACTTAGAGCCACATGGACAGGCACCATATCGCAGTGGATGAAACTAAGTCCACCAGACGGTCTACACGGCGACTCCACCTTTGCTAAATTCTATGACCGTTCAATTACTAGTGAAAGCTTGAAATTACAAAACTTAATAAGCAGCAACATGAGTTCCCTGAAGAATGCTAGTTGTACTAGTTGAAGATATCGATCAATAAATCTGCTGTTGTGTCGTAGTAGCAGCCTTGCAATCAGTTTTGTTTACACTGCGAGTGACGTCTGGCACGTACATTTCACAACAAGAGATGTGCCATACAAAGTACCAGAACAGTTTCTTGCGTGTTGTGTGGTCCTTTGCATTCTGACGTTTTGTATTTTCAGAGTTTTGGGATACAAGACACCTTTTATTAATAATAAACAAATTTAATAATCATACAACTTCTAAATAGTTACAAAACAAAATAACTGCCGGTAACAATAAAAAACTACTCCAAACCCAAATGTAGAGTGTGAATTAAGTACAGATAATAATACATTTAGCAATAAAATTGATTGACTCTAATCTGACAGCAAGTGGAACCTCAAGGTTAGAGAGAACAGTATTTGAATGCCAGTCCTCCTTTTCTTGATGCGCTTGACCGGTCTGACAAACCAAGAGCCTGTAGGATGGTGTATGGAACCGGGCATAGGTGAAAACTCTATATTTCAGGGAAGTAGGATCATGCCACGTGAGAGCCTGGGATTAAGGAGGAGGATTTGCAATGAAAGATAATGCTCTTTGCACTGCAAGAACAGGGCAAAGAAGGAACTGGGTATAAGAGGAGAGGGGAGTCGTACAATACGTTCCTGAAACTGATTTGTTTAGCTCTATCGCAACGGTTTTAGTGTCATCAACATATAAATTGTCTGAGCAGTGTTAAATAGATAAATCGATTATAGGGGCTGCATTGCAAGAAATAATGTGATTACCATACCCTGGTTAAGTTTCCCAGGACGATCCACACCAGCAATGAAGGTGTCAGTTTTTACAAATCGTAAATGATCGAAGAAAAGCGCCCACCCTCTGAGCAACGTTCTGTATCATAAAAAGGCCTCCTTCTAAAGGTCACTTGCAATTTGCGATACAGCAGTTACCCTCAATACTATTTTTAGCGATGCTATGTTTAAATTTAAGTAATTTGCAAAAATCCTCAGGTAGAATAGGTAACTGTAGTGGTAGGGTTAGCCTAGTAAGGGTACGGGTACCCTGGCACCCCCATCTTTCCTCTTCTTCTTCTTCATGTTTTTTGCTGTCGTGTTTACAAGGCAGGCGCTACATAGGGCAACTTTCCCCCTTATAAACACTTCAGGAAGAGATACCTACCCGGGACATTTTTTTGCTGGTTGCCTAAGTCAACATCTGACCTTAATACCGACAATGCGTGGTGGGTAAATCTCAACAATGATCATGAATACGTCAGTTCATTCAGTAATTCGAAACTAAATTTCAAATGAAATTCTAATGATCAATTTATCGAAACATATCGTTCAGATTTTATGTACAGCTTACAAAGAATAAAGAACCAGACGTTAAAATTGTTGATTAATCTCGCTTAAGTTTTATATACAGCTATTTCAACTAACGTTGTCGCGTAGGGCCTACGCGATCACACCGCGAGTCCCTACGGGTAATTTATCAATAAAGTTAGCAAACTTAGCTGTGGCTCACCCCTACACAAAATAAATCACACAGGCAAGTGTTTATGGTACTTTCACCCATCCATCCTATGGCAGCGACAACCGCGGAATTACAGCCGAATCGCAAACAATTTTCAGTTACCCATACTGCCTTTCGGTCTCGTCGCGTAATGACCAGAACACTTTCTCTTCGATTTATTTTTGTATTAATTTCAGCGATCCTTGGAAATTAAACTAGAAAGTGAATCTTTTGCTACTGGGAAACGCAGTTCTTCAAAAGTAACGGCACTGAGGCGTACATTCCTGAACTCGCCTCTAAATACAGTCAATACACGTTACATAAAGTCTGATTTTCACATTTTAGTTCGAAGTACGTTGCTTGCTGAAGAGTAAATGAAACCGTGTCTACTCGTGATAAATCTTCTTAAAATAAATAATAGTTTAAGCTCATTTAAAACATGTTTGTAAAATAAAACGACAGATAAACCACAGTCAAAGTTTAACCGATCATTCCGATATATGATACCATACTATTAACGTGACGTTACGTGACGCAACCAGCAGTATAAACATGGAAACGTGCCAAATAGCGAAAACAACCGATCCGCCCTTAGGCACGTATACGGATGTGTCATTTTTTATCACTTCATTTCAAGTTCATCCTTTGGATTTGGCTAAAGATAGCCAATGCTATAAATATAACGTTCTAGTAGATTAATGATTATTATTTCCCCAGCTTATGTTATGAGATGAAAAAGATTACGTCTGAGAAATAAATATGAGTTGTAAATAGATCATATCATAAAATTTTACCTTTTTTAAAATTTCACCTTTTTTTTTTTTTTTAAACAACATATTGTAAATAATTATGCAATTCAGCCTTCTGGCTGCTATTTAATTGTTTTTAATAAACCTACCTACCTACCTACCTACCTACCTACCTACCCAAGTAAACAAAACCGGTGTATATATTTTATATAATCGGGCAGAGAAAATCAGTTATGGGCTGTTTAATTGCGCTAAAATAAAATGAGGTATCGTTTGAAGTGATACAATCGAAGAAAATGACTCGCTGCATGTACCACGGAAGTTCAGGATGTACAATCGGAAGGAAACCCTCTGGCAGAAACTTCAGGATAAAATCACCAATTTAGCGTGACTTTGATGTTGGATTGCTTCCCATGACCGGAAATGATCACTTCGCGTGACTTACAAATAAGAATTTTTTGACGTGCTCAGAAATTGGAGTGACTATTCAAATGCAGTTTTTAAACACATCTTGAGCAAACTGGAATAAATCGTAATCAGTTGTGTTATCTTTCCCTCAATATCCTGAAGACGCCACATGTAGACGTGATAAAACACTGACGATATCATACGTGTAAGAAGTTGTTGACAAGTTATTCAGTGGCTCTCATCCAAGGGTCCGACAACTTAACAACACAGTAACACGATTAATATTCAATCAGATTACGCAATCGCCCGTTGGTTACGTACTTGACATTTTCTCGGCTGCACATCACAGTGAACACGAGCCGAATGGAAAACAGCCGTGTGACGTTCGCTAACCGTTGGAATAAGCCGGCGGAAATCCGAGAACATTCCTGAGGCGATGTTATAAAAAATAAAGGTCAAGTTAAACAAGAATTTAATTACCACCGAAGTATTGATTCTTGTGAATTTTGTTGCAGTTTTACTATGGAGTCATCCTTATTTTCATGACGAAATTTAGCCACGCTGTTTCTGCTTAACCGCGGGGAAATTACAAAAATATCATGTTGTTGCAAGTGTGCGTTTTCAGAGGACGAACAAGAAACTGCATAAAAAGCCCGAAATATATTTAATTAATAAACTTATTTTATACCCTGTGTGGTTGTTTCATATACTAGCAACATAATCAGAGACTTCATCTCAAAACGAATCAATCCAAACAAGCACTGAACAAAGCAAAATTGAACATCTACCAGAAAGGGCGACACGGACCCGGTTGTTCAAAGCAGGATTAAGCTTACCCAGGGTTAGCGTCAATTTTGAATTAATTTTACAGCAAAACGGGACGGATCCCTGTAATTAAGTTTTGCCCTACGTTTTGACTTTGGATGCTTTTAAACTGCCTCTTGAAATTTGCTGTGCAAACTCTTTTGAATAAGAGAAACAGAAACCGTGGTTAAATTATTAGCGTTAATTGGCTTTCGAACAACTGGGCCCCCGGGTGACAGCAAAAACTTTGAAAAAAAAAATTGAAAAAAAAAATTGAACATCTACCAGAAAGGGTGACAGTCATTATCTCTACAAAATAGACACCGGTTTGCCAGCAAAAACTTTGCTTAACAAAAATTTTCTATTACCTTCACTCGATGTAGCTCAGTTCCAGATGAAATGAGTGAACTATCTCTTCCAGTTGTTTGAACCATGCATTCCTTCAGCGGCCCCTGAACTGAGAACAACTGCTTTTCTTACCACGCATTTTAAAAAGTGGATCCATGTAGCATATACAGCTGGTAATTCTAAAGTTCGTCACTTCTATTCCAGTTGAATCAACCAAGTATATGATGGCTCAACGTTGTGCGAACTGATTACAAAGTTTTTCATTTCAGCTTTCACAGCCGGCATAAAGGTGAGATTGTACAGCTTCAATCCGCTTTCCACAATGATTACAAGAATATTTGCAAGCGAGACCTCAAGGCGCTCAACATTGACACAGGCACTTTTGAAGAAACAGCTTCAGACAGATATGAGTCAGGAAGTGTGAATGGGACGAGACAGGCGAAGGAAAAAAGGCGTCACAGAAAGGCACAGCTCAGCATCTCCAGACAAGCTTCAGATGTACACACTGCAACAGAGACTGCCACTCCAACATCGACCTCTTCAGCAACAGCAGACGTTGTCAACAAAGGACATCCACCTGCCCAATTCCACAGTCTTCCGAGACCGACGGATGGCCACTACTACGAAATGCAGAATACATGCGTACTTCAGAGCCCATAATTAGAAGATTTTTTTGTCCAAAAATTAGACTCCTTCGTTGAGCAGTTTCCTTGATGTTTAGGGGTCGGTTGCACTGCCGTCGGTCACTGGAACAGAAGTTTAACCCGTTCAGGAGGACCCATTCGCGCACTCTGATTGGTGGATTTTCTTCCACTTTGTTTTTCACTTTTTTTCAGTGTCAATCGACGGCAGAAACGAAATCCTATCGAGCCTTTGACCTTCAGAGTTGGCATATCATTGAAAGGCTTTGCAAATAAACACTGGAACATAACACAAGATTTTGGCGCCTTTTTCTTTCAGTTCAGTATGATTGATTCTTGTTTCTTTTTTCTCCTTCTCCTCCTTTTTTTCTCTCTTGGTAGAAGTTTTTGTAAAACGAAATTAGCTGTGAGTCCAAAATTCTGCTCGGGTTTGCTGTGTATTAAATGACTACAAGCAACTCGGCGCTAAGCGTTTGGTTGGCCGTTTATCATATGAGATACAGCTCGTAGAAACAACCGTGATATTATCCAAGAAGAATAGTCATTTTTGCAAGGCAAAAATAGATTTATTGCGCCACCGTACTAGCTTCCTAAATAATTGATTTACAATTTTTTCTCTTTGAGAGGTCTTTTAGTCATTGAATTCTTTTTATCAGTTAATTATACTGACTTGGCGAGACAAGATTAACTTTTGTGATTTTTCTAAAGCTATAGCATAATATACATCCCCTGGTATTAAATCTGAACAGTCAATACCCTTACGCACTTTTTGAAATTAAATATATGCTATTCTAACCTCCTTGGTTTCAAAAACATGTTTTGAATAAGACTCCATTTTCAGTTTACAATGAGTAGACAAAGCGCGACGATTATATCGCCTATCTAAAGTGCAAAAGAGTTCTGAACACAAATTATATAGAAAAAAAAAACAACCATAGAATACAATAAGTTGAAAATTATTACATAGGAAACGAGCCAAGAATTAAAAAAAGACATTCCTGATAACAAAGATGCTTGGCGAAAATTTACAGATTATTCGACATGTTTTCAATTGTGCGAACCAGAGAAAAAGGCAGGGATTCTTGTCGCGAGGTGCCTGTTGGTTTTGCCAACATAACAGGCGTTGCAGGTTTGGTTCTTTCTCCATATATCTATTTGTATGTTAGATCTCGATCTGTTGTCTTTTTTTTTTTTTTTTTTCATTCTAAGACTATGATTTCCGTTTATTAAGTGCTCTAAGTGCTCTTTTTTCACTTTAAGAAGACTTTTTAACTACTTCCTTTTGCTCACTCCTTGTAAATTGTGATAGAAGTTTAACAGATGTAGAATCATCCAAAGCAAGTTTTTTTGAAACACCGATGTATCATCAATCCTTAAGTAGAATCTTGTCTGCTCAGCTTTATCAGACCAATCACACTGTTACACTAATCAATTTGTTTAGCTCTTAGCTTGTGCCTCATTGGTATTAAATGACTTTCTTGAATCATGTCCCGAGCGTTCTATGTACATTAGGGTGAAAAGTGCTGGATTCACTTAGCTGCTGTCATAGCCCCCTGGTCTGTAGTACATGTAGGCATATGCTGGCACGTAAGGCGCATAGCGTATAACGGGAACAGGAGTGCAAGGAGCAGGATAGAAAATGCGGCTGTGAGGACATGGATCATCACTTTCTACCGGCGTTCCGTCTTGCTCGCCACTGCTACTCTCATCTGCCTTTTGGTTTGATCTTTTTCCCTTCGATCGACGGTTTGAGAACCAGACCTAGCAAGAAACAAGTTCGTCAACGCCCCAGGATTAAAGCAAATGAACTTTGACATTTTAAAAATGGGCTATACTGGCGAATGTACCTGAACCTCCTGCAACAGACACTCGTTTTAAAATACTGCTGATGATAATTTGATGCATTTTTAGTTATGCTTTGTTGAAATGACGATCATGTCGATCAATAATCAGGGTCTCTCTTGAGATTCCCTGCTCTTGTGCTGTTAAGAATGTTTTCTTTAAGTTGAAAAGTTCGAAAAAGTAGTAATATAACAGAGGTCTCTCACTTGCCATTGTCATTTGAAGAAATTCCATCCCATCGTTTAACACCTGATATCAACTAAGTGCTCATTGTACTGAACATTTTAGTAAGCGGACAAACCAACCTGAATCCTTGATTCACTGATGTTCAGTCGCTCTCCTAGCTCCTCACGTGTCAGGACATCTGGGTACTGAGTTTTCTCAAAGGCCTTCTCGAGTTCTCGTATCTGGTGCTCAGTGAACTTTGTGCGATTTCGTCTTCGGTAGTGTCTCAGTTTTTGCATTCCACTCGTAATGGAGGCAATGTCAGCAGCACTTACTTCACTTGCTGAAGGGGTACAGGAAGACTCTGAAAACAACCAAACAACGGTTAGAACATCACACTCGATCTAATCTCGAGATTAGTCTCGACCGTACCGTCAGATTACTAAATAATCGGTATATCAGCTAAAGGAAACATCGTCTGCCTTTAGTGTTAATACAGGTTCTGTCATTCGCAATCCTGACTGAATTAAATAAGTAGGCCAGTGCCACCTGTATCCGTCGGTTGAGCTGATTTTAATTTGAGTCTCACGTAATGCACGATAATCTAACTGGCAGATCAGGAAAGAAACGTATGCAGTTCAGTATTGAATGAACTTCTGAAAGTGGAATAAGAAGGGAGGTATTGGAAACACTTCAGCAATAAAAACATAAATGAAAGGAAGGCTTATTGTTTATGTATGCATGTCACTGCCACGTTTATCGTTTCACTTTCCCGATCGATAGTGACAATTTTTGCTGAATCCAAACCGTCTTACCAGGTTCAGGTTCAGAGGTCGGTGGTGTTGAAGGAGCCTCGCTGACAGTTCTCTTCTCCTCGTTGATACACAGAATATTGGCGATGGAAAAAGATCTCCTTTTGGGCCTAGGCTTTGGCGTTCCAGTCTCTCCACTGTTTGAGCTTGAAGTGTCTCCCTCGCTTTCTACATCACTTGGCTCTGCTTCACACACTTCAAGTTCACTTCCAGTTGATCTTGCCCTTCTTAACAACCTACTGATGACAGTCAGAGGTGGCAGACTTTCCTTTGTGCACCAACCATCAGCCACCAGCTTTTCTTTGACTTCCCAAGAGAAGATTCCTGGCGCTGTACGCCGGTATTCCTCGATCTTGTTCTTCACTTCGGAGCTCACATCTCTCGATGTTTTTCTCTTAGCGCGGCCAGGTTCAAAAGAGCCAGTGTCATTGTACTTGGAAAGCAGCTTACTAATGCAGCCATGTGAAACCTTGAGTTGTCTGCTAATATCACACGGGCGAATGCCGAGCTCGGCCATTTCGATGATTCTTTGACGAACAGTGTTTGGAAGCGGTTTACCATTCACAAATACACCACCCAGCTGATTGAATTTTCCATGCCCTAGTGTAAAAAAAGTTTCAGTTAACTCAGTTCACTTTGTACCGTTAAGAAGCTTGACTAATGCATGTTAGTAACATAAGTTTGTATCAGTAATGTGCTACTGAGCAGAACTTACTTCGCCAGATTATATTGAAGAGAATTTGATGGTACAACTGAACAAAAATAGTTGTTTCTCTGTTGTAATTATCTTTTCATCAATAATAAGCTTTAATTTGTATTGTAAATGGAGTTAAAAATAGATCTTCTAGTTTCCCAAGAGCAGAGGTGCTGCTAACTATATTTTGTTGAGACAAGCCGAAAGCATTGAGTTCCGCTTGTTAAATTACCCAAAAGGAAAACATATACTGTGGAGATAAATTAGTGTGTAGTGACATGTTAGAGCAACCTTATACTAAAGGTGAAGGTGACTATACCCTGCCTAGATTATGTTTTATGGAACTATCCGTGATCATCAGTTAGATGATTTTAGTTATTCTACTATCAGTCATGGCAGATCACCCTTGCTAATATCTAGGCGGTGTGTTAAACGATTGTTCGCTCAAATTTTAAACCGGTAAATTTTACCCTCTACGCGGCTTAATGGGCTAGTTACAGTTTATAGCCGATGAAGCCATACGTAAAATTGGAACGATTCCGACAATATTTCCAAGTAGAATACTGTATGAGTAAAGCCAAAGGTAAAAGACAAATAAAAAGAAAGCGTGCCTGTTGTACAGGTGGTATCCATATATTCCATAAATCCTGGTCTCTGCATTTCCTGCGTTCAATTCCTTCAGAACGTAATATTTGAAACGTTATTTAAGTTTTGCAGTACGGATAGCTCACCACGATGCGAGGTTTTTTTTTCCAATTCATTAAGTGTGTGACTGAAGCCGGGGAAGTTATAAGAAACAACATGTGGGTGGGGAGACGTTTGACGTCATCCGTCACAACAAAACACTATTCTTATCTTGTAATACGTGATCGTGAATAAATCGTCTCTTTTGTCTGTTTACATTCGGATTTTGTTTCCTCTGTGAATTTTCGCATGAAAGAAGTCACCATGTAGCAAAACTAAGCAAATATTCGTGTTGTTACGAGGAAGTAAACCACAGTGAACGCCAATAGTCTTGGTTTTACTGCTGTTAACTATAACTCTGTTCGCCTCGCTCCTCGCAGCGGAACTCGTACCAAATATAAATGATTGTAGAATTTATTCATTTTCTTCACAACTGCTCTTAAGAGTTATGGGACATTTAAGTCCTATTTTGAATTTGGGCAGTTACTCAAGAGAAAAAATAAAAGCGTGTTCAGGTATCGTCACATGGAACTTTCATTTTAAATTTGTTTAGAGACAAAGTAACAGTTTCTTATGGAAAACGGAAATGCCCTTTCCTCGCGAAAAATTCAGTTTTCCATGAATGATTGAAATTGGAATTGGAGGATGAATACCGTACGCGTGTAAGTGGGCAACACTGTCTAGTCTTGACAATAGCGAAGGTAAACCGCTCCTATTTTCGTTTGACGTGTTAACCGGCTGCAATTGTATAACAATTGTGGTTCCACATATGATCGACATTTGATGTTCACATGGCATCTGAATAGCGTGACGTCTGACAAACACCATGCAGGGGCAATATCCAAACTCACGCGACAGCATAAAGATTGGCTTCCGGTGCAAGGAAGGGAAAAGTCCAACGCTGTTATTGAGCAATAAACATAAATAAATAAATTACAGAAAACGACCCTAAAAAAAACAACAATGAATTGAAACACATTATAATTTGTATTTTAGCCTTGAAAACGTTCGTTTATTAGATTTTCCTTTTTTTTTTCAACGAATATTTGCTAAATAGATGACACAAAAATTCTGGAGACTGAAAATTTTTACGAAGTCCTAAGCTGTCTTTAAGTGTTGATTGAGGCCAAAGGTTGGACGAATCATGATACTTTAAATAAATAAATAAATAAAACGATTGTGGACAGGAAACAACATAACCTTGCCGTTTAAAGTTCAAGAATAATTCCAACGGAAATTAGGGCATCGAAATATTTGAGGAATTGAGAACCAGGTTTTAATTCATTATAATAAGAGTTGCCGTGTCAGAAGAAAATTTGTTCATGCGTGTACTTTCTAGCAGAAAAAACACTTCTAACTTCCCGAAAGGAAGAATTCATTTCATATTCAGCGGTTCAATATTTACAATAAAAAATTAATGAACGCAGAATTGCGCAATAGCAGCCTCCAGACTCAGTGTCCTGCTTTCAATAAGTACATCTTCCTGTAGGTAGAACGTGCATAGAGACATCTCCGCCTCCGATTCTGTGGTAACAAACGAGACAAAAATAACTAGATGTAATTAAACAAATAATTTGCCCTTGGTTTTAGTTTTTTCACTTTAATCACACAGCGGAAACAGGTGCTCAGTGGGTATTATATTAGTAGCGTGGAAAGCCATCTTATATTTTGGATAGGGAGCACAAGTGACCCTCAGTCAAGTTCAGATCCCCAACTTAATTCATCCTTATTTTCGTTTCCGTCTGTATGAGTAAAGTATAGAGGCAGTAACAACCCACGTTTCACATGAGAAGCTTCTAAAACAAGGTTTATATTTTAAAGAAATTGGGTTAAGATTTTGGTTTTTAGCGACAATAGCAACCCACGCTGAACACGCTGAGTTAAGAAATTGACATACTTTAATTAAAAGTATTTCGTTGGAACATGATATGGGCGTTAATTGTGAAAGGAAAGTACTTTAAAGTCCCAGAGCCTACTGAAAGAGATAACGTCTATGCCAAAATTGGTTTTGCATTTTGCGTTACTTTACCGAATTAAAATTGTTCAAAGGGCGAGCTTCTTTTTTCTTAGGAACAGGTGTTTGACATGGTGATTATCATAATTTCCTGAGTCAATCGCATTGAAAAGGAAAGAGTTGTTACCGGAAGTTAGTAGCAATGTACACAAGGAAAGTTCAAGCTAGGGAATCATTAGCATCTCCCAGTTATCACCAGTAAATTTCTTCTGATAGTCAGTTGCATAATTACAGTACTCAGGAGCATACTAGTTTATAATGGTAATTTGTGCGCACGGCATCGTTACAGTCTTTTGACACTCAGTGAACAACCTTCGCAAAAAATGATACGTTATACGCTTGATGAGTAACGATGTTTGCAAAGGTAATTTTCGCAATTTTTTTTTAACTAATGAGGAAAGGGAGTTAGGATTAAACCAAAACAGTTTTCTTCGGTATCTACGAGGTGCATTCGAAAAGCTGTCATTTTCAGTGTTATTCGGGAAGTCATTCTCTAGCGGAAGCTCGCTGACCGTAAGTTAAAATTTCTCCATGGGTGTCCCTATCAGTTAAGTAATTTTCTAGTATTATTTAATAGTATAAGTTTGTTTTCGCGATTAGCGAACCTTTAATAGAGGTTGGGAAGCTATTTGTCTCGTTTTATTCTGATTCTGCCTTGTGAGACCGGGTAACGCTATTTTTAGCTACCAGTTTTGTTAAATGCTACATTCAGACTTCTGAATTCTGAAATTTCTCACATATAAAAAAAAACATCGAAGATTACTGAGGATTGCAAAGTAGTGATACACTGATCAGTACTGCTCCACAAATGTTGAACGATGTTGCGACTTGTTGCAATTTATTTTTGGCAGACAAAACAAATCCAGCTTTTCATTGTGTATTTCTTACACTCAATCCCCTTTGCCGTTTCAAATTATTCCGTGTGATAATTTATTTTAATTTGACAGCAGAGAATCAGATGGAATCTAATTGCCTACACTTCTATGGCTTAAATCATTTTTAAAGGGCTTTGTCACTGCAGGACTTCTGCTGGTGTTTTTGTCAAAATTCTGCTGAAAATATTTATGTACCCGCCTCGCTCGTATGGACATGCTCTTTGGACACTGAGGGGAAGATATCGCGTTAATTCTCAAAGGGAAATAAACCATACTTTCAGTAGCGTTCAGCGATGACGTTTCCATACTGACACAGCCGGGTAGAAATTGAAAACGTTGGCCCAGCAGTTTTTCAGTAGTTTCAGTTCACTACTAGTGTAGTGTTACTAAACAAAACTGGGCCATCATTGTTTATGTTTTCATTAATACAATTGCGACTAAAAATGGCTGTAACTATTTCTAAAAATAGCTGTCATAGTTGCTTTAAATTCAGTCTTCAGTCTGGCCTTAATGTTCACGTCTGAAAGGATGCAGTAATTGAACACGATTAGCAGGAAGCTGTCATATTTTTATCTGAATTGCTTCTTTCAAACAAAGCAAAAATATTTACATTGTGAGTTGGATCCTACCCTTGAATCAACAGTTTACAAGTCAAACCGAACCGTCAATTTGTCAAATATTACTATGATAGTACACTTTTGGACTGACGGATTCACTGAGATATGCAAAATGTCTTGACATTTTTCATCACAGTACAAAATTAGCAGACTGCTGTAATCGAAAAGCAGTTTTAAAAAACTTTACACGTATGGTACAGAATTGAAAACGTTCTTGTATAAGAGGCATCAGTTTGGCACCAGTTGTTATTGTGTGACCATCTGAACAGGCCTGTAGAACACGTAGGGGAAAGCGCGCGGAGGGACATACGGAGCATAACGTATCACTGGTGCTACTGGGTAGAATATACGAGTCTTCACTGGCGTGGGTCTGACCTCGTCGAGAACTTCTGGTTTGAGAAGCGTCTTAACTTTAGATTTGGAGCGGTGGTTTGAAAACCAAACCTATAAAAACAATGAAGAAGCATACTTGATTAGTGCTGCTTTCTTGGAACTAGTTGTTTGTAATATGTTCCTCCTGTCCTATATTTGTTGAGGTCCTTTATACGTGCAAAATTTTATAAATGCGAAATACATTGAGATGATATGCAAGCCGATTTGATTCGGCGTGTGTTTAGTTTTAAAAACTTTGCTCATTGCTTAGTTTTTGACATACCATTCTGGTTTCTCAGAAGATCATCTAAAATGAATAGTCAATGAGTTGAAATTTTTCTTACCTGTATCTTAGATTCGCTGATTTGCAACCTCTCTGCCAGTTCCTCGCGAGTCAGTGAATCTGGGTACTGAGTTTTCTCGAAGGCTTTCTCGAGTTCGTCGATTTGCTCAGGAGTGAACTTGGTTCTGTTCCTTCTCTGGTACAGTCTCATTTTGCTGCCGCTGGCGCTGCTGTTGCTGCTGCTGCTGCTTCTTATGCAATTGGTGCTTTCTTGAGTCGGCAAGTCGCTAAGCACCGAGTGGTTGACAGTGGAGCCTGCATATAGTAACATAAGGTAAGTGAAGTGCATTAGTTGAGAATCAAGGCTATAGTTAACAATGTCTTCTGTGTTAGTATAAATTAAATCGTGGGTTTGAACTCGTACAGTGGGTGAGTGTAGACTCTGAGTGGACCATGAGCTGAGTACTTTTGAGCGTAGTTTTGGTCGTGAAAGGTATTTCTTTAGGCTATGGATTGTAAAGTGAAAGGACGAAGTTTGTCTGGTGAAGAGAACTTGTATATTTTAATGAAACTGGTTTAAGCCCAAACGATTTGAAATGACAGTTACTCACCTAAGTCAATAAGCGTGGTTGGAGCCGCTGGCACACGTCTTTCCATTTTGTCTTCAACCTTAAGGATATTGTCAATCGAGAAGGGAGTAAAGGGTTTTTGAGCGTTCTCTTTGGAGTCGTCCACCTCCATATCACAGGCACTGCCGGTTGATCTTGCCCTTCTTAACAACCTGCTGATGACAGTCAGAGGTGGCAGACTTTCCTTTGTGCACCAACCATCAGCCACCAGCTTTTCTTTGACTTCCCAAGAGAAGATTCCTGGCGCTGTACGCCGGTATTCCTCGATCTTGTTCTTCACTTCGGAGCTCACATCTCTCGATGTTTTTCTCTTAGCGCGACCAGGTTCAAAAGAGCCGGTGTCATTGTACTTGGAAAGCAGCTTACTAATGCAGCCATGTGAAACCTTGAGTTGTCTGCTAATATCACACGGGCGGATGCCGAGCTCGGCCATTTCGATGATTCTTTGACGAACGGAGTTTGGAAGCGGCTTGCCATTCACAAACACTCCGCCCAGTTGGTTTAGCTTGCCTAAAGAAAGAGGGAAAATTTTTTATACTTTTAATGGGTTCACTAGTGGAATCTCTCTTTGCGTCTTGTGGCCACTGCGCCAATTGATATACATTTTCTTAACAATTTTGCCAGACTGATTTCTTTTAGACTTCCCTAATTAACAGCGGTGCCGACCAAATAGCCGAATTATGCAGTTCAGCAGTGACATTTTAAAATTTAGCTAAATTTTAAATGCGCTTGAGTTTGTAACTCACTTCAGTTAAATTGGTCCTCTGTCAGACATAGCAAGCAGTTCGATAAGGAAACCGTATCATACATTAAACAAACACAAGCAGTAGTTACCTGATTTTAGGCACTCTTCCATTTTTCGCTTCCACAAATTTGTCTACTTAAAGGTCTTAGAGTCTTCTTGGTTGTCTCTTTGACGGGGTTTGTTTTGGTTTGCCACCGACGCCTCTGTGCTGCACTAATATAGCCGCTCGCTCGTGTCTAGGTGGATGCAGGTGTGACGTCAGAAGAGCTATTTTCAGCACGTTGTTTCTAAACATAGATAAACGAAAACAAAACCACAATAAGCTTAATTGGCTAAGCCATGACCTATAATGCATGACGTAGTTCGTGCGTGGCCGCTACTCAATTTCATTCTCGCGTGACGACCTTTGTAATGGGTGTCGGCGTTAACGCAGGTTTGTAGACAAGTGGTCACGATTGGATTTTGTGTTTTCACGCGATCGCCGGTTCGCAATTCTTAGGGAGATAGCAGGCTCTGGAACGCTATGATTAATGTGTAAATTGTTTTAAAACTATTTTTATCACAGTTACACTGGGTCGTATTTTCCTATCCGTCACAACTTGATGTTCTTTGTCAAATACATGTGTATTCACGTCCGCTGACTCACCGTAACAGTTTAATGGTGTAGCGAAGGTGTAGCTATTAAAGCTTTAATTGCAGTCGAACAGGAAGTGCAAAGCAAACAGATTTCATTGAAATAGGATCTCTTGTTTGTATCCTTAGCAGAACCTTGCATTCTGCAGATGAAAGTTTTTTTTTCTTTTTTCATTATCACTCGCAACTTGACCGTCCTTTCCATTTCCTCAATTCTCAACATTTATTTCGCAACCCAAACGGCGGATGCGAAAGGAATCTCTTAACAAATGTCTGTGTTTCCGATTGTAAAACAAGTCAACTTTCAGTTCCTAGTTAGCCTGATACAGTATAACTTATGCGCTTGGATTAGTGATGCTCGTGAAATGTCTGGTACTCATCAGTTAATTCGTTTTGGATGCGAAGTCTAAAGGGACACCTTAAAAAAACCAAAAAGACTGAGATTCAATTTGAATGTTACGTGGTGGAACAGTCCAGCATCTATGGAACGGACATCCGGATGGCTAAAGCATGAAAACACTTCAACACAGCTCATCCGAAACGACAACAGAATACTTCAATTATGCATGCAGTATTGGTCGGTCGTTTGCCTAACGTGTTTCGGTAATCATACAGAGAGCACATTTTATACATCCATTTTATTTACCACATTTAATCTTCCTTCATACATTGAACATGTCGGGTATATTTGTCATAGTGCAATCTTGCATTCGATTGAACATGTTCCGTAGTTAGAATAGCATTGAGATGTCACTGTTTAAGACGTGTCTGAATTGTAATATCTGATCAATCTTGCCGACGCACAGAATTCAAGATATATTTCGGGTGGCTTTGAATTCCCGAATTGAGGGATTTGTTGACATCGTTCTGTGTATTCTTTATATTCTGGAAGACCGCCAATCGAATGCACACTTTTAAAATCACTCATGTGAACTGAAGGTCAGACGCCACCAAATTAATCAATTTTTAAAAGCCACGGTCCTTGGTCACCTGTTGGATATTACACCAATCCTACTATTAATTAACCTCTCTTTTCACGCCTACTTTTTGCAATGTTCAAAATAAAGAGTTGTTTACCAGAAAAGTAAGACTGCATAAATTGAGCACTAGTGACATCATCTAGTTGTCAGTAAATTTTCCGATTAATCTGTGCAATAGATTTCCCACACTCGCCATCAATTTCACTGCTTAAACCTGGTTCGCCTTTTACGTTGCTTTTACTCTGTTGATGAAATCCTCAAACGTGGGCGGCCTACAGTGCAGTTTGTTTTTAAAGTTTTTACTCGAAACGACATGCGATAAGGCCGAATTTGGCGGCGCTCTCATATTCTCCTGCGTTGGTCGCTTGCTCTGTTTGCGCTTTCCACGGGAATGGTTTACTGAGCGAAACGAAAATGAAGCCTGAGCGCAGGTTATACTCGAAAACGAAAATAAATTGAAGCGCACTCTGTGAAGAATAATAATTCCAAACACATGATTGTTGCGTATTTTGATTGAGTCGAAAGAGAGAGATTTTTTAAAGCGGATACAATAGTGTAGTTGAGTAAGAAAATAAGTGCATTGTAAGCCTGAACTTTTATTAGAGTGTCAAACACTCTTGCGTTTGACTCGAAATAAAATACGTAAAATATGTTTAAAGGGTCTTTTGAATCTTGTTAAGTGTATATCTAAAGCACTCCCTTGTTAGAATACCAGCTAAAGAAAGATTATTCAGGCAAAAAATCTAACAATAAGAAAACAAACAAAATTTGGGAAACAACCCAACCTCCCTGAGCGTTCCGTTGTACTCACTAAAAGTTAACGAAGCTCGTCACCTTTGATGTTATAAAGATAAGTATTCACTCTTCTCGAGGGTTTTAGTGGAAGCAATCGTATTGCTGTATTCCATATTGTGTTTTAAGTTCAATTAATATTTATGCAATCTTATATGTTAAAAACACGTAAAGGTGCAAAACGATGCGCAAAAACACCAGCTACAACCGCACGCTCTTGTTCATCTGAAATCATTCGAATTGATCATAAAAATATCAAGAATTCCGATCTCTGTCTCCAAGAAGACTACCTTGAATGCACGTTAACGAAGTTTTGTTTCTCAGCTTAACGCAAACCAAAATGAACACAGTATGGCTAATAGACTCCCCCGCTAATGTATTCTCGTATAGTTTATCTGGCACAGGTGGCGGAAATTTTCGGCAACCACGAATATCCACCGAGCTGTGACGAAACTTGTCCAAATGTGTACCAGGCGTGCGTACGTGTTTATTTCTCAGAGCGTGACTTGTCGTGACGATTGCAAGTCAGGCGGCGCAGGCGGAGCCGGTAACTACCCGATGCAATTTACGAAGATCTGCATTGTGACGAAAGAACCGAACTTTCTCCGAGTGAATACGGAAAGTCACGAGTTAATATATATTTATTTATTCATTCTGGTACATAACTAACTTTTGTTGGTGCCTGAACTATAACTGAAGATATCTAGCGAGAACGTTTCCCGAGAATGGAAGGCTCTCCAGCTGCGGGTAAGAACAGTTTTAATTTACGCTGTCATGATTTTAGCCTTGCCTTTTTTACAACAATTTTAGAGTCTTAAAATTATTGTGAAAGATTGCGGCAACACAGGTTAGAGCGTACGAAACACCTTGCTAACTTAAATTTTCGAGTCACTACCGACATTAAGTGGAGAGAACAGCGGTGTAAACACCTGAAAAGCCCAATATTAAAATTATAGTATAAAACTTATACACCTAAAATTCTCTTCAGCACGTTCAGCATTCTCCGCCAACAGTCTATTGAAGTATAGTCGAAGTCTGTCTACAATTGTAGCTCACTGTGCACCCATCGCTGTCTAACATTTGACTGCTTAACCGGAGTAATGACTAATGTTGACCTCGTTGAAGCAAGGGTCTTTTTAATCTGGCACATTATACTGACTCTTTATGTTTGCCAGAAAAGGATAAATCAGACCTCATAAGGTTTATCAGTTTGGCTTGGCTATTTTCAACATTTCTTATTAGCTCTAAGCTGTGCATATTTTTCACCACGGAACGCCAAGCTTGAACGTCCGTAATAAAACGGTTGTAATTACGTACGGTATAAAAACAACCTTATTTGTTGCATTTATAATTGCAGTCAAAAACAACCTTACTTTGTCAGCTTTGGCTGAACTGATAACTTTTTAACAGTTAGCAAGAGCTGATTACTGCATAATAATTCAGTCAGTTTTATTGTTTGAACACGTTTGAAAGCATGACTACAGACCCGTGGCTTTTACATTCGTGATCCGCACCTCCGCACCAATCACTGCCGGGACGAGAGTTTCCTTTTCTTTCCGCAGCATGTTGGCGTAAGAAGTTAAACAACACGCTTTCACCCGGGTTTCAGCCCGCATCCGGCATAGTAGGACTTCAATTTAATAAAACATCCCTTAACACAGGACAGGCACGCGATATTAGCAATCTTTTTTGTTCCTTCCGCTTAACAAAAGCGACCGGGAATAATCAAGTCACGATCTCCGTTTACTTCCACGACTAGCTTAATCTGTTGTAAAATTTCAAAGAAAATACCAATTGGTCAATTCTTTTCTAGGACCATGCCACTTAAATCAACTCGGAGGCGCTTATGTCAATGGCAAACCATTGCCAAAAGAAATTCGGCACGAAATCATCTCCTTAGCACTTCAAGGATTGCGTCCTTGTGACATAAGCCGCCGTTTACGAATCACTCATGGCTGCATTAGTAAGCTGTTGTCCAAGTATCGGAAAACTGGCTCAATCCAACCCGGCGGAGAAGGTGTTGGCAGACCCCGAGTGATCACTCCTCTCATAGCACAGAGAATAGAGCAGTTAGCTAAACAACAACCAGGACTGTACTCATGGGAGATACGAGATCGTCTTGTACAAGAAAACATTTGCAGCAGAGAAAACATTCCTTCCTTGAGTTCAATCAGTCGCTTGTTGAAGAGGAAAGGAAATCAGGAAACAGCTTCAGAAGGAAGCCAGCAAACAAGCAGTAATTCCTACACCATCGCTAGCATCTTGAACCTCCCATCTAACTGCGAATCGTCTTCGTCTACTTCGTCATCAGTGTCTTCCTTCTCTTCTTTAGATAGCAATGAAGGACGAACAGATGATCATAAACATACAGGTTTGTAGAGAAAGTAATGTTCATGGCACAACTCAAGACATTGTTGTTTCTTTTCAGGTTACGAACGAATTTGTTTCTTATATTCTAAAATAATGGTTCTTTTACAGAAAAATTACAGTTGAGCTGATTTAAAAGAAAGTAAGAAAATAAAAACAATTTACTTATAAGTAAGTTTTCAGTGAACGAGTTTTGGCCTTATGAACACTGAGAACATATTTTTGACACATAAACCAGTCCAGTGTAAGACCTGTATGCATGCACTGACAACCAGCCGTCTCAGTTACCTGATCCGGCACGCTTACCTTGCAACGGACGATGATTCTGTACCTAATAGTCAGGCGATTTTACTGCCAGTGCGATAAACTGAGACTACAAGAGGGATTTCTATTAAAGGCTGACCGAGTCATAAAACTCTCTTAGCTGGTTCAGGTAGCAACGTTTTTTCGGATGGTTCACGCTTAGTCAATCCACGAACGAGCGAAATCCATGAGTTCAGTACAAGCGAGTTTCAAGTTTATGTTCCAGAATGAAAGTAGGGAGTGACCATAACCCTATCTGAGAGCTTACTGTGGGTTTAAACTCAATACAGTGGTAAGATCAGTGGTTACTTTTCGTAACTCGAACACTCCAACTCAGCTCTATCTACAACTCACTCTGTTCCCTTGAAAGACAAGCGCAAACAGAGCAATGTTCCAAAATATATTTTTCATTGGCTTCATTGGAAACTGTACCTCAATCTTACCTAAGAACTCATTGGTCAGTAGCGAGCTTCGAGTTTATCGTAGACTTCAACGTTTGACCCGTAGGTTAAGATTTATTTTTATGAAACTGCTCGTCTCCTGAGCGGCTAAACGGATAACTATCAAGTCACATATTTATTTTATTCATTAGTACATTAGTCGTAATGAACTACTCTGTCAGAAACAGTTTTTATAAAGCTTACATCGTGGCGGTCTTGACAATGTCATGTAATCTCCCAAGTCTCACACGGAATGGTACAGTTGATAGATAGTTCCCGCTGATAAAATGATTTTCTACGAGTCGCGATGCTATACTAATTTGTATTAATGTGTGCTTGGTGCAACTAATTTAGACCCTCAGTACTACAGAGCGTTTTTAGATCGTTGTTTTAAACTTGAGAAGCAAGACTAAAGGATGTTTACAAAGTGTCGTTTACAAGTGTCTTGGTTTTCAGTAAACCACCAACTACAGTTTAAGAGAGAAGTCTAGCCACAGTCCCAAAATTTACACTACCCGAACTCCTTGGCAACCGAATCAACCGAATAATTTTTAAATTCAATCTGACAGTGTAGATTTTCGTTGTAATAAATATGATATCTTTGTGATCGCTTCAAGTTATGTCATCATCATCATCATCATCATCATCATGATCATCATCATCATTGTCGTTGTAATTATTATTGTTGTTGTTGTTGTAGTAGAGAAAAAGAAAGAGAAGATAACTGATAGGCTATTTAATGTCAGGCTATTGATTCCCAGTAGACCCGTCCCTCAATAAGAGGATTATTGACTGGCGATCAGGAGATTGTTAGTATACATGTAGGTCAAAAAATATATACTACGTTATTTTGGTGCGCACATGGTTATCCAGCGACAACGTATGAGTAAGGTCAGATTCCTACGTGAATAAATAGTTGACAAGCAACATACTTCTTTTGTCTGGTTATTTCTTGGAAGCAGCCAGAAAAATTATTATGCAATTTTCTTTTAATTTTCTTTTTCTTTTTAATTTCAATTTCATCATCATCATCATCATCATCATCATCATCATCATTATTATTATCATTATCATTATCATTATCATCGCTATCACCACCACCATCATTATCACCATTATTAAATATTGTGTTGCATATAGTTGTGCACTCTTTTTTATTCTATAAGAACGTAGTTTTATAAGAACGTTGAAGCAGAGTTTGGTCAAAATTTTAAGAACGTGCTATAGACATGCCTAGGCAGAGATTTAGTTAAAATCTCTTTATTTTGTCCGTGTTCTTCACACGAGTACTAAATGCATATTCAAAAAACAAAATTCAAGGTAACAGTTTGGTGTGAGTAAACGCACAGTCCAATAAAGCCCTAAATGTCATACACATGTACATCAAGTAACATATATAGTGTGGTTTTCTTCTGTACTTCTTTCGCCATTAATTCAGGGTGGATGGACTTCCAGTCCCGTCTCAGCCTCAGCTAAAAATTTTACGTTACTATAAAGAAAAAGAGTCATACAATCTCGGAGACCCAGGGTCAGATATTCGGATGGAGGGAAAGTCGAAGTGGGCTAAAATTGTCGGTTAAGAATAGTCAGGGACTATTCTTCGCCTATTTTTTTTTTTTTTTTTTTTTTTTGCTCGTTCCAACTTTCCTGCTCCTGGGTCTTCGAAGATCGAGTGTTATGTAAATCTGCGAATACACATTTCTATTGTGTTATAAATAGAATTGTATTGTGTGATATAAGCCATTGGCACCATTTTACCCTGACCTATTGAGTAACAGGTCCATGATCATGAGATGTACCACGTTTTTGGTGATGTTGTTCGTGGCAGTCGAGGAAGGTCTTCTCTTTTAATATAACTGCCTGAAATAAAGTGCTACAGTTCTAATTACCTCAGTAAAGTAAAAAGAAGAAGTGGTTTTGAAATTGAAATTAAATAGCATGAAAAAATCTGATACCATTAACTACAAGCCCAATACTGGTATGAAAGTTTTCAGCTATTTCTATAGGTTTGACGTCTTCACAGTCTGATAAGTATGCATGCATTGCTTTTTATGACCTATCCTAGAGCATGTGCCGAATCTTGAAGATTCGCATGATGAGTCATCAGCTGAAGTGATTTACCCTCTCCAAACTCAAAGAAGAGAACGCATTAAGTACAACAGTCAACAAATGCGCGAACTTGAGGCGGCGTTTGCAGTCAATCGATATCCCTCTGCTACGGAAAGAGATCAGCTAGCTACAAAAATTGGAGTCACGGAGTCACGAATTCAGGTGCGTATTTATATCAGACAGCTTTATCTTAGAACATGCCACATGTCATCCCGTCACACTATTAATACAAGTAATCCCGAAAATTGGGTAAATAGGCCAAAAACACTAAGTGCGTTGCATGAATGAGCAAGGAATTTAAAATGGCAACTTTGGAAATCTGAATCGGTTTTTTTTCTGTAAAATAGTCCGCTGAGTCTTTGTAGGGTAATGATAGACGTTCCGTACGAAATATGGAGATACAATGGAACCCTGATATAACGAACCCCTATATAATAAACCCTGGAATAACGAACGATATTAGCAGCCCAGTGATAGTAAAAATTATGTATAGCAAAGAACCCTGGTATAACGAACGCCCATTATAACGAACACATTTCCCAGTCCCTTGCACTTCGTTATATCGGGATTCCACTGTAACTGACTTTGACAAATGTCTTAAGAAATAACTATATTCAGAGACCCACGGGCTTGACATCAGCTGTTCCACCCGCATGGCGCTTTGGACAGTCGAGGCGGGTGGACACCAATATTGACAGTTTTGGTCAAATTCGTGCTTGGTCAAAAGAAAAAACAGAAGTAAATAATTACAACAGTGGTTAAAACAATATTGCATTTGGAAAGATCGACTTCAACATGAAAGATGGAAGGTAATCTAACAGATCAAAAAAGACAAAAGGCCTGCAGTTTGTAATTGCTCTTAGCCTGGCATCACAGGCCACAGTCTTGTTCCAAATCTTAACAGCATATTTTTGCATTGCTTATCTCGAGTTTTCGTATATACAGGTAAAAATCCGTGATTGCATGAATATACCTGGGATACATTTCTGAATAAGCTTTGGCCTTAAACTAGTCACAGGTGAATACCTTGTTTGCAACGTCAGTCATGTGTTACACTTGTGGCCCGCATCAGGCCCGTAACAAGGCTGAAATAACTGGGGGGGGGGGGGGGGCGAGCAACTTCGCCTAGTCAAAACCCCCTCTCCCCTCCAGACGTTAACAAATATCTAGGTCATAAGGCATACGAAAATTCATGTCAGATAGATACTAACACTGTTCACGATGCCTCAGTTTGATTCGATTTCATCAAAAAGGACACCTTTATGAGGACATCGTTCGTTTAAAATACGCCAAAAAGCTGTTTCGTGTTTGCTTTTTCGCCGACAAAGTTGTTGGGAACTTCCACCAGATTTATTTACAAAGTTGTTAAAATCCAAACATTTCGACAGCTAAGCTACAAGTTTCGGACCTGTTTTACCTAACTCTCCTGAACGTTCAGGTAACGTTTGTCACTCGATTGGTGAGATAAATATAATTTTGTTCCTTAGACTTGTTTTACAACAGTGGGCTTAAAGCTTGCAGCAAATGCACAGCAGTCGCTTAGCTATAAAAGGTATTAAGGTCCTTCACAGTCTTAAGTTATACTGCCATGGTCAAAGTGATATGGGTGAAAAAAGACATTGATAAGGAACCTAGGCGACTAAAATGTGCGGTGGGCTAGTAGATGTTTGGATCCACTTGCCCTCTGGCTAGTGACTCAACAGATGTCCAACCCTGTTATAGGCTGTGAAATTATAAGAGGCAGTTTTAACATCAGCATTCAAGACTGATTGTTGCACATTAATTTGTTTTTAATATATATTTTCTGGCACATTAATTGTAATGTTTTTTAACTCCCAAAACTTCTGGGGGAGGGGCTCAAGCCCCCCTGCCCCTCCCCCTGCTACGGGCCTGGCCATCGTTTCCCAGTTTATCTTTTGGGAAAAATTTGTCTGCTACTTACCAAATCCCCATGTTATTATTACTCTGTATTTTCTGTTTAGGTCTGGTTCTCAAACCGAAGAGTCAAATGCAAAACTAGAAGGCACACGGTTCATGAAGCAGATCTCAGCACATTTGAATCAAAAGAATGTACATGTCGACGGCATTCAGACTCCCAGATATCCCCACAGATGATGGGGCTTGGACCTTCCAAAATATTCTTTCCATCAAGTCACACATGAAGTATTTGACAGAGGAGACCATCAGCTGCTTTCTGGCATGGACACGACTGATTGATTGATAACGATAATATTAACCTTACTGTAATAATTTCTTCATTCATTTTGATAACAATACTTTATCTTTTGAAGATACTATTAACTTTATATATTGCAAGAGAGGACCATAGATAAAACAGAAGCATCCTTATGACGAAAATCTAAACTACCATTTATGACATTTGATGGATGTGTTATCAGCTGGAGCCAATGCTTTCACGCCAAAAACGTCTCCAACCCTTTTTTTGTTAACCATTGAAAACACCAAGGAAGGTGCAGTGACGCGTCTTTTAATTAAAGAAAAAGAGAGACGACTGGGGACGAGTTGGCCACAAACACCGCCACTCGCCTTGTGCCAGTTCGTCTTAGTTTTTCAGATTGACAGGGGTATTAGGTCCGTACTGAGTTTTGGGATTGGGAGGGGTCTCAGAGTCTGATCTTTTGCCACTGGGAGGGAGCACAAAAATTCCAGAATGTCTGCGGTGAAGGAAATTTAGCAATTTAGAAATTTAGCTTCGTTGAGTTCATAACATATTTCAGGTTCCTCTAGCGAATGATACAGTTCTCATCTGAAATGTGTAGCCACTCCCTTGAAGGTTATTTCCTAAGCTTTTGTATTAATGGAAAAAAAGGATATTCAATTTTAATTTTGTTTTTATAACCTTATATACTATTCTCAGTTGTAATATATAGCTTTTATGTTATACAGGGCCCTTCTGGGTACCGGCTTTTTAGCTGATTGGGCCACCTTCTTTAAATAAAGGGTTTACTTACTTAATAATTCCGAAATGCTTGCATCTAGCTATGTGACATACATTTTGACGAAATATAATAATCGATCTACACAGCTCAGCTTAGTGCAAGTATTTCCCACCGACTTGGAGTGCGTTGCTGCTATTGACGATGACAGCCGATTTTGTAAGCGTATAACTGGTGCTGTGTTGAGCCCTGTGTCTCTTATGACATTTAATTCAACTACTTTTCCTTCAGCGCTTTAAATCTTTAGCGAAACAAAATTTAGACACTATTAAAAAAATAATTGCCACACGTTGTAACCCAAGAGTTGCATTATGGGTTTCACAGTGAAGCTCTCATACAAGGTATGACTATATTCTCCTTCTTTTAACCACAATCAAATTAGATACGTTTAGCAAAGACAAATTGATGCCAATTGAGCTCAATGCAAAAATTTACTGATCTTGTTTGCAAAATTTCGAACTTGAACTTTTCAAATGTGGGCGTTAATAGTTCTATAGATAATAGTTCTCTATAAAGAACATAAATGTTTGATGTTGTACATGTGGTAAAGGTAAAGTTCTTAAGAAAATTCCAGCCTTGGGTACATTCCTACCGTGTTCTTAAATTCTTTACCTTTTTCAGGCTCAACGTTCTTGTAAGAAAGAGATCTTATAAAAAAGAGTTTTGATTGGTCATCATCACCTGTCTTTACGAAGGATTGCGTATAAACCTGCTTTCTTTAATAAAAGATTTGACAACAAACGTTTCGTTTTGGAAATTGAAACTGTCAGGCACAACTGACAAGAAAACAGAAAATTTGACATTTTAAATGAAATCGGAAACGAATCGGCCTTCTTATTCTCTTGTCACTAATACAAAAAGATTTGAAAGACAGTTCTAATGATTTTCAAACCAACTCTAAAATGTTTTGATCCTTATGCTTTTGTTTGTTGTTTGACTGTATGGACTCTTGTGCTTGTGTTCGCGTTTGCGCTTGCGCGCAAGTGAAAAATCATGCCTAACAGCTGTTGGATAACCGCTGCTTATATTTAAATGAAATCAACGATATCTAAATTTTTTTGTTGTAAGTTAGATTATGATTAGAAGGAAATACTACGATAAGTTGTTGTTGTTGTTTTATCGGCGTGCACTAATTCATTTAACTCTTCCGAGGTACCAAACCTTAATGACAAGTTGATACTGTCACATATCTTTTTCGATTAAATACCTTATAATAGAGAAAGTACCAGGATAACTTTAACTGGGTTCTCATTTTAGATTTGAACAACAGTTGAAAGCAGTACCAAGCTGCAAATTTAATTCCCTTAACTCAGGGGCATAACGTGCGATTTTGAAGCTGTACGCACGAACCGAAGAGATTATTACCGGAGGCGTTTCCCTTTAGGAGGGTCTGGGGGCATGCCCCCCCAGAAAAGTTTGAGATTTAGGGTTTCGAAAATACCATTCCCTGCGTTTTCTGGGGGACTTTTTCAATAAATAAATACATAGTAAAACGTAGTAGTTGTTTATTTTAATTATCTGTCAGCCAAATGGACTACAGTTTTCGCTAAGGCTACAGTATGACAAAAAAGCAAAAATGGTGACGCCATCGTTGATAGTACACAAACATTACATATTCATATATTCCTAAACTCAGGAGGGTAATTGGCTTCTGAAGCCATACGGCGTGGTAACCTCTCCTTCACAGTTATAGAACAATTAACGACTGCCATTTTAGTTAGTATTGTATTGCATTGCATTCACGTTCAAAATGTCATTCAAGATGTGTTTATTGTTCATCGTGGTTTAAGATAGGAAAGATGAACGTTTATTCGTTTGTCTCACGATGGAATCGCTTTGAGTTGTTGATCGCGACGTTTCGGCTGCAATACTGCTAGTCTTCATCAGGCGATGAGGTCGATTGTTTAGCTGTCTCTATTTGTAGCATGTTGGTTCGCTGCTATTGATGCATTTCGATCCTCATTATTATTCCGACCATTAGATGTTGTTCCCTCACAGGTCCGCTTTGTGGTTGATTAGCCTGCGTTGCAGCCGAACGTGTCACTCAAAACCTAGACCAACAGCCAACAAACGGCGAAACGTCGCGATCAACAACTAAAGCGATTCCATCGTGAGACATACGAATAAACGTTCATCTTGCCTAACTAACTACTGGTTGGCCTGACACTGAGTGAGGGGTACGTGACGCGCTTATTGACTATTCCGTTTCATGTTCCGTTTCCTTTCATAATGGGATAATAGAAAATTTTATAAGGGGCCGATTTCATGAGCCGGGCTGGCCCGGTTAGCAGGGCTGGCTCGGTGTACCGAGATTTAGAAGCTGTCGTGTGAAAAGATGGCTACAGCAAAGAGCATGAACCAATTGTTTTTATTTTCGCCAATTCATTATTTTGGCGTATTATTTTCAGTTTTACGTAGCTTTATGGTCTAATAAACCTTTATATCGATCTTCTGGTGAGCCATTTTGCTCTGAAGCGAAATTTAGTGACGAAAAAGTGTTGTCCCGGTTAGCCGGGCTGGCCCGGCAATCGCGATTACCTGGTAAATTTTCAGCCCGACTAGCCGAGATCCCGGCATCGCGATGCCGGGATCCCAGCTAGCCGGGCTGAGATTTTTCCATGTAATCGCAAAGTTGATTTTTAGTATGTTTCACAGACGTGCCGAGATCCCGGCAAACCGAGCCAGCCCAGCTAACCGGGCCAGCCCGCCTCACGTAATCGGCCCCTAAGTCGCATCACTATAACGCGAAAAAATGAAAGTCATTCCCAAATAATAAGCGGAACGCGCTGAGTATTTTGACTATAATATTAACTGAAACTCGATAAACAAAATTAATTTGGGATACGACTGACGCTATTTTAAAATTAATTTACAATTAATAATTAAAATGAATTCCTATACACTGAGTTTTTCTATTTGTCTTTTGCTCAAGTTTTTACTAATCCAGACCCAGCACCTCTCAACCTTTTTTACTCAATTTTTCGTCCGAGAACACGGTAACTACTTGGTGTAGGCACCGAGAACACCCTCGAACTACAGATGGTGTATTGCATTATGGGATAGACCAGGGAATTCAAGATGGCGGCGACGTTCAAACCAATCATTCGATGGGCACAAAGCAAAGAGAGGCTCTTTTTAACACTAGAGCTCACAGATGTACAGGTTTGATACCTGCAACAATGACAAGTGTTGTTTTATATTATGCTAGTGACTGTGTTCTCTTTTTTATCACTAGTACCCCACGATAGAATTGACAAGTTCCCGTCTGGTGTTTCAAGGTGAGCCTTTCCACACCGTGACGTTGCACGTTGTCAAATAGGGAAGGTCCCAAAGAGGGGGGAACTTTAGATCCCTGGAGCCCTAAAATTTTTGTCGTAGAGGCCAAAGCCCGAAACCTTTCTCAGGGCTCGAAATAGCGGCCTGCAAATGGCCGATTAATGGCAGGCCAAATTTTAGATTTGGCAGGAGAAAATAACGATGAACTGCCAAGTGGATAAAAAATGGCAGGCCAAATTAACTGGACTGGTTTTGTGGCATTTTCTTCTCCTTTTACCATGCCTGTTTACCTACCATTTTTTTCACGAATCAATCGTCCCCTTTGAAAAATATCACCGGAACGACGTCCCTCGACTGTAGCTCCTCCTTAAAGTTTGCAGGCGCATGATGGTTTGTGGGTTTCTCATGTAACTTAACCCAGCATTTTAGGCTCCCGAGCGAGGTTTTGGAGAAGTAATTTGCTCACGGATAAAATTATAGGGGCCTGCAACCCCCGGGGGCGGGGTACTCCCTTATATATGCTATATAGGTATGTGCCGCCCGATAGGGTAGGGTTTTTGAGGTGCTCAGTCCTTAAATAGGGTATCCTTTTTGGTATGTTTTGGTATTGTGATCCTTAGATGTCCCTTAGATAGGGTCACTAAATTGCAGTACCCACCTCAGCGCGCAAAACGAAAAAGATATGGTCTGTTAAAACTGTACTGCACGCCCGAATACACGTTATAAAGTTTAACAAGGCGATTTTAAACGTCCGTGTACAGCGGAAAAGAAATAAAACGACATATCAGTTACCCAGTTATAAGTTATCTTGTTTCCCTTAAATAGTGTGCCATTTCTTGGTTTTGGGCCTTTAAAAGGGTATTAATTCTCGATTTTCCACCCTTAAATAGGGTCAGGGTTTGAGAACCTTGGCGGCACACACCTATACTAAATTGACGGGGGTACCCCCCCTGGGCTGCAACCCAAGTGCTCAGAACATTGAAGTATACATAAACCACAGGTCGCCCAAGCTCACTATGAGCGGAGCGTACATATTAACCTGTTCCATTTTGCATATATTATGACCTTGGCAAAATATAAGAGTTTGTATGAAAAATGCAGCAAATACGTTTTAATTGCCATAAATGCGAAATAATTCCCAATAATAAATGGTTCACCTTGTTTCTATGTTATATCACTTACTATTTAATGGCCTTTTGGGTTGATTTGAAGCATTTTGACTGAGAATAAGCATCCTTGATTATTTGTCCCTAACACGTAATAAGCGAAGCGAAAGGTGACACACTGTTGGCCGTCATGTGACCGATTCAAAGTTATTTATTTGCTGTAAATCTCGAATTTTGGCACCTCTCTCCAAAATTCTTTAAGTCTTTATATCGTAACAACAAATACATACCAAAAAAGTCCAACATTCGCGTTCTTTCCCTTATCAAAATCGCCCTTTTCAATCTCTCCACCATATCGAACCATCCGTGTGACGAACTATTCGCGAATGCAAATTTCTGATCTCTTTTCATTGGAAGACTTGCACAATAGGCGTTCAGGACAACAATATCCGATGTATGGGCGGTGTATTTGACAAATTACATGCAAAATTTGTTTAATTGGCAGGCTATAATTTTTTTCTATTTCGAACCCTGCTTTCTTGACTTAGAGCCTGGACAAAAATGCTGATTCTAGCTAAGTGGAGCCATGGAGTGAAGCGATTACCCTTAAGCACTGAATAATATTTTTCGGAGCAATTGCAGAATGCCCCACAACTCTAGCTACACCGTGTATCTGGCTACGCATCCACACAGTCACAGCTCTTCAAGTTCACTGGAGACAAGGCTATGTGTCTAGTGTGTCCACATCATGGAACTTTAACTTCCTGAGTTCACTGAAAAATTGGTTGCGCGTCTATGCCTTCAAAATTTATTCATATTCTTGAAGTACAATAAAAAAGTGGCTACCCGTCTGCACATATACGCTGTGAAAATCTATTCATACTCTCGAAGTTCACTAAAAAAGTGGCTACGCATCTACACCATGAAAGTTTATTCATACTCTCGAAGTTCACCAAGAAAAAAAAACAGAAAAAAGTGGCTATGCGTCTGTACATCTACGCTGTGAATATTAATTCATAGCTCTCGAAGTTCAGTGAAAAAGTGGCTACGCATCTATGGCGTGAAAATTGAGAAGTGATTCGCAAAATGCA
The DNA here is from genome assembly GCA_964030785.1 of Siderastrea siderea. Lineage (NCBI taxonomy): Eukaryota > Metazoa > Cnidaria > Anthozoa > Scleractinia > Rhizangiidae > Siderastrea > Siderastrea siderea. The sequence goes on along the minus strand of OZ034966.1, from coordinate 43,149,158 downwards.
TTGTAGTTGGTATTTTTACGTGAATCTGACATTTTTAGAATGAGTCATGAACTACTGATAGTGCCTTTATCCAACTTTATCCTTAATTATTTGTTCAATTTTTGACTTTCGTTTCATTTTGATTGTGTCCCCATGGAGGTAGGAGGGAGGTGTAACTTAGGTTTTTCAAGTGACGGGGAGGTAGTGTAATGTTTTCCTGGGGTATCCAATCAATTAAATCAATAAACAATGACATTCTATATTCATCAACATTAATGGATATCAATTTATCAATTGAAATTGATAATAATTTATTATTGATGACTGATCAATGAAGCAGACTTGAGTGACCTTATATCAATTGTCATCAATTTCCAATAGCAATTGATAGCTTTTAATTGATATCAAATGGTATTGATTGGTTGCAAATTTTCTCCCGTTTCACAGTCTACAAGCTTATGGGAATAGTCGCTTCATATCACATCTTTCCACACATTGATTGTTAACAGATTTTATTTGATTCAGCGGAACATTAACAGGAGAATAAGACCTACCGGTATTTTCTCTCTTCTGTTGCTTATTTCTCTTAGTCTCCTTCAACTGACTTTACAAAATGGAAACTGGTGTCATGGTACTTTGACAAATAAATTCAGGTGGCTGAAGTTCTACGTTGGCAAACAATGAACTTGCCAACAACAGCAGTATAAGTTGTTGCAAAATAGTAGATAAAGCAGTAGCGCCCAATCTAATGAAGATCCACAAGCTTGGATTGAAGGTGGCTAATAGCTGCCCATGATTGTTAATAACTGTAAACGCGCTTCCGCATTTCCCTCCTCTTGCAAGCGGTAACCAACATTCACTTCAACACAGTAATGGTGGTAGCCTTGAAAGATGCCACTTATGGAGAGTTGAACTTCTTGCCACTTGGACTTTTTCCATGCGTCCACCATGGCAAGTGGTAAATTGGAGTGCACACGTGTCTTGGTGCTACTTGTTTTGCTAATCAATGACAATGGGTGAACGGGTTTGATGTGACTATTGATTGATCATCAGTTGGCTGACACCAATCAATATCAATTAGCTAATTTTATCAATAATATTAATATTGATGGATTGATTGCTCTACCAAACATCGATTTCAATATTATTGATTGGATATACCCCGGGTGTTTTTTACTTGGGGTTTGACATAAAGATTAACTGCTTATTTTTCATGACAAAAAAGGACGTTATGGGAGTGAGGTTTTCAACTGGTTGTTATTCGTTTTTGGTGTAGTTTACAGTGCACAGGCATTTTAAGGGTATTAGTGCACTTATTGACTGAATTCCCTACTCCCACCCACCATGGGACAAGGTAAGAGAATGTGGGGGATTCTTTGGGTAATAGTAATAGTAATATATGCAGAGCTCTCTCTGAAGCGTTTGGTGCAAAATGCAGCACTTAGGTCATGACAAGTGTAACTCTTATTACTTTGCTGTACATAGTTGAAAACATGCTTTGAAACAGATGGAGACAGCAAATCTTCATACAATTATTGGGTACTGAGGTGGGGGTTGAGGACATTTGGCATCAAAACTTCCCAGACTGGGGTGGGAATTTTCTTGCATTAAATTAAGAGTGTCTTCACGACAAATCCTTCTCTTGTTCCGATGTGGGGGCTGTTGGGATTTCAAATGATAAGTGCATAAATTCTGGCGTCATTCATACCTTCCCATCAGTTTTAACCTAGGTAACTCCGTGATTAAATTTGTCTCTGCATGGTCAGTTAGTAACGCGAATAACATACATCTTATCTGTATTTTAGGATTTGGTCATGGGGCAAGAGGAGAACAACAGTATCATGTGGATATCAATTTTTACAAGCCTGTTGACATAACGGTATACAATGTATTCTTTGCTACAAAATATTTTAAAGTTAATTAACAAAAACTGATTTGTAGTTTTTCTAAATTTGGGATTTTGGTTTGGACAGGAAGACCATTAAGACCATGAAATTAGTAAAACCTGTTAATTTCAAGGTAATGTCTTTCCAGGTGTGAAGATATAGGACCATTTTTATACTGTGTACACAAAAATCTACGACACATATACGCACAAAACCTGTGTAAGGTGAAGTTGCCCATGAGCTGCAGGGGAGCCGAATGACCTAAGCTTAACTGAGTTTCTGTAGCATAAAGCAACTGATCTAGTACTGCTACTCCCCATTGGATGGAGTTACCCCTAGCAGTATGTTGCCAATACCCATTTATACACCTGGGTGGAGAGAGACAATGTGGATTTAAGTTTCTTGTCTAAGGAAACATGATGGCAGAGACCAGGCCTCAAATCACTGCCTGTCCGATCTACATATCATCACGCTGCGGACAATGTCTACTTTCCATGAGTCAACAGCTTTAAGACAAAACCACAATTTTTTGTGGCTGATTTATTCTAGTAAGTCCAATGTCATGGGGTTATGATTGTGATGTTCTGTAGCCGAACCTTCCGTAAATATTGGGGTTTTGTGGTATTAGTTAGTTATTCTACCGTCCATAGAGAATTGTTTTGACTTTAAGTGCTACATTAATTTTACTGTGTCTTCACAGCATAGGCCTTGGCCAGGTTCAACATTTCCCTTCAACACACTCATCTGTTTTTTAAAAATGGATTGCATGGCACATTTCCTCCTCTCACTATGAACATTCTTTCTTGTGGTAGAATTTATAATAGGAATCAGCTTTTAAGTTGAATAGATTTCATTTTCAAATAAAAGTGATAACACAGATAAGCTGAGTCATTACTTTATTCTGTCACCACAGTCAAAATATTTCGTCATGCAGTCACACTTTTTGTTTATATGCAGGTGCACAAGTTGAGCTAAAAAAAATTGCGGTTGAGGGTGGATAGTGAATTTCTTTCCTTTTCAGCTGGCTTATAAATTGGATGGTTTTTTTTTGTCGGTCCCTTGCCTTAGTCAGTGAACTGGTTTTTTGTCTCAGCCAACACGGACTCCATAAACTTCTGGTTTTCTCTCGACCAGTTATTCATAAGTTACTCACAATTCCGGCTTTCAATTGGTCAGATAAATAATTATGTGAAACTTCCACTTCCAGTAATGACTTCATGTTGCTATGATGTCAGGGAACACAATGACAGGTATACAAAACAACACCATGACACCTTTCTTCTATGACGTTACTACCAAGTTCTTAACAGAGCTTACTTAATATGACAAAAGACAAACTGCTGTTGTGGTAGCCATACTTGTCTTGCATAAAACATGTGCACATCAGAGTTAAATAAATAATTAGAGTGAATGCCAGCTAAAATAGCCCACAACTTAAAAAGTGTACATTCCATTTTGCCCTAGGCATTCTCATACCATAGGGAAATTAAAATTGGAAAGCAGGCTTTGAAAGTACACTGAATAAATATTTTACGCACGATTAAGGGGGAGTCACCACATTGTGACATGTAGAGAAACAAGTTCAACTATTTAATTTTCCCAATAATTGTCAGTCGTATTTAGTTTGTGTGTGGTCATCCTTTTTGATTTCTAAGGTGAATTGTTTGGTTTTAGAAAAAAAATCAATTCAATTTTCAAATAGGTTGAATCATTTTATGAAATCGAGACAACTTGTTAACTTTTGCAGGGAATTCTGGGAAGAGTGAACTGGATTTGACCATTACATGTTGAAATGGCGACCTCGCAAAACGTTGGCTGTTTTCTCAGGCTATTGAACATCCGAACATCAAAGTGTTCGAAGCGATAAGACAGATAAGCTGAATCATCAACATGTCATCATCCAGTAACGCTGTAGTCAAAATATAGAATTATGTGAAGATCATCGCAGTGAAGGTGTTTCAACCTAAGCAGTTGAAAAGGAGAAACCTGAAAAAATTCAGGCTTGAACGGGAGATATACAAAATATTGTAGCACAGACACACTTATTGGCAAGCCAGTTTGTGTGTTGAGCACCATAAAAATATGGGGGTGAAACCACATGGATTCATATGTTGAGTCACGCTAACATTTGTTAACCTTTCGGTAGGGTGGGTCAGGAAGAAGGAATGTTCAAATTCCCTCATAAATTATTCAATCAAGAAGATAGTAATGCTGAGTCATTGCTTTTTAAACATAGTCACAATAGCACATCTAGAAGTCAATCTCTTTGTCATGCTGGTTTAGGCTGGTGTCTGACTGGAAATGGGGAGTTAGGGGATAAGAGATCTCAACATTATCGGCAGTCATGATGTTACAACTCCTTGTGGATGGGGTATAAACCTTTCCATCAGCCAGGTTGCATAATTCTTCTTTTTTATATCTCTTTATTCATCAAAGCTATTCATTAATTTTGTTGACACTATAGGCAAGTAGCCACAAGGTTCTGGAGCGTTGTGTGGAGTTCTCCATTGCTAAGTTAGCAGGCAGGCATGGTAAGATTGATGACATTGTTCAGGAAACTTTTAGGAGGTTTTAGTACAAAGTGACCTGTTAGAGGAGAGTTGTTTTAATTTCTGTTTAGAGTTTTGGCCACGTCTGATTGTGGATGAACAAAAGCCAGCATGGTTAAAGGTTAACTTTGATCGGTGGCAAAGTGAAGACATATCTGACAGTGAAAAAGATGAAGAAGAGCAGCGGGCCAGACTAGAGGTCAGTCATCATTATGTTGCATACCATAGTGCAAGTTTATGTAGACCTCATAGACATCCCTCAGAACACAGAATATTCCATTTCGTTTTTAATGAAACCATGTTCTGTTTTGAGCAAGATGTAATATTCATTATGTCATGAGTGTGGGATAAGAAAGAAATCTGAGTCCCTGACAGGAATCAAACCCACAAAATCTGTAACACTGGTGGGACGCTCTAGCCAGTGAGCCACTGGGAGACTCGTGGCTGGTTATAGTCACTTGGTTCTTTATTGTGATATGTGTCTTGCATACTGCTAGGATCACACGGGATGCCTTAGACCTTAACTGACAGACAAAAGAAAACACAACACAATAAAAAAAGAAAGATGGTAAATTTTAACCTTGGTAAATAAATAAGGAAGATCCCATTTCCTGTTTAATGAAACCATGTTCTGTTTTAAGGTTACCTGGACCTTCGCGGGTGTCCTCGGGGAAAATTTCTATGCGCACCATTTTAAAGGAAAACATGGCAAACTATATATCGTTGGAAATTGCTTAATAAATGTAGATTTCTGAAAAAAATATAAATTGCCGGTTTCTTCAATTCTGCAAAAGAAAATCGCAAACAACCACGAAAATGACCATGTGTCATTCAATTGAATTAATAGGGTATCAAATCCAAGTGCATTGGCAAAATAACTGCATAGTGTAATCACAAAGGATTAATCATCAAAAGTGTGTCAGCATTTTTCGATATTTTGTCTGGTTATTTTTTAATTAATCTGTCAAGTTCGAGCAGCAAAGAATGTGCGATCGGCATTGCCACGGGTGAAATATTATAAATTTCAAAAATCCCCGACATGCTTTTATTTGACAACACTAAGGAATGTTCAGGGCAAATTTCACAGAAATCTGCCAAATTTTGGTACCCTATTAATTTATTTGTTTGATTGAATTACACAAGGTCATTTTTGCGGTCATTTTTGCAATTTTCTTTTGTGGAATAAAAAAACTGGCAATTCATATTTTTTTTCCGAAATCTACATTCTATTAAGCTTTCCAACGATATATAGTTTGCCGTGCTTTCCTTAAAAATAGCACGCAAAGGTCTGGAGTAACCTTATGAAAGATGTTTATTCATTCTACAATGGGAATCAGTCCCATGACCTTCTGTAACACTGAATGCTCCATTACCACTGAGCTCCTGGGAGACAAGGAGCTCAGTGGATATTACAGTCCATTGCAACAGTAGACTGTCCACTGTATATGTGAGAGTTACATCACATAATTATAAGCTTGCAAGTGAAAGTAAACCCCTTGATTTCCCAACCAATCAAACCACCTTACTGATATTTTCATTGATGTATGACAGAGGGCACTTAGTATTATATGATACCAAACTATCTTTAACTTCAGAATTTGATGGCTGAAAGTAAAGCAATGGAATTAGATCTGGATAACGAGATAGAGAAAACTAAGAAAGAAGGTAAATAATGTTAATTATGAAAGATGCAAAGCAAAACAGCACTGGAAACTGTCACCTGAGGCTTGTGTTTGAACAACACTCCTTCTATGCTTGTTTCTATTTAATAGTGTCAAGTTTTCTAGTTGCGAATAATCAAGGAGGCATTGCAGAGTTAACTACTGTTATAATACAGCTAGCAAATCTATCCATACAACCAAATTCACCACAAGTAAATGCGGACCATAACTTGATGTATGCATGCTAAAGCATTGAGCCAATGCTGTTCACTAATAGACAAGACTAAAATTGTTTTTAAAGACAACTATTTATTTGGAAAACAACCACAGTGCACATGAGCATTTTCTATCGGTGAACAGACAGTGTCCATTGGGCCAATCAGGTTTGTGTATTCATAATAAAAAATGTTTTATAAACTGAGAAAATGGCTTATATCTTGTGAGTGTCTAAGATGTTATTGTCAGTGACGTTTTTGCAACGTCTTTTCATATTCATTTAGTTTTATGGTACAGCTGCCAAATATTATTGACAAACTCATCATTTCTTTTTCAGTTTTCAGATTTATTCGAACATTCTACTTAGTCCTTTACAACCTGATGCAAGCAGGATTGTTTCTTTATATCACATCAGTTCTCTTATTAAGAGTTGTTTTTCATGGAGGAGGTACAGGGAAAGATTTTCATATTTTTATTGGACAGTTCAGTCTGTTTTTAATACTGCAGTGGACTTCTCCTTGAATCTGCCAGGGAAAACTAAAATTGTTTGTTTAATGTGGTACTATGATCAAAAAATCACTTTTATGTTTACTAAACACCCCCCAAGCCCCGATTTTGAGAAGAAGACTGTTTATTTAAACTGCAATTTTCCAATTTAGTGGTCTGCCATTATTACACCAGAAAGGATTTAATGACATCATTCACACACGAGTTTTGAAATCCAAAGGAAAAATAAAAGTGATTTGTTGATTATAGTATCACTTTAAGGGAAAGAAGTTTCTGTTCAATGTAGTAGGGGTAGCCAAGGTTTGTGATAGTGGGGGTCTGCTGTATGTGTTTATATACTCACAGTACATCTAGTGATAATTAACACACACTGAGGTAACTGAATGATCAAAATCCCTACTGAAAACCTGGTGCCATTTAATGTGCAATATGTTTACTGACAACTTTTGAAGTTGGTCTTGGACTGCAAAGTATGACTTACGACTGACTTAACTGAAGTTCTTTAATTACGTCATTTCACGAGAGTTTGTTGTTTTTTGTCTTGTGTTTCATCAGATGCCTTTTCTGAAGCTTATGAAATAGTCATTGATGTTTTGGCTTCTTGTCAGCTAGCTGCCTTCTTGGAAATTATTCATCCCCTTGCTGGCATTGTAAAAACAGGTGTAATGGCCCCTTTTATGCAGGTAGATTAGAAGTTACATCAACGTTAAGTAGTTTTAGTTAGGTTCAAAGCAATTTGTGTATGTAGCCATGAAATAGGGTCAAATATTTTGTCATGTAAAATTAACACAACACGTTTTTCTTGTTTGTTTGTTGTTTTATTTGACCTAATTCACACAGGAAGTTGATTTGCAGGGACATGATACAATTAACAATTGGTTCATGCTTAGAGTGTCTATTGAATTATGAATGCACACGGGAAGTTTTGAGAGTATGAGGGAAGGACAAGAGTTGCTGACTAGAGGTGGTTATATATCCAAGAGCAACTCTATCTTTTCAAGAGCTCTCGGAATGTCACAAATGCATCCATGATAAGCTCAGTAGATGCACAACTAAAAGTAGGAACCAATTGTTTTATATCATAGCTAACAGAGATGCATGGCAAGAATCAAACTGAATTCAAAACTAAATTCCACTAGTTTTACCTGAGTTTTTTTTCCTTTTTACATGCAAGAAATAAAAACACCCATTTTGTTTTCTCCCAGGATAATTATATTGTTGAGCAAAAAATTTGTAAATGAAAGATAAAAAAATAATATAATTTGAGCAGACTGTAAGTGGGAGCTGTGTGGCTAGCATTTTATACTTTTGAAAATCAGTTTAAGGTGATTCCATCGAAAAAGAAGTTGTAATGAGAATTTGTTGAAACTTTGCACAGTTATTAATTACACCTAGTACATCGAAAAAATAAAATAAAAAGAGGGGGTCACCGTGTCTGATTTCACGCTACAGGGCTGTAGTATATAGGTACCTTGCTAGCTATCAACAGCAATATTAAAAAGCCTTTCCTTGAACCAGAGACACCCACTACTTAAAGAAAGTTATCACTAGCAATAAAATATAAGCATTATTCTTGTGACAGCAAAACAATGTTACAGTAAAAGGCCTTAAAGTTTCCTCAAAAATAAAAGTAAAGAAATAATAAGCAAATCGAGCACATGCACGCTTCCAGTGAAATGCCTAAAATCAGATTGTAATAATGAATTAATCAGAATATTTGAAAATTGAATAATGAAAAATTCTTAAAATTTGGATATATCATGCAGAGATGTGTTTTCTTCAAATAAATGGAATAAAAAAGAGGGGTCACCGAGTTCGTTTAGGAGAAAACGACAACTCATTTCTCTCAACAGCTCAGTTTTCATAGAAAACCTACCAAGTTTTAAACGTGCGCGCTCATGCGCGAACTAATCACGCACAAATTGATGCGCAGAAAGGATGCGCAATGCAATTGAATGGAATCACCTTAACTGATTTTTAAAAGGTAGACAGCAGCAATTTAAGTCAGAGGAACTAATCGGTATCATCCATCTATCTTTTGCAAATAAACTGAGTACAAAAGCACAAACATGGTTTGGGAAACAAAAAATGTGCTTCATTATTCGCTTGAATTCAAAATATGTAAGATTTTTAAATGTGTTTGTCTACACGAGTGAAACCCTTCTGGTGAAATTTTAAACTGCAAATAATTGCAATTTTCTGTTGAGGTAATAAATTTCAAAACAAAAAAGGCTAAGAAGAATCCAACAGATCAATTTGCAGCTTTACCATATAGCTTGTTTAGTCCTTGCACAGTGCCTTTCTACCAAATTTGTTTTCTATGCATAGCAAAACACGACGGCTTTGAATCATTCACGACAATGTTAGTTGATATATTATGTTTTGTTGAAAAACTAAAATCCACAACAAAGCGAAGAGACTAATGTCAATTGATAAATAAAGCAATATTATCTTCTTGGCATTGACTGAAATGCCTCAACCGAGCTATTTCTTCATCTTGTAAGTACTAAAAGTGAGTTTTCTTTGAAAATAGCCACCTCAAAAAGATGTGACAGCAGGTTTGCTGATGTCAGATTTAATTGAGCACTTGTACAGTGCTCAACAATGTTATTGAGCCTGATCATGTATGCTGAATTTGATTGCTCGCCTAAGCGACTTATGCCATAACAACTTACAGTAATTAGTCTTTTCTGTAGTTTTTTTACATTAGGGGACAAATCTGTTGGTTTTTTTTTACTTTATGAGATATAATGATCTGCTTAGCTGTTGTCATGTTGTTACAGGGACAGTGTTACACCCAATATTTAAACTGCAATATCAACTCTATCAACTTCAGTTTGAATTCATGCAACAAAATCTGGCAACAAACTTCTGTCCAGGAGATTGCCTGTTCAAGAGATATATGCTGGGGAATTGTCTTTTTTTGTTCTTTTTCAGGTATTTGGCAGAAACTTGGTTCTTTTTTTGGTACTGATTCCAAATGAGGAGCTTCACAAACAAGCAGTTGTGTTTGGCCTGTTCTTTGTATGGTCTATTATTGAAGTAATCAGGTCAGTGCGCGGCCACCCAGTCAAAACATTGTGTAAATGATTTTGCTTTTTCAATTTTTTACATTGAGATGATATTTTCTAAGAGATTTGTAAGTAGCAACAGTGGCTCTAGTTCCTAATAACTGTTTTTGATAAAAATCAGTCTTTTGGCTCTGCTTGCCAAAAAAATCAACACAGTTGACCTTTGATTACCTGAAATTGGTAGGACCACCAAAAAAAGTCTGGACAATCAAGAATGAATATTTTCTTGTGATAACTCAAAACTGAATACATCATCAAACGAGTTTTAGGTGAGCAATTATCTTGGTCATTTTAGAGGAACTCAAACTGTGTTCACAGGTAGCTTAAATAGCCACCTACACTGCACCTGATGTCACCTCTTGAATTCCTTGAATTATTAGCTTAACTGGAGAATGTGTGGTAGTCATGGTTCAACAAATTACTCATGAAGTACTCACACATTTTTCTGCTCAAAGTTCCCATGACCATCATTCATAAATGTTCATAAATAAATTGGCACTGCAGAGAGAATAATAAGTTTGGATAATGGAAGCCTGGATAATCAAGGTTTGACTGTTGTTTTATGAGAAAGCATTGCAACAGAAAAGTATCTAGGAAAGTGTTAACTCCATCATATGAGTTACCCTAACCTCATGCTTACTTTGAGTTTATTAGCTTCTATTAACAATTTATTTTTCTTGTTGATGAAAATAAATAGCAGTCATGTTTAAAAGCCATGATACAAATGGAATATAGAAACAACTGCATATGCTTTGGATTGGCATTGCGTAGTCATTAAGTTTCAGCTGTGTACCTGAATTCAATACCCAAGTCTGCATTTGGCCTTGCAGCTAAATTGATTTTAAGTTCTCTGTTTTTATTGGATTTTCAATGACATAGTTATAAACTTTATGGTGTTTTTTCCCACAAAGGACAGAGGGAGTTATTCACAAAGTTCTCCTGTAAACTTAAGTTAAGAATAGTACATCGTTTGTACATTTTATAATTAAAATCCTGTATTTTGGGGGTGTTCTACAGGTATCCATTTTATGCCTGTCAGGTTGTTGGCATTAAAATTGAACCACTGATATGGCTTCGATATACAATGTGGATTCCTTTATACCCTTTGGGTATTTTATTTGAAGGTTAGTCAACTGGAACAAACAATTATTGTACTGTCCTAGTTAGTTTCTCCAGTAGCTTGGTTGCAACAACTATCTAACTTGGACTAAAACTGTAAAGATTTAAGGGGGGAGATCTGGGGTTGTAGTTAATGGAATTTTTGTGGATGGTTTTCTGTCATACCCTGTTTTGTGGTGTCTTTTGTGCCAGATTGGTGAAACATGAGAATGAACATTTGAATTTTAAAAGTCGACAATGCATGTGCTTGCTTGTGCCACTCCCTAACCGTGCATTGCAAGGAAAAGTCTCTAAAACTCAGAGGATAGAAGGTAGAATAACAGTTTTATTAATGAATCCCAGATAATCCAGCCTTCTTTATAATCTGACGTAGGCAGTAACTGTTTACACTGTCATGCATACTCATGACATCATAATAATGCGAATTTCAAGAAATCGATACATCACTTTATTAAATTTTGGCACTGTTTTCCATAGCTAAAAATGTATGCCATCTGTGTTTTAGGCTTTTTTCTGTTCCAGTCAAGTGACCTGCCAAATATGGTTATGACTCTAAATTCTTGAAAACCTGTCCGTCCCATGGACAAATGTGGTCAAGCAGGTTATCTGTGAAAGTTAGGGTTTTCAAGATATGATGGCTAGAAACTTTCCATAGTAACAATGTGGTAGTTAAGGGTCTCCTTTCTTAAATTTGAGACTATATTGGTGTTGTTGCATGTTAGTGTTAATCAAAATCACCGTACATTACGTAGACATTACGTAGCTGTAGTGATGTACATGCATGTTGTTGTTGTTGTTTTTGTTGTTATTCCTTTTCAGTTTCAGTGGGTTCCATTTTTTACCCTTCACAGGTATTCTGATATGGAGGTCAATTCCTTTGCTGGATGAATCAAAAAGGTTCTGTATCAGCCTGCCAAACATGTTTAACTTCGGTTTCAACTTTGCATGGTTCCTTAGGGTGTACCTTGCACTCCTTGTCTTAGGTAAGTTAATGTGGGCTGGAGCTAATCTACTGTACTGAATCATCTAGAACATTACCTGTTTATTTGTCGCGTTGGAGTCAGGGAGGGCTCCCATATGAAAGTGAAAGGGATGCAGATAACAAATGTTCTAAGAACCCCCTAAATGTGAATGGGGTTAAGCCTAAAAGTGTTGAAACTTGAACTGTGAAACTTGAAAATTTGCCTACAATTTGCACACAACTTGCCTGTTGTGCACTAACATTCACGCGCAGCGCACATGCTGGAAATGTCTGATAAGGCTGCATAAAACTGTGCAAACCTGAGAAACAGAACATCCAGGAAAGACCGAGAAATATCGTCAATTTTAGTGAAAATGTTGATGTCAAAAATGACCTCTTTAGTGGTAGTAACAAAATATGTATTTATTATAAATGGTTACAACAAGCATCTTTGTGAGTGTGAGATTATTTCTGTTGTACGCTAACAGGTGGATTGCACATGATGAGGCACATGTTTATCCTGCGACAACATCGATATGGAAAGAGAAAAACAAAGACAAGATAAATGATAAATCCTTTCATGCCAGGTTAATATGCTACATGAGGCACAAGTTTATCCTGCAACAAAGTGTAAACAACGCCAGATTCCTGAGTGAATAAAGAGTTGACAAGCAACAGTCTTCTTTCGTGATTCTCATGATAAAGCGAAGGGCAACGTGTAGTGTTGATCAAGCAAAGCTAAAATAGATTTGCGAACAAGTGAAAGCATAGTGGTATTCATCAGTCTGTCCTCTCAGACTGATCTCCAAAGCTCTGCTAACAAAGGTTACTTACTTGGTCACTGATACATATACCCTGCGAGCAGAGGCCCTTCGATCTTCCTAGGAAGATCGAAGGGCCTCTGCTGTATGATACATAAAGCGTCCAATCCAGCGTATGGAGCCAAACACCATCAAATAAACCAGCTGTCAACAAATGATGCGGCAATCAAAATTTTGGAGACGAGTGCAAAAGTCTCTTATACTTTTATTAATTTTGTATTTCACGCCCTTAAAATGATTCAATGCGTGTGAATTTAATGGGATAGTTCAATACATGTCAGACTTGAGATCACAAGATTTAAAAGAAAATTCGTCGACTAGTTTTTGAAAAAAAGCTTCCGTAACAAAGACGTTGCTTCTCTCTGTAAAATGAGCATATTTGAGACATTACTTCTGATTACGTCATTTGAAATCTCGAGAAGCAAACCGGATAAAAACCTTCAGGAAAAGTAGCTGTATGGTTAAGCTATGGCATATGGTGAAGACATTGTTTCAGTCTTTCAGGATAACACTGGTACCAATGAAACAATAGAAAATAACGTAAATCTGTAATTTTTTACTGGAAAAAAATTCAACCCGATATTTTTCGAAAACGCTCCCATAGAATTTTTTCAAACTTTGCAGTCTTGAAGATCTACACCTAGACTATAAGAGACAATAGGTCGTTTTAGAAGTTTAGGTCTAGATGTCGAGAAAATTGCTGATATACAAAAATCATGACGTAATCGTTTCGTTGCTATCGTTACACCGATGTCAATCAAACCTACTTTTCTGACAAGTTCAGTCACTCTAGTAAATGTGTGAGGCAGCTTGCCCCATCAAGCTCAGACAGTAAAGTATTAGCCGTTCAAAGTTGGGATGGTGTGCCTCGGAAAAATCCAGATGAGCCACCTTAACGGCATTATTTCTCACTGAAGAAGAGACAGCAGTGTCGAAACGTCCGAGGATTTTTCCCATTTTCTACTTCAAGCGCAGAGACACTATTTTAAATTTACGTCAAGAATATCTCGATTTACATTAGCTACACGGTTTTAATGCAATTTTCCGTTTTAGCCATTTGTTTTACCACTTTATGAAGCTCTTTAGGCGTTTGCTCCACTGTTATTTAAGTCATTCCTGGTACCCAGACATGGAAACTTGCTTCCAAATATTGCAACGTTGCCTTCAAAATTCGTTTAACATTTGTCTATGGCATCATCTGTTGCTTAAATCTCACTATTTCACTTTTAAAATCGTATTTAGATTTAGAAAGCAGATAGTCTGTCTACAATTTCGCGTCAAATAAAAGGCTATTGTTTACACAATTGTTAACATAACAATCCATCCAGTAGAGAGATCTAACACATTCAGACCCGACCTATACCCCCCATGTTGGGCAACGGTACTTGTTCCACTGGTGACGTCACTTTTACAAATCTTTGATGCCATAAAACTGAATGTTTTGAGAAGAAACTCATAAAAAAAATCAAAGTGAGGTTTCAAGGGAAAACAAATTCTAGCCTGCGTAACAGTCATTTCCGTTTCCTTTTAGCCAAACGGGATACGTGCGAGGGCATGGGGCGAAAAGGAGCAAAAAATTAGAAGTAGGGGGAGGGGCGGGAAAGGAAAGGAAACCAAATTCATGTGGCAGCAGGAAAATAAGATTTGTTAAGCCAGAAAAATTGGGGGTTATACACACCCCATTTAAAAAATTGAAACGTTCATTGGCAGCTAGCCTGTAAGAACAGCTGCTATTTCTGGATCTACTTTTTTCCGGAAAAAGCATCCGCTCTCGCAGGCTAATTGGCAGGTTCATTAGTCTCCATGTGGTTCAAAAAAGTTTTCTATTCTTCAGAAAACTGGTTTTTCCATAGTTTGAAGTCAAATGTAAAGAAAATGACGCTAAAAAACATGGTTTGCCTTGTGTACATAACAATCCCTGGAGGGGAGAATACTGGAAAAAAAGGTTTTTCATTCATTTTTTGTCTTTTCACCCGTAGCTAGCAGTGAGTGCTGAACTAGTACGCAAAGCCTTCTGTCAGTTTTTTTTCTCCTTAATTGAACAATGCTTATTCACAAAAAGGGACAATTTGGAAAAGAAAGGCCATTGGGCTCGACCACAAGGGAATCATTTTAAGGGGCTGATATTATTAAAGATCAACAGGGCCTAGTGAACCAACCTAAATAGGCCCACACTGTTAAAGCCTTGGGAAATAAAACCAGGATTAACACCAGTTTAAATTAAAATGTTTATTTCTTACAAATAATTATACAACACATACAGTTACATTAAACTCACAGAGCAAGTCTCGTATTTACAGGCAGCAAAAACATTCTGTTCAGTTTCCATGTGCCTGATGTTTTGTTCACACTGTTAACTTTCAGCCAAAAACAAAAATTCAACGACTATGTACATAGCTAAGGGCCAATAGCTTCAAGCATGCTGATAACAGACTTAACAGACAACCTGACAAATAACAAGTTATGACAAGACTACGGCTGTACCCTGAGAACCAAGAGTGGTTGAATGATGCAAGGTGTTAACTATCAATAATAAAGATAAGTACCTTGAGTCTAAAGTTCAAAGGACAAGCAGATCATGAGTTCTTTGCTTAAGGAAAATGAAGGCAATTACTGCATTGCAGAGCTACGCTGGAGTTTTGTAAAATAAAGATGTAAATAACAAACCTCAACATTAATCAATGATCTGTTTGCATCTTTGTTGATGATTATAAAACATTTCACTTCATAACTAGAGTACAAGCTCATTTTTCTAGGAGCAAATGGTCGATTGGTGGTAGCCAAACTGACTGCGACTCACAGAAAATGCAAAATAAGCAGTCTAATCATTGTTTTAGTAGGAATACAACTAAATTATTGTATTCAGGATACTCGGGTTATTTTAAAAAGTCATTGTTTAACCAAGGACATCACTGTCTATCAGTGAATAAACAATGATTATGTGAATCAGATTTGCAAAAGAACACGGCGAATGTCTACTAGTATGGAATAGGTAACATGTAGTCACACAAAGTGATGAGGACAACAATTCAACATAAAAGTAGACAGAGAGCTCCCACAAAATTTAACCACAATCACTCTTTGAAATGCTTAACAATATCAAAGCAATGAAAACGGTTCAATATATATTTTGTTTTTGACACAATCATATCTTTCCTGCAATATAACTTATTACAATGGTACAGTATTTCTCTAAACCACATACAATGGCTGGTTAATTAAAGCATGGGTTATTTTGGAGACAAAAATACATTTTATTGTTAAGGGCTTTAACAGCTTTTAAAGGAAGTTACATGTTCACAGATTAAATGAAAAGCTTTACAAAAACATCTTTACAGCAGACAAAAAAAATTAAAGCTTAAGCCTTGGAACAGTTTGAGAACACAATTACTGTAAAAAGTATCGCCTGCTTTAAAAGACTGGTGCAGAGCTGTGTTGCAGAACTACAAGGTACTTGTCAGACTGTTATTTTTCGTTTAGCTAAAGAGAGTGAAGTCTTGAGCACTATCCAGTCAAGTCTATTGATCCATTACTAGGTTATACTCTCCGCTTCTTGTACGACTGTGATAATCAACTGCAGCATAGAGCAAGAATTAGTTACATGTATACATAATAAAGATCCAATTATTTAAACAAGACATTTAAAACTGAAGCTTAGTATAATTAATAAACATTAATTACACAATGGAGAGGTGCAATAATTATTATAACAAACAATACAGTGCAATTTAACAGTGAGAATAAAGAGGATATTTCAAAGAAACCAGTGAGTGCTATTAAAGGTTTATTACATAAAGAAAACCTTGTGTGTTACATTAATGGTTAGTTCTCAGGTTAATGTCACTCACAGAGGTTAAACTGCTAAATGTTATGGTTTGTTATGTGGATGAATTGATGAAGATATTTAAAACATTCAAACATAAAAGTCAAAATTTTGTTCAAGTGTAGGGGCCCATTTACAGAAGATTTTTCATCCTGGGATGGAAGTCACTCGGTATATGACAATTTCGTTGTTGCTGTTTCCATGGTTTTGTCCCAGGATGAGTTTATTCTGGAATGATTTCATCCCTGTCCTGAGCACCAAATGAAATGTCATCCCAGGATGAAATGCAAAAAGAAATTCCATGTTAACAATCTTCCCAGAATAAAAGCCATCCAGCACAAAATCAACCATTTAAGCTTTCCCTTCTCAATGGCAATTGCTGTAACTTAATTTTAACCTCATTTGCACTATTCAGAGTGGTGCAAGTTCATTCACAACTTCTCATTCTACATTTTGGGGGCGAGGTAACTTTCATCTTGTGATTCAGGATGAAACCACTCACGTAAACATTTTTTTCATCCTGAAATGACACTCAACCCGGGATCTCACGTAAACGTAGCCTATAGTACAAACTGAAAAGCTTGAGAGCAGAACGGATTAAAACATTTAACCAATCATCCTTCACAATGCCCCAAGGAAAGTTTGACTGATTTTTTGTCATGCCGTCTTCAATTTACTCCTTAAACATTACACAAGTCATGTAAACAACTTTTACGTCAAATTGTTAAAAATCAAATGAACTTTACAAGGAAAATATCATAAAAAGTTTTGGCCCTCTCATGGCCATTTTAGGTGCCAAACAATACAACACACTGCCATGGTCCAAACAAAGAACACCTGCCATTGACTTCACCTTCTGTTTTCTTAATTCACCACTGAACGACTTCTTTTTTTATTAGTGAAAATGTTAAGTGCTTGTGCAAAATATTTGGCTCTAAACAACTGGCCTGAAGGGAGACTGTAAGGTTTGTTTCCCAAGTGAGTGCATTTCAAAGTGAGTGCATTTTGCTTTTATTTTTTGACTTCTGTGACCTCAAAAACACACACAATTTGCCTAGGTCTCCAGATATGTGACCAAGATCAAGGGCAAGTCCATAAACTATAATATATTTGTACCTGTTTTGGGTGTTGTTTGTACCAAGACCACATTTATGCGCAAATTGGTGTGTGCACGTGTGAAAATTTGTTTGGACAGAGAGAGGTTGGACCCCTTGCACCCTTGGGACCAAAGAACTACTGGTACTTGTCCCTCAAATATGTCACAGAGAAAGAGCATTTACAGGCTTGTAAAACAACCTTGAGATGCACTTAAAGCAAAGCGAAGGGGATAAACTTTTCATCAGCTAGTAAATTAGGGGAGCTGGGTGCAATTCCTTTGCGATCAAAGTAAGAACAAAACGACAACCCAACAACCATTTGCAACTATTCTCTACTGGTTAGGGTTTAAGGACAAACTTTTATGTGGAAGAAACTGTTATTTTAGTGCTAGGGAAAGTAGGTCCGAGACAATTTGTCAGAGATTTCACCAAAAACAAAAAGACCAATAAAAGGCAAAACAAAAACACTCAAAAATGTCAAATTCCAGATTATGGAGACTTTTAAGACGAGGATCCTGAGACTCTTGTATTTCAAAACCTGAAACTAACAATGGATTTTCCTGTACTGAGTTTGATAATGTCAGTTAATGTTTATCTTCACTTTGTTGAGGTATACATTCACTTCTGCTTTAGCAAAATAAATATAAATTCACTCACATTTAGGTCTAAAATTGCATAATAAATGTAGTCATATTCATCAAGAGGTTACATGGTGAAAATTTCACATGTTACATACAAAATGTTACAATATACAAATGGCGTAACACACTGTAAGAGAAAATATGAGCTCTTACTCTATGCAAATGCAATGCCAAGTTTCTCCATGAAACATGCATGCAGTGCATCCTGCTAGTTGTATTCAACGTGAGAGGACCAAAATCAGTTTACAGGCCAGTTTTATTCAGTTTGATTCCCCACAGATCAGATAGATCCATTTTTACAATCTTCCCCCTGAAATACTTGATCTGAAGAGCGGAAATATGAAGATGCATGCCATTTTGAATACAACTCCCACGATTCACCACAGGTACAATGCATAGAAGAAACCTGAGCACTTTTTAACAAGAATGGAATAACTTTAACATAATCCTTTTAAGGGGACCATATAGGTTCAAGAGAAGAATTTTCCAAAACATTTTTTGATGACCAATGCGGACTAGCCACTACATGGCAGTAGTTAGGCTTTAGGACTGCCTACTGGAATTGAGAGCATGTTTTTTCCTTGCTTCTTACATTTGAAAAACTTCCCAGTACTCATTTTATTTTACTCTACACATGTTTCACGCTGCAATGAACTGGAGACATAACTGAAATGGTTGGACTTTCCACAAAATTCTCTCCCATTGTAGATGGCGGCAAAATTCCTGATGTTCTAATGGCTTGCAGTAACAGAAAGTGACAATTCTATGTGTATGTGAGAGGTGTAAGAACTTGCACATTGTACGTGATTTTCTAGAGAACAATTACGTCAACTTTGAATGAACTTATGGAGTACATGTACCCATCTTGAACAGATTTTGGTAGAATCTGAGTGACAGATTTTTCTGATTATGAGGAACAAAATGGTGCCCAGGAATTCTGATATTTAAACATAAGGTATCCTGTAACACAACATGTCTTGCAACTTTTTGGCTACTCAGACTTTACAAGTGGATATCTTAATGACCAAATGGAACATTGAAAAAGCCTCACATTGTGCAGTGCTTTTACTTCAGCAACCACATCTAATACCTGATAAATTCACTCTAATGACCCTTGGTTGCTTTGAAGATCGTTTTTCAGGAACGAATCCTTTGACTTACTATTTTGCTGATTATAATTCTTAGAATTAGAACATTTTTAAGTTTATAAGACATGTTTCTACTGTAACCTAGATGTCATTTTCAGTTGACACAAAGTTTGTTACATTTGCTGTGGAAACAAGTCTTGTATACTTAAGGACGGTGCCTCCTTTTGTTACTGCACATACGTTCTGCACATCGTGGGATATTCGGGTTTCTTAAGGAATTTGCCCCCTAATACAACGATATTTTTGTGCGGTTTATGACTATGTGGAAAAAGCAAATCTTAGGAAGGGCTATCAGAATCCACAAAGAAAACTGGGGGTAACCATGCATTTTTCAGAGATAATTGAGCTTGAATTTGGAAAGAAACTGCCATACATTCTTTGTATTTAAACGCTTTTTTAGAATTAGGGTTGCTCAATTATCTTTGAAAAAGATAATTTTGGATTCCAATAACCCTTGCTAAGATCTACTTTTTCCCTATAGTCATAACCTTTGCAAAAATACATCTGTATTAGGAGGCACTGTCCTTAAGAACATCGTTTTAATTCTAGGAATTGTAATCAGTCTGCTTCTTTCAAGACCACTTGCTGATTATATAATTATTTATTAAAAAACTTTCTATTGGCTTTCTATTGATACAAACTGCAGTTTACCACTGTTTCTCAAAAAACCTGCGCATGTACGAAAGTTTTTCAGAAGGACACCTGAGTAGGTAGGTTGTACCCTTAAATAATGCTATTTGATCAAGTTAAATTTATCTTTTTTACATCTGCTCTACTATAATCTCAGCTCATTCCATAAAACGGTCCAGCTATTATACGTGTTGGTGTACAAATTCCAATTTTAATCTACATTTTTCAAATGTTATCATTTCCATTAAAAAGTTTCCAAAAACTGGTAGCTAGCTTCCTCAAAAACATTTTTCAGAGCGTGAAGCTCATAAGCTACCCAGGAATTAAATTCATGTTCGTAGCAAACCACCCGTACGTATAAGTCAGTGATGAATTACTGCAGAAAAGCTACCGCGTTACCCCGACCTGCGGTTGGTCATGAGGTTCCACCAACTTACTCGGCACAGACGTTTTCCTGTGTGGAATGTTCTCAGGTGTAGGTATAGCTTTTCCGACTCCAGGTGGCATACAAGGCATTGGTTTCCCTCTGTTGATTGCCGCAGCAGGGCCTCCTTTTTTCTCGCTTTTTGCCATGGCATAATCACCGGAGTCAAAATATTTCACCTAGACCAAAACGAGAAACAAACAAATGAGGTGGACCTAACCGACAACGGGTTCTTTAGCTGCTCCAAGCAAACACATAACACATACATTTTAAAAGGATAGCAGCTTTGGAAGTTGTAGAAATACGCTTCAACGTACCCCTCTCTGCATTCTCTTTCTCAGAATATCAGTGGCCACTGGTTTCTTGTTCCCTGGAAATTTGAGAGCAAACTTCTCCTCTTCAGTGAGCTAGAGTAAAAAAGAAAAAAGAAAAAAAGAACTGGTCAAGAACATGAATAGGTATAAATATACTTTTGAAATCTTTACCTCGCTGGGTTTTTCCTCTGGAGCTACTTCCTCGCTCATTTTCCAAGCAAAATCGACAGCAAACCAAGATGGCTGACTTCAAACTCCTTCTCTGGTATTGGACCCTATGGGTGACGTCACCAAAAGCATCGCAAGGCATGCTGGGAGATAAGGTTTGGTCTTTGACCTTTCTTCTAGTCTTTCACACGAGTATCTCGGTTCGCGCCGACCGTGCCCAACTTTTTAGTCGACTGAGGAGGAGTTGTTTCCATATTTGGATAAGACACCATTGGAATCCGCCATTTTGTTTAGGCAAGACACTCGTGGTTGGTTGTTGGTTGGGTTCTCTGAGGGTAACTCAGTCGCGTTGTAAGTCTACAAAATGGACGAAAAACCTATACGAATGGAATGCCCCAGCCTCCCAAGTGGCTGGCAGCGTGAAATTGTGATGAGAAAGTCTGGACTGTCTGCTGGAAGGAGCGACGTTTACTACTACAGGTATTAAAGCCTTGTGATTTAATACTCAATCTTATTTAACTCTGATTTATTAAGCTTTATAAGCTTAATTCTAGTTATTGAGTTGTACTTTTCTTTCTCACAAGTGCAAGTTAAGCATTGCTTCTAAGTTTTTTCGAACCTTCTATTTTCAATGGTTGAATCCCGGACCTGTTTGATTAAGGTGTATAACTTAATAAAATGCCAGGACAGTATAAAATGGCTTTATTTCCTAATAACCTAACCAAATGTACATGTATTGACGTCGATAAACATTATCCGCCAGAAAGTAATTTAATCCAATGGATAAAGTTGTCAGCACTCAGACTCTAAACGCTAAACAAGCAGCTTCAGAGCTTTAAAAGCCTGCGTTAAATATATGTTTCTATACTTTGCAGACCGTAACTTTTCTCTTAGAAGCTGTGAAAGTACCTGTGTTTAGTTACTGTAGGTTAGTTTTAAATATTTTATTACTTGTCTTATAACTTATATTGCCGATCAAAAGTTTATTACCAGTGCCATCTTGTTTTGGGAAAGATGAGTGTCGCGTGGTCAATACATGATTCAAGACAAGAGAAACTTGAGTCTCATCCGGCCAGGATCACTGGTAATTTTGGAACAAGTGGCAATTTCAGAATAAGTTACGAACTAGTTACTTTGCAAGAAACTGATAGTGACAAACTGCTTTGTTTGAGTGCAATTGAAAAACATTATTTGGCATTTTTATTACCTTGTGGTTTTATTGTTATCTGCAACATGTTAAAAAATGTGGTCACAAAATAGAAATGGAAGATATGAAACTTAAACATGGTCAAAAACAAACTTCAATTTGACTGTGAATATGTGCCAACAAAGCAGAGCAAAAAAAAGTGTACCGTATTTACTCGTGTATAAGTCGACCTTTTATGACCAAAACATCAGCCCAAAAATTCGCCCTCAACTTATACATGAGTCATACGTAAAGACCTGACCAAGCAATCCAAGAAATTAGCATAACAATTGCCTGAAGTCCGTTAGGAAAGCCGAGCTTACAAAAACCAGTTCTAATTGTGTTCGAGTTTCGTCAGTTTTCAGCACTCTCTTCGTGAACAAAAAAGTGTGGAATAATAAATTTGAAGTGGTTTAAAACACAAACCTACTGGAGATGATTTCTATTGTGTCTTTCAATCTGTAGAGCAGACATTTTTCTCAGAGCTTTGCTACTGTTTACGGTGCTGAACTTTCATTTTTTCATCGAACGATTACAGTAGCTTAGTGACCTGGCAAAATGTTGTTGTCTCGCTTCGGGAAAGCACGTGGAGTTATCTTAGTTACCAGTACTCCTCAAATTTGTAGTTTGGTTACCAAGTTTTCCAAGATGGCGGTGTTTTCATCGAGCGATCCTTCGAAGCTCTTCGGCGTTTCTTCGGTCTTCTAAATCTCCTTTCAAACTCAACAATGAGATAAAGGTTACTTAAATGCAAGAAGATTTCATTTTCAATGTGATTTACTTCAAAACATCGTAAAATACTTCTCTAGTAAATCGAAGTGTTCATGTGTGCTTAAATTGTGATGATATAAACAAGTGCTTATAAACTTCACAGCACACGATTAAATTTTGCTCTGCAGTTTTTTTAATTCACCGAGTTTTCAACACATTCTTAGAAATAAGAGATTAACTTTTTGGGAAATTTCTATCGGTCTGAATTTTACTTCTCTAACCAGAAATTACGAAAAATCCGATTTTTGACCTCGAAAATGGGGGGTCGACTTATACACAAGTTCAACTTATACACGAGTAAATACGGTATTTGCGGATTACAGTGAATACTGTAATTTGCATGCCACCTGTGAAGAAAACAAGTTGGAGTTGCATGTTTAGAATGGTAAGAGATTGGAAGGCAAAAAAAGACAATAGGCAAATGGTTCCAGACATGGAAAGGTAGAATTGTACGGCGCCGCAAATGACCCCGAGACCGCAAAATGATCCCCCACCGCAAATGATCCCCAAATTGGACCGCAAATGATCACAGAACCGCAAATGATACCCAGGGTGGACCGCAAATGATCCCGCTAAAAAACATGGAATGGTGTCGTGTTTAAGTGATTGGAAGGTGAAAATACTGACAACAACAACAACAAAACAAATAAAATAAAATAAAAACAGGAAAAATCCTCATTGATCAGTGACATAAAACATTTCAAAACTTCTGCCATAATGGCATAAAAGGCAAAAATGATTATGTTTAAAAATGTATATATTTATATTCATATGTGTCGCAAATATCATAGATGGTCGACCGAGCCCGAGACAGTCGAGAAAATGATGCAAGGTTCCAAGGTGGGGTGATTGACATCTGGTGTCGAAACCAAAGGTCACTAAACCATGTGTGAGAAGGTCACTGGACCATGTAAGCAGTGACCTGTTCACTTGCAATCGTGGCTTAACTGGTCTCCAATTGAAATTCTCTGATCCTTTCATTGGTGTTGTTTGTTGGCGTCAATGTAGGTGGAGGTGACAAGGACCAGAAAAATGAAAGTGATAAGAAAACCAAGGTAGAGTTGGACCTTGCAGTGTGTTGACATTTACTGATTGCGTTCCGCATTGTATCGCACATGCAGTGCTTTCGATAAGCACCGACGGCCGACGAAAAGCGTCGGCTATTTCGCTCAGAGAAATCGGCTACTTTTCCCCTAAATTGAAGTAATTACAGGAAGTTTCTTTCAAAGCCCTTGTTGACATAGTCGGTTACTCTACTCAAACCGGCTGCCCAGGGTTCAAAATAGCAGCCGGCTGCCGGTGACAGCCGGCACCTTGGCCACCCTTGTTGGCGATTTTTCACCCAAGAATAGAACAAAATGACATCCCATCCCTTGATCGGCAAAATCAACGTCCCTGGAACGTCATAGTGAGCGTTTCATATCAGAAAGTAATGCAGCCATGAAACACTTTAAAAAAATTAAATTAAAAGTAAATGTGATAGGCAGGACACGGGGTAGCAGTGCCGCAGCAATTCAGTCATCTTTTAGGAACCGGGAATTTTCATTCACGATTTCTTTGTTACCAATGCGTCATGGATCCTGTTCCACTTGGCACCTTGTCACTTTTTTTGTGTGGTTTCGCCTTCTCGTCCAATTTAATTTGCTGGAGACCAAAGGAAATGCAGATTTGTGCTGAAAATCAGTGTCACTGTTAAGTTGCGGCATTTATCATTTTCAAAGGCCTGATCTAATTTGTGAAATGCCAGCAAGCGACCCCGCCAATCTGCCGTCGATGAAAATTCCATGCTCAAGAGAAAAACCAAGCAGTTTAATAGAAACGTCAATAGTTAAACTTCAGGCCCACACAGAAGAGGGCACATGCCCAAGAGACTTGCGCTATGTCGCAAAAGCAAACATCATAAAGAGAGAAGCCGAGCGAAAATTCATAGGCGCACTGACCAAGTTTCATTATTGCCGCGTTGAATGCAACAATGATAGGTTGCGAAGAGCAAAATCTGATAAATGTAGGTCAAAGAGAGACACATCAACCTCGTTCCCAGGGTCTCTGTGACAAGGGAGGCAGAGAAGAGAGACCCTGAGAACGGGGTCACATGCTCAGTTAAACAGTAGTACAAAATTAATGTTCTACACTCTTCTTTCACTTGAGTGGAAAAGATACATCGATGACATATTCCCGCTGTGGAATGTTAACAAAAAGGAGACAGAAGAGTTCATTGTCCTAGCAAACAGTCACCACCCGACCCAATTAAAATTACCGGGCTGAAATCTCAGACAAAGAAATAAACTTCCTGGATACCTCTCTTTTCAAAGGCGAAAGATTTAACAAGCAAGCAATCCTTGACATCCGCACACATTTTAAACCGACAGAAACTTTCCCGTACACTCACTTCTCTTCCTGCCACCCGCCAGGGGTTAGAAAAGGGATTATCAAAGGTGAAGCCCTACATCTTCTTAGACAAGCTCTTCAGCGAAATCTTTCGTTGAGAATATCACCCAATTCAAAACATGCCTCCGTGCGAGAGACTACCCGAAAAGTCTAGAAGAAAGAATAACATCCGAAGTCAAATTCAGTGAAAGGAAGTCGGCTCTTCAACAAAGAGAGACAGTGCGGTAAAAAAATCTGCCTTTCGTAACAACGTACCACCCAGCTCTGCCTAATTTTAAGAACCTCCTTATGAGCAAATGGTACTTAATTAAAAATCAACCATTGCTAAGAAATATACAAACACATTAGCACGAGCACATTAGCCGCATTGGCCTGTCAACACATTATTCCATAGTTTACTTGGGATAGGTGCTTGTTCATTCTTTTTGACAGCCAGCTAAAAATCAGCCTTGAAAAAAAAAGCTGTCAAATTCAGCCTGAAAGCTCTGATTTTATTTTGAACGCTGCTGCCTACTTCAAATGTAATGAAACCCCTGCACATGGTGCCTAGCGTCTCGTTTGCACTCTTGCTTTTGGATAAAAATACCAGAAATCAGCGGAAATGAAAATATAAAACTGCATTTTCAACTCCTTGGTAATCGGTAACAGTACTGTCGCTTAAGCTTCTGTGCGTTTTGCGAGTGGCGGGAATCCACTGTTATCCTTGGCAGCCGTTACCTTAGGTTACTATTTGAGTTGTCACGCAACCACGCAACCTTTCAAACACACATGACTTGTTGCACCGAGCTGGCTATACACACCTGAGCAGCATCGCCCTGGAAAGGAAACGTGAACCTCTCGAGGTAAAAAAAAATCCTTTGTAAAATCAGTTAATGTGAATGAGCGGCTGCAAATTTTCTCGTGCCTACTTGTATAAGAGAGAATTCATTAACAGATCCTAAAGAAAATACACAAACCAGATATATTTTCAACCTGCATGATAAACTAAAGGTACAAAAACAATTGTGAACTTAAAGGACTGCATTTCATCGTAACATTTTTTTGTTGCCTCGAAATAAAACATCTACGCCGTGATTTATGGGGCTGAAACTTGCTTTGCAAAATAGTAAAGGCAAACATTCCTCCATCCACATCATTTCCCTGACCTCACCATGTCACTGTACACGCTATTCCAGAATCCGCGCACTTTCAATGTCCTAACCATTCTGTTGTCCACACCATTCCTATTATTTAGCGGGATCATTTGCGGTCTGCCGTGGGGATCATTTGCGGTCCAATTTGGGGATCAATTGCAGTCGGGGATCATTTGCAGTCTCGGGATCATTTGTGGCACTGTACAGAATTCCAAGTGACCATATTCTGTTACAATATTCCAGCAAACTGTGTTATGAATTTCATCACAGTCAATCCATGTCATGTTTGTTATGTTTGTCCACCATTTGCGAGGTTTGAAACATACTTAAAATTTGTCTTTATGGTTTTCTGATTCTTCTTTAAGTCTTCCTAGATTTCAAGGCAATTCCTGACATTTGAATGGAATATGTATGATATAAGTATACAAATAATGTGTTTTGTCATTGCACAAGTATTATCTTTTAGCACATTGGGGAGCGGATGTATTTGTGAAGTTTTCCCTTTTATGTGTATGTTTATAGCTTTTATGGTTGCTTGAAATGTGTGAACAATTAAGGTAGTCCTGGACCCTGATTTGGTGATTTTTTTAGGCCATTTTCACTGAGATCAAAATACGGCAAATACCAGTGGTTTTCGTTGGTTTTTAGTAAAACTTGAGATGATCAAGTACCTGTGACGGAAGTCAGTGACGCATCTGTGACACATACGTGGCAAGTACGTGATGGTTTCCCAAAAGTTTTTAACGGAGAACAAAGTACAACAAGTATTTTGAGGCAAATATTTTACTCAGATAAGAACTGCTTTGCTTAAAAAGCGTTTACTTTGCTAATACCTGCTTTACGTAAAAAAATAACGTTCAATCCTTGCTTTATCATGTAAATGTTTACCAAGGCCATTCCCAGATCAAAATTAGATCTAAGCAATGCCACAAGTATTCCACATTTTCCACAAAAGCTCTAAATAACTGCAGCATTCTATCAATGAAATAAATAGAACAAAATAAATTCCCAGTAAAAGCTAATAAAACATCAAATTTATTTTACTGCAGAGTTCCAGGAATTGCTTGAAATATTCTGAAGAACGTATTGGCTTCAATTCAAGGGAATTTGTCTTCCCTCGCCTTTGAAAAAACATGGCTTTCCATGAAACAGGATTTCTCTGCGATAAGTTTTCCACAAACCTCTTTACTGACGGTTGAGTGTTCTATAGGGCTGCAACACTAAAATGATGTGTTTTCTTTTTTAATCAGTTCACTACGCATGGAAATCAAGGGCCTCGATTCAAGGGCCACGAAATCGAGGCAAATTCGGTGATAAACATATATACATACATATATATTACATCCAAAAAATCACTTAAAGTTTCTGGCTTCAGGCACAGGCAACCCAGGCTGTTCATGTACTGTGCGCAGCCTGAAATTATGACAGCTTATACAAAAATTTTATCAGGATTCTGAAAATTCAATCAGGTTTTCATGTTATGTGTAGAATTTGAGGAATTTAAGGATGCCCTTGTGACTTCCATTTTTAACATAATTCAGTCATCACTGAAAGGGGATTTGAACATTCGTAGCGAGAATTTGATAAAAGGCATAAAATGTTATAACAAATCTTTTCAGCTCAGGGCACCAAAAGAAAGTTAAAAAGTTTAAGAACAAACAATTGAAAATTTGATTTGCAGTGAATACATTACCTTGTTACGTAAACAGCATTGAACATCTCATGCCACACTACGGTGAAATCTTTCGTAATACTAATAATATGTACTTGAAGCCCACCAAGGTTAGTAGCAAACAAAAAAATCGTATGTTCATGTCACACGCATCCAAATTCTTCAAAACATATTTTTTTGCAATTCCTTTGACCATCCATTCCAGCGTAATTTTTGCCTTGTGGCCATGTTTTCCAAGACAGCAACACATTATTCCAGCAGTTACTCCCAAAATTCAGCTCTGTATTAAGTCTTTCTGTTGCTCTAAAGAGTCTATTTTCCCCAAAAACCAAGCAGAAGTGACACTTTTCCTTGGCAACTGATGTTGTGCAGCACATTGTTGACAGATTTATTTCATTTACATTGCAAATATCAGAATTGGGTATTCAATGAAATACAAAAGAACCTCAGGTTTTTTAGTGAAATGGAGCTTCCTTTTTTGCCATTTTTATGCAAATGACTAGATTGAGATTTCAGCGATCTGAAATAACAAGTTGTCCTTGATAACTTGTGGCAATGGCTAGTATTTCATTGTCATGAAACGCAACTTGCTTTGCTCTGTTTTCCTTGAAAAATACATTTCAGTACACTTCTAACACCAAAATACTATGTGGTATTTAATGAAATTTAAACTAGTGCGAATAAGGTACATTAAGCTAAGGGTCAGTGATCTGTGAGAATTTTGCAAATCAAACCTGGGGATCGCAAACTGTCAAATTTGAGTACCACAGAGGATGTCGTCATAAACCACAATTTCATTTTTTAGCCGTCTGGTAATTTTCCCACAAAATTTCCCTTATATACAGAACTTCAGTTGCTAGTATCTCGCTAAATACAAATTCCCTTAAACGGAAAATCTGTAAACAAACTTATTTTGTGGCAAACTTGAAGTTGCTTTAAAGCGAACCGATTCAAAAAGGGCCTTTCCAGCCTCCAGGACCACCTTAAATTAAAAAGTAAATTTATGATCCGCATAAGATGATAGTCTTTTACTCTCTAAATTTTTTTGTTTAGTCAGGATTGTTGTACATTACATCTTTCAACATCTGATTAAAACTCCACAATTTCCCATGGAAATTCAGTTTCTGGTGGTGTATTTTTATATTGGAGACTGTACAACATTGAACAGGTATTTAAAATGTTTGAAATACTGGTCACGTGTGGCATAGACTGACTGTAAACCTCAAAAAGTAACAGTGTCCTGCCAAAATGTCACTTTCCTAATTTTTATGCCATATTGCCAGCTGCCAGCAAATATGCAACTAAATTTGTAAATGGATTGCTGGATTACAAGGATGGAAATGGACTGCAGTGTGTTCTAGAGAAGCAAGGGTGAAAAAGAACACGTAGGGTGGACAGAAGAGTAGTTTGCCTTATAGACCATAAAAATGGTTATCTCAGTTCGAGATTTCTGCACAAGAAACAGTATGGTTATACAACCAGTCCATTTTTAACTATTCATACAAACTCTTCTGAACATTCGCATCCTCCGCCATCTTGCATTTTACCGTTGAACAATAACACCCAAACTCGCCCTGGAAATTTGTGGACATACAGGTCCAAATGGTAGATTCAAGTCAAAATGGTAGATTCAGCACAGCGAAACAGTTTAAGGTTATTTTACTATTTCATGTATATAAATTGAGACAATGTTTGTGTAGGTTTTAGCATATCCAAATTTACCATTGTACAATGTGAAAAGACCACTTCAGCAGAATAGTTTTCGTCATCAAAAAGGTTTAAAGACTGTCTTAGAAGTCATTTTATCACGTTTTGCGGAAATCCATCAAATTCCTATACACAGTACATGTACTTTGAGCAAAAAAGTAAATGGTGACAATGCAAGAAAGTTTGTTTGATGTGTTTATTGAAACTTGCTGTCCTTTTAAATTGTCTTTGGTAATTCTTGACATATTTTTCCCAAACAGCCCAGATGGAAAGAAAATCCGTTCAAAACCTCAACTGGAAAAACACCTTCCAGACTTGGATTTGGGCAACTTTGATTTCAGAACTGGCACATATTGTCGTCGAAGCAAGCGTAAACAAGGTGAAAAAGACCAGAGCTTTGGACGAGACTTAAATGGAGGAATAATTCCAGCTCCTGTGCGTCAATCCAGCAAATCACTGTCAAAGCAGACGGTGACTTATTATCCTTCCATGGCACTGGCAGCTCCAAAAGAAAAAAAGCGTAAACTTGATGCGGCAAATACAAAAACGGACAAGGAGAAGCCAAAGCAGTTGTTTTGGGAAAAAAGACTACAAGGAATTCCAGTTAGTTCTTTGGATGAGAATCTGATTAAATGTTTTCGCTTGCCAAGTCAAATAAAGAGTGTTGGGCCAGGAATCAACCAAAAGAGTTTGATTCATTCTCTAGTGACAAATCTTTATAACAGTGCAAGTGTTAAAGGGCAAGACAGATCAGCAATAGCTTTGGAGAAACACCCAGAGGTATGGCTCAACGCTGAGCAACCCGTGTGCACACCATTTGTAATCACAGAGGCAGATATCAAGAAACAAGAGGAGAAGGTTTCAACATTGAGGAGGCAATTATCTGAGGCCCTTGTTGAATATGAGCATTTGAAGAGAGATCCTGCTATAAAATAGACAGGCTATATGCAAAGAAAGATAAACCAATTGGAGCCTCACTATTGTGAGAACAGTGTTGACATTTATAAGAGCAAATGAAAAGTGATAATAGTGTGACTCATCCAAGGAAGAGAAACCAGCCAACTATGCTTAAGCATAAACCATTTTTTTCTACATGAATAGTTTTGTTTATTGGTGATATTAGGAGCTTGTCATGTGATAAGCCTCTGGTGATATAAAGTGAAGAAAAAAGTGTATTTTCTGAAGCCCCTCTGGCCCATTGTTTAATACATGTGGGAACAGTCTGTGTTCTTTGATTTTCATAATAAACTCGTGGATATCTGTTGATTTCCCTTTGCAACCTACTTGCAGCAGAGTGTGACTATCTCCACCTCCGGGCAGTTTATTATTGTTGCGATCACCAAGTGACGTCATACAAAAGGTTATAAGGAGACGTGTAGCGGAACACAACAGAAACAATCAACGGTTTGCGCACCACCAAGGAACACGACGTCTCTCCCTAGCCTGCGTGCAGTCGTC
Source organism: Siderastrea siderea (assembly GCA_964030785.1). NCBI lineage: Eukaryota > Metazoa > Cnidaria > Anthozoa > Scleractinia > Rhizangiidae > Siderastrea > Siderastrea siderea. Next base: position 43,117,828 of record OZ034966.1, on the reverse strand, counting down.
TACTATTTCTTTTGCTACACGAGGACAATGAAAGCAAAGGAAGTAAATAGGTCTGGGCGCAGGCTAATCTCTCCCCCGGCTCTTGCTACGGAACGGATATCAAATTTGTACGGTAATTCTTACTTGCATTGCCTAACCTCGTGCCATTTCCCTTGGTTACTATCGTACAGTCATGTATTACGGTTGGCTGTCGGAACATTCAAATATTGTTTGCCTCCCTCTAACTTAAATAATCCCTCCTCTCGAATTATTTCGTCCCTTTTGAGGAAACATTATCAAAATGGTTAAAAAATCAGGTAGAAATGTTCTTAAACACGACGTTTTGACTACATGTCGTCACTATCAAGTGTAAGTATGCAAAGTTTGACGTGATGTATAAACAAGTATTGTGGAAATCTGGGTAATGCAATAAAATACAATTGGGAATAAAATAAAAAACTAAAACACGATATACAAGCAGAAGAGTGTTCATTAAACAAATAAATGTCTGTTAAGTAACAAAAGGTTAGTTATTACCCCGCCGACAGGACGGGGTCTAGTAATACCCGTTCTTCCCTTTTTTTTTTTTTTTACCCCGCCATCAGGAAGGGGTCTAGTAATACCTGTTTTTGTATTTTTTTTTTGGAGGGGGGGGGGGGGGTCACTTGCCCCAGACCCCAGACCCCTGCTTTTCACTCGGCCAAACAAATACTCGTCACGTCTTCTGCTACACAGGTTAGGGCTCGTATCTTGAGTGACCCTAATATATTTTGCACCCCAGGGGAGGGACAACAATGGCGGGGTCTAATGCCCCTGGGGCAGGCAAAACAATACTTGCCGGGAATCCTCGTTCGTTTAGCGTTTATTCGCCAGAATTTTCATGAAAGTTGGTATAGAAAATTACTGGCGATTTAATGGCATAAAAACCCCTTCGATGAAATTAAGAACGACGTTGCTAGCGAGCTTTGAAGCTGGCAAGAATTCGCCTAATTTGCCCTGGCACGTAAACATTACATCACTGAAACACAGAAGCCGATTCGGGGAAGTCCCTTGCTTTCGCGGAAGTCCCTTGCTACCACGTGGGTAGGGGGGGTGGCAGTGAACACGTCAAAGGTAAGATAAATCACAAACTTCAAAAATTTACACCACTTGGGGTCATATCTTGAGTGACCCTGCTGTATTTTGCACCCCGAGCGGAGAGGGAAAACGGCGGGGTCCAATGCCCCTGGGGCTTTTCTTGTTTTTTGGTGGGCACTTGCCCCAGACCTCCGCTCGGTGAAAACAATACTTGCTGGTAATCTTCGTTCGTTTAGCGTTTATTCGCCACAATTTTCATGAAAGTTTGTGTAGAAAATTACTGGCGATTTAATGGTATAAAAACCACTTCGATGAAAGCAAGAACGAAGGTGCTAGCGAGCTTTGAAGCTGGCATGAATTCGCCTAACTTGCCCTGGCACGTAAGCATTACATCACTGAAACACAGAAGCCGATTCGGGGAAGTCCCTTGCTTTCGCCAAGTTGAATAATTCAACAGTGAAATGCAAACATTTTTTGGCAGTTTTGCCTTGCTTCGCCAAAATCTTTAGGGAAAGTTGTGTAGAAAAGTACGAGAAATTCAGTGGAGTTGACTTCTCTTCGATGAGAGCAAGGACGAAGGTGCTAGCGAGCTTTGAACCTGGCATGAATTCGCCTAACTTGTCCTGGCACGTAAACATTACATCAGTGAAACACAGAAGCTGATTCGGGGACGTCCCTTGCTTTCGCCAGATCATTCATCGACCTACGTACGTTTCGTTTTTCGGTAGATAACCGTTCCCTTGAGATTTTAAGATTATTTTTCTTTATCAATAAATCTCATTTCTGTGCCCTTGTGAGTTCGTTTTAAAAAGACGTGACGTAACTGAGTCACGCTATGGTCAAAACTATTTCGTCACGTTCTTCGCGCGTGTCAGAACAGGTGGATGACCAAGGAATGAGGGATGGGAAAGGTGTTCATACTATTAGGGATTCATGTTATCACAAACAGGAGGGTGCAGAGAAGACGTCGGGGGGGGGGGGCATGATAGCAAACACGTCAATGGTAAGATAAATTAACAACTTCAAAAATTCACACCACTTGGGCTCATGTCTTGAGTGACCGTACTGTACTTTGCACCACGAGGGGAGAGGGAAAAACGGCGGGGTCCAATGCCCCATGGGGCTTTTCTTGTTACCCCGCCGTCGGGACGGGGTCTAGTAATACCCATTTTTTTCCGTGTTTTTTTTTTTTTTTTGGTGGTCACTTGCCCCTGACCTCTGGTTTTCGCTCGGCCAAAGAAATACTCGTCGTGTCTTTCGCTACACAGCCAAGGGCCCTATCTTGAGTGACCGTAACATATTTTACACCCCCGGGGGGGAGAACAACGGTGGGGTCTAATGCCCCTGGGGCTTTTCTTGTTATTCATTATTTTCCTCTTTTTTCGTGGTCACTTGCCCCAGACTCCTGGCTTTCGCTTGGCCAGACAAATACTTGCCGTGTCTTTGGCTACACGGGCTAGGACTTGTATCTTGAGTGACCTCAATAAGTTTTACACCCGGAAGGGAGGGAGAACGACGGCGGGATCTAATGCCCCTGGGGCTTTTCTTGTCTCTTTTTTTGAGGTGGTCACTTACCCCAGACCTCCGCTCGGTCAAAACAATACTTGCCGGTGATCGTCGTTCGTTTAGAGTTTATTCGCCAGAATTGTCATGAAAGTTGGTGTAGAAAATTACTGGCGATTTAAGAGCGCTTGTCTGTAAAAATCAAACATAACGTGGCAAGGGTGGAAAATTCGATTTCTTTCATATTTTAATGTTAGATAGGTTAGGGTATAACTAAAATCACTGGATACTTTTTTTGGCAAAATATCCTTTTATTTCAAAGAAAAATGCAAATAACGAACTTCCGTTAAAATCGCCATTTGAAGCAGTAAGTTATGACATCAATTTGAGGCGTTCGCGTGCAAAAACAAATGCCTCTGTCGTCTTTTAAACACTCAATTTTACTTTTGCAATCTCTCAAGAGCTTCAAAACTGATTTTGGTAGAAACTGCGTTGTTCTTTGTGTTTGAAATACTTTAATTTTGAAAGTATACATTTCTCATCAGGAAAAGTACTTCGTGAATTAAATTATTTTTCACCATGTGCTAAACCTTCAAATCGATTCAGCTTCTGGCTGTTGAATTAAGAAAAGATGTTCTCAGGATTGCTGTAAAAATTTCTTTGGGCAAATGATTGAGAGCGACGCGAGAGCTTTTCAAAGTTCGTTAAAATGCAGGTTGTTTGACCCTTCTTGGCAACATTCCATTCGCGATTCATGCACATATTTTAATGTGTTTCGACCCATATGAGATCGAAAACGTCAAACAGAAAAACAGTTCGAAATGCTCTTACCTCATTTGCTGTAGAGGACAGGTCCAGAGGCCATTTCCGAGTGATTCTCTTGCCGTTCGACGTATTTTGGTCCTTTTGATGCCATCCAATGAACACTGCCAACTGGGTCAGTGTATTGTAAACGGTCGAACAGCTCAACAACAACCTTTCTTCCAAAACGTTCGACATCTTTCTGCACTGTGACATCTTACTCAACGGTTCAGTTGATTTAATACGAGTGTTGCTCCGTTTTCAGTGCACAAAAGCATTATCAGATTTGACTGCTAAATTGGGACCAAACGTGGATGGCGCCGCGTGCGTATTTGGTTTGTCACGCAATGCGTATCAAAGGCAGTTTAGGGGGTATTGGAAGGGCAAAACCTTTTAGGTGAAGTAAAATAACATACAGTGTTCATTGCAGGGATTATTCGTGGTTTTAATGGCGTTGTGTCTTTCTTACTTATTACCAGTATTGTTACAACCATTAAAAATTGTATTTGCTACCCTAGCCTAGTAGTCTGAAACGCAATTCCAACCGTCGTACAAGCTTACAGACATGGTTACAGGTGAGTGGTGCAACCCAACTTTAATACGGGGAAACCTATAACTACAAGGGGTTCCCTTTTTTTAATTGACGAGCGGGTGTTCTAACTATGATCATTGGTGTCAGTCTGCTGGTTCTCAGCTGGCACAGGACCGGTACAAGGCACAGTTATATCAGGAGTGAAAGTCAGCTCGCTGTTAAAGGGTTGGATGGAGTTTTGGACAGGAAGGGTTCTCTCTTCATAACAAATGGGTGCAATCGAAGTTTTTAACTGTGCTCTCTTGTCAGCTGTTTGACTTGGTCTACATTAGTGTGTCCTGACTAATGAGTGGGGCTTCTAACAGCACGCCAGTGCTGTTTGAAGACTGTGAAATATGGCACGTAACCATGGTAACAAAAAATGAGGTTCTGTTCCTGAATTTCTGTTTACGAATCTTACTGAGACAGGTTCCCAGTGAGCAAGATCTCTCACAGCAGCCAGCATACTTATCATAATGGATATGAGGATATCATAACAGAAATACGTCAAGCATCTTACCCTTAAACGTCTGTTACCTCTTTCACGTTCTACATACACCTTAATGAGGACGAAGAGAAGAGTGAGGCTTCCATCGATAACCTGACTAATATTCGGATAGACCACAAGCGAATATATAACTCACCTGATCCAACTTTTACAAGCGAACCAGTCCCGCGTAAGATAATTTCAGATCCCTTTTTCCCCAGTCCTCTTTCACTTTTTGGCCCCTGCCGTTTGCTTACCGTGACCCGGCCCCTTATGCTGCAGCTTCTGCTAGACACTATTCCAAGTTTTGCATGATGGCTGGGACATATCGTCATTGTATTCAAGCGTTCGTTGTAAAAACTGACTTGTAACTTGTGGTATCAGGCCCGCACCAAGCCTGAAATAAATGCTGCGAGCATATCGGCCTAGTCAAAGCCTTCCCCCCCCCCTTTCAAAATACACACTCATGCACATAGATACTAACTCTGTTCACAATGCCACAGTTTGTGTCGATTTCGTCAAACACGGCACCTTTTTGGGGACATCCTTCGTTGACAATTTGCCAAAAAGCTGCTTCCTGTTTGCTCTTTCGCCGACAAAGTTGTTGGCAACATCCACCAGATTTATAGCATCAGTTTTAAAAAAGTACCCTTAAAGTTACAAGGTTTGTTAAAATTGAAACATTTCGACAGCCAAGCTACGAATCTCGGACCTGTTTTACCTAACTCTCGTAAACGTTTACGTAACTTTTATCACTCGATTGGTGAGATAAAAATAGTTTTGTTCCTTAGACTTGTTTTAAAACAACATGATGAGCTTAAAGCTTGCAGCAAATACACAGCAGTTGCTTAGCTATTAAAGGCATTAAGGTCCTTCACAGTAAAGCTATACTGCCAGGGTCAAGGTGATATGGGTGAAGAAAGACATTGGTAAGGAACCTGGGCGACTGAAATGTGCGGTGGGCTAGTAGATTTTTGAAGCCCACTTGCCCGGTGGCTAGTGACTCAACAGATGTCAAACCCTGTTAAAGGTTGTAAAATAATAAAAGGAACTTTTAGCATCAGCATTTAAGACTATTTGTTGCACATTAATTCGTTTTAATTATATATTTTTTGGCTCATTTATTGTAATGTTTTTTCAACTTCCAAAACTTCTGTGGACTCGAGCCCCCCCCCCCCCTCCCCCTTCTACGGGCCTGGGTATTCTTGGTGCATGAAAGTAAGGGAACAATTGTTTTCAAGCTTTTGATTCGTCTGGTGTTGTAACCACAAACTCCGACAACAAGAAAATGGAACCAACAACAACCGTCTTCTTTGTAACGAAGCAATTCATGTATGTAAATATGTATGATTTGTGAAAAAAAAAAAAAACAGAAGTCCGAGGTCCCCCCTCTAAGCCAAAACAGTAAGCACAAACTAGTTAGTCACATTACAAAAATAGAAATGAATTAGCAAAAAATATATATATATAAATTTTGGCTTATGCGCATGCGTGGAAGCAAAATAATGTACAATTTACAACAGAAGCTGGCTCAAAATTGAGCTAAAATGTAAGAAAACGCTTTTGTAGCAATGTTTAGTGGCATTTGGCATCATAGCACTTCAAAAACCGCTTTAGCGGTAAAAAATGCGTTTTTCTAAGGGAAAAACGCTGACGGTAAAGGGTTAAAGAAAAGGACATTTTGTTTCAAATGTGTTCTTTTTTTCATTAAACCTGATAAATCAACCAAAATCAGTCTCAAACGAGTAAGATTTGTCATGATAAACGATTTTCGATAGTTTAGTTAAGCTAGTACACGTACCCTTTTTGGCTAATTTTCGTGTTCGAACATTGTTATTTGCATGCCTACAACTCACGCCGAGGGGTGACTACTTTTTCTGCATTCTGGCACGGGAGGCTGAGGTGCCTAAATGTAGCACTAATTTTGTTTCGTATTTTTAGTCCATTACTAGTTCCTCCCATTTCTCGAACCCTGAGCCGTTTAAAAAGAATCAGAGCAGATTTTGCCCTTCCCCTACCCTCTAGTAAAATGTCCATTCCAATGATTTGCACTGCGTGACGCGGCTCTAGACAGAACTCTGGCCACGTTAGCGGCGACATGTGGTGATAAAAACCTTTTTGTGTATTGCCAACTAAGCAACACTGACCAGCAACTGAACCGTTGAGTAAGATGTCACAGTGTAGAAAGATGTCGAACGTTTTGGAAGAAAGGTTGTTGTTGAGCTGTTCGACCGTTTACAATACACTGACACAGTTGGCAGTGTTCATTGGATGGCATCAACAGGACCAAAATACGTCGAACGGCAAGAGAATCACTCGGAAATGGCCTCTGGACCTGTCCTCTACAGCAAATGAGGTAAGAGCATTTCGAACTGTTTTTCTGTTTGACGTTTTCGATCTCATATGGGTCGAAACACATTAAAATATGTGCATGAATCGCGAATGGAATGTTGCCAAGAAGGGTCAAACAACCTGCATTTTAACGAACTTTGAAAAGCTCTCGCGTCGCTCTCAATCATTTGCCCAAAGAAATTTTTACAGCAATCCTGAGAACATCTTTTCTTAATTCAACAGCCAGAAGCTGAATCGATTTGAAGGTTTAGCACATGGTGAAAAATAATTTAATTCACGAAGTACTTTTCCTGATGAGAAATGTATACTTTCAAAATTAAAGTATTTCAAACACAAAGAACAACGCAGTTTCTACCAAAATCAGTTTTGAAGCTCTTGAGAGATTGCAAAAGTAAAATTGAGTGTTTAAAAGACGACAGAGGCATTTGTTTTTGCACGCGAACGCCTCAAATTGATGTCATAACTTACTGCTTCAAATGGCGATTTTAACGGAAGTTCGTTATTTGCATTTTTCTTTGAAATAAAAGGATATTTTGCCAAAAAAAGTATCCAGTGATTTTAGTTATACCCTAACCTATCTAACATTAAAATATGAAGGAAATCGAATTTTCCACCCTTGCCGCGGAATTTTGATTTTGTCTGATTTTTACAGACAGGCGCTCTTAATGGCATAAAAACCCCTTCGATGAAAGCAAGAATGAAGGTGCTAGCGAGCATTGAAGCTGGCATGAATTTGCCTTACTTGCCCTGGCACGTAAACATTACATCAATGAAACACAGAAGCCGATTCGGGGAAGTCCCTTGCTTTCGCCAAATCATTCATCGAATCATGGCCTAAAAGTAGACTTTTACGTTTTCTTTTTCACTAGATAACCGTTTCCTTTAGATTTTAGGATAATCTCTTCTTTATCAATAAATCTCATTTCCGTGCCCTTACGCAAAGATGTCAGTTCGTTTTAAAAAAAACGTGACGTAAGTGAGTCACGCTTTGGTCAAACTATTTCTTCACGTTCTTTTTTCGCGAGTGCTGGAACAGGTGAATGACCAAGAAATGAGGGATGGGAAAAGTGTTCATACTGTTAGGGATTCGTTTTATCACAATGAGAAGGGTGCAGAAAAGACGTGGAGAGGGGAGGGGGGTTGAAGCAAACACGTCAAAGGTACGATAAATCAGGGACTTCATAGATTTACACCACTTGGGCTCGTATGTTGAGGGACCGTAACGTACTTTGCACCCTGAGGGGAAGGGGGGAACCGCGGGTCTAATACCCCTGGGGCTTTTCTTGTCTTGTTACCCCGCCGTCAGGACGGGGTCTAGTAAGACCTGTTTTTTTTTTTACGCCGCCGTGAGGGCGGGGTCTAGTAATACCCGTTTTTTTTGGTGGTCACTTGCCCCAGACCTCCGCTCGGTCAAAACAGTACTTGCTGGTAATCTTCGTTAGTTTAGCGTTTATTTGCCAGAAATTAAATGAAGGTTGGTGTAGAAAATTACTGGCGATTTAATGGCAAAAAAACCACTTCGATGAAAGGAAGAACGAAGGTGCTAGTGAGCTTTGAAGCTGGCATGAATTCGCCTAACTTGCCCTAGCACGTAAACATTACATCACTGAAACACAGAAGCCGATTCGGGGAAGTCCCTTGCTTTCGCCAAGTTGAATAATTCAACAGTGAATGCAAGCATTTTTTGGCAGTTTTGCTTTGCTTCGCTAAAATCTTTAGGGAAAGTTGTGTAGAAAAGTATAAGAAATTCAATGGAGTTGACTTCTCTTCGATGAGAGCAAGGGCCAATGATTCATGCTACGTGCCGTAGCACATAAACATTACGTCATTGAAAGACAGAAGGCGATTCGGAGAAGTAACTTTCTTGCACCAAAACACTTATCGAATCACGGCCTAAAATAGACTTTTACGTTTTTTCCCATAGCTACCAGTTTACTTTAGACTTTAGAATAAGTTTCCTTATCAAGAAATCTAGTTAAATTTCCGTGCCCTTGCTATTTAGAATTACGCTGATATGTCCCTGAGTTCGTTTATTTAAAAAACGTGACGTAACTGAGTCACGCTACGGTCAAAATATTTCGTCACGTTCTTCTTCGCGAAAGCTAGGACAAGTGGATGACCAAGGAATGAGGGATGGGGTTCATACTATCAGGGATTCATGTTATCACTGGAAGAAGGGTGCGGAGAAGACGTAAGGGGGAATGGCAGCAAACACGTCAAAGGTACGATAAATCACCAACTTTTAAATTTGCACGACTTGGGCTGGTATGTTGAGTGACCGTCATATATTTTGCTCCCTAGGAGGAGGAGAAAAACGGCAGGGTCCAATGCCAATGGGGCGTTACTTGTTACCCCGCCGTCAGGACGGAGTCTAGTAATACCCATTTTTTTTTCGTGGTTTTTTTTTTTTGGTGGTCACTTGCCCCAGACCTCCGGTTTTTGCTCGGCCAAACAAATACTCGTCGTGTCTTTCGCTACACAGGCAAGGGCTTTTATCTTGAGTGACCGTAGCATATTTTACACCCCCAGGGGGGAGAACAACGGCGGGGTCTACTGCCCCTGGGGCTTTTCTTGTTTTTTGGTGGTCACTTGCCCCAGACCTTCGCTCGGTCAAAACAATACTTGCCGGTAATTTTCGTTCATTTAGAGTTTATTCGCCAGGATTTTCATGATAGTTGGTGTAGAAAATTACTGGCGATTTAATGGCATAAAAACCTTTTCGATGAAAGCAGGAACGAAGGTGCTAGCGAGCTTTGAAGCTGGCATGAATTCGCCTAACTTGCCCTAGCACGTAAACATTACATCACTGAAACACAGAAGCCGATTCGGGGAAGTCCCTTGCTTTCGCCAAGTTGAATAATTCAACAGTCAAATGCAAGCATTTTTTGGCAGTTTTGCTTTGCTTCGCCAAAATCTTTAAGGAAAATTGTGTAGAAAAGTACAAGGAATTCAATGGACTTAACTTTTCTTCGACGAGAGCAAGGACGAATGTACTAGCGAGCTTTAGTTTGAAACCTGGCATGAACTTGCGATCGCTATGAACTTAGTAACATTATGATGTAAAGTGTATGTATGAGTGCCAAGAAGTGAGCAATACTGCCCTCCATAATTCCCCCCTGGCCACAGGCCTTAAAAGAAGAAATCAGAAATGAGGAACCAAGATAAAAGAAAAATCTTTGACCCCGGCGGGATTTGAACTCACGACCTCCTGATTAGAACATCGCCGCTCTAACAACTGAGCTACGAGGCCAGGCTGAGTCACGCTATGATCAAAATATTTCATCACGCTCTTCGTCACGCACGCTAAAACAGGGTGATTAGGCAGGCCATCTCTTGATTTATATTATCATTGCAAACACATAAAAAATACGATGAATCACCAACTTTTAAAATTTACACCACTTTGGCTTGTATCTTACGTGGCCGTAATATATTTTGGACCCCAAGGGCAGAGAGAACAACGGCGGGGTTAATGCCCCTGGGGCTTTTCTTGTTGTTTTTTTTTTTTGGTGGTCACTTGCCCCAGACCCTCGCTCGGTCAAAACAATACTTGCCGGTAATTTTCGTTCGTTTAGAGTTTATTCGCCAGAATTTTCATGATAATTGGTGTAGAAAATGTCTGGCGATTTAAGGTGTTTCAATACAGTTTTTTTGGGACCATACCTCACTTTTAAAATCGGCTCTTAGACAGTCTTTATCTTGTTGGAACAACGTGAAATTTGCAGTACTTTTTGGTTTTGGATTGAACTTTAGCGCGGTTTACATTTTGTGAAAACCGATATTTCCATGACAACGATAAACAAAAAAACTCGAAAACACTAAAATTGAAATTTTGCGCGATCCAGACTTTGCTTTGAAAAGCAAACACCAACATCTTAAACTGTGGTGTATGGCAAACAAAATATACAAGAACAAGAAAAATCTGTATGTTTGTTTCGAAGTAAATCGCAAAAACATTTTCAACCTTAGTTTTTGCATAGTAATAGTAAATGCACCGAAAAATAATCAATGCTTTGATGAAATGGCTCGAAAATACTTTCAAAATGTGTATTTTACTTACTATTTTACGCCTAGAAAGTTTGGTTGGAACTAGTGTTCGCGATCTCGAGAACGAATTGTTTTTCTAAGATCATTCGTGTAATAATTTTGTGGTAATTTTTTAATTTGAGCGTTTTTGCGAAAATCTTAAGAACGGCTCGATGGATTTTTTTAAAACATTAAACACACGTGCTTGACGATGTGACCAATTTCAGTATCGAGTCTTATTAACATTGATTCACCGGAACACTTTTAGATTTAACGCTAAAAAGGACGTATGAACCGACGGAAAAGGTTGCGTTACAAATTCACAGTTGGCAAGTAAATGCTAATATATTCAAAGTAATGCGTAATTCATTGCTTCGTGATTTTTATCTGGTTTCTTTGTTCTTTCTTGCACTGTAGAGTACAACGAAAAGTAAAAATCACGGAGGAATGCCTACGTCCTTTTTAGCGTTAAATCTAAAAGTGTTCCAGTGAATCAATGTTAATAAGACTCGATACTAAAATTGGACACATCGTCAAGCACGCGCGTTTAATGTTTTAAAAAAATCGATCGAGCCGTTCTTAAGATTTTCGCAAAAACGCTCAAATTAAAAAATTACCACAAAATCATTACACGAATGATCTTAGAAAAACAATTCGTTCTCGAGATCGCGAACACTAGTTTCAACAAAACCTTCTAGGCGTAAAGTAGTAAGTAAACGACACATTTTGAAAGTATTTTGGAGCCATTTCATCAAAGCATTGATTATTTTTCGGTGCATTTACTATTACTATGCAAAAACTAAGGTTGGAAATGTTTCTGCGATTTTCTTCAAAACAAACATACAGAATTTTTTTGTTCTTGTATATTTTGTGTGCCATACACCACAGTTTAAGATGTTGGTATTTGCTTTTCAAAGTGAAATCTGGATCGCGGAAAATTTCAATTTTAGTGTTTTCGAGGTTTTTTTGTTTACCGTTGTCATGGAAATATCGATTTTCACAAAATGTAAACCACGCTAAAGCTCAATCCAAAACCAACAAGTATTGCAAATTTCACTTTGATCTGACAAGGAAAGGACTGTCTAAGAGCCGATTCAAAAAGTTAGGTATGGTCCTAAAAAACTGTATCGAAACACCTTAATAGCATAAAAACCTTTTCGATGAAAGCAAGAACGAAGGTGCTAGCGAGCTTTGAAGCTGGCATGAATTCGCCTAACTTGCCCTAGCACGTAAACATTACATCACTGAAACACAGAAGCCGATTTGGGGAAGTCCCTTGCTTTCGCCAAGTTGAATAATTGAACAGTCAAATGCAAGCATTTTTTGGCAGTTTTGCTTTGCTTCGCCAAAATCTTTAAGGAAAATTGTGTAGAAAAGTACAAGGAATTCAATGGACTTAACTTTTCTTCGACGAGAGCAAGGACGAATGTACTAGCGAGCTTTAGTTTGAAACCTGGCATGAACTCGCGATCGCTAGGAACTTAGTAATATGATGTAAAGCGTATGTCTGAGTGCCAAGAAGTGAGCAATACTGCCCTCCATAATTTCCCCCCAGCCACAGGCCTTGAAAGAAGAAATCAGAAATGAGGAACCAAGATAAAAGAAAAGTCTTTGACCCCGGCGGGATTTGAACCCACGACCTCCTGATTAGAACATCGTCGCTCTACCAACTGAGCTACGAGGCCAGGCTGAGTCACGCTATGATCATAATATTTCATCACGCTCTTCGTCACGCACGCTAAAACAGGGTGATTAGGCGGGTCATGTCTTGATTTATATTATCATTGTAAACACGTAAAAAATACGATAAATCACCACCTTTTAAAATTACACCACTTCGGCTTGTATCTTACGTGGCCGTAATATATTTTGGACCCCAAGGGCAGAGAGAACAACGGCGGGGTTAATGCCCCTGGGGCTTTTCCTGTTTTTTGGGGGGGGTGGTCACTTGCCCCAGACCTCCGCTCGGTCAAAGCAATACTTGCCGGTAATCTTCGTTCGTTTAGCGTTTATTCGCCAGAATTTTCATGAAAGTTGGTGCAGAAAATTTAATGGCATAAAAACCCCTTCGACGAAAGGAAGAACGAAGGTGCTAGTGAGCTTTGAAGCTGCCATGAATTCGCCTAACTTGCCCTGGCACGGAAACATTCCATCACTAAAACACAGAAGCCGATTCGGGGAAGTCCCTTGCTTTCGCCAAGTTGAATAATTCAACAGTGAAATGCAAGCATCTTTTGGCAGTTTTTCTTTGCTTCGCCAAAATCTTTAGGGAAAGTTTGTAGAAAATTACAAGAAATTCAATGCAGTCGACTTCTCTTCGACGAGAGCAAGGGCGCTTTGAAGCTGGCATGAATTCGCCTAACTTGCTCCGGCGCGTAAACATGACGTCACTGAAACACAGAAGCCGATTCGGGGAAGTCCCTTGCTTTTGTGAAATGCAAGCATTTTTCGGCAGTTTTGGTTTACTTCGGTAAAATCTTTAGAGAAACCAGTGTAGAAAAGTACAAGGAATTCAAACGAGTTAACTTCCATTCGATGACAGCAAGGACGAAGGTGCTGGTGAGCTTTGAAAGGCAACAAATCGAGCTGGCATTCATTCCCATTTTGATGGCGCAATAACTATTTGGGTCAGACTGAGTCACGCTATGGTCAAAATAATTCATCACGCTCTTCGTCACGCATGCCATCAATCTTCGGCTTCGAAGGGTAGGCGTTACCGGTAAATAATAATAATAATAAATAAAACGGAGAAAATGCGGCAGTTCATGCCTTGATTTGTATTATCAATAGCAAACACATAAAACGTACGATAAATTACCACTTGGGCTTGTATCTTACGTGGCCACATTAAATATATTTTGGACCGGAGGGGAGAGAGATCAACGGCGGGGTTAATGCCCCTGAGGCTTTTCTTGTTAAAATTAAAAATACTGAACTTTTGGGGTCGTTGATCATCTCGATGATTGAAAACGATTAGTATTATTACCTGAATGTTGAACCATTTTATTCGGCGAATACGTTATGTCTATTCTTTTCAAAATAGCTTCTCTGATGAATTCGAATTAAGGGATTTCTGCTGACGTAATGTTTATCAACAACCCTTTTCAATACCAAACACCTCTCAGACGAAACTTTACGTTGAGTGTAGGGTGTGTCTTGTGACTAGTTATCTCGGCAATGGAATGAGCCGTGCTCAAGTGCACGCACTAGAGCAGTTTTCCAAGCAATGCCATCATTGTTCTGGTGCACTTGGTGCCTTTTTTGAAACGATCTGGAAACGCTAAGAAGTGTTAAGGAAAGTTGGTAGGAGTAAAATGGCCAGTGAGTAGTCCGGTGGATGAGTGTCACTTTATGACAAAAACATTAAGCTCGGCACACTTTCACTAGAGATCATGAGATAAAATATGGATTATGTTCTTTGTCAGCCAGGAGAGGTAGCTTTTTTCATTAATATCTACTCGAAACATACTTGAGAACTGTCATAAATTATTGATTGGTATAAAATGAACGTCACTAACGTACTGTGTCCTGGTGGCTGATATTAGCCTGAAAAAGCTTAATATAACCTGACTAGTAGAAAGTTTGGAACATTAGGCGTTTGAATGACTAACCTGCGATCATGTGTTTCTTTCCTTTCTTTCGTCTTTCTTTTTTTCCCTTGTGAATCACAAAGATAAAGAAGATAACGCGTTCAATGTTTGTGTACCGATGGGGCGGAGAGAGAACAATTTCTCCTACATAAGAAACCTCGACCACAATTCTCACTATTAATTAAATCCCATTTTCTTTGCACAAAGTAATATAAACAAAATATATAGATTTGCATAAATAAAAAGTACGTATATAGTCAGTTACGATGACAGGAAAAAAAAATTAAATATGTGCAAAAGAGGAAGACTAGAGAGGAACTAACGAACCATTCGAGCTAGTCAGCCTTAAAATTACAGCACAGTAATAAAATTGAACAAAATAATGACTAATAATTAATTATTGAAAAGTATATAGCAAAAATTAGAGTTAGAACATCATGACACCCATGTAGCTCTGGGATTATCAGGATCAAAACCTATATTTTTGTAGTAATCTTCACATTGCTTTTTAAAACAAGAGATTCCAAGGTTGCTTATTCTAATATTATCTGGTAAATTGTTCCATAGATATGGTATACGATTAAAGAAAGTAGCTTTGAGAAGTTCTCTTCTATATACATTAAGCTTAAGTTTATTGCTTGAGTACGATCTAAGTCTTTTGTCAGCACAAAATTCGAAATAGTTATCAACTGGTACATTATAATATCCACATTTTAATTTATAAATTGTAGTCAAGTCTTTAACTTCTCTTCGATAAACAAGAGGAAGTAGATTAAGTTTCTGGAGTCTTTCATTATAGTTCAGTCCTGGTAGTATCTGTCTAGTGGCTTGCCTTTGTACCCCCTCTATCATCTTTACCAATGTTACAGTTTTAGGGCTCCAAATCTCTGATGCATAATCTAGATGAGACCGGACAAAGCCAAGTAGAGTGATCTAAAAGTTGGTAGAAACTGATCACTTCTGCTGTTTAGTGTGCGCCGTATAAAGCCCAGCATTTTGTTCAGTAATTTTTGAAACAAGACTCAGTAGAGAAATCGGTATTTAGTTGGTACAACCTCATCTTTCTTCCCTCTTTTAAACACAGGAACAATATTAGCTCTTTTCCAGTCCTTTGGGACTTCACCAGTTTGTAGAGATAGATTTATTAAACGGGTGAGTGAAGGCGCGATTTCTAAAGCACATTCTTTTAGAATTCTCTCTGGGATTTGATCCGGTCCACATGCTTTATTTGGGTTGATTGCTTTCAATGCCTTTGTTACTTCATCAATGCTTGCTTGATTCATGTGAAGCTCATTACTATGCAAGCGTTTAAGGTGGCTCATCTGGATTTTTCCGAGGCACACCATCCCAACTTTGAACGGCTAATACTTTGCTTTCTGAGCTCGGTGGGGCAAGCTGCGTCACACATTTACTAGAGACTGAATGAACTTGTCAAAAAAGTAGGTGCCGGGGGGATCGTGAAAATTCTGTTTTTAATACAATGACAATGAAAACCTTATGTTAATTGCCATTGTACTAAGAACAGAGTTTTCACAATTCCTCCGGCACCAGCGAAGCGTAGCAAGCAGGCACGGCAAACTTGTTGATCTCAAAGGACATAAATATTAGAATACAGACAAAAGAGAAACTCCTGAAATAAACCGGCTGTCAACAAATGATACGGCAATGAAAATCTTAGAGACGAGTGCAAACGTCTCCTATACTTTTATTTGTATTTCGTGCCCTTAAAATAATTCAATGCACGTGACATTTACAGGGATAGTTCAATACATGTTCATTGAGATCACAAGATTCAAAAGAAAATTCATCGACTAGTTTTTGAATAAAAGCTTCCGTAACAACGATGTTGCTTCCCTGTATAAAATGAGCCGCATATTTGAGACATTACTTCTGATTACATCATTTGAAATCTAGGGAAGCAAACCGGATAAAACCTTCAGGAAAAGTAGCTGTATGCTACAGCTATGACAGTATGGTGAAATCATTTTTTCAGTCTGTCAGGATAACACTGGTACCGATGAAACAATAGAAAATAACGTAAATCCGTAATTTTTTACTGGAAAAAATTCAACCCGATTTTTTTCGAAAACGCTTTCATAGAATTTGTTCAAACTTTGCAGTCTTGAAGATCTACACCTAGACTATAAGAAAAAATAGGTCGTTTTAGAAGTTTAGGTCTAGATGCCGAGAAAATTGCTGAAATACAAAAATAATGACGTCAGCGTTTCGTTGCTATGGTAACACCGATGTCAATCAAACCTACTTTTTTAACAAGTTTATTCAGTCTCTAGTAAATGTGTGAGGCAGCTTGCCCCACCGAGCTCAGACAGTAAAGTATTAGCCGTTCAAAGTTGGGATGGTGTGCCTCGGAAAAATCCAGATGAGCCACCTTTATGGGAAAAATTTTCTGTCTGCGAGTGATGTCATTTTTTTTTTTAACTGATTGTAAAATTCATCAAGGCCTGCTTGTGTTGGATATGTTCTCTTTAAAAGCCACCCATGTGATATTGAGAAAGATATTTTTTCCTGATCCTGTCAAAGTGGTCGAAATTTGAAGCAGGTACTCCATCGGGATCTAAAAAGGGTTATGTAACGCACAAGCTTTCGATTCCCTCACCAAAGTGGATGATGTGTACTATAGGTAGTGTCGACCTACATCTCGAGCGATATCGACCGACCTCTCGATCAACGAGCGGTCGAGATGTCGGTTGATATATCGGTCGACATACATGTATTCACCGACTGTCGATCGATGGGCGGTCGACATGGGCGTCTTGTAGAGTATCGGTCACGTGTCGGTATTCTATCGATCAACTGTCGGTAGACTCTCGGAAGTGTCGGTCGTGTCTAATTCTTGGTAGTCCGTAACGTACATGAAAAAATTGGTCAGGCTGTAACCTCAGTATTTTCTCAATCACTACTCTACTGTTGAATGTTTTCCCTTTCACAACAACTTGGACGTCATCCGTGATCTGTAACTTAACAGAAGCCTGATAACATGGAGGTGTTCACATTTTTCATCCTACTGCCAGGTACCTAGCCAATATCTTAGGTCCGCTGGTCGGGGACGACCCCCATCATGTAAAGAACAGTGGGGATTTCGTCAGCATAATTCAAGACCTTACTGTCACACCCGACCAAAAACTTGTGTCATATGATGTGTCCGCCCTGTCGGCCCGTACTGATCCAATGCGTGAGGACAGAACAGGAGGGAGGACAGAACCATGGTTACGTTAGAACAAATTACCAGGCTCCTGGAATACGTTCTTTCCGCGACCTATTTTGTGCACGGGATCCCCCGTTTACCCCATAATTGCTAACCTTCACACGGAACATTTGCTGCAAAAAAGCGACACGCAAACAATCGACCTCATCGCCTGATGAAGACTAGCAGTATTGCAGTCGATACGTCGCGATCAACAACTCAAATCGATTCCATCGTGAGACAAACGAATAAACGTTCATCTTTCCTATCTTACACCACGATGAACAATAAACACATCTTGAATGACATTTTGAACGTGAATGCAATGCAATACAATACTAACTAAAATAAAATAAAAATTATCAAAAATTACAATGGGATTAGTAATAATGGTAAAACAAACATGTTTTAAAAATTGACTAAGGGCTGTTTGATAAAAACAGATTAGCTCCTTATTTGCGTTTGAAAGCAGCAACAGACTGGCTTAGCTTGAGGGAATCGTTTAGAGTACTGTGCTGCGAAGTTTTGAACAGCTTGAAGCTTGAGGGGGACAAACGGACGAACAGTAGAACAACTTATTGAATCCTAAGGTGTTAATTACTGTAATTAGAATGTTTCTATCAAACACATGCTTAACACGGTTAAAATGATCAGGAAAAGTAAGGTTCGGATCAAATGTCACACCTAGATATTTAACAATTAGCGCAGGCACAAGTTCTTTCCCCAGCAAGAACAAGTGGATGTCCAATAAAAAGCAGTTATCAAAGCTCCAACTATAGTCACCGTTTACAGGAAAACCACCCACACAGACTGATTCTAACTATAAACAAGCTCACAAGCGGGTAGGAATCCTTTTTCACCGTGCTCAGACAGTAATCACAGAGGGCCAGGAGAAAGATTCGAAAATGGAACACCTGAAATTAGTCCTCCAGGTCAATTACTACAGAGCCAGGATGTTCAAGAATCACGCAGAATGACCCAGAAATATGAGGGTAAAGTCAATCATGGCGGTCCCAGCGTCCCACTTCCCTATGTTCAGGGTGTCTCAGAACAACTTACATGAGTCTTCAGCAAACAAGGCGTTGGAACTTTAATACTGCAAGCTGTTCAGCACTACAATCAAACAACAACTGACACACCTTAAAGACGCCATAAACAAGGAGAAGAAATGCAGGGTGTAGAGAATCCACTACACGGACTGTGAAGAATAAGATCATGAGACTGAACTACTGAGGCTCAAGGAACATAACAACACTGGAAGAGCGTCGCTAGCTGCAGTAGGTGAATACCTCAAGCACACGGAGCACTCCCTGGACAAGTTATCAAACACAATCGCCGCGAAGGAAGATGACACACGCCGAAGGAGAATTCGAGAGGCTATCGAGATACAGTGCCAGGCCAAACCCAAAATCGGGATAGCGGGTACGAACTGCCAGCGATCTACCGGGACATTTTGTCGCGTGACGTTCACCACCTCGGGTCAGGTGACAAAACTTCGAACGCCGCCACTTGATAAAGATTTAGTAAGGGAATCTAAGGCATGCGTGTTACGGGACCCTATTTAGATCCTGATTGGGTTTTTGTTTCAACCAAATGATATTTTTCAGGGCGAGCTTATTGTTATCCGTAGACTTCAGGTTAAACTTTTTTTTTTGGTATCTATCACAAGCGCCGAGTTAAAACAGCGAATGGAATATTATTAACTTAGATAGATTCTACTTTTTTAACTCTTTGCATACCAACTACGCATATATGCGTAGTTATATACAGGACCCCTTCCGGCGGCCTTAGGGCTTGGGTACTACTGTCACATTTAATTGTAATTTACATGAAGTAGTTTCTTAGTTTTATCAACATTTGCTCGATTTGCCTTGTATTTGGACGAGTTTTAAGAGATTTTTTTGGGCTATAACGTTTTTTGACGTGGCGATTTAAAAATGGCGGCTCTAACAGATGCTACTTCGTGAGATTGTCACTCTGGAAACGATCAAAACGATGTAAAACTTTGCTTTGTTAAAGATGATGACTTGTTGGCGAAGGTGACTTGTAATTCCCATTGAGTATTCAATCTCATCAAGGCTGTGAAGAGTAGTTTTACATTGATGTATAAGAATCCAGTCACGATGATTTAAATTAAGAGTGAAATGATGAGGAAAAAGCTGTGGAAATTGTTTTTGTGGACTTAGAATGACCCAGAGAAGTCAAACACAACGTGGACATCGATTTAAGTGAACCTTACCGAAGAAATGTCAACAATAGAGAGCTAAGAAATAAATGTAAAGAAGATCCTCGCAGTTATTAACGCAACTTATGCAGTTGCGAAAAGAAAGCCTGAAAAAATCAGGCTTGCCGGGATTCGAACCCTGACCTCTGCGATACCGGTGCAGCACTCTAACCAATTGAGCTAACAAGCCAACTGGGAGCTGGTCATTAAATTGGTTCGTAATATACCCGGGAAAGATGAAGATGAAATTATGAATATATGAAATTCATATATTTTGAACTGCGGAATGAAGAAATAAATGTAAAGAAGATCCTCGCAGTTATTAACGCAACTTATGCAGTTGCGAAAAGAAAGCCTGTTCGAATCCCGGCAAGCCTGATTTTTTCAGGCTTTCTTTTCGCAACTGCATAAGTTGCGTTAATAACTGCGAGGATCTTCTTTACATTTATTTCTTCATTCGGCAGTTCAAAATATATGAATTTCATATATTCATAATTTAATAGAGAGCTAAATCACTATGTTTGGATTTCTTCACACTCATTATTATGCAAGAGGTATGGCAGTTTGTTTCTCCTAAAAACGATTGATTTCTGTATTATTGTTTAATTTCCCTTCAAAGATTAATTGGAAATGGTTTGTGTTTGTAGTAAGAGGCCAAAAATTGTATTTGTTTTCTTCTTCAGAGCTTGCAGTAGTGTAGTAAAAATAAAGTTTCTTTAAAAATTTGCATAATTATGCCAATTATGCGGCTCGTGACGTCATAATTTTGATATATCCTATAATTTCTCTATTCGAGGTGAAAGTATATTTTATATACTTTCATCATATGTATGGGTCTGTGGGGTTTTGTTGTAAAAAATGAGCATGACAAGCATCTTTGTTAACATTCTCATTTTTGTAAGAAATAAATACCACCCCCTTGGTATGCAAAGGGTTAAAGTAACAAAAGAGGTAAGGACTTTAAAAAAGAAAGTGAAATTTTCGCCTCTGTTTCCAAGAAAATAGAAAGATGCAGAGAGAGAACGAACCATATGTTGGAATGCCCACCTTACAAGGAATCAAAGAAAGGAAATAAAAGGGTTAAATGGTTAACCAATGATTTCTGTTTTCAGTACAAAAATTCTACCCAATAAACAAGGTTGAGACCTTCCGCAACTCTCTTGTGTTAAGCTAATATAAGGCGACACTCGCCATATTCCCTCTTACAACGGCGCCAAAACCTTGTAGGGGGTATCTCAACTGACACTTCTAGTATGCGAGCAGTAGGGAGCTATGAGCTCTTAGAACAAAACCATCGCTTGAAAATATATGTTGCCGGAAAGCAGACTCATGAGCCGAACAAGCTTCTCTCGGCCTTCCCCTATGTGCTTCCGCGCTCACGTACTGTATGATAATGTTTTACTGGAAAAATGTAAAGAGCTGCTTTTATATTATATAGATTGATGTTGGGTAAGTGCAAGGCTAGGTACATCTCCAAGATCTTTGAGTCTTACGCCAAAATATTGGCCATTCCGGTCAAAGAGAGGGAGCCCAAAATAACAGCGACTTCGTGGACCGATATGTAAAAAGTAATCTATATATAGCCCTATCGCGCCTTCCTCCATAGTTATTTCATCCCGTATCGCGCTATTATTCTTTTTAGATACCTAATCCCGCTCACTTTTTTAGCCCCACCCCTCATCCCGGGTCCAAACCTCTTCTGGACTACAGTAGATAGCTGGGGGACTGATTTGTCGCGCGAGGTATCAAAGACAGTCTTCATATCTGTATATTTCCTTTTCTACTCGGCTGTGTGAGAGTGATCTCTTCTCCCCTTTCATAACAATTCATCAACGGTGATCACTCTGAATTTCTTACACCCTCTCATGCAGTCTTGTCGTGCGGGACACATCATTCTTCTGCGGAAACTGGCCTCAGCCACAGACACAAGCCGTTCATACATTCTCTCAAATTCAGGCAATTTCAAAGTCCACCGGACTTTGTATTTGTTGCCTTATCCTACCTTTTAAAAAGTTTCGTTTTGAAATTTCAAGCCAAGCGAGATGTTCCATTTTTTCCAACCAAAATTTCAGGAATGAGTTCAGGTAAATGGGAAAATAACGTGCTTTTCCTTGCGTCACTGCTCAATTCATGGCTCAAGTTGTCGCTTCGCGACCAATCGCTTAGTCACATGACGCGAAGATAGCAATCCGAATATCTAGCAATTCTGAAGCCCACGAAAGATGAATTTTACACTAAACAGGCATAATTTCTAAAAAGCATTTTCCACCGGAAATCCAACTTTTGGCCGCATGTCTTCAAGCTCACTCACCGACGCTCCGGCGTTGCATTTCGATTCTTCCTAGCTGTGGACTCGTCAAAAATACAAGACGACTTGTGAAATATAGCTTATTACTGAGTTCCATTTCAGAATATCACAACTACGGAAAAAACATTATTGCCGGAAGCCGAATTCTAACTTGCCCCAAAGATAGCGCATCCGAACGCAGAAATACAGCAAACTTTTACTTGATCAAAATTCGGATTTTTCGAAATCATCGCAAATAATTCGCGAGAAGTCGCAAAACTGTCTCTTATTTACTTAAAGGAAGTTTCATCAAATTTGCCAAATTTGTGGAAATTTAGAGTCGCAAAATATCTCCTTTACATAATCACGAAAGTAAGTTGTCGCTGAACTGATTATAAAGTATGTTACATTTTTTCTTATGTGGGACAACAAATATCTTTGCAGCTGTTTAATTTTGTTAATACAACTTTTTTAAACAAGCACGCACATGATGAGGTTCCACCAGCTAAAAGTGTCATTAACAATGCGATCGTAGCACAACATAATAAAATGAAAATGGCCAACGAATTAGTCGGTTTTGAAAATTAGCTGCATCATTTACACAGTATATGGTTTAATAGGCTATTTCTCTGGCTGAGATGAATTAAGATTAGTTTATTTTCCTCCTTCTTAGGCCAGCTCAACAACTTTGAGGAAGGAAAAAAACCCAGTAATGCTAGGGTCAGTTGTGGTTCACATTTGTCTTGAAGGACACTGTCGACGCCTTATTTACAAATTGTGGTGGGCGTCAATTTTGTTTGTCGCGGTTCACATGTTAGACATGCAAATATTGAAGAATACTTCGTCAACGTACAGAAACGGGTCACTTAGCCATTTCATTTTTTACAATATTGAATACACGGGGCCGCTATATGATATTTTTTAAATTGCATAAGTCTGGTATATAGGATATAGGACATATAGGATATAGGGCATGATAATTTTCTCGCTAAGCGTGCAGCCATGCTAAAGATACATACGTAAAAGATTTTTTAACGTCAATATTGTTGCAGTTTGAAGAATGCTTTATTTTAATGATCGCGCAGTCAGACATGTACGTGATATATTTTCTGCTAGTTAGGGCTACAACTCACGTCCGCTGAAAATAAGTTAACAAAGTAATTGGAAATTTCGTCTCTTAATCTTTGACTTTTGTTTGTTGTTTCTGTTAAAATACAATTGAAGTATTTAGGGCTGTATATAATTGCGTCATTCCAAAAGGAAGCATCTCAAAGGAATTTTTACTTCTGCAGGCCTTTTATGTTGCTTTTTATGACTGTTCCGTATTATAACACTCAGCGTCTGAAGGACAAAAGAACTACAAAGGTGCCGAAAAGCTAATTAATCTTGTGGGTAGAACAATCTATGGATGAAAAGTAAATAAATGCCGCGATTAAGTAAAACGGATTCCTGCACTTGGTTCCGAAAGAACAAAGCTTTGTTCGCTATTTTGGCTGAGATTTCGGTTGAAATCCCCGCAACCGTAAACAAACAGTGTGGACATAAAAGGTCTATTCCGGAAAGAAAATGTGTACAAAGTTCAAGTTACAGCCCTTAAGGTGTGTTTACACGGAAACCAACCCAAAATCCACAAGAGTTGCTAAGGAAAAAGAAAGGTATTTAATGCACCAACGAATATTCATAGATTTCTTAAACTCTGGGCGAAATTTAACAGATTCCAGAAGACATCTTTTGTCTACAAAACGGTAACCCAAGGCACACTTTAAAATAGTTGAGTGAATGGAGATTAAAGATCACATGCTTTCATTGGTAAGGCATCGTGTGTGTGTGTAGCGATCTAACTTGTTTCACGGTGTGGAGTTTGCGTGGGCTGAACTTGGTATTTACCTTTCAAACCTCACTCATTGCTTGGTGAGGCGACACCGGCTAATTCAGGCCTCGATTATTATGCAAATAAGTTCTAAACGTGGAGGCATTCGCTTTTAGTTCCTATAAATTGTTAATCCACCCTTTCAAACGTATAGGCTTAAGATTGTCAAATCGTTTTCGCAGAGCCGGTGCTACACTGTCTCGCGTGCAATAAGGCTTCCAAGGTTATGCGACAAGTCCATTTACATGACGTTTTTATTCAAATGATTTCTGAAGGATGTATTTGAAAGAATTTCTGATTTACGACGCTGATGCAGCTGCTTTGTTCCATTCGTCAAAGATTCTTAATTAGGTCTTGCTAAACAGGGCTTCACACAATAGATCTTGACAGTTTGCCAAAACAACACTGCAGAAACAAGGTTTGGCCAGAGGGACAATTTATGCAAAACAGCTGATACACTCAAAAGAGCGTAAACAGTAAATAATTAATGTCATCGACAGCCAATCACGTATTGATATGATAATCGCCAGCCCCTATGACGTAAACATAATTGGCGCCACTTCGAACCCTTTTGTTTGCAAAAGAAGCGGCCTGAAGCTTTAGATCGAGCAGGAGAGAAACCTCAAAACACATGAAAGATTTACCCTTTACGTGAAGTACCTTTTGTATCGCAGCCTTGGCTGCAAAAACGAAGCAAAAATCTTTGCTGAAGTTAAAATATACCCAACTAGAAATTGTTTCCCAAGCACTGTTTGGCGTCAATTTCACGCACGACATCATTGCAAGAACTTCTAAACACTATGAAAATTCCTCCTGCTGTTTTTGAAAACTAGGTGGTAAGCTTCTCGAATAGATTCAGGTGTTCCAAGGGGTGATTTGGGCATTTTGATGAGAAAAGCCGCTCTTCGTAATCGGGTTGTTTTTCTGTGCAAGGCCTGAAAACGCACGAGGTGGATGTACGCAGTGTGGCGCTTACAAGCTGCCAGCATTTCAAGACACGTTCCGTGTGTTTACCCACGTCATTAAAATTTAAATACGAAAAGGGTGGAAGGCGAGATATGGTAAACAAAACTACACATTTGTGTAAAGCGAAGGAATATGTTTCTCACGTATTATTTACTGGATCTTGTGCAAGCGAAGTCGTTATGAAGTAATCTGTAGAATCGAAAATCAGACAGTTCCATATAAACCCATAAGCTGACGAGGGTATATTACTCGTCTGCTCATGCAAAATACGAGGTATGTCAATGCAATAAATGGCAGATTTGTTCTACTAAAACTTGTCATTCCATTTTTATTAAAACAAATCTAATACAGCTAAACAACGATGAAAAAATCTCTTTGAGGTGCCTACCAGCAAATGACTGGATGGTACGTCCTAATCACACTTTTTGCCACAAATGTGTGGACTTCTAGAGCTCAATTTATCCAAGAAAAAGGATTATAGACTCAATTTTAATAGCAAAAAATAAAATTTACACTTTATTCTCTGTATAATTCCATATAGTATTATGTAGAGTGCCATAAAATAAAAATACTTTAAACTCTCAATTCTTGACCAAGATTTTCTGTGAGCATTTGCAGCTAAATATACAGAAGAACTATAATCTTGGTGGACTTCTCTTAGCAATATTAAAATAGTAAATAGAACTATGGTGCAACACAATATTATATAGAAATTATGACTATTTATACAAATATCATATAATCTTAGGCCATAGAATTCCTTAGAAGACTGTATCAAAAAAGTTATCGATATGACATAAAATAGTTCACATAAATATACCTATGGTCTGTGCTGGGTAGAGGATTCTAACCCCTTTAATGTTTCGTATATAGCATGTACTTTCATTTACTGATTTCAGATAATTTCTTTCTGACGGATTATAAACTTAGAAACTAATTTTTGAATATAAGATTTCAGTATGTTGGCTCAAACACGACCAAGCGTGTTTCATTTCTTTAGATAATTTTAAACCCAGCAATGTGGTATCTTTACATAACTTAAGTCTTTCTCATATGATCTAATCTTAAATTAGCAAAAAATCTAGCTTTACATAACGTTATCACTTAACAAAAGTATAGAATAAAAGCATTCTCGAAAATTTTCGACTAAATATACATAGAGACAAACTCTCTGAATTAATTCAAATACACTCCATAGATTACTTCAAAATGTTTATAGCATTACATGTCATTTGAATTCGGGTTTTTTCAATTCACTGAACTTCGTCGTAATGTTTAATCTCTTTAACGTTCGCAACAGTTCAGTTTCTAAGAAAATATACGTAATACTTGGTCGATATTCTTCTGGCAAACAGGGCATGAATTATTTTCCTCTTTGATGCGGTTTGCGCACTCCATGCAAAACAAGTTATGGCCGCACGGTACAAGCGCAGCCACAACTTCACTCTCACAACAAATGACGCAATCTTTCTTTTTCATATCTTTACCGAGCGGACTTAATGTAGTGTTGTTATTATTCGCTTCCTCTGCACTAAATCCAATCGTACTCACCCCATTTGTTTCACTTGTGCTGACGTGCGTTCCATTGGAACTTGTGGCTGGAATCGAAGACACACTGGATGTAACTTGGGTGGTAAAAGGAGTGAATGCGGAAAGTGGAGAAAAGTTGCCAGTCAAAGGGTCGCTCTTCATCCGTCTTGCAGTAGTATGTGGACTTGCTGGCCGGCCGATTGCCGAGGTTAGAGCTTGGTTATTTAAACTGGAGCTGCGAGTAAACGGAACTTGCTCGTTGATGGATCGCGTGGAAGGAACGTTCCCCCAAATAGACGGTGATGGCGGTGCGGGCGCTGGATCAAATCCTGAACCAGTTGAGCTCCCTTCTGATGCAACATCGCGATCCGTCGGCGAGGGAAGATCGTTGAAGAAGAATCCGTTTGCAGAAAATGGGCTGTTGATCGGATTAAAGCCTCCATCATTAATACTGGAGCTCTTGCTACTGGGGTAGCCGTAGAACGAATCCGAGCTTGTGCGTTGTGTCAGTCCCAGTGAGCTGTTGCTGTCTCTAAACGCAGAGAAGCTCGACGATACGCTGGAATATATGGAGCCAGGAGCGAACTCGTTGAATGAGCCATCACTGATGAAAACATCGTCGGCTGTATCCATCCTTCCACCGGTGCGCGTAGTAATATGATTGTTGATTTCTTTGCGCGCACTTTCGACGTTGTCAGGCATGCCCGTGACTTCAAACACGGGTTCCTTGTCTCTGGACGGTGTTACGATGTACGTGTTAGTTTGCTGCTGGATTCGTTTGATCGTTGCTCCTTTAGGGCCCACGACAAGACCAACAACTCTATAGGGCACACGAACGTGGATGGTAGTTTGACCTGGTGTTGTAGGGCTTGGTGGTCCAGGAGCAAGTGAATTCAGGCTGTTGTTTTTGCGCTGAGCTCGTATTTGTGAAAAATGCTCTGCAGCTGAAATTATTTCACGTTTCGCCAGAGCCACGTCCTCTTTTCTTCCCGTTACTACGAAAACAGGATCCTCACCGCGCACAGGTGTTTTGATATAAGTGTTCGTCTTCGCTCGCAAAGCCTTGATTTTGCAACCTGAAAATACGAAGCACAAAAAAGCACGTCAAATACACGCGGTTTCCACAAGTCTGCTAGCTAATTTGATTTTACCCTCGGCTAAGACTACAAAACTTACCTTGTCTTCCAACTATCTCAGCCACATGTTCAGAACTCGG
The DNA here is from genome assembly GCA_964030785.1 of Siderastrea siderea. NCBI lineage: Eukaryota > Metazoa > Cnidaria > Anthozoa > Scleractinia > Rhizangiidae > Siderastrea > Siderastrea siderea. Next base: position 43,090,144 of record OZ034966.1, on the reverse strand, counting down.
TACAGGAACGCACTCCGTCATGTTCATACTTTTCTTATTACGAATATCGTCAAACGCATTGGAGGTTTGATCGTCGTCATTTGTCAGACCGAGCATTGAGAGCTCGAGGGCGATTTGCAGAGCTCTTTGATCTGCGTCTAATTGCCCGTTTGTGGAGCGGTCCATTTCTACAAGAAGTGAACTCGGCATATGGAAAATGTTGCTCCGAGAGCCGTCAGCTACAACTCCGTAATTGTGCCGTGTTCGGAGCTTTTTCGAGGTTCGAACCGCCTCTAGATCGTTCTAGGTTTGCTTCAAGTGAAAGCCGGAATAGACGTCATTTAGTTTTGACCTCAAGTCAGGCCATAATGCACCACTGATTAGCAACATCTGCTACACGTGGGGCTGTTGGTATGCCCTGATTGGTTCGAATTAGCGGGAGGTGTAGCGTCTTGTCAATTTCGACTGCCGCTTGTCAAAAATTTGTCATAGTGTTGATTGGGAGAGTTTTTAACACAATCACGCCCCTAAACCTGCGCTTAATATTGTTTTTTTATTCAACTTGTACTATAATCGCATCAAACACACCCTAATATTTTTTCGTTGTTCTTTCACACAGCTACACAGGCGGATTTGCTCATGTTGCCATCAAACATCAAATATCGGACACTTTTTGCAGGAAGCGCATTATGCAAAATCTTCCCTCGTTCTGTTGTTGCATTGTCTGTAGCACACCCAATATGCAAAATAGGAACGTTTTGTTTATAATCTCGCGTTCTCACATCTGCTTAGCGATGCGAAATAACTCAAAATAAGCGATAGGTATTTATAATAAGGAACATGATCTACAACCATATCTGCAGTTTTAAAGAAAGGGTTTTCAGGGAAGGAAACGTTATCGCGAGAGAGCAGCGTTTAGCAGCAGTCGTACTTACACTCCTGCAGGTGAACTGTCAAACGAATTTAGCATATGAATTTCGGACAGCAGGCTACCCGTCAGCTTGTAATTTCCACAAGCGTTATAACCTCGCACTCCAGACCAATCTTATCCCCTTTTATATGCGTTATTGCTGTATGTGACGCAGTAAATTAAATTTTTGCTGAGTATCTACATTGAGTACATGCATGAATGATCGCCTAAACAACGAAAGAAGTTGTGACATGTGCGTCTCCCAATGTTTGTAAACTCTTAGTGAAATCGATCACTTAAAAATCAGACAGACATGCAACGTACAAGACATGGTGAACTAAGGAAATAAGGCAAGTCAAATCCCTGCGTTTGAAGTAAAATGCAAGCCTCAAATCGTTACACGAAAATAGAACTGTCATGTCATCATGTCTTATTCATGGTTATTATTATTGAGCTATCGAAATTGGCGGCAACTATGGATATTGAAGCATCTCATGCATAAAGAATATATTGTCAGGCAAATTAGGTTGTGTTGGGAGGAGACTGCGAAATTTAAACCTTATTCCATTGATGCAGTCTGTTGTTCTGGATACCTCGACAAGCTTTTTGTTCTTTTTAAAAGAGCAACGACGGTTTAAACTTTGAAGTATTGTAAGAAAAGAGAAGAATGTCTCTTGTTGTATCCGAAACCACACAAAAATCTTCAAAACATCACACAAACTGTTGTGGTTGGTGGGAATTACCACAGATCAATTTGCAGAAGAAAAAAAACATAACAAACAGTCTCAAATCGTCGGTTCTTTAGTAGGCACGTAATAAAACCATAAATAGTCGTTTTTTATGTTGAAAAAAGTTTTATTGCACGCCGAACGGCTTACAATTATTTTAATTACTCAAATTGCTGAATAGAAGACTATTTATCAGGCAGAGCATGTAGCAACAATGATATGTTTAGCACTGGAACAGACATTCATTTTTCCACTGTGTCGTCCAACATTGCGCAGCCTTTTGCAGCCATTCGAGGCGGCTTTCTTTGATGTGCTGTTCTTCGTATTCGCTAACAATTATTATCAGATTACTTTGAGGTGTCGAGAGCTTGTTAATCATATGCGGTGCGTTTAGACTTTCAAGTGGAGGAGGCGTGATGAAGCATCGTGTTTACAAGACATTGTTCAAGTAAAACCACGGGAGCCATCACCAGGGTCTTGTTAACAGGAATCAAAAGATGAAGCGGTTTGGACAAATACCTCACATGCGAGGATCTCAACTAAGCAACAGGGACAAGATGACAAAAATAGGTACTTAAGCACCTCTGAACTGTGACGAAGGCAGAGCAGACACAAACATTTCAATAACAAGAGTAATTATCTTTGTCAAAAGCCAAGAACTATTGTGATGCTCTCAATCATGCCAAGTAATTTACAACCCACTCCGTCTTCTTGAAGGTCAGGCTATTCTTTTCAATTTTATTCATAACTTGCGGTTCTTTCAATACAAAATTGCTTTGGTTTTTGTAGTGGGTTTAGTTTGAAGATAATGTAGCTTGTTGAGATCAAAACAGAAACTAACAGAAACTCGCCCTTCATACGGCGGTGTGGGTTGGTTTAGGAAATTTAGTTTTAGTTTGAAGTATTTAGCCATTTATTCATTTTTATTTTTTATTGTATTTATTTCTTTTTTCACTGTTCCACATTAAAGACAAAGTTACTGCAGTTAACACCATGTTCCACCCAGTTGTCACAACAAAAAATAGGTAGCGGTTGAAGTTTTGAAAAGGAATGCATCAACCTGTAGAGTCACCTTTAATGCAGTTTCTTTGTTATTGGCCACAAACAAGACATCAAGTTGAAGGTTTTGTTAGCGTTAATAGGCAATTAATAATCCAGCTTTCCACTGAAATTGTCAAGTGAACAAAACACTAAATATAGCGTTTGATTAGCGCGGTTTTGAGGTTGCACTGGTATTTCTGATTACAACCCCCGCAAGGGAAATTCGTGACATAAGCGCTCGCACCAAACTTCCTTTCTTTGATTTTGTCACTTGTAGTACTCAGAGTCAAGGTCATTAGTGTCCGACTGATGTTATCGCAAGGCTTTACAATTGTTATATTGGACTTTCCACGTGCAGATTAATTCAGTTTATAACTTCACTGACGTATTTGATAGTTATGACTCAGTCGCCTGATATTGTCGATTTGTCTGTGAACCATGTCGCCTTCCGCCTCTCTTAATATTATAGAAATATTAAAAGCGAAAATGACAACAAACAAATGAACCAGAGTCAGTTCATTTATAAAATGAAACAATTAGCTCACAGAGACAATAAACAAGCAATGAAACGTAGAGATTTATCCTCCGAGATAAGGAGCCTTCACAACTCGAGTCGCTTTATATAGCTTTTTCCCGGACAGAGAATAAAAAAATACCACAAAATTACGAAAAAGAGCCCTTCCGTCCCCCCTCCCCCCTCCCCGGCTAAAGGCCACAACTAAGTGCGATGGCAAAATTGTCCGGCCCTCCGCATGCGGAGTATGTGGTATGTATGCTAAAAAAACACTCCTTCGGTGGTAGACTCAGAATTTTTCTGTTTTATTCCTGTTCAGATCAGCAACTAACGGGATCCACAAGATTAGGATATTAACAGCGGTCTAGCCTTCCTGGCCCGACATTGAACAATTCTGAGCAAATAACAAATTTAACGCCATCAAAGTACTTCCAGCTGAACAGCTGCCTAAAGTAAGAGACAGCTCGCACTGAATATCATAAAATGTGCTTTAATTTGTTCATTATTGTTTTAACGCAATACCATAATCAGGTTTCTAACGATTTGACACAAGGGAAGAACTCGAGAATCCCATTTCATCCAGTTCAAGATCACATCCGTAGATAAGGACAGATAAAAATAGTTTCAACTTGCCCATTATTTTAGTCCTGGAGAAGCTAAATCAGCCAATGCACTTGACAAATTGACAAACTGAGAGTAATTTAAATGGTAGCCACGTGGTTTATTCCTGATTCAAGACTATGTTTTTTCAATTCGTTATTGACTTAGTTATATCAATTAATTGAACTTCATTCCATCTCGAGTTTCCCCTTCTCTACTCTCTTGTCATTGTTTTTTTTTTTTTTGTTTTTTTTTTTGTAAGACCACCTTGCTGGGGAGAGAGCTAGCGCCAGGTCCAAACGGGATAGTCCAAGCGAAAAATAAGAGATTGAAAATGGTCACGTCTCTTCTGATGAAAGTAATAGTGGGGTTGCTTCGTTTTTCTTTGTTTGTTTTTTCTGTTTTAGTTTTTCTTAAAGTGTGAAGAAAACGAAAAAACAAGAACACGACCAGTTTACGTGACAAAAGTGAGTGAGTTCCCTGTATTTAAGAGTTGCAAATTGACAGTTCAAACCTCAATACACCCCTTCCCTCGTTGTCCCACTTTTACGGAGGAAAAATAAGCTATCAGAGCGTCCAAGATTTGACAAAGCATGACTAAAATGAAAAATGAGCGACATGTCAGCGTTAACGAGAAAACGTTAAGTCTAACACGACTTAATTACGTTTTCTCGTTAACGCTGACATTTTTCATTCCGCTATTTAACTGATCCTGCGTAATAACTGAAATAAACGAGAATTATTGGTGGAATCCACCAAGACGACAAATTCGCGCGAAACGGACTAGATGGCTTGATTCAGTTGCTGTTTGTCTCTGGAGATTTTAGGCCCCGTTTACACGAGTGATTTCAACCTGGGATGAGTTTCATAACTCGGTGTTTGGTCATTTACCTGTAAGTACGTGTTTACATGATTTGGAGCTAAAATGTGTTCGCCCCAGGATGATTACATCCCGGTGCTGAAGACCGGGATGAAATCATCCCGGGGCGAACACATTTTAGCTCCAAATCATGTAACCCGGGCATGTAAACGCTTACAGTTAAAATCACCGGACAACGAGATGAAAGTCATCACGGGATGAAATCACTCATGTAAACGGGGCCTAAAATCTCCAGAGACAAACAGCAACTGAATCAAACCATCTAGTCCGTTTCGCGCGAATTTGTCTATTAGATTGAGGTATGATCACGAATTTGACTACTTTTGCATTTAAGCTATTGAAACGCAGAGCCCTGCGGCTCCACTCTCCTAAAGAACTCTGGGAAGGTGATTTGCAACAACGTTCTGTTTTTAAAAAGTTCGAATTTGTTCTCGCGTGACTATCTAAAGGTTTCCATGACAGTTTTTTTTAAAATTCGCATTTGAGAACAAACCCACTCGGAACCCAGAACAGCGTCTTTGGTAGCCGATTGAGGACCGTCGATAAGTGATATTTTGTGATGCTCTTAAACTAAACAGATTGGGACGAACTACAAGATTCCGGCGATAAAACAGATGACCGCATGATTTGAAGATAAAAAAAATCGTTTCAATTAAACATGGTAACCTTTTCATTGTTTAGTTTATTGATAAGATCAGAAAGATCCACTCCTATTTGTCCATTTCTTTGGAAGGGACAGTTGCGTGTATTAAAATGATATCAACAAACGCTTTGCCGCTACAATCTAATTTAAAAGAGGAAAGATAATTTTACTCTATACAAACAAACTTGGTTTGCCGCATCGAAAGCAGATACACCTGTTTCAAAGAAAGCATTTTTGGTTCTTTGAATTAGAGACCTGTCGAAATAATCAAGTAAATATACAGGTCACTAGACAAGAGGTTTGCCTTTGTATGATAGAACGACGTATTCAAGGAATTTTTCATGCCGGGGTTCGTGTACGACCTATTTTGGAGGGGTGGTGGTGGTGGTGGTGGTGGGGGGGGGGGGGGGGGGTTGGTGGTAAGGTGGTGAGCGACCAGCGTTTCATGAAAATGAAAACTTCGCGACAAGAACAACTCGTGCTGCGTCACCCTGCGGACGGGTTTGTTGATAGTGACACGCCTGGACAGCTCTACCCTGGCTCAGCTATCACAGGCCGATGAGCGATTAACGGGAGGTGTATCTCGCAGCGTATCTCGTAGTTCGCACTGCACGTGGCCGCGTGTTCGAGAAACCCGTCTGGCACCCAGGGCAAGACATCTCCAGGAGAGAGATAGAAATGGGAACCAGTGCATAGACTCTCCCTCATTATTTCTTTTCATCTCTTCACGTTCCATTTGGTTCCACTGAACAAACAGCGACTAACTGAGGCGCCTAGGCTGAAAGACTACACTGTCACAGTCATAATGTATTATTTGCTATGTGAAGATGGACTTCCACTGTCGCGTTAATTTTACGTTGGATACGGACGTAAACTTACTGGCTTTACCTGTATAAACAAAATTCAAGACGACGTATCAGCGGCTGGCGTAAACGAAGAAAAACTTGAGCGCGGTTCACTTTTTCACGTGTACAAAAGCCGCCTATACGTCCTCTAATTTTATTGTGAAGCCAGTTTAATTTACGCCCGTACGCACGCACGCAAAATATACGCGCCAGTGGAAATCTGGCTTCTTGACAGTTTTCTGCTGACTCTGGTAAAATCCAGGCTATTGTATCTGACCAATCACAAATCTCAACACAATGAAATCAATCAGAATCCCACACAGGAAAACACGAGCACGTTTGTTGTGGACCATGCAGGGATACATTGGAAACACAACCTGACCCAAACGTAAAAGGATGGAGAAAGATGTTCGGGTCCTTGTTACAAACACGAAATCGGATTCTAAAGTCGTCCTTCGAGCTGATCGGGAAAACAGAGCTCGCTGATGAGGCTTAAGACAAAAACTGAAATACTTGTACGCTTTAGGAAACAACAGGATCATAACTTAATAAAACGCGTAGCCTGCAAGCAAGATTACTGTTCGAAAAAAAACACGGTATTTTGCCCAATTCTTGGGCACAGGTCAGGAACGCTTTGTCTTCCAGGATGTCGTAAATTACTAATTGAGAGAATAAAGACAGCAGGTCATATTTTCACAGAGCCTGAAACTATCGTTGATTTACTCTCTTTATTATTAATAATATGCCCTTTACAGTTTGTTCTAATTAAACAGTAGAGTTCTTCTGTCGAAGGAACTATCGTGTGATAGGTTGCCCGATCAAATTTGATGTTGCTTATATGAAGTTTGAACATCAAATTTCCGAGGGAACGTATCGCACAAAGGGCTTGACACAGAAGGACTCTATTGTTTTTATTGTACAACGCTAAATTTTGAGCGAAAATTGCCAAAAAATGGCACTATGCGCTGATAGGCGATGGCTGAGGAGAGACACTATCGCGTCACTTGACCGATTTCGACCAATGGGAGCACGCCAAAATTTAGCGTTGTACTATAATATTTCTTAGTCTATCTAAAAGGTTTTGGAAGCACAAGGTAAAATTTTACTTCTTGACGTATACTGAAAATAAAGACATAAGCATTCCGTTTGAAGTGCATAAGGTTTTGAACATTCCAGCGAGAACATAATGCTCGTGTGTTATTTTCTTTTAAATAATTTATTATTTACAATTGACATCAACAGTAATAACCTTAAGTCACGTTACTGTTAGCCCTTGGCGCATGCTCACGTTCGTGTTAAAAAACTGGTGATGATTGAAGAATGCGGTCCTACTAACAACACTTTTTTCATTTCTTGTTCGCAAAGATCCCTGAAAGCAAAAAAAAAAGGATCGTGGTTACGAACTTTTCCAAATTAAATCCAACCTGTTCATTAAGCCATCGTCGCATCGCGCGGCAGCTGTCTATATTGACGCAGCTCGACCTTCTTTCTTGGAACAAGTTGATACTGCTACTAGACTCCCCACCCCCCCAAAAAACTGAAATTTTAGTCACTCACTCTGACAAAGAATAGTTGAAGGCTTTCGATTCTACTGGAAGGGAAAGGATTGAAGGGCTCAAAGAAGATTAACTGATTACTGTAGTAGGTAGCAACTACTATAATCACGGGCTCTAAGACAACGAAAGAAGCTATCTAGTCACATTTCAAATCAAACAACTTAAAAGTATATATATGAAATGCATTAAAAAGGGAATAAGGCATTTCTTTCCGAACCTTTTTATCTATGTGATCTGCGGTGTGGGAGCCGGGTTCCGCGCTTGAATGAGAACTGAGAGGCAAAAGGGTGAATCGTGGTGGATTGGGAGCTAACGGCATAACGTTGTGTTGATCGTGAGAGCCTGGGGAAGGGCGCTGTGTTACTCCAAAGGAATGAGTCGAATGCTTGTCCAGACTAGCTAAGACGCCAAACAAAACCTACAAATAAAACAAAAAAAAAAAAAAGAAAAAACACACACACACACGAAACATTAAAACTACATTTTCTTTGAAGAATGGAGGAAAAGGCAACCAAATTTAAGCAAGCCGCGATATGTAAACAAAAGAAAAGAAAATAGAACGAAAAGCTCCCTGCGTTTATCATAAATCCTATCCATACAGACAACGGCATACGAAAGGCCACGAAAACATTTACAACCTGTGTTTTCGGTACAGGAAACATACAAATTGTGTTTTACTACTTTACGGGGTTTCTAGGGAATCGTTTTGCAGTAATGCAAATGGACAAATTGCCTATTTTAACTAAACAAAATCAAATTTGGCCGTCGACGAGCCTCAGAAGTTTAAATATTGTGTACTGGTTGTTTCTTAACATAGATCTAAATGCCATTCTAATGTTGTGGCAAAGCAAACGTACTTGCACCAGCATCAGATTCTCAAAACATATCAAATCAGCTCTATGGTCAAATTTAGGAAATGTTTATTTGTACGTACTGAGATAAAAATGGGAACAATGCCTAATCAATGGGAAATGTTGGTGAGTTATCGACCATACCCCGCATCTCTGAAGTTGCCTGTTCAGGTTTGTTGCCATATAAGGAGAAAATACATCCAAGTCAAAAGGGTCAACACGATTTTCCAGAGCGTCCACAAGTTGCTCGCGGCGGTCTGAAAACTCAGAAGCCTCTTCCTCGCCACGCCCCAACAGGATGGTGGTGAGGAACTTTAGGTCGAACATGATCTGCAGGGCCTGGGTTTGAGTCAGAATCGACCTCTGTTCCCGAATGAGTTTCTCGTGCGTTGACAGCACTCCACGTGACAGGCTCGTGACAAGCTCATGCAACAGTTTTCTGGAAATAAAAGGAATAACCGGCCTCACACCCAAGGTCTTTTCCGCTTTTCGTTACGGCGAATTCCAGGTAGAAATTCCTGAGGATAGCCGAACTAACAGCAACATTGATTGCCGCATTCAGTCATAAATGTTGATTGGGTCAAATGAGAGTTTATCACCTCCCAAATGACTTACAAATTTGTGTTGGAGAGTTACAACTTTTCTGTTTGGTAGCAAGCTTTCTCCGTCAGTTAGAGGAGTAATACCGTAAGTTGTAACAACATTGTATCATAACAAGTTGCTTATACCCTTTTGATCGGTTTTAATCATCGCAGCAATTAACTGAGGGAACTGAAACCTGAAGGTGTCCTCCTGTCTTCTGAGACCTGAGACGGTTGTTCATCATGCAAAACGCCCTTGTTTCAACAACCGGCAGTCGCGGTAAGAAAAATAAAACTATTAACTCCCTTAATGGATACCTGTCTAAGGCGTGGACCCCAGTTCTGTTGAGTTCTTGGCAAAGACTGAACAGCAAAGAGGTTACGTGCGACGAAACCTGCCAGCAAAATAAACAAACACTTAAATCATCACCTGTCATTTATTTATGTCAGAGAAAGAGGCAAAGTGAGCTAGTGGTTAATCGCTAACACAAAAACGGCTAGCAGTCCACGATTTTGTATTTGGTTAAAAAACGCTAGCGCCACTTTCTCAATCAATCAGACGTAAAACCAAAACCAATCGTGACTTGCTCGCACGCGTTTTCCAGCGCTTAACGCTAATTACTTGTGTTTGCTTCGCTTTATGATTGGTTCACTTTGTGTTTTGCTCCCGTTGTGATTGGATAGAGTACTTATTTTGGTTTTGGTTTTGTTTTAATTAACAATTTAATTATTAGTAGATTTGGAACTCTGTAAAAGGTAGCCTTCAAACACGGTCAATTGCTTTTACGCAATCTCTTGCTCAGTTTACCTGGGCAGGGACTCGTATAATGGACTCCACCTTGTTTCCTTCCTCCGTTTCTTCTTCAATCTTGATTTCCTCCCAGTTCTGAATGAAAGTGAGACACGGTTTGAGAAAGCAGGGGTTTGAGATACCTGATAGTATATTGGTGTACAACAAAGAAAACACTGTATCCAAGAGAAGCGGGATCGGAGTAGCAAATCTCAATGGTCTTATGCAATTTAAATGCCTATCTATATTTTCAACGATTTTGTCATAAGGAAATGATTTCTTGTAATCTTCAAGGTCAGTGACGCAGTGTTGCGCGCATTTTTTGACGACGAGCGTGCACTTTCATTGTAGACAAAAAAGAGTTTCCTCCTGTCATTGGTCCATGGTCTCTTACCTCGCATAACGAAGCTAAAAAAGGCGAAAGTCCACATTTGGTTTCATCTCAAGACTCGAACGCTTGAATCGTAACACAGTCTTTTTAATTGTGATGATTTTGATGAAGACAGTGAATCATTCACAGCAGTCACGGGAAAATTGGTAGAGGAGGGCGCCGTCTTCAAACTTACAAGGGGATTGTAAGACGGTCACAGGAGATGAGCTGAGTTCTTTAATTGTACTTAAGGACTGTGGAGATTGCTCTATGTGCTCTTACAAACGCGCTAGGTAGCAGTGTAAGGTGTTTGCAGTCTAGATGCTCCATAAGCCAACTCTAACAAACCGCTAGTTGCAGTGAAAATTATCACCACTGTTTGGCTGCTTAACTGATATTTCGTGCGCGTTCTAATAAGCTGTACATAAATGCAAGGACGGTAACATTTGGATTGGGCTGAAATATCCTGAAGTTCAGTGGAATTGTTTGCTGCTTATGACCTCATAAGGCGGAGGTACCACCGATATCCTATATCGCACGGAAAACTCGCACGTCTGGTACACAAGAAAACTGAGCTGACTTGTTGAAAAACACCCTACATTGCAGAGATATGTGAAAGTTACGAAGGTAGGAGATAGCTCGACGAGCCTTTGATTGTCTGATTGTATGGAGTCAGTGCCAGGCCATAAACCATTGCCTGTTAATTCCTATGCGGTAGTTCACGGTAACTAAAACTGATTCAGTGATCCTGGTCTGTGGCTGTAGTCACTGTGGTAAGTGACCGACCGCGCTTGTTTGCCGCAGGAAGGTAAAAACCACAATTATAATTAGAGGAACCTTTTTCTAATCCACTATTTTTACATTTCACGGAACATCGTTTTAGTCGTTTAACACCAACTACTGGCATCATGTACCGTAAGACTGACCACAACTAAATGCAGTCACAGGCGCCGGTGTGACCACAACCGTTATCTGCTCAACATAACTTACAGTCATTGACAACAAACACGTAGTTTTGCCACCATGTAATAATGTCGCTTCTAATGAAGACAGGAACAGCACAGAAATCCAATCTTTCCACAACCTACACAGAGAGAAGCGCTATGTCAAATACGATGAACTGAACCCTACAGCCAGCAGTTGACTCAAACAAACAAGTCATCTTTTTTTCCCAACTGCATAAAGGGACGCTGAAAACGTAAATATTACTTAAATATAGATGCAAACAATAGGTGTGGCTTGCAGACAGACACCGGTGCTGTAAGATATTTGGTTAATATATAGAGGATAACGACAGTCCTTGAAACACAATTAAAAGACTACATATTTCACCAGGATAGCTCACCTTATTTCAACTGAGATAATTTTGAAAAGTTTCCACTACAACTTGAGTATAGCATTTGCAAATAAAATGGCACTTGTACCTGTACGCGGCGAAGTATCTCTCTTTGAAATGTTTAGCAAGTTCCATCATTTTGTTGCCTTTGTCTTGCTCGTCCTACAAAACATAAGAAGGTAAACATACCGGCAAACCACTTTGTAACAGTAGCTACCAGTACAGAAAATCAACATTTTTTGGCTTTCCTGCAAACTGAACCTCGTGTGTTAAAACAAACCTTCTTTCGCAGAGAGCTTGAAGACTTAGGCGTTCTGTTGAGAAATATTGTAGGATGTATTAAGTACCGTTTAACACAACGCTGTGAATAGTTGAAGGGCTGGCTACAAAGACAGCTAAAGTGACTTAAATTGTCTTTTTGTTTTCAATCTCTTACTTTGGTTTTAGTAAAACATTGCGTTATAGTTTTGTCCAGTTTGGCCCCTGCATACCAGTTTAGTATGTCGTATGTGTTGCAACGAAAAAGCGTAATGGTATCCAAAACAAACCTTCTCAAAACGCAATAATTTTCTGATGAATTCAAGGCTTGTGATTTAGGTTTTTAGTAAAAAGATCCCACAAGTTGATGTAATGTTGCACACGACATAACTTCTGTTTCCAAAAGAGAAAGGCATTTTCTGGTGATCATAGGAAACAAGATTAACCTTGGTGTTCCTCGGAATTTGTACTCTGCTTCAACACCATCCATGACAAGTTTGATATGAGGACACTGCTCAACAAATGAGTGACACAGTCGACCAACAAACAGCACTCTGAAAAGAACACCAGCTTAAGTAAATAAAGAATGTAACCTGCAGGGCTTTCAGGCAGGATTCGGGAGTTACGGAGGAAAAGCAAGATAGATTTAAGACCGTAACTGTAAAGAGATGTTAAAAATTGCAACTTGTAGCTAGGAAATGTAATACAGTAACAAATAGGTGGTGAATCACAAACGGACCAAACATCTGTCACGTGGGTTTTCGTTGACGTTTATAAGAAAACATGGTGAGACCCAGAGGGGTTTCTTTCTTTTTCTCAAACGAACTTGAGCCGAACTTTGTAGGTCCAACCTCGTGCGTTCCTTTTTAAGATGTTCTTTCTTTTAATTCAATACATGTATGTATTGCAACACTTTTGTGTTCTGAGCCAAATAGCGAATAGCATGTCTCATCACTAATCCTGCAACGATTTTTTTGGCCAGGGTGATAAAAGGCATAGAGTTTGACCAACTGTCACGCTACCCAGTGCAATAACGGACACAAAAGACAGCACGCTAACTGTGCAGGTATTAAATATTACCTATCAATGCAGACTGTATCGAACAACCACTGTGTTTGGCCAACAACTACTTCGTCTGAATTCAACAATAATTTGTCTTTGTGGCTACTTATTATGTCGTCAATGTACTGTAACAACCTGAGGACAAAAACAGTTTTGTTGTGTTTAGGTGAAAACATGTATCTTGTTAGTAACATTAAAACATGTGGAGTAACGTGTCACAACTTTGTCTAAAGTCATTACAAAGTGGGCTGAGAATAAGGCTAAGGTGTGTCAAGTCAACAAGTCGTGTAACACAACACTCTTAAAATGGCTGAGTATCACACAAGACCTGCCTAGTTCACTGTTTCAATACCATTTTCGAAAGAAGTGAATCAGTCTGTACGATGTTCAAGTAAACTATCATTCAACTTACTGATTAAAAGCAGAAAAACAGGTTTCTTGAAGGTGGGACTGGATTTGACGAGAATCACCAAATCGGTCAAACGGGTCTGATTCGTGGCTGACTGACTTGTTTCCAGTAAGAAAGCTTAAATCCGGGTTTCTGCTCACTGAAGCTCTTTTGGACAACTCAGCATCTTTATTCTTTTGTGCATCCAAAATGAAATATTGACCATCTTCGAGAGTTGCTGCTAATTTGTCATCAACTTCTTTGCACAATCTGAAAGGGAGCACAAGTGTCAATTTTGTAATTATCGTGTCAGTAAGAAGACGAAATTTAGTGTCTTGAAAACAATTTTGACAAGGTGCCTTCGTTCACATTTCATTTGCAATAGGAGGACAGTGTACAGCTCAAATTTGCAAAAACAAATCATTGCTACAACGCATGGCATGAAACAATTGGGCATTACTTGTAAGAAGAAGGTTAACATGTTACCTCTGTACAGCAGGAGTGCAGGCACGTGCCTTCAGTGCAAGTCCACTATTCTGCTCGGTGCTCTCAGTTCTATGGACGTCATTTGGACTCTCGTGCCACACATACATGGCAATGTCCCTTTCCCAGAGAGCGCTGTGGTCAGTTGTATGACGGTCAGAGATGTCATCTTGTGATTTGGTTATCATGTTTTCACAAGATGACACTGTGGCATCAAACAGACCTTTCAGAATAGTCTAAAATGTGATAAAAACAATTTGTTTTTTCAGTCCATTACACCAGCTTGATTGTTTATGAGTTACATTATTACAAATATTTATTTAATCTGTGATCTATTGTTTAAAAAAAAAAAGACGTTAGAAATTGTGTACTGGATCTCTAAGGTTACTCAGGCTTTATGTACGATGCAGGGAAAGTAAAGGCAAGACACGGTACCTTGGCTCTGGAGAGAAAGAGAGGCTGAAGAAACTCGGCCCAAATGGACAGGTCACGCCCTAGTACCCTGTTACAAAGAGTTGACCAGTCTAGAGTATGCTCACTACAACCAGCTTCCATCTCTGCCTGCAACAGAAGTCAAAAGATCAACACAACACGTTTGTTTCTCTTTGTGTTATATTTATTCCTTTTAGTGCCTGTTTTTTGAGTCAAGCATTCATGTTCTTGACTCATAGTATTTTTGTTCTATCTTGTTGTGTGCAGATGTGCAGAAGGATTGAATGATCAATTTTTTAATACTTTCTTTGGCGAAGAGACGTCTTCAGTATAACCCTCTCTATTTAGAAAAGATTTTGATTGTCTTCACAAACTCCACCAGTATGGCATGCCAAAGTACAATTTTACAAAAATGGACCAGCAGTACCTGTTTGAGAAGGTCCCACACAGCATCCCTTATAGAGGCCAGTCCTTTGAGAGTCCCAATATATTTGAGGAGACTGCTTACCCCAGTGGTGACGCCCTTAACACACCTATTAAAAGTAGAGTCAAGTAAAGGTTAAGCAAACACTAGGTTTCTAAAGCAAATTTTGCAGTCATGATTACTGGCATCTCAAAAGAGCACACATTGTACCCCAACTTTTTGTGCTTGCTTGATATCATTGTCTGTTGGTTTGTTTGTTTCTTTGTTTGTTTTTGTGCTTCTTAATAAAAGTGAGCAAAGGACATACACCTGGGTAGCTTGGAAAGACCATTATGTCATTAATTATTTTGCAAATAACTTCCTATGAAAATCACAATATTTTGTTTAATCTTATCTAATAATTGCTTAACCTTTAGATTTCAGTAGTCTCAAAAATGGTTATCCAAGAGCACTGTTTTCCAGGTCGCTTCAGACACATCAAAAAAGAAAAACACTGGTGAACCAACTCACATTGAGATCCATTCTGTACAGTTATGATGAATGTTTTGTCTTGATATCACAGACGGAAATGCCCTCACTTGTGGCCTGTACCCTACAACAATACAACAGATCACTACTCAGCCCTAATGAACTTACAACTGATACATGACGCACAAATTAAAAACTGAACCCATGGATTGAACGTCCAGCACTTTGAAAGGAAATCAATACTTATCCAGGACCATCTGGAAAAAGGACGATTATACGTCACTTCAAAAGTTGTATAATCATGCAAAATATAATTATACCTAACACAGTCTTGGGAAGAAATCTTGCACTGGTTACCAAGTCAAAGTCAGGACCAAACAATGCCTCCAAAGCTGTAACAAAGAAAGATGCATTATTAAAGTGCCAGTACTCTTGAGTGGAGACCACATTTTTGACATATTATGGTGGTGTATTTTGCAGAAATAATCCAGCAGTGTAGTGCTTATGAGGATGAGTTCATTATTAAACTTTCAACTTTGGTAATCGTTGCTGAATTTTTTGCCAAGTGTTTTCACAAAAATTTGCTTTGCTGTGAAAACTTTACAATGCCACTGCACATAACATGGCATCTAATTTCCTTACAAAGCAAAAGCAGGGTTTTTTGTGATACCCTGTCCGTGGTAAACCACTGAGCAAGCTAAGAATTCAATAACCAAGATTGAGAATTTAATGATAAGAATTAGATGACCGTCACTTTGGATTATCAAGTATATTTTGGATGTTCTTTTGTCCTTATTTGGTACTAAAGTAATAAAATAATGTAAATATTATAGTTGGTTCGTATTTTGGATGAACGTGTTTATGAGTACTCAACAGCTGAATGCATGCTTCCCTTTTAGTTTGACTATCTTGTCACTTACATTCCTCATCACTGTTTGGATAAGTTTCCCGTTTGATGACATCAGCAAGAGTTTTGAATACAAGTGCAGGAGAGTCTAATAAAGAAATGACAACATCCTTGCAAGCTTAAATTTTTCATGCGTACAGACGTGAATTTACCCAGCTTGACATGTGCAAATAAAACTAGTATTGATGTATGAAGCAGAAGAGCTTAGTGCATAAACATTTGTTAACGTAAAACGCTCATACATCACCTCTTGTTTTACTAACACATGCATAAAGCGGGTTAAATACGCACATGAAATCTATGCAACAGTGGAAATCCACCTTTTGACAACAGTGACTGGCGTTACCAGTAGTATTTATCATGGACTAGAATAGACGTCTAGAACACAGTCAACAAAGGAGGAGAATAACTGCATATTTATTTAACAATTTAAGAACTTTCTCCATTTTCTTAAAGAATGAAAAAGAGAGGTTGCCCAAGTTAACACTGGATGTAATAAAAACATTTTTGGAAACTGTTTCATTTGGTAAGGAAACGAGCCATCCGATAATCCAAGAGTTCTCTGCTTATTAAAACCATAAGTTTTTGTTCAACAGATCATAGCCAATGAATTCCTGACAACTTGATTTCAAGGAATTTTTGTTAAACAGTGTAGTATCACTGCTCAGGTATTGTATGTATTCTATGTGTTTATAGATAATGATATCACAATCATTAACAGCTGACCTTTGATTTCATTTGTTTCTCTTTCATCATGACAGTAGAACAGAGCATGGATTTGATAAAGACTGCTTCGAATGATTCGCACAACTTCACAAACTTGAGACTTGATACTCGTTGCTGAAAAGAAAACAATAAACCAGTCTACTGATTAAGCTCATCCTAAATGCATGATTTTTGTAATCAAAACAAATTTAAAAGACTTAACACTGAAAAGTTCTAACAGCACCCCCACAAAACATATGCACAATTTCTTTCAGACTAAGTTATAAATAAATTGTATATAACATGGTACATATACGGTAAACTTACGAACTGGACTGTACAGCCATACCAAATTTATCTCAGGACTTACGTATCCTTGAAGCCTTCACAAACTGTCTTGCAGTAGTGTAGTGTGCAGCAAGGGTTGGATCCCTAAGCCAACTACAGGGGTCCAAACAATCACCTGCAGGCAGCAAAATTGCCAGCCGTTGCCACAGTTTGAGAGGGCTTCCCTAGTATAGCACAGCACCATTTGCCATGGCATCGCCAGTGAGCTGAGACTTCAACCCTTCATTACCAGACTTAACTGGTTGAAGTGTAAAAAATAAAAGGAGCTCACCATGTTGACAAGGATGAAAGATCTCTTGTAAGGCAGCCTTTCTTGCTAAGATAAACTCAGTAAAGACCTGACGAGGTGAGCTCTCCTCCAACAGAAGAATTGAGCACAGTGCTTCTGCAAGCATCTGAACACAACAACGTAAAAAAGAAAAACCAATTTAGAAAACTGTAGACAAAATATGACAAAATTGACTTTAACAAGTCTCTTTTACATAAATTATATGAACAGATGGCTGACCTCTTCAGTTTGAGCTGCATCCTTTAACAGAGCGCGGCTTCCCTGTGAGTAAAACAATAAAATCATGTTACATGCTAGATTCCCAGTTTACATCCATCCTAAACACAACAGCATCTGTGTATGCCTCAGATAAGCTGCGCAACTAAAACATCCTGCCAAAAGCCAGCAAATCTATGTTACGTGTGCTTAATAGTCATCTCTGTCATTCCCTGCTTGAGCAAATACCTTGTTCAAAGTATCCCAAAATGTTTGGCATGGTAATATAATTACGCAGACCAATAATAATCAATTATTATTAAGAAACAATCAAACAGCTAAATCTTCCAAAATAATTATTACCTGAAGAATCGATTCCTTGAAGTGGCTAATAGCTGCCCATTGTTTTGGTAAGATGGGGAAAGAGGACTACAAAAAAACATGAAATTAACTTACTATCTTGAGAGTAGAAAGAATAATATGAACAAGCAAAAAACACTACAAAATAATGTCTTGTTTACCTGCCTGCAGTGGACAAACATAAGCTACTAATTATTGGTACCAGAAGCCATGTCAAACAGGCTCAAATAACACTTGTTCTGTTTCGATTGTAACCATTATAATGTACTGACAAAAAAAACTTGAAAACATTGGCCTAACATTTTCAAGTTCTGCAGTAATGTGGCTGTTGTGTTTTGCAAAAATTGTTGAAAACCTATTTTTAGCTTGCTCTCCTTACAAAGAATCAGCTGATACCTTCCTCTTGTGTTTAAAGAGCATTTTTGTATGTGAGAATTATAGAACAGTCTTGACAAAATGCTTGCAAAATCCCTGCAATGTAGGGCCCAGGGCTTGATCTTGGTGGCAGTTTTAGCTGGTTGAATTCTCCTAGTTGCTAGCCATGTTGGTTACTAACATTTTGACGCCAAGGCAGATTTCTTGGTTAACAGTTAAATGTTGTGCTAAATTTATTGCTGTCATTTATTGCACAAAGAATGGTACATTTTTGTACAAGAAAAAACTGCACAGTTCATGGGAATGGTAGCACTGTGTCTTGAGATGAAGCCATACTCAGCTTAAGAGCCTGGATGCCAGTGCTCCTATCATAGTTTAATGGTAAGTGGTTTCTCTGCAAATTCCTCTTCAGGACAGTTTGAAATGAAATGGAAGTGATGATACTTTAGGACAAGCTTAGAAGTCTAGAAGCAGTAGTAAAAATTGGTATGAAGATGGGTGAAGGATTGCTGTGAGTTTAAGTTTGGAGCAAGATGAACAAGAGTGTATCTCATCATCTGCTTTTGTGACAGACGGTATTAACTTTGGAGTTGAATCAATTTCTCTTATAGTCATGAAAAGTCAAATGGGCATTCCCAAGTTACAGAGAACCACTACCAAAAGCACTTTTAACCACGTCCCAGGATGTTGCTGAGAAACTGGAGAGATCACTTTAACATTGCTTACTTTGTTGCCAAAAGACAAATGCCATTAGACTTTGGAGTGACATTGGAGTGAAAAAGGAGTGACAATGGTGTACACGAGATCACTTGAAGATGGCACAAATGCCTGTTAAGTGTCTGTATGACCAGGTGAGGTGTCTGACCAAACCATCAGTCATCTCTGATGAGAAGAAACATTTGTCACCTGGTCTTGTTTCTAACAGTTATCCCTCCTCCTTTATGCAGAAGCTCACCAGGACAAGAAAAGCAGCCCCCAGGAAAGAGCCTGTGACAGAGTTTGATTCCAGGAGTGTCAGAACCTTTTCACTGCTGCCCACCACAACAAGGCATTCACACCATCTTCAAGTACAACATGACACTTAAATAAGTCACATCTAGTGCGACTAAAGGACAACATTAATCCAGCTAAACAAGACTCTGTGGTCTACAGGATTCCCTATAGTAAAAGTCGTCAGATGGTGAAACAGAGCATGACAGGGATATACGACTTGTCCACATCCAAATCCCCACTGTTTTTGAGCACACAATAACACCAGCCACCACCAGTTTACTGATTGAGACTCACTCTGGTACACCCATACGGTCAAGGAGGCGATCCACCTAAACCTTCACCCTAATAACACCAGTCAAGAAACAAAAGACGAGACTGATACACCAGGGAACCATTGAGGGAACAACTTTAAATTCGACCTCTGAGGAAACAGCTTCTCACCAGACCAACGAGGAATGAAACTGACCAATGACAACCAGCCATCATGATACAGTCACGTGGTGACACGTAACCAGTCTGCCTCACTTCCTGATGAAGACTAGTAGCAAGCAGTCCAACTGTCATGATATACAACTCAAGTGACCACATTGTGAGACGATTAAAGGATAATACACAGTCTATTATTATTTTACTTACCATGATGATCAATAACCACCTCTTTTATGAAATTCAAGATGTTAAGAGGTGCCATCTGGTTGAAGAATTAGTAGTAATATATTTGTAGGATTTAAAGTATCTCTTGATAGTAAAGCAGAGGGGATTAAAGGGGCCATTGGGGCTGCCTTGGAAAGTCTGAGCTTATAATAAAAGCAGTTAAGGCTGGTGGAACAAGAAGGGTATCTCATTTACAAAGGGCATTAAGTGTCGTTCTTAAAAATAAATAAATAAGTGAAGGCTAAACACTTGCAACATGCTGCAGAAGAAAGAGATTCAAGTGCACCCATACAATGCAAGGCACAAAACAAATTACAACAAGAAACTTGCAATTAGCAAGGTACCCTTGCATTCCAAGAAGATGGAGTATCAGTCTCTAAAGTTCCGAACAAACATCACAGGGCAGCATCTACACTCGTTCTAAACAGAAGTTGGAAGAACTGAAGAAAAATGATGGAAGCAGTGATTTATTTAATGACCAATTCAAGGAATCTGTGGTTAATGCTTCACTGAGATTTACCCAGGAGGGTATGGGGACTGATCTGATCCTGTCAGTTGGAAAGAGAAGTCCCCTGCTCCTTTATGGAGCACATGAGATCAAGGTACTACAGTGTAGCTGACCATTTCCAGGTTCCTCTGAATAGAAACAACTTTAATCTACACCACTGCTTAAAGGCATTGATGGATATGAAATTCCTTGTGCAAAGAATTGAAGATGAACTTGTCCTCAGTCAGGATGTTATGCCAAGTCTGGTTTCCCAACCTGTTAATGGTGATTGAGACAGTCCTTGTGATGCCATGCCATGCTGTGGAAGAGGAGACTGACTGGAGGTCCACCTCAGATGGGTCAGCTGTTGAGGCATTGATGTGCATATCGATCAGTGGTTCCTCACCTGAGGAGTATCATGCAGCCCTTGCAGTAGCGTGTTGGATGGAGCTTAATGAACTAATTCAATGATCCACTCAAATGATCCGTTCAGACTGTTACCTTTATTTCAACTTTTGTACAAAATACAGAACGAAGAAGTAAATAAAGTACAACTACATTGAAAACCAAAACATTATTTTATATTCTACAATGTTCAATTCTATCATTTTTAATAAAAGTGACAGACGTAGTTGTTCAAAACTATCACAAGTAAATGTAAACCAGAAATTTTTTATGCCTACTAACAAGAAAAAGCCCTTTGGCTGGAAATAACTACTTGTACTGTTTTACTGGCCACAAACATTCTGGTAAGAAAAAGTTAACTTCCTGCCCTGGTTCTGCATGGACTCCACACGGAAAAGGTCGTTAAAAAAACAATAATACACTGTACAATTGCAAAAGACACCATAACAGTGGAACATATCCTTGAATCTTTTGATCAAGGAACTTCCACATCACAGGACTGTCAAAGGCATTGATAATTGAATCAGTTGTTCTACCAGAGACAAGTGCAACATTGGAAATAAAGAAAAAGCCCAGTGAATTTTGTTTGCATTAATATCAAGATGAATATATCACTGGAGCAACTGAGCTATGTCGAACTTCTAACTGTCACACTGACCTGACTTTTCTGAAAAGTTGAAATCCCTTACACCTATTTTTTTGGAATTGCAACAATTTTTCAAAAATTCCTGTTAAAGTAAGATAATTTAGAGGTGAAAGAACAGAACACCGAATTTAATCCAAGACCAATGGAAACCATTCATTTTCTGAGGTTTCAATATCTCACATGCATGTGATTGGTCAAGACACATCAATATTCCATTTTTCCCGATTTTCTTGGTTTGTCTGTAATATACGTCTTGCAAACTGCATCAGAAGAATAAAGTTAAACTCACCAGTAACTTGGGTGCAGAGGAGTCTCCTGTATCAATGTGAAGGATGCTGACAATGTGATGTGAAAAAAGGTACAACTGAGCTGCCTTAAGATACTGCTTTCTTTCTAATGCACTCCATATCTGAAAGAAAATATGTACACTTACTCAGACATTTTTTTTATAATTTAAAGTTTTATTGAGATATTTAAACAAACACTATTACAGTGACAGGCCGTGATATAAAGAGAAAAAAAGCACAAATAATAAAGAAAAAAGAACAGAAGAGGTAAAATTATTAATACAATTACAAAATTAATTGACAAGCTTTAGGCTAACACATCTACAAAGAGTTTCCACTTCTCAAGGTGCAACTGGCCTAGCTACAAAAATCTGGATTTTTTTGGGATTTTTAGAGCTTCACAGGAGATTTAGAAAACAATAGGATTTTTAGAAATTTGGAGAGTTTTTTGTTTATTTGTTACAAAAAAGATTGAAAATTGGAAGTTTCCTCACAAGTAATCCTGAAGCCTTTGTTTGCAATGTTTTGATGCCCCCTCACAGTATCGGCCAGCGGTTTTACCCATAATCTAGCATCCCTTAGGCCTTGCTGTCCGTGAGTTCAAAATGGTGGGCGCAGCCGAGCTTGTTGATTTGGCTGAGACTGAGGGTGCTAGCAAAAAGCGTACCAAAGCCAAAGAATTTTCATCACAGGTCACGCAGCTGTTTTTTTTTTAATATTATAGGATTTTAAGAGATTTTTAGGAGTTTTTATGGGATTTTTAGAGGTGAAACCAGAGATTTTTAGAACATTTTTGGAGAAATTCCAGAAGGATTTTTAGGCCATTTGTCGGGATTTTTGTATCTAGGCCTAACTGGTGCAAACTCATTTTGTTGTTTTGTTGAGCTAAAAATTCTTCAATCTTTACAGTCTTTCTAAGGCGTGCCAAAAACATATTAAAACTGGGGACGATACCTTTACGATGACAATAAAATATAGACTGCTTGGCTATGAGAACTACATGGTTAAGAGACATAAAATAATCATCACCAATATCTATCAAGCCAAAAATAATTATATTAACTTGATCAGTTAAATAGGTTTTTAAGTGAATATGACACTGCTTTAGCCAAAAAGCCTGAGGACTCGGGGTAAGAGACTGGTTTACAAGGTTCAAGATTATGTAGTGTCTATAACTACATGTAATAATATTAATCACCTAATTTAAAATTATTTAAAAAAATTATATTATTTTTAAAATAATATCAAATATTATTGTTTTTATACTGGAACACCTGAGAGGAGAGGCAAGAGATAAAAAATGATCTTAAATAGACATAGTAACCTACCTTCTCTGGAGTATCTACCAATAGTTTCATTTGAGATGCAATCGCATAAAAACCACTTTTAGACTGTGAAGTACTAAAACGACAGAAAGGAAATAACTGAGCTTTGCTTCCTTTTGCACTTCAAATGTCGGCCAAAACTCAAATGTGTTGAAAATGCATCCTGCCTTGCTTCATATCAAATTATTTTATTTTGTTATTTAAATAACAAATGAAATTAAGGTCAAGTATTGTAAATACCGGTAGCATGGCAGGACAGGTACATGCAGTGCTTATGGGCAGAACTAACCATAACAGTGGCCACAGCCAGACAAACTTCTGTTTTGTCATTTTGTTGTTTTCAGAGGCAAACAAAAAAATAAACTTTGTAGAGCATGGTGTATCACCATATTTGACGCTGCTTCCATTGATTTAATTTCTTTTTGGATTCCGTATTATGTATTGGAAAGGAAGGCTGAAAGAATCTCAAAGAATGAAATGCGATATGAGGCAAACTATCAAACACAATCCACTCCAGGGTCAAAAATAGCAAAACAGTCAATTACATAATTACAAAAATGTGTATTGAACAAAATTGTTATTAAAAATTTGGCAAAGGTACATTGTATTACTTCATCATTTTTATTATTTGCATTCTTCAATCATTCACTGTAAGGGTTACTTTTACCCCAGATGACATGAATAATTTTTAAAGTCTAATAATATATTTTCTACTGTGTCATTAAAGTTACATAAATAACATACAGTCCCTTATGAGCTGCTGACTGGATGCCACCGACACCATGACATTTGTGAGATAAGTGAAGCTCCTTACACTGCTTCTGAATATCATGCACAAAGTTTGTCACCTAGTAAACAAACAGACAGGTTAAAAGTACCACAGATATAATCTTCATTACATCAGCTACTAAAGACATAGATGTTCTAGAGCCACAAAACATTCAAGACATGCTGTTTTAAGGAAATATACCATCACTAAATAATCAAGGAAGTGTTAACTGAGTATTAGCTTAGAAAGATGCAAATAACTAGAAAGGCCATTCCTTTTTAGAACTCAAAATTGACAACTTTTCAAGTCCATAACTACTGGATAAGTTCCATACCATTGCAAAAATCTAAAAATCATGTGAGGCAGGGGTGATTTTCTATCATGCCGACTCCACAAAGAGTGTGTCTTAACGTTTACAAGGCTCAAGACCATGAACTGTCTGTAGACCTGTAGCCAGACCAAAATTTTAACCAACTGAAGGTAGTACGAAGATTTAAGATAAAAAGCAAAAAATAAAGATACTGGTTAGGAGAGTGAGTGAAGTTAAAAGAAGGTAAGGCTACACTGAATTATCTATGTCTGTATTATTTTCCCGTGCAACAGAACAATAACCAAGGCAAATGTTCTTAATTTACGCAAAGTATGCAGTACTGCCTAGCAAGATCTCAGTAGCTGATTTACATGCTCGCCCCACTTCAGATGGTTCATTAAGTGGACACCCAAAATCTTGGCTACTCAATCTTGTTCCAAAGGCTTGTCAAACAAACCCCTAGCCACCTGTGATGTCGAAACCAGACACAGTATGCAAATAGCACTTTTGATGAATGAATGCTTCATATACACTGTAGGTGCCAACAATTATTGTTGCAGTGTATAGATTCTTACATGTATGCTTTATACCAGTATAATCAGAACAATTGTTATTTTTGAGACAAACATTCACAAAGAATTTTACCACTTAAGTTACTGTCAACAGTATGGAATCATTTAAAAGTTCATTTCCTCTATTTTCTAGGTCAAAATGCTTCTACAGAGAAATTTTAAATTGCTAAGATACTGTTATCAAAGGTGTTCATGGTCTGACTAATGTAAAATATGGAAACAACCTGAAAAACATGGAAACATTGTGTTGTGGCATATTACGGAAACTGTTTTCCCTAACACCAGCAGAACAAAAATTAATGACAGATTGCATGTTCTTCTCTCCATGAATACAATTATCGCTATTAAAACATAACTTGGTCAGGCAGAGTACATTATACATACATTCCAAAAATTTATACCACACCTTGCTAGCACATGTTTTCATCTCAGTAACTGTATCAGCTGCATCAATAAGATCACGATATCTTTCCCTGGAAGAAAAACACAACAGCCTGTTGAGAAGAACATGACTGACAGTTTAAGACCATCTGTAGTACTGGCAGCCAAAACCACTCCCAGTCACAAGATCCAGCCTGAACATTTCTATTTCTTAGTTCCCATGCAGATTTTGAAAAACCATTTGTGGGAATGTATGTTACCTGCAGAGGTAGCATGTGCGGTAGCTGTGCTCAGGTCCCACCACACGTCTGAACAGGATTTTCAACGGTACTACATTTCCAAGTGATTATCAAGCCAACACGGCAGGAAAAGGACAAGTCAGAGAAGAAATCAAAGTTCAAGCTTACTGATGCTTATGGCAACTGGGTACTAGCTTTCAGTGCCAGAGTATGTTTCAGAGGCACAAGCACCAAGTCTAGGTGGGGCTCAAGAAACATTTTCTCAAATATTTTTTCCCAAAACAGACACTTTTATTTAGTAAAGAACAACAATTACAAGCACCAGTCAGGGGCGTAGCCAGGATTTTTTCAGAGGTATGCACATTTTTCCAAATTCAGTAGGGAGAAATTATCCCCCCCTCCCCCCATTTCATTTAAGGTGGCCGAACACAGTTTTCTCGTCCTTGTGCGTTATTCATCGTTATTTTCAAAGCACTGGCAGTTGGGTGGCAAAATGCAAGTTCAACTAAAAAAAATATTATTTTTGATATGTTTTACTGGACTAATTACTGTTGCCATGACAACACAGCTGTTACTAAACCAGCATTAACTGATGGTTTTGATTTATTGTCAGAAAATCCAGTCGTTAGTTTTTTTCCATCATTTGTCTCTAGAAAACTCAGAAAAATACTGGCCTTCTGACGCTGGTCTCGTGACATTTTGACAGAGAGATCTTCTGTAATATTGTGTTCTGCATTTTACTGTTTTCTGAACATGTCCTCTGTCAGATTTCAAATTTTGTTTGCAAGCGAGTTAAGCGTGCTCTAAACTATTTTTCTACCAAATTTCATGAAATTCTAACCAGCGATTCCGTAGAAATCAGTGCATTTCCACTAACTGGCCATGCAGTCACAGTTTTCCGGTTAACTGCGCATGCGTTGCACTTGACAGGGTTCTCAGTCTTTCTCAATCCATTTAAACAATCCCAAAAAGGCAGGGTATTTTCCAATAGTATTACCTTTAATATACTAAAAAACAAACGTTTTCACACATAACAAACTGTTTGATTGTTAAGACGGAAAAACACACTTATACAATCTTGACTGAACAAAATAAAATGATCGATGTACAGGGGCTATGTTTGTTTTTCTTAAAGCTTTGTGCGCGCGCTAATTCATGTCAGCAGCACAAATCGTAGAGCACGTGCAAACTTTGTTCAGACACCTTAATGATTAGTGCTGGGGTCCTCTGGTTGTTTATTATCAGCAGTGCAATGCAAGGAAGTAGCATCTCAGTGTTTCGCAATTGAATGTTGTTATTATTGCGCGTCACATACTTTTTTTCGTTGACTTATTCAACTAGTGCACAGTGTACCTATAACAAGATAGCCCTGCCGATGTTTCACTAAGTTTCATCCGTCTTACAAATGTTTTTAGGCGATCAGTGCACAATGTTATTAAGAACCAAATAAAGAGCTTCTGAAACTAGGTAAAATGACCTATGGGTGTTACAAGTTGCAATGTTTATAAGCACAGGGATAGTCTTCGATCTTTCTTCCCAGCAAACTCTGAGTTAACTTCCTTGTGTTTATGTACATGAAGGACCGCTAATGAAGGCAATCTCTCATCAGACATTGTTCCGCGAAGTGCCATTTGGAGCCTCTTCATGCCACTTCTACGACGCAAGTTGACACAGGATAGGTCAGAAGTGTCATCATGACTACATAAATTCCTGGGTACAATTCTACATTGGTGTAGTCCAGCGTTTCAATCAAGGTTTGGAGATTGCCATCTTTACTCATCTGCCACAGATGACGCCACCTAGTGACCTCTCATTTGAAATCATCGAGAGACATGAGCATGTCTTCTCCATAGTGGCTATATACGTTTCCAACCCCTTTATCTGAAATTAAAATTGAATATCAAAAATTTATGTAAACAAGTGAAATGGGACTCTCATTTGTACTAGCTAATGTAAAGGTGTTATCAAAAAGTACCAGGAACTAGTTGTGTGCCCGGTAGCCCTGTAAGGGTTTCACTAGCAACTCGTTGACTTCAGTTATTAGGAAGATGTACCTGCTTCAACATTGGCACGGTGTTGCCGCCTTCCTGTTCTTCTAGGAATACTTGAATCGATGTTGTATAAAGCAGAAACTTCTTTGGCCTTCTCTAGCAGCGTGTCCCAGACATCCTCATCTTCCTTGGATGCTATCACCAGATCTTATTCAGAGCTCTACACCCATTTTACCGTTATTGGCATCGTAACGCATTTTATTCTCCACTAAGCTCTTCTGTGATTATTTTGTTATCTACCAGGTAATTAGAAATGGAAGCAAAGTAGCTATGCTTACCTGATGGTATAGCGATGATCGGTGGGTACATTCAAACAAGTGCTGCAAAATCACAGTCATTATCACGAAATCCCACTTGAGGATAAACGAATGCAGCCCCTGAGCTTTATTGTCTCCTCCTTCACTTAGCTCATTAAGCATGTCTGTACAGTAGTCTATTTCCATCTCTTTCGAAGCTACGAGAAGTTTTCACCTGGAGCGCTAGCATTAGAATTAAACTATTTAGCTTGTAATGAGATTTCGTCGTTTGTGAAAGTGCTTCGTTTTTCCTTTGTCTTCGCAGCGACAAAATGAGATCTATGATCAAACTCTTGTCGCGATGCGTGTTTGAAAGAGTATGCACTTTGGCTTGCAGTCAAAATACAGACGTTAACAAATAGGTCATAAGGCATAAAAAAAATTCATGCCAGATAGAAACTAAAACTGTTCACAATGCCACAGTTTGAGTTGATTTCATCAAAAAGGACACTTTTATGGGAACATCGTTCGCTGAAAATTTGGCCAAAAAGCTGCTCCCTGTTTGCTTTTTCGCCGACAATGTTGTTGGCAACATCTACCAGACTTCATCAGCAGTTTAAAAAGTATTCTTGAAGTTACAAGGTTTGTTAAAATTCAAACATTTTGACAGCTAAGCTACGAATTTCGGACCTGTTTTACCTAACTATCGTAAACGTTTACGTCGCATTTGTCAGTCGATTGGTGAGATAAATATAATTTTGTTCCTTAGACTTGTCTTACAACAGTGGGGTTAAAGCTTGCAACAAATACACAGCAGTTGCTTAGCTATTAAAGGTATTAAGGTCCTTCACAGTCTTAAGCTATACTGCCAGGATAAAGGTGATATGGGTGAAGAAAGACATTGGCGAGGAACCTGGTCGACTGTGCGGTGGGCTAGTAGATTTTTGAAGCCCACTTGCCCGATGGCTAGTAACTCAACTCAACGATTGTAGAACCCTACTAAAGGTTGTGAAATTATAAAGCATCAGAATTCAAGACCGATTGTTGCACATTAATTTGTTTTAATTATATATTTTTTGGGACATTAATTGTAATGTTTTTTTTTACCTTCTCTTCCAACAACTCAGGGGGTGGGGTGGGGTCGAGCCCCCCTCTGCCCCTCCCCCTGTTACGGGCCTGTATTGATCACAATCAAGAGAAGGCACACGAAAGACAATGAACGTCAGCATTAGAGTGATTGAGGTTTTATTCAATAATCACTCCCTTATTATTTTTTATTTGTTTATTTATTTATATATTTATTTACTTTTGTGGCATTTTTCAGGTATGCACGTGCGTACGTGCGTACAGGTAGCTACACCCCTGCCAGTGAGAATAACAAACAGTAGCACAGAGAAGAAAAATAATAAGCCTAAAATGCATAAAGATTGTCTTACATTACAACCATATTTGGTAATAACTACAACTATCCACTACATAAAATGCCACCAAAGAAGGTCACAGTGCACTTTGATACAGGACTAAGTTAGCTAGGCACACAACAAGAAGACCGTGAGACCAAGTATTCCAAAACAAGACACTCGCCAAGGTTTGGATTGACAACACATGTTAACAATAAAATTTGGAAAGCATGCACTTTAATATGTGATTAAGTTATTAAGGGCAGAATGTAGCAGTGAACTCTTCCCATCAGAAAGACTTCACTGCTACTAGTAACCATAACAGAGCTTGCAAGAGCAGAGTCCCATACGCATGGACTGTGTACTTCCTACATCAATTCTGATGCTCATGACTATAATTTATGATGATGATGACATTGTGCCATCCTTCATGTAAAAGCATTATGAAGTGTCCCCATCAAAGAAATTTATATAGATGCCTCCTCACCCCTATATCTTGGAGTGTTAGCCCATGAGCATATGAATTTATTTGGTCAGTGGTTACCACCCTTCTCGATGTTCAGGTGTTGACCTCACATACATTAAGCAACATGAATTGCAACCATTAGTGATATTCCAGTAGATGACTCCCTATAATGTGAGCCCATCAGTGTGTGAGTTCATTTAGTGAGCACTTACCCACCTCTCCCAAAGCCCAGGTTGAGACTATTTGCTAGGAGGTGTCTCCATCAGTACTCAGTGAACACCTCTCTATCCCCAGTCCCTTTCTTTTTAAAGACCCTTTGAGAGAATGTTCTAAGTTAAGGACGTTTGCGTGAAAATCTTCTACAATACAGATTTTTTCATACTTTTGTTACAGTCAGAAAATGAGTTACCTATGTCAGAAATGCAAAAAAATTGGGGGTCACCAACACAGTGGTTGCTAGTTGAAAAATATTAAAAATGATCCGTTGTAGATCCATTTTCTCAGTCAAATTTCATTTAAGTGGGTCTGCCAAGTAAATAATTTGAACCGATGTCACCCTTTCAGTTAAACTCAACCTTTACAATGGGCTTTTGCCAACAGCATGTAGAAAAGTTGAAAAAAAAATCAAACTTCCACAACACAGATTTTCTTCAATTAATAAAGAAAGTGATCCATCAAAAGAAAGTCTGGGTACCAAACATTTAAGAGAGTTTTTAAACTGTGCATGGATATCAAAATGTCCACTAATTAGTGCTATATATCTCTATATTTCTTCAACAGTGCGCATACTCAATGCATGACGTGGCACAATATCACGACGTGAATTGTATGTGCAGTAAGGATGAGCAGAAACGATTAGCGCCAACGTCCTTAATACAAAGTACACCTTGATGACTTCCTTTCTGATGAGTGAGGCAATCAAATGTGCTCACTTGTTGCCTGTTGGGGGTCGTGATTGACAGGCTGACACTCTCAGCCACTGGCACAACTTATAGGATTGCTCTGTTTAAAACTTTGCAAATGTGGTGCATACAACTACACAACCCCCTGCATTCCCTTTGCCCCTAAACAGTTTGAAAAAGCACAAGGTCACATAAAGCACAGGGTCTTCAGCATTGCCAAGGTGAAGAGAAGAATGACCTGCAAGTATCTCCATTATTACTGTATGTCCGAGGTTGTAGCTTCCTAAGTAGCACAGCACACCCAGCTAATTAACAAATTGACGTCAGTTTTTTTATGCATCTGTCCTCTTATTGATGATAAATTTCGTCATAACATTGTCAAAGTGTTGTAGATACTGGAGCCGCAGGCAAATAACAAAAAGCCAAAACTGATTTTCAAACAAAGGAAAGAAATGGAAGAGTCAATGGAAGATGCGATTGCTGCAGAATCTGAATTTCATTGCAGCTGTAATTCGGAGAATAACAGGCTCGTAAATTAAAACTTTAGTAAGAACAGGCCAGAAATACAAGGAAAAATTGAATCGCTCATACAACTAACCTTAAATCCAATGAAAACTGTTCACAAACTTATCCGCTAAAAAACAGTTCAGCTTAATTTCATCACCAGCATAAATTCCCGCTCACTGCCAACTTTCAGGTCTGAATCCTCAACAAACATCCTCATCTTTTCACTCTAAGGTTGCAAAGTTTCTTCAGTTTTAACCCATAAATTTTAGATGATATCCTCATTGAAGACTACTAGATTTGTGGTACAATTCTCGCCTTCTCAAGAGTGTAGCACTGAAAAGTTTGACAAACCTTTTCCTGATTGCGTCGGCTTTATGTGTTTCATCGGTCTGTACTCTTATTGACAATAAGAATTAGCCAATCAGCGCACGAGAATTCGCGCAGTTATTGTAAAAAACACTGTTGACAGCTGCGGTGAAGTTGTTAACAAAGCTTGAGCAGTATTATTTTCCTTCCCCAGATGGAAAGATTTCCATAACAACTTTCTTACTATCCCTCAAAGAGCAATCATGAAATAAGTACAAATGAAAAGAACAAGAGTCAGAAAAATAGTGAGAAGATCTGGGTACCATGCAAGATAGTACATTGACCTTCTATTGGACGGTAAAACTAGACAGGAGTTGTATTTAGAATTGACAGCTAACGTACATGTATATGCCAGTGGTATGTCTGCAACAGCCCAGGCAAACAGCTGTACTCCAACAGCTATCAACGAGATCCAGAAACAAAAAGCTCCGGATTCATCATTACTCCATTAATCATATCTATAACAAAATGTTAGATTGTGATTGGCTCTCCGCATGCCTATTTGACATGTAGTTGGAGGGTGATCACGTGGTGGATGTCCAATTACAGCTGTCTAATTTGAACTTTTTGTAATTGGATAGCTGTAATCGGACAACTACGCTGCACGTGCATCAATTAGGTGCACTGAAATAGGTTCTTTTTATAGCTGTTTCTCCACTGTTTGCAAAAGTGATACTTAAAAATATATCCCCGAAGGGCACCTAGATTTTCTGATCTAGCATTTTGTTATTGATACGATTAATTGGTACCTGGACTTCGTGTTGTACAATTCAGGGGTAATCGTGCTCGTGAATATTTTAAATCATCCTCGCGCTACGGCTGATTTAGAATTACTTGCCCGATTACTCCCTGAATTGTACTCCACTCAGTCCAATTACCATTACTAATCCAGAACCTTATCTCGTGTGTGAGCGTTAAGGCCGATTTAAATGGTATGACTTTTGCTTACGACTGTCGTATGCAACTTTTGTAGTGCACGCTGCTCGCGTCAAGCAAAGATCACATACAACTCATCATTCTAACATTTTGATTGTGGCTACGACTTTTGTAGGCTTTTAAAACATGTTTCAAAATCCTACGACATTTTTCGTGTAGTGGGCAACTGGCGTGAAGATGTTGTGCGTCTGATTTAGATGATACGATTCGTGTTGTACACGTGACGAGAGCAAATCGTATACTACAGTTGTAAGGAAAAATCGTACCGTCTAAATTAGCCCTTAACTTACATCTTTAAGCATATTTTATAAATGTGATGTCTTACCCAACCATCAAGCGTAAATCTTCTTTTTTCCTTTCAATGTCACCCCTGTGGAAAAAGCAAAAGAGATGAATTTCCCTGCTGCCCAGGAATACAGAAACTATCAAGAGCAAGCTCGTCACTAACCTTGTTTTGTGCTCCACAGCTCGGATCTCTTCGACAGTGTGACTCGAAAATAGTGCATCAGTGTCCATTTCGGCATCCCAACAAACTGAACCAATATTAACAAATCCTAATCAGTGTCCTTGCAGCTGAAGTCGAGAAAAAATAAATATATGTAAATATCTAGCATGCAAATGTTCGACTTACCCGACCCCGAATTGCTTTGACGTGGCAAAGGAGACATTGACGGTGTCTTAGGAGATTTCGGACTACGTGGAGAAGGTGTAGCCGCCATTTTGAAAGCCTTTTCCAGCCCCAAACCGCCACGAATGCGGAGAAGGCCTGGGACCAGATTAATGACGTAATTTCTACCTGTGTTTCGTAGTAGTTCAGTTTTGAGCAAAGTATTTTAAAGATAATCAGTCTTTTGTACAGAAGATTCCTTCTAAAGGGATGGTCTATCTAACTGACATTTTTAGATCAATATTTGGACAACCTAAAGAACGGTTTTTTTCCGACGATTTACCGAGGTGTGTATAAAATATCGTTACTGTTCCGTATCTAATTCCTCTGTGGATCGATGATAGATCTCCTTTCCCTTAAGTTTCACCTCAAATGAAGCAGAATGAAAGACAGAATTGTCAGTATTTCTTGTTTTAATTCCCCGTCCTGGAATGACCAGCCATGATTGTTGATCTTGTAGTCATCGTGTAATCAAAGTGAGTAGGTTTAAATTTGGCTTAATGCACTGTATGTCATTATCTTCAATATTAAAGCTTATTGTTTGCATGAAAATTGCATGTACCATTGCAGAAATATTCAAGAGGACTTTGAAAGCTTATATGAAGGGGGATCAGATCTGCACTGGCAACAACACCCACCAACAAGTGGCGAGGAATGGAGTATCTCCATTCCCCGTGATGGAGAACACAATTTACATGTAGAGATCATTGAAGGAGATTTCCTTCGGGAGTTTGACCAGCTGTTCCAGAGTTTCTTTAGAGGATTCCCTATGGATTTCACTCCTCCACTCCAAGGTTTTCACATGCATTCACTTCGCTCTATGTTTTTGTTGTTGTTGTTGTGTGTGTGTGTGTGTGTGTGTGTGTGTGTGTGTGTGTGTGTGTGTGTGTAGTGAGATGTACTCCTAACACATAAAGATAAAATTTGGCCTGCGAGGAAGCCCTCTTTGGGATGAGGGTGAGAGTCACACTCCTTTACCACTTCCACCCCCAAAAGAGTTCCCTCGACCCCCAAGTGAGTTCCCTCCTATCCCAAGAGAGTTCCCTCCTACCCCAAAAGAGTTCCCTCCTACCCCAAAAGAGTTCCCTCTACCCACAAGAGAGCTTGCTCACAGGCTATGAAAAAAATCAAAGGCACACTTGTTTTTCTGTTGATCAAAATCGAAATTCTTACTCATTCTCAAGAGCTGTATGCACAAAACTTGTTCACAAAAACTGTTTAAATTTGCCACTTTTCAACCCCAAATTGCCTAACAAAACAAATGAAATTTCACAAATGACGGGGATCAACTTATTTACCGGGCTAAATCTAGTACACAGAAATGATAGCGCAATACAGTATGTGTGCATCTTAAAATAACAACTGAAAAACAAACTTTAAAAGAAATGTACACATTTTTAAAGCTGTAATGCTCATATGTATGGTGATCTGTTAGATAAGTTTCTTGAGGGTGTGAATTTTGTAATATACATAATTTTTAGGTTTTTCCAACTATATTACTGAGCAAAAACTAAAATTCGCCGCCAGTTCTGTGAAGAAAAGTTTTGAAGTTTGACCTTGGCTGCATTACCTTGACAGTTTTTGAACCAATCACAAGCCAGCATTTGCGGTGACAAATTATTGCAAAATAATCAACCACAAACACAATAAAAAGAGAGCACTGGATCATGATAAAATTTAAAGTCATGCGCATGCTATATAGTTGATCACTTATTTTCATTTTTGTTACATTGACAATGATGTAAGGACCTGCAAAACCCGCTGACTGTAGCAAAATTCTGGAAAATAAACTGTGTTGTATAAGATGCCAGTGCGAATGCCCAATTAAATTGCCCATTCCAGGTGCCATATTCCATTCATTCCATTCATTCTGCTATCAGGAACAGGAAAACTTCAGATGCCAGAACACTGCTGGTATCTGTGTTCTAGTGAAACCACTGCTGTAAGGCCTTGCTGTTAATTGAAAAGTTTTGCATGTTCACCTTTCAATCCTAAATAGTGACCCTGTATTAAGCAGTTAATTTTAAAAAGTCCTGGCAGTCACCATGGCAACAGCCAGTTAATAATTCTCCTTTTCAGTTCATTGATTATTCTATAAACCAGTGGAACCTGTATTCAATGGTCAACCTGTATTAGGCTGTCAGTGAGCCATTTCCCAAGGGTGATCATTTTAAATATACAGTGTAGGCTTGCACTGTATATTGTTGCTATGTTGAGGATTTTTTTCCTTCCTTAATGGCCAGGTCCCCCTACAGTAGAACTCCCACCTGATTTACCATCAGACAGACCACAGGAAAGCTTTCGTAATCACTCAGGTTCTCTGAGGGATCGAATGCTTATAGGACCTGATTCATCTCCACAACCTGACAATTTTGAACATCAGGTAATGTTTCCCTAAAAACACTTTTTAAAAATATTTGTTGATAAAGAATGTAAATTAAATTTTTTATGATAAAGAATATTGAAAGTTACAATCTCTAAATTCATTTTGTGTGTACATGTGTTGTTTTGCAGCATGAAGGCAGCCAGTCAGAAGGGCTTTCTTTGTTACACCCATTTTCACTGGTAGGAAACTCTTCCTAATTTGAATGTTCAAGTGGTTGTGTATATGTGAAACAAAGCTTGTTTCAATAGTTATCTTCCTGCCAAGATAATTAAGTTTTCTCTGAATTTTCCCTGTCATAGTGACAAAATATGCAAATTAGTGTTAAATTACCTTTGAATTAGCAGTTGAAACATGGCAGAACCTGTACATTTGAAACACAACCAGCTTTATTTACCAGGAAGTGAGTAGAGATTTTAATTCCAAGACATGTTTTGTGATGTTGCATTTTGTAATAGTTTGGTGACCTGTGGAGAGTACCATTTGGTAGACTGACGCATCTTCATGACCAACAAGTTGACAGAGGTAGGTATCACATGCATATGGCTGCCTCTAATTCCTGCGTGAATTTGTTATTTATCTCATCTTTACATCCTTGTCAGTCTATAAACACAGCTAGTACTTTACACAAGAGTAATTAAAAGCAAATTAATTTCTTCAACTCCTAACCAGAGATCTTAAATTAAATTCTAGGCATTCAGTAAATGGTTCAGAATATTATATCGGTACTAACTAGAAGAAGCAAACTATACAGGAATGATAGTTTATCCTATGTGTGGTTTTCTAAGATCTTGACAGTGAAGTTGAAATGGGAAACCAGAGCTTAGATGACATCCTAGGACAAACACGTGAAAACCAAACTCAGCAACGTGTTCCACACTCATCAGTGTCATCATCATCTTTTTCAAGTGTGACTATT
Organism: Siderastrea siderea; assembly: GCA_964030785.1. Classification (NCBI taxonomy): domain Eukaryota; kingdom Metazoa; phylum Cnidaria; class Anthozoa; order Scleractinia; family Rhizangiidae; genus Siderastrea; species Siderastrea siderea. The sequence goes on along the minus strand of OZ034966.1, from coordinate 43,053,925 downwards.
GTGGATTCAAATGGGGTATGTCAGGGATTTCAGTTGTATTCAGATTTTGAAGAACAGAGCTGCAAATAACTGTCAGTCATCGGACAATGTCCTTCTAAAATCAGCCCATGTCCGACGAAATCTTAACTTCAGTCGGACATTATGTCCGAACAAATTTTTTTACCAAATAATAAGTAAATAATGGTAAGAAATAATTATTTCAAAAAGACTTCCACTTAAAAATAGTAATTAAAAGAAACGTCTGACCGCATTTCTGTTTTGTCAGACCAAAATGGAGACTTGGTCAGAAATATGTCCTTTTAAGAATTCAAAGAAAAAATTATTTGCAGCCCTGGAAAAAGGTGTCTAATCTAACAGTGATCACTGACGTAGCAGTTATCTTAGAGAAACAGAGATGGCCATGTATCCTTGTCTTCACAGGAAAAATAGACCATTATTCAACAATAAATAACAATGTTTGTACATCAGTTTTCTGTGGATCTGAGTTGGTGATGAAAATGTGTTCTATAAAAAAGGATGTCTCATGCTCCTATTTTTAGAAGCTCAAATTATGGATCTCAGACTCTCAGAAATCTTTTCAGAGTTTAGTCTGCATTCATGCAAGGCCCACTGATTACTGTTGAAATTGTTTTTGAGATAAATAGAGGCACTGTGAACTGGTCTTCAAGGTTAACGTTTGACACTGAGTGTCATCTAGCTTGGATTTTACAGGTATACCCTTCTTCACCCCTTGATTGGCTACAAATAAAGAGTATCTTAATGAAATGATAATGCTCTGAACCTTATGGTTTTCCTTGAATCTTCCATGCCACTTTTTTGTGTAACAAAACATAAATAAATGAAAGTATTACTATGTTTAGACCGTAGCCTTCATGATTACACATGGCTTTAGTTGCTATTTAATTTGTAACTTTATTTTTGTAACCAGGTTACTGAACAAAGGACCACTAAGAGAAATTCTACTGGAAAAGAAGAGGTATTATTTAGTTGGAGCATGGCAACTGTTGTCAAACACAAAAGAAATCTCTCTGTCTTGATATTTTGTAATAAGAGTAATTTATTAGTCATTGATCATATCATTGATATTTTCATTGAAAGTAGTTTGTTTGTCACATGTGCAATTACAGTTCCTGTAGTTTATCAGAAAAATATCATTCAAAACTTTGAGTGATGACAGGCATTTACAAGGTTAGTTATTTAAAACTTTGCACTTCCATTTGAGTCTCAGAGTACTCTAGGTGCTATCCAATCAATATCTTAAAACAACTACAGGTATGAACTTCCCACATGCCTATCTAGATTAGCTTGTAAAGTGTAGTTACCAAACTGGATTTTTTAATCAGTTTTAGTAATCAATTGAATTCATAGAAGAAGGCTGTAGTTACTAGAATCACTAATGGTTTCCACACCCCGTTCCGTAAAATGTTAATAGGTAATTTTCTGCACACTTTCAAGACCTCAGTTTTATTACTCCCTAGATCCTGGTATTTTTTGCTTGATTACTGTTACTTCATTTAAGAAGTTATTTTTTGTAACTTACAAATTATAAAAAATGCCATTGTTGACAGACACACGAAAGTTACATCATCATCATTATCATTAGTGCTGGTATTATTATAATTTTTTTAAGAGTACTCTTAGATCAAGCAGGCGTACACGAGTGTTTATCTTAAGACCAGAAAAAGGGAAGGAAAATGATGTGCATGGCCAAATCAGTTCTTGTGCCAAAAAAGCCATTTATTCTAGTGATTGTCTTCAAAGTCCTTTTGTTTCTTTCACTTCAGAATTTGTTTGAAACATGTAATGAACATCTTTCTTTGTCTTTTTGAGAAAGCTGGCAAAGTAAAGCCAATGAACTAATTTCTACATGCACATTGGTTTGACAAGCAAAAAAATTTGGCACTGGCATGAGTCGTTTTGTTCAAGTCCCTCCAGTAATTTTGCTCATGAGGTGGGTTTTGCTGTGGCTTTTCTCTATGCCCTGCGACACCTGCTTTGACACATTCAAGAACTTCTACCTTGGTGAGAAGAACATTATTCCTGTGCGTTCTCCTCTATTTATTGGACAAATCTTTTAAAAAACTTTATGTTTCTGTTTGTGGTAAAGATTGTTCAAATTTACCTTTGAAAAGCGAGAATTTGGTGAATATTGTAGGCATGCATTGTTGTTAGGTAAAATGACTCAAAGAGAGTCATTGCAGAAGCAGGGCGACATATTGGCTGCACATACTTTTCCCACCTTTTTCTCTGTATTAGTGTTAACATTGAGGAATTTTAACAGTGTTTCATTTGTGGGATTTCCTTTTCAATTTTGTTGCTGTTTTTATGGCATTTAGGTAAAGCAATTTATAAAAGATTTTACAATCATTTATAACCTAATCCTGAATTGTTTTGTCTAGGGTACTATTTTACTTTGCTATCATCTTATTTTCTTATTTATTTGTATGTGTAAATGAACAACTCAAACTGTCATGTGAATTTCAGGTCACAGTGAAAGCATAGTTGTGGCGTAGTTATTTTGGTTTTGCTCTTTTGTAGGTGACAATGACTCGTAAAATTGGTGATCAAACACACACAATAACCCAAAGAAAAGATGAGAATGGAAATGAAGAGACACAGGAGGATCTGGTGAACATTGACACTGGTACGTAACCATGTCAGTTAAGATCTACACTTACACTTATAGACATGTATCTTCCCCTACATAAGGGGTAAAATAAGGAACCAAGAAGAAAATGTAGCAGTTTCTCCCGTGTCATTATGAGGATGGAGAGGAAAACAATAAGAAGCAGATCAGGGGGTGGGGTTGACAGGGGTTGCCCCCCCCCCCACACCCTTTGACCAGGGTAGAACGCTATGTAGAAAACAACCAGAAAATCCCGGAACCATCCATAAGCATGTTGTTTGTCAGCCTATAGTCAGTCTTAAAAGTGTGCTTAGAGAATCATGGATTTACCAGGGTGACCCCTCTCAAAATAACTAGTTCATGCATTTTAAGGCTAGTTTTACTTTTCACCATCTTGAAACATTGGTACAGAAATGCAGTGATTCCTCTAGTTTCAATCAGTGATAAGAAGAGAAGAAATGAAACATATTGTTCTGTATAGGTGAAATTTTTTAACAATGTGGAAACGTGACTTATGGAACATAACAAAATTTGGACTGTTGTTGAAGAAGCCGGGCTCATTGGATCGTTGAATAATAACATTTCTTTCTTTTTTTTTTCATTATAAGAATCTGGAACAAAAGTAACCATCAAAAGGTTGCACAGGGAACCCAGGCACACGAGCAGACCACGTTGGTGGGAAAATATAAGGACTTATAAGGAAATTGATCACTAGTTTAGTCAGAAAAATTAAAATGAAAATAAATAGCTAATTGAGTTTACACACCAGATGAAATATTGTCCTTCTATTGTGAATGTTCCAACATAGAATTCCATTTTTACTGCACGTCAGCAAAATCAAACATTGCACTATATAAGATTATTATGTAATCAAAACCAGAAATCGACTGTTCTCATCGATTTGCTCCTGACAAAAACCTATCATAATAACACATCGCTGTTAGCTGTGATCTAACGCTATTTCTCTTGAATTTTACCGCAACATATTAAATGATACTAAGAGTGAAATCATTAAGTATACTGCAAGCGCAAAAAGGGCATCCCTTTCGGTCCGACCCTTCCCCGCTGTAGGGAGCACCCAACCCCCCCCCCCCCCCCTGGGGGGAGGCAGAACAGCATTTTGCTGGTATAATGGTGGCTTAAGATGTGTTTTTATCTATACAGAGGGCCTTGAAGAGTTCAATGAAAAGTGGCATCATTCCAAACATACAGGTAAGTTTGCTTCGGAGAAGTTAGTTGGGCCTGCTGAATGAACCGCAATGCAAGTATAATTATATACTCAGCGTTTTAGCTGGGTAAGCCACAGACAGCTGAGCTTACTGATGCTTTCTTCTGCCAGATTGTGTGAAGCAGTTAGAAAGATCAGATGTGAAAATTATTTACAAGTTCCAAACCAACATGTATATCAGATACAAAATACGCTATCCATACTGCCTATAGAGTACAATTTTGGATCTGTGTTTAAGTAAAACCCGCGTGAGCTCATTGTAAACACCTCGGTGGAAAAATTTTGATGTGGCTGGTAACCATGCAAAATTTGTAACAGATTCAAAATTTATTCGAACATTTCATGCACAGTTTGAATCCGATGCAAACCTGCTATGAACTGCTGGAACCAATCCTTAATTAACTGGAGCCGTGCAAATTTTGCAGCAAACTCTTAGCCAAAGATTGATAGTTCAGAATCCTGACTGCCCACTCCTCCAAGCTCGAGATATTACATGTACTATCGCGGGTGCAAGACACTCATTAGTGCTTTATTTTCAGGAAAATACTCCCACTTGACAGATGGCAGTTCTTCACGACATACGCCCTTGTCCTCTATTTGTGAATCCCTCTTGGAACAGTTCTTCCCAAAAAGATAATAATACAAGAAGTTTCCTTGACAGTAGAGGATTCCTGCACTATAAATGGAGCAATATTAATATGGGTACACTGGATTGCCAAACAATGTACTTTGCCATCTAAATAATGGTGTCTCAGCTTCTTTAAAACCACAAAGGCCTCTTCTCTTCAGTTAAATTCATCAATATTGCAGTCATTTCTACTAACAAAGACAAAGTTGTATAACGTGTATCATAAGTGTATTGTAGGGTGGGAAGAATAATCCTGACCCTCCCCCCTTTGAATTCTGGCTGTCACTGTAATGTGGCATCTGGTACAAGTAGCTTATACTCAGTTAGTGCTACTCTCAAATTCAGAATTCGTTTTTGAGTTTCTAGTAGACCGCGTTCACCTGAACTTTATCGATCTGGGATATACACCAGGATAAAAAGTGTTTACACTATAGAATGCCTAACAGGGGAGGAGTAAGGATGTCTTGGTTACCTCATTTTAAAGACGCAAAATGTTCTCTGCTGACGTCATTCATTTGAGTCCAGTTGATCAGAACTCTTCTTCAATACGGATGCCTGCCATGATCCCGGCGTTGTCCGCATTAACGGTGTCCGACTGTAATTCGTACTAATCTCGGCAGTTCGTCGTCGTAATTAAGCCTACACACGTGTGTGCCTTAGATTTTAATTTGACGGAATCACCAGGATATTAAACGCAAGTTAGAAAATAATATGCGTGTATTGTGCGGAGCCGAGTAGCACCAGTGTAAATGACGAATGATGGGAAGTAACCAAACGAACTAACGATTTCCCCGAGTCACTGGCCCTGAAAGGAAATGTAGAGAACACAGAGGCAGAGAGGAAAATCCTTGATCCCACTGCCCAGCACTGTTACATCGTATAAGCATTTGCTTGTTTCAAGTCAGTTTGCGATTGGTTTGGTTTTCAGTTCATATTGTGTTAGTTCCCATTGTGGTAAATAGTAACTTGCCTCGCGTATGCCCTCCACGAGGTTAAAAAGAGAAAGCAGTTGTTGCAAGAGACTGCAGACAATGAACCTGAAATTGAAACTTGTGAGTTTAGAACAAACGTCAGTAATGGCATGTGAGCACTGTGAATAAAAACGTACGGAAAAATGGGAGACCTCATGAATTTTGCTAAATGTTATAGCTTATATAACCATCACCTTTCAACCAATCAGAAGCACTACCTAGATCTTGGTAGTGGCACGTCATCAGTATAGAATTTCTGCGCTCGTTACTAAGACGTCGTTTTGCGAGGGCTCAAGTGGCGATCTCGCGAAACGTCGGCTGTTTTCTCATGCTAGTCATTTAAAATATTTATTGAGCTAAAGGACAAAGGAGTTTGAAAGAAATCCTTCGACTGTCTTTTTCAAATTTTTGAGAAATAATCCAAAGACACATCTAATTTAACTTCATATTGTTCGAAATCAAACGAAGCGATTTCTGTTAATTTTTCACGGTCGTTCAGAAATAGGTATTACAATAATAAAAGCTAAACATTTTTTTCCACAGGTCACGTTATTGGAAATCGAATGAAGCGATTTCTTTCATCTATTCCTACACGATAGCTGAAATCTCTAGAAACAATTTGAGGCCAAAGTTTTCTCTCCACGGCCAGGATAAATGTCAGTTTGAGGAACGCGAAAAGAATTGTTATGATTCGTTTGTTAGCAGGAGCCAATCAATCAATCAATTATTTCTCGAAAACGCTCTCATAAAAAATGATTAAAATAGGTACAACTGAAGACAATTATACGACCTACAAGTGCTAGAAATAGCTTTAAAAACGAACGTCTGGATTTCCTACAAAACTTCAATCTATAACCTACAAATAGGTATAACTCCATTTCCTGTTTCGTTCGAGGCATCTTTGTATTTCCTGTTCAGAGAGAGTAGGTATGGTTAGTGAAAAACCGGGTCTAGCCACCTTAATCTATTTCTAGCAAAGGTGTGGCAGTTGATGGCCTTGATTTGTTTCTTACGATGGTGTAATTACTGGTCAAACTTTGAAGGTATCACCACAAAGAAATCCAATCGAGCCACCTTAAACAAGATTTTGTCCCTCCGAAAACAAAAGGGATCACATTGTATCAAATAGACCTCCAGTTATCTCGTGATTGCGATAGCAGCTACGAAATATTGTAGTGGAGTTGAGCACATTCCTGTGGTTGTTTTCGTGTAGATTCGCTGTTGTTCGCGAGATCTTCGGTATTCCCAAGAGAGGATCTTCGCTGTATCATCGGGCTATGACACTTTCGTTATTTTTAGGCGCTGGTGTATCAGACAACTAGGGTGTCTGGGGTACCTGCTATTTAGAGTGATAACTTGTGTCGTTTATCAATGATTTCACGATCAGTAAATATTTTGCGGTAAAATGTAAAAGAAATAGGCTTGCATCACAGGATAGGTTTATGTCAGGGGCATATCGTGACTTTAATTGTTTTGACTGTGAAACGTAAACTGTCGATGAGAACAGTCGATTTCCGGTTTTGATTACGTAATAACTTGTATGGTGCAATGTTTCACTTTGCTGACGTGACTGAAAATGGATTTGCGTCTTCTGTCCCTTGGCGATTGTTATTCAAGAGATACACAGAATTGATTGTTTTAACTGTTTTAACGAGAAAAAACAGGAAACACAAATCATACTAAGGGGCCAAGCATTTAACTTCTGAGGGGAGGGTTGAGTGATTTTGAGCTCTTTACGTCCAGAGATTCAAGTATTGCGCTATTTTTCGGTCATTTCATTAATGTGGTGTTCATTGTGAAGTACTGTAATCAATTGTTGTACTTTGCGGGATGTATCTTCATCCATGGGTACTGCAAGAGGCCTCAGTAGTTTTCCATGTTCGTGCATGTTGTCTAATTGAATTTGTCCCTCGTTTTTTCCCAAGAAAGTCTGGGATGAAACCCGAATAAAGTTTGAATGTCAGGAAAATGACGAGAAATCATCATCCAGTTTTCGGATGGATGTGATCTGGGGATATCTGTTATCATTGAAGCTAGGGAATGGTACCCATAAATTTGGTAGGATAAATGATGTGGCCAAAACAGTTCTTATTCTACCACATTCAAATGCCGGTGAGGAGAGAGTTGTGTCTCTTATGAGGAAAACAAAACAGCATTTCGGCGGCATCTCTCCAGGTGGACGGTACGTTGGCCTTTTTGGTTGCTATCAAAATGGCCAACACAGAGTCATCTTTTGAACCACCTGCGGATTTGTTGGCCACTGCAAAGAAAGCTACTTGAAACTACATCAAAGAGCATCATCAACGCTGGTTAAAAAAAATTCATGCCTATACCAAATCACCCAACCCCCCCCCCCCCCACCCCCCTCAGAAGTTAAATGGTTGGCCCCTAACTATGCACGAATGGAATAAAGAGACTAAAAGAGACAGTTTGACATTCTACTTTGATGTCATACGAAGACGCTTGTTGAGTGTGAAAATCGAAGGTTAAGGGTTTCGGAAACCTAAAAGCTGGCTGAAATGCGGTTAAAAGGCTTTCAGACGGTCAAGAAACAACACAAGAACAGTATTTGATCTGGCATGTAAACTTAATTGGCCATTTATTGTCATTTGTGGTTTCCTGTCTAAACTAGTGATCAAGCTTCATACAAACTCTTACATTTTCCCGCTAAAGTGGTCTGCTCGTGAGGCTGGGGGTCCTGTGTAACAACCACGAGATCTTTTCCCTGGGGCGGTTATTTTCATCGCAATCCGTTCGGAGGCCTTCTCTTACCATCGAGCGCGCGAGCGATCGAACGTGGCGATTTTTAAAGCGCTCAAAGTCGCGTCACCATCTTAAAGAAAAAACGGCTGGAAACAACCTACATATCTGAGGTGAGAAAGGCCGTCCGAACAGATATCCCACCAAAGCGACCAGTTGGGTGCCCCTAAAAAAATCGCGCTATCGAGCGTTAACTTTGGAAACCACCGGTCAATGCTTTTAAAGGTAAGCTTGAATCACCCAATTAATCTCAAAGGTATTAAATCATTAGTATTATGAGCCTTGTATTATGAGGACTCGTAGCCCCAGTATCCAGAAGGAGGAAAGAACAATCTTGAAGGCCCGGATTCTATCATCCATGGAGTCAGTAGCGGCGAGCGAAACCTGTGACATGTACACATCACGGGTGACTTAGGCTGCGGTGCCTGTGCAGCTTCATTCAGACAAGGCTTTCTCCTTCCTTTAGCTCGGCGATTTGAAAACCACACCTAATAATAATAAGTAATAATAAGGACAATTAATGGTTTCAAAGTGCTGTTACCTCGGATTCTCACTTTTTCATTCCAAGTTTGTAAAAAGGAACACTTGTATGTAAAGGCAAAAAGCTCTTGGTTGTACATGACAAGAAATCGAAAAGTTTCAAAAATTTACACCTTGGGAAGTTAGTATATACACACACTTACCACTCACCCACCTACCCAACCATCTACCAAAACTTTAGATAAAAGTTTTTACGGCTAATAAATACAATGCTACTTACAAGTCGATAATAAACGTAATTTTAAAGGTGATTTTTGGCTGCAAATTTGGCTTTGCCACTGGAAGGTTTGAGTGTTCTTTTAAAAAAATCACTCTCGCGCTGAAATAGCAGCAAGTAGTTTTCCTCTGTTGTGCGTCATTTTAACGCTATCTATTTTGTTTCTCAGATTTGTAAGCCTGTCGCGTGCTTACAGAATGTACAGAACACAAAACGCGTTCCCATGTTCTTTTTCGGTTTCCAGTCGAATACGATCGCGTGCACATTAAGCATGTCTCACCTTGAACAGATTCAATTCGAGACTCGATGGTCACATTCTTTAAGCCTTGGTATAATGAGAAGTAATGTTCACTGCAAAGATAAGCACCATCTGTGGCCTATTTAGCTACCTTATAACTGACAAGACACTGACTCACCTGGATTCGAGTCTCATGAATTCCCAGCTTCTGTGCTAATTCCTCCCGGTCCCACGCATTAGGATATGGGTTCCTCTCAAATTCAAGCTCCAGTTCGTGCAGTTGGTGGACAGTATACCTCGCGCGTTGTCGACGCTGTCTGCGAATTATAAAGCGTTCCTTGTCCGACGGTTCCTCGGTGGAGTCAGCTGTGAGATATTCAGAAAATTAATTACCTTTGGATGAAACTCTCGTATACCCTGATGGAGGGAAAGAGTTATAGTTAAGTTTGTAAAGGTGCTGTTACATGACGCAATTTTTCCTGCAACGTATTGATGACGACGGATCACTGCGAGACAAGTTGCAAGTTGTATGTATCATACTGTACTCTATCCGTGTGTATTGGATTGTACGAGTTATTGTGTGTAAAAGGATTGTACTTGGTTATACATGGCAGAGATTAATCTCCGGATGTATTACGATACCCTGAACAGCTTTAATCCCTACCTGATGGATCTTTGTTGAGGGTATAAAATGAAAATTTTCCTCGCCTTTTTTTTTTTGGTCTCTCTGTCATGAAAGTCTCTCTGGCTACGGCCATGACTAATGCCTTGGTCGTGAAAATCCCTCTTTAACGCGAAATAACGTGAGTGTCAAAACAAGACCAGACTGTACCGGCGTCTTAAGGTTTTGTTCCGTTTAATCTAAAACGTGGTTGAATTAGACCTGCGAAAAATGGATGCAACATTTTCATTCAACAACGTTGAACATTGTTGAATTCACGCCCCCCCCCCGGAATTCACCACGTTATTGTGGCAATCAAATTTCGTTCAACACCGTCCAACATTCAACTTCATCCAGCATCACTTAACAGGGTGGCCAAACATGTGTAACATGTTGAATTCAACAATGTTGAATGTTGTTGAATGGAAGTGTTAAATCCTTTTAGTCAAAACGCGACAAAACCATCACTCGCATGGCAGCTGTTATGTCGCTTAAATGATTTCCAGAGGGTTATCACTCACTTACATGGCAACTGTTATGTGGTTTAAATGATTACCACAGGGATTCCAATCACTTGCATGGCAACCGTTATGTCGTTGGTCGTTTAAATGATTTCCACAGGGTTACCAATCACTTGCATGGCAACTGGTATGTCGTTTAAATGATTTCCACATGTCGCCACTTTTACTTGCATGGCAACTGTTAAATCTTTTAATTGATTTGCTTCAAGAAACGATTTTAACATTGTTTATGCTACTCCTAACGTTTCACGGGGGATTCAATTCGACTTACTGAATTGCATGGCGCATAATTTCTTGCGCCGCCGTTTAGAGCTTGGTAAAGTTTCTTTGAGGCTGAGCTTTCCAGAGAAATAAATGATCGTCTACCTTGACGAGTTTGGTGACTTACCCAACCATAACCTTATCATCTTTGTATTTAAAAGAATTTAGAACTTTATTCGTCAGAAAAATATCATAGCTATAAAAGTAAGCTTGCCTACTACTAGAGGAGAAAAAACCGTGAGAAAATTATTTCGTTAATTTCGTTTGATGCCGCGTGATTCAGTCATGAAACTTTATATTAACTTTTTTTCCTCGTGCTTAAAATTAATAAAATCTTAACCTTTTTCCTGTTCGTCCTGCTCCTACCAAACGTAGCGCAAACTGACCAAAGAAGCGCGTGTTGGACAATATTTATATTTAAAGCAATAAGCGAGTGATTTGAGTCGATCATATCTCTTTCTCGGGCATGGCGACCACCTTTTTATCACACAATTGAAACATTACATGACATTGAACAATTAGAGAAAGTTACCAAAAATTGTTTCCAAAGTTAACTTTTATATTGAAGGAATCACCTTGGTAAATGTGAACGGATTCCAATGTCAATTCACGTGATTCATTATACAGCATTATAGTACAACCCTAAATTTTAGCGTGCTCCCATTGGTCGAAATCGATCACGTGACGCGATGATGTCTCTTCGCAGCGGGCGCCTATCAGCGCATAGTGCACGTTTTTGGCAATTATCGCCCAAAATTTAGCGTTGTACAATAAAAACAATAGAGTCCTTCTGTCTCGGGCCCTATCTGTAATAGGTTCCCTCGCAAATGTTCAAACTTCATATAAGCCCTCGAACTACGTTCCCAGGCTAACATTTGTTGTGAACATCCAGTTTCCTCGGGCAACCTATCATACGATAGTGCCTTCGACAGAAAAACTCAATAGTTTAAATAGATTATGATGGCGGCAGTTGAGCCTGCAAATGGCTAAACCCGGCTAACTCAGTTTGGTCCCTCTCAAAAACTGTTTTCAGCACGTTTCCGTGGATACCTACAAGGTACAGGAGGGAATGTTGCCTGTGGCTGAAAGATTTACTGTGTTGAGTTTTAGTGGCGAGTTTCAAGTCTATTGGTTTAGAAAACACCAGGATAATAAAAGCAAAAACAAACACAATCGCTTACAGCGAGATATCATCCTCCTTAGTTTACTCAAAACTTAATCATTCATGAAAACAACCTAAGAGTTATTAAAGAGCATCAAATTAAATCTGGATACTGTCGCAAGACAGATAACGGTAAATTTGAACGCATTTTCTTTGCTTTCATTTCTGTTTTTATCTATAGAAATTTCTTTATAATCATAAAAAATGAGTAAAAGAACCTTTCAACGTTTAAACGTCAGCTTTTTACGATATGAAAAGGCTAAATACACAGTAATAACACAGAGAACGTTTTCGACTACGTAGTCATCTTTAGTGAAGATAACTAAGTAGTCAAAAACTTCGTTGCTATTGATCATAATACAGTTTTTAGCCTTCAATTAATCCTATTATAGAAGGCTTTCAAATGACTCATCTTTAACATTTTTGGCGAATTGCATACAAGCTAAGATAGAACTTTTTAAAGTGAACAAGAGACTAGTTTCAGCCTTACCGTGGTCTTTTAGACCAGGTTGCAGATCCCAGGGGTTTGTTGGGAGTTCTTTATCTAAAGAAGAAATATAGCCATTCGCCATCATTTTCTGTTTTACAAGGCGGCTAATAGAGCTCAGTGAAGGAAGGTTCTCTCGGCTGCACACGTTTTCACGAAGAAGGCGATCCCGCAGCTCCCAGGAGAACATCCCGGGCTGTTCCCGCCTATATTGCTCTATCTTCTGCTCTATTCGAGGAGTAATCACTCTTGGCCTTCCCACGTTAGCTCCTCCGGGGTTAATCGAACCTGTTTTCTGATATTTTGACAATAACTTGCTGATGCAGCCATGAGTAATTTTTAACCGGCGGCTGATGTCGCACGGCCGAACTCCGAGTCTGGCCAAGTCAATGATTTCTTCCCTTGTTTCTTTCGGTAACGGCTTTCCATTGATATAAAGGCCGCCTAGTTGATTCACTCGTCCTGGACCTACAAGTGATCTTTAGTTTAATATGAACTGTTCATTTTTGAATTAATTTTTTTGTAATATAAAAACTGACACTCAATCGCAATACTATGCTGAGACTGTTTGTGGAGTACACAGCTCTATGTTTAGAAATTGTTACATTTATACTTTTTGGCTTGGCTTTCTCAGAAAAGGTTGCAAAATTGATCAGCTGCTGAACTAGTGTACAAAACTGAATTTCCAAAAGCTTGGCAATCACCAGATACGATCTTCTTTATTTGGTAAAAGCTGGATACTGTGAGCGACTACTGATGATTTGTGCCTGATTTTGAGCAATCTGTTAAAGAGTACATCATCATTGTCTTAAACTGAAGACAGTTTGGGAATCTCAATTTTTCTCAATCTCAAACTGAAGCGTTTTAGTTGCTATTTTTGCCCGTAAAAATAACTCAACTGTCCAGTTTTGTTTGTTTTTGCAGTTATGAAAAGAAAAGAAAGGTGTGTGTTACATAATCGCGTCTTTTTCGTTAACTTTGAAACATACCAGGATATTCTCTCTAAAAAAGAGCAATTTACCTGACATGCCGGACATGGTGAAATCCATTTTTTTCCTTTGGTGCAAAAATCCCCTGACACCTCTTTCTCGTTTTATGTGGTCGATCATGTTTTGTGAACATTTTATGTCATATGGTGACTTGGTAACTTCAACTGAGCTGCAAAGAACTCGGGTATATTCCAATTATATCAATTTTCAATTAAACAAACAATAGGGGGTGGAGAACAAGACCCAGAAACAGAGTTCCAATAAGAGTGTTAACATAATTCGTAGAGTCACACGCTTGAATAAGTTATGTAAAAAAAAAAAGGTTTAGTAGCTTTTTTCTGAGAGGTGCAAAGATGAACATGCCGTTTAAGGATTACTCCGTGTTGCCTATTAGAGGTGACTTCTCATAACAAACACCTCGATGGGAGGTCCCTAAATTTACACCTAAATTGAATTGTTACTTTCAGTGTTGCAAAACTGACTATTCTTACACGATAATAATACATAATGTCTTGCGCAACGAAGTTGCTTTACAGGCCTGGTGCTATTTCTAAGAGGACAAAATTTACCCTAGTTACCCTGTAAATAGAAGAACAACTCCAAATTTTGTGATCCATCACCCCCATGACAACTGAAACCATCACAGCGTTCTACATATTTTAATGTCATATTGAGATTGCCCAAAAAATCCCATGTGTATAACGCGCCTATTCTATTCTATTCTCTTGACATCACTCATTCTAATAAGACGGTCATCTGATTGAACTGTTTTCCTCTCTATTTCGTATGTTGCACAGTTACACACAAAATGTTGACAAATTCGAAACAGACAAATGAAATGAATGTTAGAGAACTGTTGACCCATATTCCTTTCATTTCATTGTTTTATTAGTTTTTACATAAATTCATATACATTTATCCCTTGGCAAATTCAATTTCTTTCAACCGTTTTGTAACATTCTGTCTCGCAGTTAAGTATATCATCTAAATCCTCACCCTCCCTCTTCCTAGACAGCTTCTTTTACCTTTCTTTTCTTGAGTCATATAATTTGTTTCATTTCCCATGTTATGTTAACGTAAATTATTTACTGACGCCTGGATATCAAGAGTTTTTGTACAAAGTGTAGTTAGAACTGCCCTTTAACTGAATGTTATCTTTTGAACCAAGTTTTCTTTATTTCGGTCCAATTGAGTGCCTTAGGCCACCTATTGCGTATTGTTCTGTCCATTAAGGAGATAATTTGACACGTTGCCAGTGAAGTATTGTAAGATCCATAAATTAACCACGGTACAGATTTTTGTCAGAATACACTTAATTTCAGCGGTGATCAATTATTGTTTTTGACAACGAAGTTTTTGTCAAAGTTGAAGCCAATCGTCAGATACACTTGCCGGTATTTCATTTAACGCTAGTTAGAGGAATCGGTTATTGAATCGGGAGCGATTCGACCCGCATCGCTCTTAAGATCAGCACTGTCGTTTCATTGTTTTTCATTGATCGTGATCTTTCTGATAAGAAAGTGAAGTCAAAAATATGCTGTCATAGTCGTATACTTCTTATATTACTCAAACTGAGTTTGGGTCAGTGATTTCCATTGCATTTGATACCCAGACTAAAAGTCGTGTGATGTGTAATTATCCTGCAGGCTGCGGCCATTTTAGACGTGTTTTGCCACTTTCATTTTTCAGTGTGTTTCTTGGGCATAACCGAGGATACCAGCTGACACATTCTTAAAATACTCTTTCAAATGATATCCATAAGCTGTTTTCTGCACAAGTACTGGAAAGTAGTTGAACTCATGCCATCAACTATATAGTCAAAGTTAAATTTTTATTTCATTACCAATTTTTTTTATTTGGACAGTTTCGTCTACGTTATTTTTTTGGTTCCTCCCAAATCATCCATCGTCTTTCAGAATAACAATCAATGCACTTGATTTTTTGTGTTATATGTAGTGGGTGTCTTTCCACACCCATGGTCTGGCGTGTGAGTTGGGTACAGTTATTCATTTTTGGTTACTGAGCCAACCATGTTCATCCAATAAAGCAAACATGTGGCTATAAATGCCGTTTGTACAAGGTTTATAAAAATGTATATCTATTTTATTTAAAGCTCAAGCACGTTTCTTAAGTTGATTCAATAGAAATGACCGCCTGAAGGCAGCTTATTTCACAAAAGGCGCTCATTGTCTTTTTTTGTGTAAGAGGTTCCTCCTTTCAATTACTCTGCTCATTTTTACTGGGAATAATTGCTCGCATCGTTAGTAGTTACATGTTCAGAGCATGGCGGTTTTCTCTGAGGGAAAGCTCGCCCGAGAAATACATGATGCTCTCTTCTTCTGAACTTTTGTAGAAACCAATCCTTTCTCCCGTAATTGCAGCGTGACAGATATTTTCTGTGAATGAGGTTAAATTTTTTCTACACAGAAGAAAAATCTCATCGCAAGAAACTCGAACTTACCATTACTCGTTACTCATGACTAAAAGTTATTTTATCTTGGGTTGGTGAAGCTGCTAAGATTTCTTTTTTTTTTTTTGCCCGACCTTAAAAATGCGCGTGAAAATTAATCGTTAATTACCCTAGGCCTTATATGATTGCGTATACAAGTACTTCCATTTAATTAGGTTTTTGAATTAGCTATTATCCTATAAACATTCCATTTTAAATTAGCAAAATTATTAACCCTCCCTCACCCGGTTGGCCGAATCACTAACAGTCACATCTTTCCCGTTTGACAGATGAAATACAGCCTTTTCTTTGGTTTCGGAATTCCCTGATTTTTTTTTAATCGTAAACAGCTCTGATTCGAGGGCAGTCAGAAAAGTTCTGTTCACAGACGGCCGTCATCTTTGTTGGAATGAATCTACCAATCAGAGACTTGCCTGCAGAATCTTGCTGGCAAGTGTGTGATTGGTCAAACATACAATAGCTGTCATGATACGCATGCACCAAACGGGTGGAAAGCGAGCAAAATGAAACTGATAGTGTGGCTGTATTGCAAATGTTAAACGCACATATTCATTCTAACTGGAACAAAAACAGTTACCCCTGTGAACTGTATTCGGCATTCAAATTCTCACTTCCATCTCCATACCCCGTCTGCTACTGAACTAGGCGGAGGTATCAAATGTGATATAGTCAATTCAAAGCAAGAGCTGTTGATGCTCTGGATGCCTGTGTACTGGAACGAAATGCACTTTATATGAAAAGTTATTTGAAGCCGTGGTCACCAAGAAACGTGATTGTTTTTAAACGAAAGTGTTTCACAGGTTTTTCATAATTTTACCGATGGTTGTTAAGATAAATTGTTTGTTAAAATAGTTGGTCTTTTCACGTCAGTGTTTATCGCAGAGCACAGCAAAGAAATTTAAAATAATGGTAATGCAAACTATTGTTTTGTTAAGTAAACTTTTTGTTTGCAGAGTACCGGCAAACAAATGTACAAATACTAATAATATAATGCATGTACAGAAAACGTTTTTAATTATTAAATCTTCACTTGTAGTTTGCCACTGTACCTAACGCCGTCGTTGAACCAGCGTTGTAGTTTGCTTCGTGCTACTTTTAAACTGGTGATTATAACATACACTTTCCGATTTCATGCTTTAACTCGAACAAACGCACTCTTTCCCTTGGGGCATTAAGTGCTTGTTTTTCAAATTTTGCATGGATATTCTTGCAAATAAATTCTCCCAAGGAAAGCGTAGATTTGTTTTCCTCGTGGTCCTAAGGAAGTTCAACGCATAAAACTGGCTCTGTACGTACGTGAAGGAGTGTTATAGAGGCTTATCGAGGAATTTAACAATAACAACTTTTTGTTTAGAAACCAGTTGGTTCTACATCAGTGTCTCCACCCGCAGTAGCAATGGCTAGTCCAGGAGGGCAGCTGGAGGAATTGACTGTCGGAGGAATCGAGATCTTATCACCTGCCTTTAAAACAATTGCGTGTGTCCCAATGTTCAAATTAAACCATCCATCCATGCATCCTCCATTGTTCTGTTCACGTATCGTGCTGATCTGAATGTGTTCAAAAGGACAATACCGCACGCTTTTCATGTCATTGGCTTGTACAGTTTGTGCTTTAGAACTCGTGTCTCATTCTTGTACTCGAGTTTGCTTTCCATAAAACAAGTAACAAATAGTTGATTGTTGATTTGAAAATGCAACAGAAAATAACTCTAGATGGTGTATGACAGAATAATTTGTGAGCTAGTATAGCCAGTGCTTTTCCTCTGAGCGAAAAAAAAAGTGGCCAGTCCTTACTCAGTCAGCGGTTTTATTATTATTATTATTATTATTATTATTATTGCTATTGTAATTATAAATTTAACTTATTAAATATATACGCATTGTCGTCAATTTAGCAGCTCGGCGGTCTAGCAGCTACACCGGTAAATTACTGCTTACAGCATTTTTTCATTTTAGGCCCCGGACAAACGAATCCAACATTTCAACAGTGTTGAATTCAGCATGTTACAGGCTTGGCCACCGTGTTGAAAGATATTGGCTGATATTGAACGCCGTTAAACAGCGTTTGATTGCCATCAAACTTTTGATCCAACATCATTCAACATTTCTTTTGTTCACAGAGGCCCGTTTCTCGAAGCTCCCGACAACTTACCGGGCCTGAAAACTATTATATGTGCACAATATTCTTCAACAGACACTCAATGTTATTGATTATTGAAAGCTTTATTAATTTTAAAATATTTGCAATTCTATGAAACACCTTGGGAAGTTTGCACTAATAATAAACACCAATGGATAAAAATTGGATTTCAAAAAATACTTATCAGCCCCGGAAACTTATTTGGCTTTTTCTGTCCCCAGGATCAGCATTTGTTTGTCCTGAGCCTATCTTTGTTGTAGTAAGAGACACCCGCTGTTAAGCTGTTAGAGACAGGTATTTGCTTTTCTTTCCTTTGGTAGCACATGTCTGGCTTGGTTGTACAAAAATTTCCAAAGGATGTGTCATAGCGCTAAATTGGTTTTATGTCAATCAGTTAGCTGCAGCGAATTGGGAATTTTGTTTTATGTGCATGGGAGAAGTATCTTCCTTCAGTTTTATTGAGTCAGTCGAAAATTAGACAGTAATTCTATTAAAACAGGACTGATTTAAAGCTAGTAAGCACTTCTCTCAAATAGCTCCCTCGTGGATTTTTTAACACGTTGTCATCTAAC
This sequence comes from Siderastrea siderea, assembly GCA_964030785.1. Classification (NCBI taxonomy): domain Eukaryota; kingdom Metazoa; phylum Cnidaria; class Anthozoa; order Scleractinia; family Rhizangiidae; genus Siderastrea; species Siderastrea siderea. Next base: position 43,035,454 of record OZ034966.1, on the reverse strand, counting down.
TTTTGTTTTTGCAAATGATTAAGAAAAACAGATGATTAACAAAAATTAACATAGTGGACAACAACAGCAAAGAATTCTTCATTGTTCGATTACTTGACTAATTTAGATTTATCGCTTTCTCGTCCTCACAAAAAGAGTTATAACTCTTTTAACTGCTATAGGCGTAAGCCCACGAATCGTAGTGGTTAGGAAGACCTAGAAGACTGGGGACGGTAGCGCAAAAAATTTATAAAGACAACGCTGAATTTTTTATTGTCCCCAAGAACAAATAAGGATATGTGGACTGAGCCTTTGAGTTCCCAGGCTCATTAAGCAGTGAAGCTATTACGCTTCTTTTGTTTCTCCTGACAAGAGAAACATTCACCGGTGGGTGGTGACACTGGTCTCCTTCTCATGATCGTAAAATAGTCTGTTTGAAAAAGAGTTACTGAACCATTTTTAAAGGGTAATTAATTTAAAAAGCCAAACAAGTTTGCTACGGATTGCAAAGATAGAAAAAGATTAGAACTTGTGTTTTTAAAGGGTAGTTAATTTTTAAAGGGTAATTAATTTAAAAAGCCAAACAAGTTTGCTACGGATTGCAAAGATAGAAAAAGATTAGAACTTGTGTTTTTAAAGGGTAGTTAATTTTTAAAGGGTAATTAATTTAAAAAGCCAAACAAGTTTGCTACGGATTGCAAAGATAGAAAAAGATTAGAACTTGTGTTTTTAAGTTCTACCGTTTGATTTTGTAAAAAAGGAAAACACTAAACCTAATGATGATTTGCTTTTCCTTCTTGAATTTACTTAACATCTTCTTCTTGGTGTTCCAGCCTGAGCATTTAGAGTTTTAGTAAATGTGATATAGATCTTCAAGGTCTTCAAGGTCTTCAAGATCTTCAAGGCCAATAAAAGCCGTAATGCAATAAATTAGGTGAAATCGCAACTGAAGAATCATCAGAGGGAAGAACAAAAAGGGTAAACATAAAACAAGGGCGTTGACGTGGACTGTTCGCTATGAGCTTTGTTTCGGATACCTCGTACTATTTTTGTCGATATATAGATACCTAAAACATCTCAGCCACATTCCAAACGTTTCTCTGCAAGAGTATAGTGCTTTCGTCACGTAAAAATTGACTGATTTTCTCAGTGTTGCGTCACTTCAACTACCAAAGTCTTTGTTTTCTGGAAATAAAAGGGGATAAAGTTGCAATCTGTGCTATGTGCTTACGATAGAAAAGCTTGTTTCAGTGACTGCATGTTGCGTCAAATATTTGTTCAAGTTTCACAGGGTGAAGTTCGATACCGATATCTAATGTTATAGTAATAAAAACTGGGTTATCCTAGTAATGTATCTGTGGGACTTCTGCCAAGAAACGTTAATTTATCAACATTCACAGGGGAAACATGAAAGAAATACAAACTAAACAAACTACAGGCGACTTTTTCTTGTTGCTGTCAGTGTAATTCAGTAGCAAAACAAACGGCCTCAAGGTTTGAATTCTGAACAGCTAGTCTCCAGATTGAAAATAATCGCTTTCTCTGGAACTGAAATGGAACCTAAAATGTGATTGAATGGGTTATGAATTTGGTGCAACTGAACCTGTTCTTTAGAGGAATTGAAGATAAGTTGTCACCTGCTATTAAATACTTTTTGTCCTTCGTTAACAAGCAAACCACACTTACTTAAGACGGCTCCAAAACGATGCGTCCACGCCGAGGACAATCAGTTCCACTTAACCAGGTCTTGAATTTATATCCCGATTCTACCTTTAAAGCAAAACTACAAGCTATACATGAGCAATTATATGCCAGATGATTATCATCCGAAATCTTTTATCGAAGAGCGAAAGCAATTTTTAACACCGATTACTAAAGTTACTACACATGTGAAAGCATATACTAAAATTAAAAAACTTCTGACACTAGAATTTCATTAAAGTGGTCAGGAAAAAGTCATATCTGTTTTGAAAAATTTATATCGCCAGAGACAGCGCCTTTCACAAGTGTCGCATAGGGTGAAAGAAGATGAATTATTCATGCTAACCTTTTAAAAGGTGTACGTATCGAGTAACTACAGAGAGCGGTTCCTTGATATGATGCCTGGCTTTTTAAGTTGCCTTGTTACATATTAGCATGATTTACGCTGGACTAGGGAAACTATCAAAGAAATATTTAACTTTAACAGAAAACAAATTAGGCTAGCATGAATATTTAAAATCCACTCCAAAGGAAACCGAATTGAATTGGTTTGACATCCCACCTCCCCGGGACAGATTTACCATTGTTCAACCCGTTAACCTTTACTTGGCTGTATTGTTCTTAGTCTCAGATTTTCACTCATTGAGCGAATAATTTTGTCTTTTTTAACAAATATTTCTAAGTTTTGCTGCATTTTCCCTTCACAGGCTCTATCACAAATATGAGAAGGCAGTTACATGTTTGTGCGAAGCCTCTTTTGTTTTGCCAGCTTTATTCATGTATCGGTATTATGGAACTCGGGCAACTGTTCTCATCACATTTTACAGTTATGGAGCAAACGCTACCTGCTGAATACGTGACTAAAAACCTCTTACGAACAACCACTGCAACCCTTTTATTCTCTTCAAACTGAACTTCTGTAATAATTTTAACACCGTAAATTTTACTGAATGTAAAACTCCAGTGAGATTGAACATGACGCTGATAATCAGAAAACAAGTTATTTTTTCTTTTATTTCTTGAATAAAAGTATCTTTTCTGGTCATTAATGAACACTTTGGTGAACAAAAACCTTGTTTTCTTTGCAACCGCGTTCAAATATTTGTTGTTTTTTCTTTAGTGTTTGAGCCATTTAATATCTCATCATAAAAAAAGTTTTTGTATGTGGACCATAATGATGGCACCATATACTTAATTGTTTTCGTCAAATAATGGATTATTTCAGTGCGGTCTCTGTGAAAAAGCACTCAGACTCTCTCATCCACACCACAATAATCAGACTTCAAACTTCAGTTCTGCAAAAAGATGCACCCTACGATTCGCAAGCAATGGTTTGAAAAAGCCTTGAGGTTGCTTCGATTTGAGGAAAACTTACCACACTTATAGTTGGCTGGTTTACTAAACGTTTCGGTTGTCATGTTTGTATTGTTGCGTTTTTGTGGGAGGTTGGCACACGTTCCTATACAGGAGCTATAAACAATAGCAAGGTGCCTGTATTGTTTGGTAGGAGGTATCGCACGCGGCAGTACAAGCTGGAGCAATATCAAGACGACCACTCATTTGGTAACAGCGCACACTGGAGTAGACACAAACTGACCGAAGCACTTATAACATGGATGATTCCCATACAGC